>CM055116.1:907366526-907966526 GCA_029206835.1 Rana muscosa | reverse complement strand
GAGATAGCACATTTGTCACGCTGTAACGGACTGAAAAGCACGGAGACTGAAAAGCACGGAGACTGAAAAGCGCAAATCGGCTCTCACCAAACTTTTACTAACACGCGGTATTGGGACTGTAACGACACCCCAAATATCAAGGGTATTAAACACCATTTAAATATTCCCCTCTCCTGGACACACATCCACTCGCTACCAATCTTCCACAGCCAGGCGACCACTTCCCATATAATTAATCCTTCTGGAAGAACGAGACGCACGCTCTGTATCTTCCCAAGATCGAATTACTTTTATTGAGAAACATTGTAACTTTTATATACATCTAATACACAGTAGTTTAACATGAACAATGGCCCAGCTCCACCCACACATTACAAGACTCAACACATTACTTTGACGTCTGTTAGGAGACAACAGACTTTACACAATAGACGTAACGATCTTCAATACACATCTCCTCATGAAAGGGTTGGCAGACGCTCCGTCTGCAGAGTACAATACACACAGGCATAGTGTTAACTATCTCTATTCACACCAGCCCTTTATGTTTAAATAACTATGCATGACCTTTATTCACTAGACTGTCTGGCACTTTACAATACACACAAGGACAGACTCCATTTCCCCAATCCACATCACCACAAACAATGAACAGGTCCCTTAGAAGCTGGGATTTATATCACACTGGCAGGTAACACATCTCTCAATTAACCTGGTAAGTTTCAGAATAAAACAATATTGTGGACTAATATTCCTATTTCAATTTCCAGCCAGCCAAGCCATATTTTTAATGTCCATGGTTTCTTGGCTCGCCCTGTGTCCAACGTGACCCTCCTGTCACACATCTCCCCTTTCGGCAGGAGACTAACAGAGGAGGCGACCCCAGACGGGTTGACTCCGAAGTTAGTCCATAGGTCCATTCCTCTAATGCCGGTATCCACACAGTACCCCAAATAAATTTCTCCAAACAGAGCATTACTCACCCAGCCAACCTCTGCCTCTCTTGGAGAACATACCTGCCGCTGGGGAGAGGCCGTGACTGGCCCTTCTCCCTGGAGTCCTTTCAGCCGCTGGAGAGAAGACAGGGTGACCGGGCTCAGTCCGTCATGCTGTTGGGGATCTGGGCCAACTGCCCAGCACTCCTGGGGTATACAAGTGAAGACTGAATTCCCATCCACTTGTGGTAGGTGAAAATCCCCTAGTGCTTGCAAAGCAAGGTTGACATCCTCCTGTCTCAGTGTCACACCATTTTCTGGGGTTGTGTCAGTGAGGACCAAAGTCCCATCCAGTACCACAGGAACTCCCTCTTCTGTTAGTTGAGAGCAGAGGCCCGCGGCACTCTGCTCTGTTGCCAGCTCTTGTGCTGGGTTGCTGTGGGTGGAGACCGCAGTCCCATCCACCGATATCCGCTCAAGTGGCAGTTGTGTGCAGCGGCCAGCAGCATTCTGCCCTGCTGCCAGTGATTCAGCTGGGGGTAAAAGCTTTACCACCTCAGCTTGTTGCTGGAGAGAGGGGCCAACTGCCCCGGCTCCCTGAAACTCCACAGTTGTTTCCGGTGCTGGGCAGAGGTTGCCATCACTCTGCCCTGTTGCCAGCACTTCTGCTGGGGACTCCACACCATCTGCTCTGGCTAACTGTTGGGGAGGGAAAAGGGCTGCTTCTCCCCCCTGCATCTCTGAAATCCACTGGGAAAGAGGAACCATCACCTTCTCACCTTGGGCCTCCAAAACTGCCACGGGTGTAGAGCAGGGGTCTGCAGTACTCTGTCCTGCTGCCAGTACTTGAGCAGGCGATGCATAATCCATAACATCCTCCGAACAGTCCCTTAAGTCCATACCTTCTGTAATCTGTGGCTGGGGAGATGAGCCAACTGCCCTAGCTCCCTGGAACTTCATATCATCCACTTCGGCTTTAGGGATGGCAATCTCCAGATTTTCCACTGCCGATTCTCTGGCATGCTGCGGGACAGGTACATTCCTCCATCCAAGATCATCCCAAGCAGAAACAGGATCATCAAGGTCAGTCAGCACTTCTGCTTTGGGGATGGCAATCTCCAGATTTTCCACTGCCAATTCTTCAGCCAGGATTTCATAGTTGTCCACTGGTATTTCCTGATAGTCCCAGGCAAAGGTAGCACCACCCTGCTGCTGAGCAGATTCTAGCAGCTGTCTGTAGGCGATCTCCAGCTCCTATTCCTGAACGGCCAGAAATTCCAAATCTTCCTCTGCCCAGTGCCCTTCCGAGACATTCAGTTTTCGCTCTCTGTGCTCCATTATTTCCTCCAAATGCCACTCCCGATCACTCCCAAAGTCAGGGTCACTGGACAGCCCCCAATACAACAATCCCAGGCCATCATAGTCAAAGCCTTCTGTGGGGCTGTCATCCGCTGACCATGGGCACTCTTGGGCTACATACCACCGGAGGGCTCTGTAGCTCTCATCCAACCGCATCTCTGCCCGGATCAGCCTGCTTAACTCAGCTGTCCACTCCTGCTTTGGTTGTTCCCCCAGTAACGGCATTCGTACTTCATACTGCGACCAGTACCTTACATAGATGGAGGGGAGAATCTTTCCCTGGTGTTGCTGCTCGAGAGCTAGCACTTTCTTCCAGAGTTCGCAGCGGATCGAATCCGACCATCCCAGCAGGACCTCCTCTGATACTGGTCCTCTATGCTGTATCTGCATCTCTCGCAACCTCCTTCCGAATTCCTCTTCCATGGCGGCTGGTTATTTAGGCGTTGTCTCCGATTGCCGTATTTCCGCCATTCTCCGCTCATGTTGCCGCTCTAGTTCTCTCTTTTGTCGCTCTCGTTCTCTCTCTTGTCGCTCTAGTTCTCTCTTTTGTCGCGCATCCTGCAGCTGGATGCCTCTAATGGCTTCCTGTATGGCGGTCTCTGATGGGTTAGCACCATATAATGCCAAGCGCTGTTGAACTCGTTGCTGAAACAAATCTTCAACTGACCGGCGTCCTGCATCACCCTCCTTCTGGTCCATCTCGGCTCTCAAGTAGGTCTTTCAGCGTGACTTTCCTGCAGGCTGCATAGCTGGTCATTCACTGTGGTGGTTTGGAGTGTCCCAGGAACTGGAGGGAAAATCCCGCTGCTGCCAACCAATGTAACGACACCCCAAATATCAAGGGTATTAAACGCTGTTTAAATATTCCCCTCTCCTGGACACACATCCACTCGCTACCAATCTTCCACAGCCAGGCGACCACTTCCCATATAATTAATCCTTCTGGAAGAACGAGACGCACGCTCTGTATCTTCCCAAGATCGAATGACTTTTATTGAGAAACATTGTAACTTTTATATACATCTAATACACAGTAGTTTAACATGAACAATGGCCCAGCTCCACCCACACATTACAAGACTCAACACATTACTTTGACGTCTGTTAGGAGACAACAGACTTTACACAATAGACGTACAGGTCCCTTAGAAGCTGGGACTTATATCACACTGGCAGGTAACACATCTCTCAATTAACCTGGTAAGTTTCAGAATAAAACAATATTGTGGACTAATATTCCTATATCAATTTCCAGCCAGCCAAGCCATATTCTTAATGTCCATGGTTTCTTGGCTCACCCTGTGTCCAACGTGACCCTCCTGTCACAGGGACGGTCGTAATTTTGTCTGATGGTGTGTAGGCAAGACTGATGGAAGTCAGCTTCATCAGAATTCCGATGGAAAAATCCATCGGATTTGATTCCATCGGAAATCCGATTGTGTGTACAGGGCTTAAGTGATTAACCACTTGGGATCCCGGCCATTGTAAAATGAAGACCACAAGGTGGCTCTACAATTCCGGGAGATCATCATATGATGTCCTTGGGCCTCCCGGCTGATAGGGGGCACGCGCGCCGCTGCGTCACTCAGGTGCTGATGCCCGTGCTTGGTCGGCCGCAATGTCCGCCAGGTACCTGCGATCGGCAGTTACAGAGCCAGGGATGTGGATCTCTGTGTGTAAACACAGAGATCCATGTCCTGTCAGGGAGAGGAGACCGATGGTGTGTCCCTTGTACATAGGGACATCGATCAGTCACTTCCCCCAGTCAGACCCCTCCCCCCACAGTAAGAATCACCTAGCAGGGCACACATTTAACCCCTTGACTGCCCCCTAGTGTTAACCCCTTCCCTTCCAGTCACATTTATACAGTAATCAGTGCATATGTATAGCACTGTTCGCTGTATAAATGTGAATGGTCCCAAAAATGTGTCAAAAGTGTCCGATGTGTCCGCCATAATATCGCAGTCCTGACAAAAAATGGAAGATAACCGCCATTACTAGTAAAAAAAAAAGAATAAAAAAATGTCATAATTCTATCCCCTATTTTGTAGGCTCTATAACTTTTGTGCAAACCAATCACGATACGCTTATTGCGATTTTTTTTTATTTTTTACCAAAATTTTTTTTTTTTTTTTTTTTAAAAATTGGGATATTTATTATAGCAAAAAGTAAAAAATATTGGTCAGGAAGGGGGTATATGTGCCCAGTAAGCAAGTGGTTATAAAGCCTAAACATTATTTTTTTTTTACTTTAATGCATTCCTTGTATTAAGGTAAAAAATGTTTAGGCATCAGTGTCCCCCCTTACCTTTCCCACCTCTTTTATTTACCCGACCCCTCATTCAATCCAATGCTTTTCCCGCCTGCAGCTTTTCTGGCCCCTCACTTTCTGGTCTTAATGGCTTTGCGGAAGCAGTGTGAGCCACTAGCTTCCACAGCTGTCAATAAAAGTCAGTGACAAGGGAGCGGAAGTCCTGTTGTCTGTGTCTATAGATGCTGACAGCAAGGCTCGGGAGTGAGCCTGCACAAGTGCCCCATGCTTTCAATGGGGGAAATCGCCGGAGAGGAGGAGCCAGGAGAGGAGGTGGGGGACCCTAGAAGAGGAGGTTTTTGGGCTTCAATATCACTCTATGGTTACAATGAGGTGAATAGTTAGGTGTTAGGTGAAGTTAAGGGCAAGTCTCATGATTTTGCTAAGTTAATTGTTAGTGTGTTAGAGATATTAACATAATTTTCTTAATTAATAAGATGCTAATAACAGACACGGATGAGGCTGCATCGATGGGCAATGATAAGCTGCATTGATGGGCACTTATGAGGCTTGCACTGATGAGGCTGCACTGATGGACACTGATGAGGCTGCACTGAGGGACACTGATGAGGCTTTGTTGATGGGCACTGATGAGGCTGTGTTGATGGGCACTGATGAGGCTGCACTGATGGACACTGATGAGGCTACACTGGGGGGCACTGATGAGGCTGTGTTAATGGGCACTGATGAGGCTGTGTTGATGGGCACTGATGAGGCTGCACTGATGGGCACTGATATGGATGTGTTGATGGACACTGATGAGGCTGCATTGATGGGCACTGATGAGGCTGCATTGATGGGCACTGATGAGGCTACACTGAATGGAACTGATATGCTGCACTGATGAGGCTGCACTGTATATGCTGCAATGATGGGCACTGATGAAGCTGCACTGATGGGCACTGATAACATCGATGTTGTTAATATTTATTTTTGTATAATTAAATTCTGCATAAAACATTTAACAGTGTAATTTCATGAGATAATTTATGAGGACGTGTTTAGCGGTGGGGCGTGGCAGGACAGGATAGGGTAGGGGTTGGGCTGGGCAACTGGTGGCGAGTAACTCTTAAGGCCTGGCTAGTAGTTTAGGACTTGAAATTTTGAGCCCTGTATATATACACACAGCAGCTCTGTATAAACAAATGACAAGAGAAAACACTTCTTTGAGCTTCTACAACCTTCACATTGCAATGATATTTATTGGTACAAACCATCTATTTATATGACACTATATGTAATGAAAATGTCAGGTGCAATGGCAGCTCAGCTTCTTTACAGAGGACAAGGGCATATTATTGTTATTATTATTATTATTATACAGGATTTATATAGCGCCAACAGTTTGCGCAGCGCTTTACAACATCGGGGAAGACAGTACAATTACAATACAATACAGGAGGAATCAGAGGGCCCTGCTCATTAGAGCTTACAATCTAGAAGGCATATCTTTTGTATATGTTTTTGTGCATTTTTGAAGACCTCTTTGTGTGTATTTATATCATAATAGATATATAGCCTATATTTATATGACTGAAATGAACATTCTGTGAGTGTAAAGGGATATTTGGATACATTTGAATTGAGATATTTAGTAGATGTGCTGATAAATATAAGGCAATGTCGGAGAGGGTTAAACACTTTCTCTGACAGAGAAAGTGTCATTAGAATTCTTATCTGCTGAGAATGCCTGTCACCATTGTTTCACATGGAGAGGCTGTTAAACATAATCACAAGACTAAGAGGAACATTCTTCCTCCTCTGGAAAGCAGCCCAATTCTACTATCTGACAAGTAGAAATTTTTAAAATGTGAAATGGCAGCATTTGGCAAACTAATGCCCTTTACCTCCTAAAAGGAGATATTGGAAGACAGCAGGGTGTCTGGTACAGGTAGTATCTATTCCTTCTCTGCAAGACACCGCCGCAAGAAAAATAAAATGACTTTTCATGATTTAACCCATCCAGTACCTTTTGATTTTATGCGACAGTGGACTCTGAAAAACATGAAGTCCAACTATATTACTCATATGGGTATTTTCTATGTTTAGTCCATTTTAGGTTCGATAACATCTTTCAGTAAGTCTACTGTAATTTTTTCTTACAAAATGTCTTATACAGCTTAGTGAGGGTGATTTGGGCTTTTCTTTAAAACCACAGGAGATTTCAACATCATATAAGATACCTTCAGTACATGGGGTTTTCCTTCTGCCTGGAGAATTTTTGTATACTATTCATAGATAATTTTACTCATCCAGAGGAATCACTTAGTGCAGCATACCTGTAGACAATGGGGTTGATTTACTAAAGGAAAATCCACTTTGCACTTGAAAGTGCACATGGAAGTGCAGTCGCTGTAGATCGCTGTAAATCTGAGGGGAAGCTCTGAAATTAGGGGAAGCTCTGCTGATTTTATCATCCAATCATGTGCAAGCTAAAATGCTGTACTATATTTTTTTTTGCATGTCCCCCTCAGATCTACAGCATCTGCACTTCCATGTGCACTTTCAGTGCACTTTCAAGTGCAAAGTGGATTTTCCTTTAGTAAATCAACCCCATTGTATCATCTATCCTTTTTCAACTGGTGCAATGACAGAGCTTCACATAATATAAAATACTTAGTGTATACATAAGCTGGCTGTAAAAAACAGATATCTCCCCAAAAACACCAGTCAGGGATGTTTCTGCCAGCCCTTGTGTTATTCTACTGAGCTCCAGAACCCATTAAAATTTTCAACCAATGCTAACAGCATTGTAAACTCAAGGTGAAGTTGTCCTTTCGGGGTAATAAGGTCTGTATGCACTAGTTAGGGCAGCATACATAGAGCTCCCCATTCAAGAGAGCCTACAGAGAATATATAATTATATAATAATATCATTCTTATATACATCTGTAAGAAGAATTTTAACCATAATTTAATAAAATTCTGTATTTTATCAAAGTAGTACATAGTTGATAGTCATGCCAGAAGCTTAAAACCCCATTGTTCTCCTGTTTGCTAGGAGTTTTGGGATAAAGGTCACATAAATACAGTATGTTTTTTTTAATGGTTGGTTCACGCCAGAATGCGATGCGTTGCGTGCACGTTTCCCACACATCGTTCAAACGCACTGCTCTTGCGATCTGCATACAGTTGTCAATGTAATGTTAACAGCACTCCAAACACAGATTACAAATTCAATGCACTTGCAGGCACCAATTTGCATAGTACCGCAGTAAGGTTTGGTGCAGCGTATTTTTGTAATGCATGAACTACTTTTTCTATGTTCCGATGTGATTTGCAGTCCATCCAAATTAATAGATTGCAAAATCGCACTGCACAGGAACACACGGGAATGGCACAGGAACACAGCACATTTTCTGAGAGCCATTCCTTTTTTTATCAACACTTTTTTCTTTCTTAGTTAATGTACTCTTTAGGCCTCATGCAAAAATGGTGTCTGTTTAGCCCCTCTGAATGCATTTTCTCTTGGCAGGAGAAAAGCTGCTTAAAATATGCAGTAAAAGCTGCATATTGCATACAAGTTTACTATGCATATATTAAAACCACCTAAGGACCAGAAGATTTGCCCCCGTAATGACCGGGCCATTTTTTTGCAATACGGCACTGCATCGCTTTAACTGACAATTGCGCGGTCGTGCAACGCTGTACCCAAACAAAATGTGTTTCCCTTTTTTCCCACAAATAGAGCTTTCTTCTGGTGGTATTTGATCACCTCTGTGGTTTTTATTTTTTGCGCTATAAACAAAAAAAGAGCGACAATATTTTTTACTTTTTGCTATAATAAATATTCAAAAAAAAAACAACCAAAAAACTATTTCTTCATCAGTTTAGGCCAAAGTGATGAAGAAAATTTTTTCATCAGTTTATTCTTCATACTTTTGGTAAAAAAATCACAATAAGCGTATATTGATTGGTTTGCCCAAAAGTTATAGCATCTACAAAATAGGGAATATATTTATGGCATTTTAATTATTAACTTTTTTTTACTAGTAATGGTGGCGATCAACAATTTTTAGTGGGACTGTGACATTGCGACGGACAGATCGGACACTTTTGACACTTTTTTGGGACCATTGACAGCGATCAGAGCTAAAAATAGCCACTGATCTCTGTGTAAATGTCACTGGCAGGGAAGGAGTTAACACTACGGGGCAATCAAGGGGTTAAGTGTTCCCTAGGGAGGTGTTTCTAACTGTGGGGGGAGTGTACTGATGGAGTAGAGAGAGATCGCTGTTCCTGATCACTAGGAACAGCAGATCTCTCTCTCCTCCCTGTCAGAATGGGGATCTATTTGTTTACATTGACAGATCCCCATTCTGGCTCTCTAAGGAGCGAACGTGGGTGGACATCGCGGCCGCCATTCACACGCAGCGACTCCTACATTGCATGCACCCCCTATACCCGTTAAAGCGGCCGCCGTACAGCTACCGCTATTCGCACAGGGGAGCCAACTGCCACCGTATAACATCGGCTGGTCAGCAAGTAGTTCATTTATTCTGGCTGATACAATGCATTAACGCACAATCGTGTCGTGTTTATGTGCGTTCTATGTTTTTTTCTACACAAAAAGCTCCTAACCTGAATGCGCTTGTGGTGTTTTTTTTCTCAGTCTGTAAACGCTCCCCTTCTAAAACACCTGTAAACAACTATGTGTGCATGGACATAACATAGAGGTATTTTTACAGGCTGAAAAAAAAAACACCAAACACATGTAAAAGTGTTTTTTTTTTTGTTTTTTTTTTAAGCCCAGTGTGCATGAGGCCTTACTTAATTATATAATTAGTATTATTTAAACGTTGGTAGTAGTGCATTTGTTTTCAGAGCACATTATGAACAGATAATGGGAATAATCTTGTATGATGTGGCAAACCATCTATTGGGTACTGAAAATCAGTTGTAGCTGTTTCTGTATATTGTGTGAGCTCTATATTAGGTGACCTGAGCTACAGAAAATTAAAATAATTACCCATAATTAAAGGTTCTAATGATAGTTTAAGTGTTTCTGAGATACATGAATCACACAAGAAAATCAATGTTGCATGTATTGATTCTAAATAAACCACGCTAACCCATGCTCTGCTTGTTGGTTGGCGACAGATTTTTTTTATATTCATAATAGTTTTAAAGCAAACCTGACATCCTATTATAAATTATAAAGGCAAAAATCTTGCATAAGAGCAGATACTATTTATTACCTTTAAAAGCTTCTTGTGTATCCCCAAAGCTGGCCATACTTTAGATTTACCTTCAACTATGTAGTGCAAGGGCCTGCCTGATTGTATACAAATTGAAAGTGTTTAGGTTTGACCTCATATGGTTTTGGTAAATCTAAAGGAAAATGTAATTAATTTTGTTTTTTATTGATACTACTAACCTGACTTTAGGGTTAAAATATGCCCCTTTGAGATAATATATGTCCACTTGTTGAGCTGCCGTTCAGTGAGTATGCATCAGCAGCCAGTAAAGCAAATTTAAAATTACTTTGGGACAAGAGTTTGGAGAGGCTTATTAAAAAAATGGGCTTGGGCCATGAAGGCAAGCAGATCAAGACCTTAGTAGAAAAGCAAATTAGAAATTAGAGGGGTAACAAGTGGTATTTCTACGTAATTAAATTAACAGCAGACAGTTTGTGAAGCCTGCTCCTAAGCAGAAGTTTTACATTATGACTGTCTGGTTTGCTTTAAATAAGGTTCACATATACTTTTATGGCAAATGTTGTGTCATTGGACAACATAAAATCTTACTTTGATTAGTATTAAAGTGATATACTTAATGTACAAGACTTAGTTATAGCTGGTAATCTATAAATAAGTAATATTAAATAGAGGTTCTCTTGTATTTATTATCGTTTCTGAAGAAAATAAATGTATCTACAAGCCTTTAAATATACAGTATAGCCCAAGAGATTTATCAAACTTGAGGCCATTGACTGTATGAAAATTTTATTAGTAACAAGGTACTTTAGCTCCTGTAGGCACTTTCTAGGCAGTTTTTACAGTCTGCACATCAAAGTTTCAAAAAGTTTAGATCATTCACTTTGATTTCTGTTATTTTTAGAAGGTAAATACACAGATAGAGGTTTTCCAGTAGCCACAGGAATCTGGTGCATTAAAGGAAATCTGACAAATGCAAATATTCATGTGACCGTTGTGCTCCTTAGGAAAATTAAAGTTGCCTGGGTGTTGTGCTGGACCCATTTAATACTTTAAATCACTGGCCAGAAACAAGTGTGCAGATCAACAGTTTTCACTTCCAATGCTGCATATACTATATCAGGGATATGCAATTAGCGGACCTCCAGCTGTTGCCAAACTACAAGTCCCATGAGGCATAGCGAGACTCTGACAGCAGCAAGCATGACACCCAGAGGCAGAGGCATGATGGGACTTGTAGTTTTGCAACAGCTGGAGGTCCGCTGATTGCATATCCATGTATATGTTTCAGGTCTGTGACACAACGTTTTTAAGCTAAGGGGGGTTGCTAGAAGGCCCTATGGGTATCTGAAATTGCATTTCCAACAGTTATTTTCTTTATTAATATATAATACAAAGACTTGCTGTAAAGGGACCTTTTATGGTACTACATTAGTATAAATCCAAATATACTGTTAAAAATTGTAATATTTGTAATTGTAATATTTGTTAGATGAAATACCAATACCAATACCAATACCAATACCAATGAACAAGTAGAATTACATTAATATTGAGGTAAAAATAATCAATTGCCTCCAACAGAATCCTGCCCCTCAAGCATCAATGTACATTTATATTGTCAGTCAAACAACTGTACGCCTTTTGGTCAATAATCAAATATAGGTATAGTCACCTTCCACATGTGTATTACTGTCAAAACATATTGCGGCAAGATTTCTGCAGTCTTGACACGTTTTGCAGAGACTGCGTCCATGTCTTCAGAAGATAGATAGATAGATGAAGGCAGTCTTCTACAATAACACAACGTGTTACAATTTATACAGTAGCAATTCTGACATAAGGTCCCTAACAATATTTAACTTACATAATGTATCCATACCATTTGTTTACATATCAGTGAAAGCCATTCCTTTGTCCAACCAGCAGAGGCTGACCCAACGCTGGTCTAATGCTGTTCCATTCAGAGAAAAGGCTAATACAATAATGCCTTGTACACACGATAGGAATTTCCAATGGAAAAAGTCCGACTGACTTTTTCCATCGGCAATTCCTACCACGTGTGTGCCCCATCGGAGAAATTCCAATGAATTCCATCTGAGTTTAAATATAGAACATGTTCTATTTTACTCCGATGGAATTCCGTCGGAACTCCGATGTGCTTTTGGCCAGAGAAAAGTCTGACCGTGTGTACGGGGCATTAAGCTCCATTCACATCTAGGCATCCTGGATCGGGGGCAGAATCGTACAAGAACTTCTTTTAGACCACAGGTGTCCTGCGCTTCTGTTTGAGCGATTTTACTGCGATTCGCCTGGCGACAAACGAATTGCGCAGCGAAAAGGGTGCCATTGGAAGTGACGTGGATTGCATGGGCGTCCAGCAATTTTCTGTGATTCGGGATCGCAGGCAGAATTGCAGCAATTCTGCCGACGATCCGGGACATCTAGATGTGAATGGAGCAAAATTTATAATAGTAATAAGCACCAATATTTCAAAACAAAGTAAAGCAGCCATGCATGGCAACCAATCAGCTTTTATCTTCAAATAAAAGAGGCTCATTAGTTGTCATACATTACTGCTCTAGATTCTATCTTCTCCAGTTTAAATAAATGTCCCTCAATGAATACAGTTATGTAATTACCTTACTGTCCTGACAAGTGCTGGGGGCAGGAAGTTGACCTAGTTGTGTTGCTTAACTGCAGCAGAGAAAAGTCAGGTCAGTAGGCTCATTGTGCTGTCAGGAAGGGCTGTGTTAGGCTACTTTCACACTGCTCCATTGCAAAAATGAGTTAAAAACGCATATACGTTTTTACTGCGTGTTTGGTGAGTTTCCGCTTCATTTTACATCTGTGAAAAAAGGACACGTGACTCAAAAACCGCACCATAAATGCAACCGTGGGTGCGTTTTTGCCACTTTTTGATGCAGTTTCTATTCATTTCAATAGGGAGGTGCATTTTTGGTGTGTTTTTTATTCTTTACTGCGTCAAACATGCACCAAAAATGCAACAAACGCAATGGACCCGTAACTGACTAGTATGAAGAGTTCCATAGGATTAAACGGTCAAATGCATATTTGTTGCAAATATAGAAGAAAAACTGATCAGTGTGAAAGCAGCCTAAATCTCAAGACTGGATAGAAGGAAATAAACCTTAGCAGGTAAAATAGCAACTATATGTAGCGGACCCTTAAATTTAGGGGGTCGCTATGCCCAAATTTAAGGGACGGTCTGGGCGATAGTTTGGCTCAGGCCGGCTTTCTAATTTGTTACTGGACTCTGCTCTGCTCTGCTGTGGTGTTGTCTGGTGTACAGTTCCCCCTTGGCCTGTGGGTGGCACTGTTGCCCAGGCCTAGGGTCGAACCTCAGGTGACTCAGTGGCGTGATTGGATGTCCTCTCTCGGCTGCCATGCGGTGGGTGGGGCTTCGCCTGCTGTGCATGCCGGGAGAGGGTATATAAGGGGCAGACGCCATGTTTAGGGAGGAGTGCCGGGGAGTGAGTCCCGGGGGGAGTGTGCCCCGTGGGGGTGCGTGGACTGGCCGAGGAGTCTCGGGCACCTTTAGCCCGAGGCTACAATGTTCCAGGTAGGCCCAGTACCTTTAACTGGGTCTACAATCAGCACATTGGAGTCCCAGGGTGCCCAGGTGAGGGTACCCGCTCTGACCGAGAGGAAGCCAGGTGAGGATCGGTCCCACAGAGGAGACGAGTGATAGTAGGTCGCTGGCACGGGAAAGGCCTGGTGACCTGTCAGAGGGAAGGATTCCTTACTCAACAAAGCTAACCCTGTAGAGTGCCCATTGGCATCATCTGTTCTCCAAATTCTACAGAGGTTTAAAGAAAGGTCTGTGTGACAGGGGTCACTTTGGGCACAGGGTGAGCAAGAAAATAATGGACATTAAGAATATGTCTTGGATTGCTTTAAAATGGGACAGTGATATTTTTCCACAATATTCCCCAGTATATCTGTAAAGAACTATTTACTGTTTGATTATGAACTCAACAGGTTAACTGAAAAGTGACTCCTTCATGATGTTGGGACACATACTGTTAGATGCTAATGTCACCACATCCAGCCCCCACCTGTGTCTGCTAAGATGTCAGATGTGTATTGGGAGACAGTGAGGCTAGCCTAAAGGTCATGTGTCTGAGTCATCACTGTAGTTAATTAGCTCATGTAAATTAGGTCTGGTCAAAGGTGTATTGTCTGAGGAGAATGTAAGAACCTCCTCTCTGTGTGTATAAAACTGGGAGTTTGTCATTAAAGATTGTCAGTCCAGTTGGAAACTTCATACAGAGTGTTTGTCTCGTATGTTTGGAAGGATTAATCCTATGGGAATCGGTCGCCTGACTGTGGAGGATCGGCAGTGGATGTGTGTCCAGAGAGGGAATATCCTAAACGGCATTAACCCCTTTCATACTTGGGGTGCCGTTACATTGGTTGGCAGCAGTGGGATTTTCCCTCCAGTTACTGGGACACTCCAAACCACCACAGTGAATGACCAGCTATGCAGCCTGCAGAAAAGCCACGCTGAAAGACTTACTTGAGAGCCCTGGAGATATCGGTAAGACAAAGAACAAGGCCACCTTGATCAGGGAGCTAGCCGAGATGGATCAGAGGGATGGTGATGCAGGACCCCGGTCAGTGGAAGACTTGTTTCAGCAACGAGTTCGAGAGCGGTTGGCATTATATGGGGCTAACCCATCAGAGACCGCCATACAGAAAGCCATTAGAGACATCCAGCTGCAGGATGAGCGACAAGAGAGAGAACTGGAGCGACAAGAGAGAGAACTAGAGCGGCAACATGAGCGGAGAATGGCGGAAATACGGCAATCGGAGACAACACCTAAAGATGCAGTGCCTGTCCATAAGTTGCCCTTTCGGGCGTTCAAACTATTTAAGGAAGGAGAGGAGGAAATTGAAGCGTTCCTGCAGGACTTTGAGAGACTATGCCAGATACATGAAGTACTGCCCCAAGATTGGGTCGCCTTACTGGCAAGTAATTTAACTGGCAGAGCGGCGGATGCGTATCGGGCCCTGGAGGATGAGGATGCTAAAGACTATGACCGGGTAAAAGAAGCTCTGCTAGCCCGATTTGCCATTACACCCGAAGCCAGCCGGATTAAGTTTCGAGAATCCCGGAAACAAACCCACATAACATACGTGGAGTGGGCACATCGTCTGCAGCGAAACCTTAAGGGCTGGTTCCAGGGAAGCCGCGCTCATACCATAGAGGACATCACCCAGCTAGTACTCTTAGAACAGTTCTTTAACCACACCCCTCCGATATTACGGGATTGGGTGCGAGATAAGCGACCACGGACTGTACAGCAAGCGGCTACTTTGGCCGATGAATATCTGGACTCTCGGAGGTCAGGCGGAAGCGAGCGCTATCCACTATCTCGGCCCAGTTTACCAGCCTCTAACCCAACTTCAGCACCACCTCCAGCGGTCACTTATCCTCAGCAGCCCAGGTTCAACTCCCAGGACTACTCACAACCCATCAGGTGTTTGGGATGTAAACAGCTAGGGCACAAAAGGCCAGACTGTCCGTTGAATCCAGCCATCCAGTCCCAGTCATGGAGACAGCCAGCAAGGGGGACCCCCCGCACATCCATGCCTGCGGCCCACTGCGTTGAGGAGGAAGAACATTGGGGCGTCCTGCACGAGGCTGATCCAATACAAGCAGCTAACAGGGACAACAGGCAACAACACAGGCAGACTGTCCGGGTTAATGGAACGGTAGCCAATGGCCTACGTGATAGTGGCGCTACCAAGACCCTACTACAGAAGAACCTCATCCCAAAGAGCCAACACACCGGAGACACTGTACCCGTAAGAGTAGCGGGAGGTACCATCTTCCAGCTACCCGTTGCCCGTGTTCACCTGGATTGGGGGGTTGGTTAGGGACACGTGAATGTGGGGGTGATGAAGGATTTGCCAGCGGATGTACTACTGGGGAATGATTTGGCCCCCCTCATTTCTGCTTACGCCCCGATGGGCCCCGCTGAAGCCAACCCAGTGACTACCTGTGCCAGGCCCCTGCTGCTGGAACCGGCCCGCTTGTGGCTGAGAACTGGGTAAGACTATCTTCCCCGACATGTACCTTAGATCAGGCAAAATATCACAGTCTAGAATTGGAATGTGACAAGTTGGCCAGGGAGAAATCGGAGATGCAACGACACTACGTCATGTATTATGAGATGTCCCATGGCTTGAACATTGAAATGCACAAACAGGCTGAAATTGTTAAAAGGTTAAATGGGATTTGCGCCCAGGTTTTGCCTTACCTCTCCCAAGAGCATCAGCAACAAGTTTTGGAAGCCATTGAGAGAGCAAAGCAAGTGACTGTTCCAGAACTGAATTCCATTATTCGCCCTGCAACCTTACAACGTCACCATCAGCTACTGACCCGGTAAGCAAAATGGCCATGCTGATGGGTTGTCCAGGCATTAGAGGAATGGAACTATGGACTAACTTCAACCCGTCTGGGGTCTCCTCCTGTGTTAGTCTCCTGCCGAAAGGGGAGATGTGTGACAGGGGTCACTTTGGGCACAGGGTGAGCAAGAAAATAATGGACATTAAGAATATGTCTTGAATTGCTTTAAAATGGGACAGTGATATTTTTCCACAATATTCCCCAGGATATCTGTAAAGAACTATTTACTGTTTGATTATGAACTCAACAGGTTAACTGAAAAGTGACTCCTTCATGATGTTGGGACACATACTGTTAGATGCTAATGTCACCACATCCAGCCCCCACCTGTGTCTGCTAAGATGTCAGATGTGTATTGGGAGACAGTGAGGCTAGCCTAAAGGTCATGTGTCTGAGTCATCACTGTAGTTAATTTGCTCATGTAAATTAGGTCTGGTCAAAAGTGTATTGTCTGAGGAGAATGTAAGAACCTCCTCTCTGTGTGTATAAAACTGGGAGTTTGTCATTAAAGATTGTCAGTCCAGTTGGAAACTTCATACAGAGTGTTTGTCTCGTATGTTTGGAAGGATTAATCCTATGGGAAGCGGTCGCCTGACTGTGGAGGATCGGCAGTGGATGTGTGTCCAGAGAGGGAATATCCTAAACGCCGTTAACCCCTTTCATACTTGGGGTGCCGTTACAGTCTGGATTCAGGAATAACATAATTCTGCTGTTATTAGAGGATCTCCTGAACCCGTCCCTGGAGGGGACAAAGTGACAGTATTGTTCGAGCTCCACGCTGGCTGCTAGAACTGTGAGAGGGCTCTATCCGGGTGGGCTAAACCCACTCGGGATCGAGTGGCGACGAGTGAGTCAAGTGTTGTGTGCCTGAATCTACCTTCTAACTTTGCTAGCTTCTTTCTCTCTTCAATTTCCCGTTAACTGAAGCAAAGGAAAATAAACTCTTTGTTGGAGTTAAAGTTGTGTGGACATTGGCCTTCTTGGGAAAGAATATAGAACTTTTCCCTACATTCTAGGGACGAGAACCAGTGGAAGGAGGTAACTCGCTGCAGAACCCAAAATAAATAATTTGCGGCCCATATAGTCTGTATTTCAGTAACCATTTGCCTGGAGTACAGTCTCCCCTGTATATCCTGGACAGCTCCATTCCTTCGAGAGTTACTGAATGTGTTAATCCTATGAGGGCATAGCTTCGTTTATGCTATTTTTTTATTTATTTGTTAACTTGTAGGTTCCATCATACCACTCATCCAACCTGCAATTTAAACATCTGCAGGGAACCGCTCTGAATATTGTGCTCTTCCTCCCAGGCATCAACATATTCTTAATGTAAATTTGCTTTGAACTCTGAAGACGGCAACATGCTGCATAATGTTTTGCCTTGTGGAATCTTGTCACTAATTATTGACATTGTGAAACCATGCATTGGACTGTTTGCATATGTATTTTGTTATGGATGTCATATATTTTTTTTAACTATTTTCTTGCCTTTTAGTTTGAAGAATCACTTAGTGTAATATGCATCCACAATTTCTGTTGGTCTTATTTTTTAAGCATTTGCAATCTGTCCAGAAAGTCTCTATTGCCTCAGGGAAACCCATCATATAAATCTGCACTAGAAAATTACATGTGGAAAATGGAAGTGGGAGTTTTTATTGAGTGCTTTTGGGCAATTCAGAGAGTCCTGAAGTTAGGACACTTTAATACAAAAGTCCCAGTTATAATAGGAAAACCAGCATCTTAACGTTTAAATGCCCAGTACTCCTAGGACTATAAAATGTTAGCACTTGATAGAGATGTCAACTCCATACAGCAATATTTAATCAATATTTAATTCAGTATGAGGGATATTCAACTGAATTGTTTAGAATATGCCTACTTAGATGAACTAACAATGTGAGGGTCCATGTTATGAAGTAAATTTTAATAAGAAAGGTGAACCTGTGTTCAGTTTGAATACCTGATTAAAGTGTCCGTTTATGAAGCAGTGATCAGCGGTGATCCCAAGGATTGCCACTGATCACAGTCCATAAACAGTTTATGACAGAGATATTCGGGGGAGAAGTGTTTAAACATGTTCTCCCGCCGATGATCTCTGCACAGTGAGAAGTCTCATTGAATGACACAGTAATGGCCAGTTTATGAATCTGAGATCTGAGCACTTCACTGGCGATCTGTGTCAGAATTCACACTCCCCGAATTACCAGCTCAGAGGTGGTGAATCGGGGAGTGAAGAGGGAATCCCGGGGGATCTGAGGAGGAAGGAGGAAGATTTTTAACTTCTTTCTACCTCATTCAGACCCCCCAACACTGTAACATATTTATGTGTATATTAGGGAAATAAGGATTAAAGAAATGTGTTCCAAGTTCTGTGAACGAGGATATCCAAAAAGAATAATCTCTCAGGAATTAAGTAAAATACAACAAGTGGAAAAGAATGTAATTATCAATAGACAAAAAGTATCAGTGGCAAGATTACCCTTTTCCATGCAGTTTCACAGTTACAGTGATCAGGTTTTCAAAATTATCAGTAAGCACTGGCCTCTTTTGAAGCGTGCTTACCCACAGATTGATGTCTTTCAGCAGATCCCCATTAAAGCTTTTCGAAGAAATAAGACTTTACGTGATTCTCTAGTGAGATCCGAATATAGATCTAAAGAACGGGGAGCAAAGACCACCTTTTTGGGAAAGAAAAGAAAAGGGTGCTATCCCTGTTTAAATTGCATCCAGTGCAATCTTATGGCTAAGGGTGATCACCTTATCAATCCCATCAATGGGGAGAGGATTATCATAAAAAACGTTTTCACATGCCAGTCCTCCTATGTTGTATACATCCTTATTTGTCCATGTAATATGATTTACGTGGGGGAAAAAACTCAAAAAATAAAGGACAGAATTGCTCAACATTGCAGCACTATTAGACATAAACAGCCTGGTCTGCCTGTCTCCAAACATTTTTTGGAGAAGGGACATCGGGATTCAGACCTAAGATTCATGGTCCTGGAAGATATTCCACGGGACAAGAGAGGGGGTGATCGGATAATGAGATTAAAACAACGAGAGGTTTGGTGGATTAACAGGTTACAGTCCCTGCATCCGGGGGTATGAACAGGGACTATGACCTGTATCTGTTTCTGTAAATGTTAATAACTATTTGAGACTCTAGATTTTTTTGTATCTTTTCTTGTAGATGATGACCAAGTAATGTCTGGTCGGGTCCGTGAAATATAAAAGAGGAAAATACACATGTACATTTGGAATACCGTTCGTTGTTTTGACATACATGAACGATCTTTTTTGATTTGTTACTTCATGCTATTTAGGCCATGAATGTCTGTAATTGGTATGATATTTTGTGGTTGATGTGGGAGGGCTATTTAAAGATTTTTTGGTTCTAAAACCTGTACAGGGTTAATGGAACCTTTACTTATCCGGTTGGATTGTATTCTTGATCTAGCGGGATGGGACACACCTGTTGGTTGACGCCTTCAGGTGTTGGGATATAATGGGTTTTCTTTGAATTGTACCCTCACACTGAGCCTGTAAGCCTGAGGAAGAGCAGGGATGCTCGGAACTGTACAGTGGCTATGCTATGCTTTTTTGAAGTAAAGGAAATCGTTCAATTGCAACTGGAGTCATTGTCTCTTTGTTCTGAATATTTAATCAATGGTGGAAGCTGGGAGCCCACCCTGACGTTTCTCCACTCTATTCCAAAGACAAGAGGGAAGTAACCCACCTGAAGTTTGATATTTTTCACTCCCCGTGAGTAAGTTACTTCTACCAACATGGAAGCTAGTGGTTCTACTTTCTCATTTACGCAAGAGGAAGCCACACAGATCATGTCCCAGATCTCTGGATCAAGGAACTTCCTGATCGGAAATTCACCGATTCACAATACCCGAATATGGGAAAAGCTACATAAGAAACATACATCACTTGAACTACATGGACTTACCCTTGCTGAATACCATCCGGTGCAGAGAATCCCTCGAGGTCTCCGGGTAAGATTAATCCCCACACTATTTAGTGACAACGAGGAATACAAAGCAACCTTCATGCAGATTCTCAACAAATGTTCCTTTGATTTAATGACATTGACCATTTCATATATTCATAAAGAACTGGCTGTTGTATCAGAGCAACTGTTGAAAGTGGAGCAGGATTTAAAAACCTCCATGTCATCGGAAGAGTTTACTAAACTAAAGGAGTCGGTCGATGAGATTGGGAACAAACATCGAGCGGACCTGGAGGTAAGAAAGTGCAATAAATTTGACCGGGATATTGAGGATTACGAAAGGAACCAAGTGTATCACTGGCCGCGCCAATACAACAGACGTGGTCGCTCTGACTATGGTGGAACCCGAAGAGACCTATCCGACAATTCATCTGCTAACACGGATACTGATTCCTCATCCACTTTTTTAACACAAGGTCGGAGAGGAGGATCTTCCCGGATGGAGACGCGGTCCCGGGCCAACAGGGACGAGGCACCCGGCTTGGACCGGTACCGGCCCTCCCGGGGTTACCGAGGTCGAGCTCGTCAGATCTGATCCACAACATTTCACGGCATGTCCTGTCTCCGGAGGAGGTAAGATTGATCAACCGAGGTCTTTCTTTTTGTCCTAAAAGCCACTTGAATGCATTTCAACTTGACCAGGACCTATATCGATTGTTTTGTAACATTAGATGGAGGGTACATTTTACACATAGACCCTTTATTGAGGAGGATTTCACAGATTGTACATTAAATTGTAAATCTTTAGGTCTGTGGGTGAAAACCAAATCGGTGCCACCCACCACCTATGCCCCGGTTGAGACATTTGTAAAAACGGTTACTCAGGAGATTAAAGAGTTGGTATCCCATATTGATTACAGAGACCATGTTCCTAACAACTTGTCCCATGAGGAAAGGGATGCTCTTAGGAATCTCAGCCGCAGGGATGATGTAATACTCAAACCTGCGGATAAAGGGGGAAAGGTAGTGATAAGGGATCCTCAACTGTATGAGGAAGAAATCCTTCGTCAGTTGGAAGATAAGTCTGTATATAAAACAAGTAGCTATGGATCCCACTTGGCAAATAAGGAAACATTTGGAAAACATTCTGAAACCAGCACATAGAGATGGGGTGATCACCCGTGACATTTTTGAATTTCTTTTACCTACTCACACACGAATACCGGTGTTATACACCTTACCTAAAATACACAAGGACAGTTGTTTTCTACCTGGTCGTCCGATTATATCGGGACGTGATTCCATTTTTGTCCCGACCGCACAGTTTTTGGACAAGATTCTGTCCCCACTTATTAAAAACACCAGATCGTACATTAAGGACACTGACGATTTTCTAAAAAAGATCAGGCAACACTCCCGATGCAAAGGGGATGAAATCTTGGTCACCTGGGATGTTACAAGTTTGTATACATCCATTCCGCATCATGCGGGTGTCATGGATATGCATTAATGTCTGTCTGCCATCTTACCTTCCTCCTCATGTGTTCATCTAGAGACCAGACCTCCTTCACCTGGCTTCCTTTATAATCTCCTCCCAGCCTGACTCCACCCCAGGCCCTATCACTGAACACTATATTAACCTGTGCACTGCAAGCCTGCTTTGCTGATCAACGTGTTTGTTAGGCATTGTGTGTTTGGGTTCCTGCCTGCCGTGTGCTACGTCTGTCTCTCTGTTACGTTATTGGCTTGTCCCCGACCATCCCTGTCTGCTCGTGACCCTTGACCTTCGGCTCGTTCTTCGTTATCCTTGTCTGCTTGTGGCCCCTGACCTTCGGCTTGTTATTCGGTTCTCTCTATCGTGTGCTGCTGCTTCCCCTTATCCTACGGGGCGTGAGCTAGGAAACTCCAGGGGCCGCGACCTGGTCCCAGCCTGCAGCGTAACATCCTCACCACTAGAGGCCCTGGAGAAGACCAGCTGGGTCTTAGACTCCGCGCCCTGGGGAATCTTGGCTCTCGCTTCCGTTGGGATCCCGGTTGTGCTCCTCTGGTCCCGCTTTCCACAACCACCCAGTTTCCTATCCACAGAAGCCAGCCATAGGGTTCACTACCTCGCGGTGCACTCCTGTCCCCCTACGGTGTGCATCTGTCACCTGGCCACAGGTGACCCTGACAGTTTGATCAGCCATGAACCCGGCTGACATCCCGCTTCCCGCGGATGATCCATTGCAGGGCATAGTTCGCAGACTTGAGACCCAGGAATCAAATCAGACCCAGGTGATGCGATTCCTCCAGGATCTGGCTTCTCGATTCGAGCAGCTTCAGGTCTCCTTGGGAACCCCGAATCCGCAACCCCAAGTACAACCAGCGGCTGTACCTATCGCACCAGTCGCAGCCTCACACTCACTAAGATTGCCAGCTCCGTTCCATTTCTCTGGGGACTCCAAGGCCTGCAGGGGGTTTCTCAGCCAATGCACTATTCATTTTGAGCTTCAGCCTCAAAGCTTCCTATCTGACCGGGCTAAGGTAGCCTATATCATTTCCCTCCTCTCCGGTGAAGCTTTGGCCTGGGCTGCCCCCCTGTGGGAGAGGAACGATCCGGTGGTTTCCAGTCTGTCCGAATTCTTGAAGCTCTTTCGTAATATCTTCGAAGAGCCGGCTCGGGCTTCTTCAGCGGCTAGTGCTGTCTTACGTCTTCGCCAAGAATCTAGTTCAGTGGGGCAATATGCTCTTCAGTTCCGTATCCACACAGCTGAATTGAGCTGGAATAATGAGGCCCTGGTCGCTACCTTTTTACATGGCCTCTCTGACCGAGTGAAAGACGAATTAGCGGGAAGAGCCATTCCCGTCGGTCTGGACGATGTAATTTCATTATGCAACCAGATCGACATTCGTTTTCAAGAGAGGTCCTTAGAAAAAAGACGCCAGCACTCTCTGGGTCCTAGCCAGTCTGAGCTCCCCTCCCTTCATTCCGTGGAGCATCCTCTACCTGCTGAAGAACCTATGCAGCTGGGCCGGACCAGACTAACCCCCGAAGAACGTGCTAGGCGCAGAACTCTGGGCTTGTGCCTCTATTGTGGGGGCAAGGGTCATTTTCGTGACTCCTGCTCGCTTCGTCCGGGAAACGCTCGGGTCTAATACATTTGGAAGGTGGAGTATTGGACCCAGAAACATCACCTTCTCGCCTGCTCTTGCCGGTGTCCCTTCATGTAGGCACTTCTCCTCAGTCAACCCTTGCATACCTGGATTCCGGGGCTGCCGGCAATTTCATGGATTGGAGAACTGCTTCTTCTATGAAGCTTACCCTTTCACCTCTCACTACCCCATTGGTAGTCTCGGCAATTGATGGCACTGTTCTCCCAGGGGGCCCTATTCGCTTCCAGACGCTACCCATTAGGATGTCGGTAGGGATTCTCCACCAGGAGTGGATATCCTTTCTTATTCTACCCAAGGCCTCTACCCCAGTTGTATTGGGCCTCCCTTGGCTACAGCTCCACTCTCCACATGTGGACTGGGTCTCTGGGCAGATCCTGGCCTGGGGTTCCTCATGTTTCTCGTCGTGTCTTCTCAAGGTGACCCCCAAGGAGAGTCTTCCGGTTGCTGCCACTTCTGTTTCTTCTGATCTTCCCGCCGCATACAGCGATTACCGGGATGTGTTCTGTAAAAAATCAGCTGAGGTGCTTCCTCCCCACAGGTCTTTTGACTGTGCTATTGATCTTGTCCCCGGAGCAACTCTACCCAGGGGTCGTACCTACCCTCTGTCCATCCCAGAGACCCAGGCCATGTCGGAGTATGTAGCAGAGAATCTGGAGAGAGGGTTCATCCGGAAATCCTCATCGCCTGCAGGGGCAGGGTTCTTTTTTGTTGCCAAAAAGGATGGTACCTTAAGACCCTGCATCGATTATCGGGGTTTAAATGCGGTTACTATTAAAAATCGATACCCCTTACCCTTAATATCTGAGCTATTCGATAGGTTGAAGGGTGCCTCCATTTTCACCAAGTTGGATCTCAGAGGCGCGTACAATCTCATTCGAATACGGGAGGGTGACGAATGGAAGACTGCATTTAACACTAGAGACGGGCATTACGAATATCTGGTGATGCCTTTTGGTCTGTGTAATGCTCCAGCCGTGTTTCAAAACTTTGTCAATGAAATCTTCAGAGATCTGCTGTACCAGTTTGTTGTCATCTATCTGGATGACATTCTGATCTTTTCTGAAAATCTGCTCGTCCACAGAAACCATGTCCGCACTGTACTTCAACGTCTTAGAGAGAACAATCTCTATGCCAAGCTGGAGAAATGTTCCTTTGAATGTTCTGAGGTCCTGTTTTTGGGGTGCTTTGTCTCATGTTCGGGGCTTCGTATGGACCCTGGGAAGGTCTTGGCTATCACCAACTGGCCTCTTCCTGCTAGCCTCAAGGCCACACAGCGCTTTCTTGGCTTCACTAATTATTATAGGCAGTTCATAAGGAATTACTCTTCCATTGCCGCGCCTATTATCGCTTTGACCAAGAAGGGTGTGAATGCCAGAGACTGGCCTCCCGAAGCTGTCTCTGCATTTCACAACCTGAAACAGGCCTTTGTTTCTGGCCCCCTCTTGAGGAGACCAAATCCTGGGAATGCATTTTTTATTGAAGTGGACGCTTCCTCAATGGGGGTGGGAGCTGTGCTTCTTCAAATCTTTGAGAAGAGACGCCAACCATGTGCGTTCTTCTCCAAAAAATTTTCTCAGGCAGAGAGGAATTATGCCATCGGTGATCGGGAACTTCTCGCAATTAAATTGGCGTTAGAGGAGTGGCGTCATCTCTTGGAGGGTTCCCCTCACTCCATAACGATCTTTACCGATCACAAGAATTTACAGTATCTACAGAATGCTAAACGTCTGAATCCTAGACAGGCCAGGTGGAGTCTCTTCTTTGCCCGTTTTAATTTCACGATTACCTACAAACCTGGTTCCTGCAACGGTCGGGCTGATGCGCTCTCTAGGTCATTTGACACTTTGGACGAGGAGTCCGCCCCTGAACCTGAGCCGATCATTCCCACCTCATGCATTGTTGCCCACTCTACCACCCTGAAGTCTAAAATTCCGCCTGGTAAGACCTTTGTCCCCACTGAGCTAAGAGCTAAGATCCTTCGTTGGGGACATGATTCCAAGGTGGCAGGGCATTCTGGATTCCTCCGATCCTTCCTACTCATCAGTCGTCACTACTGGTGGCCTAATCTCCGCTCAGACGTCAAAGACTACGTTAAAGCTTGTCATGTCTGTGCTCAGTCCAAATCCTCCACACAAGCTCCTGCTGGTCTCCTCATGCCCTTGCCTATTCCTAAGGAACCCTGGGCCCATATTGCCATGGATTTTATCACCGATCTCCCACTGTCTGAGAATAATACAGTCATTTGGGTGGTAATCGATCGATTCTCCAAGATGGCTCATTTTGTTCCTCTTCCTGGTCTTCCTTCTGCCCCTGCCTTGGTTCCCATTTTCATTCGAGAAATTCTCCGCCTACATGGGGTCCCTTCTCATATTGTTTCCGACAGGGGAGTCCAATTCACGTCTCGTTTTTGGAGAGCCTTTTGCAAATCCCTCAATATTGTCTTGGATTTTTCTTCTTCTTACCATCCCCAATCCAATGGACAGACTGAGAGGGTTAATCAGGAGTTAGAGGTCTTTCTTCGCACCTTTGTGTCTTCTCACCATGACGATTGGTCCTCTCTACTCCCGTGGGCAGAATTCTCCCATAACAATCATGTGAATACCAGTTCGCAGAAGACACCCTTTTTCACAGTCTATGGAAAACACCCTCAACTTCCTCTTCCTATGATCTGTTCTCCAGACATTCCAGCTTTGGCTTCGGTTCAGGAGTCTCTCAATTCCGTTTGGGGTCACGTTCATGATTCCCTCCGGGCAGCTGCTGAAAAATTCAAAGGCTTTGCCGACCGCCGCAGGCGTAAACCGCCTTCTCTTCAGCCAGGGGACAAAGTCTGGCTCTCTACCAGGAACATCAAGCTCCGAGTTCCTTCTCTGAAGTTTGCTCCACGATTCATCGGTCCATACACGGTAACTGCTAAACTGAATCCGGTTTGTTTCAAACTCCAGATTCCTAAGAGCCTTAAAATCACTAACTCCTTTCATGTTGCTCTTCTAAAGCCTTTAGTCCTCAATAAATTCTCTCGTCCTCTTCCTACCGTGGGGCCTGTCTCGGAGGATAATCAGGAGTACGAGATCAGTCAAATTCTGGACTCCCGACTCTGTAAAGGCGTTCTTCAGTACCTCGTTCATTGGAAAGGGTTTGGTCCTGAGGAGAGGTCTTGGATCACTGCATCTGAGGTCTTTGCACCTCGTCTGTTAAAGGAGTTTCATCTGAAGTTTCCCTCTAAACCTGGGCCCAGGCGGGGAAGGGGGAGGCCTCGTAAGAGGGAGGGTACTGTCATGGATATGCATTAATGTCTGTCTGCCATCTTACCTTCCTCCTCATGTGTTCATCTAGAGACCAGACCTCCTTCACCTGGCTTCCTTTATAATCTCCTCCCAGCCTGACTCCACCCCAGGCCCTATCACTGAACACTATATTAACCTGTGCACTGCAAGCCTGCTTTGCTGATCAACGTGTTTGTTAGGCATTGTGTGTTTGGGTTCCTGCCTGCCGTGTGCTACGTCTGTCTCTCTGTTACGTTATTGGCTTGTCCCCGACCATCCCTGTCTGCTCGTGACCCTTGACCTTCGGCTCGTTCTTCGTTATCCTTGTCTGCTTGTGGCCCCTGACCTTCGGCTTGTTATTCGGTTCTCTCTATCGTGTGCTGCTGCTTCCCCTTATCCTACGGGGCGTGAGCTAGGAAACTCCAGGGGCCGCGACCTGGTCCCAGCCTGCAGCGTAACATCCTCACCACTAGAGGCCCTGGAGAAGACCAGCTGGGTCTTAGACTCCGCGCCCTGGGGAATCTTGGCTCTCGCTTCCGTTGGGATCCCGGTTGTGCTCCTCTGGTCCCGCTTTCCACAACCACCCAGTTTCCTATCCACAGAAGCCAGCCATAGGGTTCACTACCTCGCGGTGCACTCCTGTCCCCCTACGGTGTGCATCTGTCACCTGGCCACAGGTGACCCTGACAGCGGGCATCTGCGCCGCAATTGGTCTAATCAGAAGCAGTAATGAATACTCCGAATTACAGATCTCTCTTTTTGAAGAATTATTTCATCTGTTACTGTCGAATAATTATTTTTTGTTTAAGGATCAATTCTTTGTACAGCTATCTGGAGTTGCGATGGTCTCCAATGTCGCACCGCCATATGCATGCACGTTCATGAACGAATTTGAACATAAACATGTATTTTCTAATGCATTATTTCAAGAACATTGTGTCACTTGGTGGCGCTTTATAGATGACGTTTTTACAATTTGGCGTGGCGACATTCAGTCGCTAACCATTTTTGATGCAATGTTGAGCAATTTCTGTCCAGAAATCAAATTTAAAATAAACATTGGGGGAATGTCAGTTCCATTTTTAGACACCAGAATTTACATTGAGCATGGCCGATTGGAATCGGACCTGTACACGAAACCCACGGATAGAAATCAGTTATTATTATTTGACAGTTTCCATCCCCCCCATGTATTTAGATCTATCATTAAGAGTCAGTTACTACGGGTGAAACGTATAGTGAGTAATGAAGTAATTAGGGAAATAAGGATTAAAGAAATGTGTTCCAAGTTCTGTGAACGAGGATATCCAAAAAGAATAATCTCTCAGGAATTAAGTAAAATACAACAAGTGGAAAAGAATGTAATTATCAATAGACAAAAAGTATCAGTGGCAAGATTACCCTTTTCCATGCAGTTTCACAGTTACAGTGATCAGGTTTTCAAAATTATCAGTAAGCACTGGCCTCTTTTGAAGCGTGCTTACCCGCAGATTGATGTCTTTCAGCAGATCCCCATTAAAGCTTTTCGAAGAAATAAGACTTTACGTGATTCTCTAGTGAGATCCGAATATAGATCTAAAGAACGGGGAGCAAAGACCACCATTTTGGGAAAGAAAAGAAAAGGGTGCTATCCTTGTTTAAATTGCATCCAGTGCAATCTTATGGCTAAGGGTGATCACCTAATCAATCCCATCAATGGGGAGAGGATTATCATAAAAAACTTTTTCACATGCCAGTCCTCCTATGTTGTATACATCCTTATTTGTCCATGTAATATGATTTACGTGGGGGAAACAACTCAAAAAATAAAGGACAGAATTGCTCAACATCGCAGCACTATTAGACATAAACAGCCTGGTCTGCCTGTCTCTAAACATTTTTTGGAGAAGGGACATCGGGATTCAGACCTAAGATTCATGGTCCTGGAAGATATTCCACGGGACAAGAGAGGGGGTGATTGGATAATGAGATTAAAACAACGAGAGGTTTGGTGGATTAACAGGTTACAGTCCCTGCATCCGGGGGGTATGAACAGGGACTATGACCTGTATCTGTTTCTGTAAATGTTAATAACTATTTGAGACTGTAGATTTTTTTGTATCTTTTCTTGTAGATGATGACCAAGTAATGTCTGGTCGGGTCCGTGAAATATAAAAGAGGAAAATACACATGTACATTTGGAATACCGTTCGTTGTTTTGACATATATGAACGATCTTTTTTGATTTGTTACTTCATGCTATTTAGGCCATGAATGTCTGTATTTGGTATGATATTTTGTGGTTGATGTGGGAGGGCTATTTAAAGATTTTTTGGTTCTAAAACCTGTACAGGGTTAATGGAACCTTTACTTATCTGGTTGGATTGTATTCTTGATCTAGCGGGATGGGACACACCTGTTGGTTGACGCCTTCAGGTGTTGGGATATAATGGGTTTTCTTTGAATTGTACCCTCACACTGAGCCTGTAAGCCTGAGGAAGAGCAGGGATGCTCGGAACTGTACAGTGGCTATGCTATGCTATGCTTTTTTGAAGTAAAGGAAATCGTTCAATTGCAACTGGAGTCATTGTCCCTTTGTTCTGAATATTTAATCAATGGTGGAAGCTGGAAGCTGGAAGCCCACCCTGACGTTTCTCCACTCTATTCCAAAGACAAGAGGGAAGTAACCCACCTGAAGTTTGACATATATATACATATATATATAATGTGTACGTGTATGTATGTATATATATATATATATATATATATATATATATATATAATGTGTGTGTATATACAATGTATGTGTGTGTATACATATATATTATGAAGGGGGACTTGTTATTTTATTAACATTAACGACGCAGTCTGTCAGTGTACTGAGCGGTGATTATTTATCACTGCTTACTAAACTGACATCTCAGTGTTTCAGTGAATTTCTGATACTGTAATTTCGTAAAGTCTCACGAGATTCCAGTATCAGGGGCCGTTCTCCAGTGTTGACAGCGTTGGTAGATCACTTCACTCCTCCATGGGGGAAGCGATCTACTCTGCTTCATAAACTGGCACCCAGAGGAGAAAGATCTCCACTGTGAATGCCGGCGAATGAAGCAGTGAATAGATTTCACTTCTTCATAAACGAACACCTAAGTGCAAGGGAAAATAACCAGTTCATCTCTTGTACCTATTTATCTCTTCTGGACCAGAGCAAATTTTACAATTCAGCTATGGGCCTATTGATTCGGTAACTGTGTCAGTGCTTAAGATAATAAAGTAATACATATTTTTTTAATTGCAAAAAAATGCTTTCTCTTGGCCATTTTGTCTTAAAAAAAATGATTTTATTTTCTATCCAATTTATAGACAAAAGAAATAACTGAATAAAAATAGCTTTTTTCTAGTTTAATCAGTGTTAGTTTTAAAACCTTTGATAAAAAGTGCACAATTTAGTCTATAATATCTCTTGTGCATAATGACAATACAATCTTGTTTCATTACAAACATAGCAAAAATAGCAAAACTATTCTAAAATAAAATATCGTTTTTCTTTCAATATTGTGCTTTTTTTAAATCTAGCACTATTTTTTTTTTTACATTTTTATGAAATTAAAATGAAAGGTAATAATCATGATACCAAAAAAATTTCAATAAAAAATATTTAGCAGCAAAAATAATAGCAAACTAGAGAAGGATAGGAATTAGTTAATTAAGGTTGATAAGGGTTAATAAAGGATTAAAAATGAACACAGTTTATTTTTTATTTGCTAGGTTTGCATTAGCTGACATCATATGCAGACCAAAGGTCACCCCTTACAATGAAGCAATAATAACTTTGCTACCTAGTAACTCTTCTGCATGCAACAGATGGCCAAGAATTGTCGGTAAATGTAACCAGAGAGCTTCAGGGGATGAAGAGAGGCTGTACTTGACACATACAACCAATCTATTTTGTTAGAGTACTAGACACACCCAAGATATTTTGAAGAATTTGTTCACAGGTTCTCGAGAGATGAAGTGAAGATTTTATTTCAACATTTTGACAAGACACAAGTTTGTGTTCCTGAGGACAACAAACAACATATATACTCTAAAACCCATCCCATTATTACCATCCACATGTAGTGACATCAACAACAGCAAATGTCAAAGTTCCAGCTAAAAAGAACAATGGGCAAATGTCCAAATTTTGGAGAACAGAAAAACAACAACAAAAGTACATACATACTATAAATACACAAATACATAAATAAAGGAAAAAGACGAATCCCGGCACTAAAGACAGATGCCAGAGACGAAAAAACTGCATAACAGAGTATCATGATGCCTAGGCAAGATGGCTGCCCAAGCCTAGGCAGCATGATACTCTGCATGATACTCGGTCATGCAGTTTTTTTTTCTCTTTAGTGCCTGGATTTGGCTTTTTCCATTATGTAATGTACTTTTGTTGTTGTTTTTCTGTTCTCCCAAATTTGGACATTTGCCCATTATTGTTTTTAGCTGTGTTGTGTTTTAGTTGTGTTGCTCTACTTGTTTGTTGTCCTGACGTAGACAAGCTTGTGCCTCTTCAAAACGTCAAAATAAAATCATCACTGTGCGTTTACCCCTCCACGCTCTCTCTTTTGGACTGTATGTACTACAGGCTTTGCTGCGCACCCAGGTCCCCTTTCTCTCTGATATGTGTGCAGTGGCAACCACTGGATTATATAGAAGAATTTGTTTGGGGGGGGGGGGTGTATAGCACACCCAATGTCCACCTTATTTAGCTTCACCTTATTTACTATCATTCATTTTGCAAAGTGAACGTTCACATTTCCCAGAGAAAATGCTTATTTCCTTTAGTAAATCCACCCCAATGTTTTGTTCTACCTGCTTCACAATGGAAAACTCAATGTAGGACCAGAAATACACCAGTAATTCAAATAAAGAAAACGTCACTCTAGGCTTTTATTTATACAGTGAGCTTTTTATAACTATTCCTCTGCTATCTCACAGTGATAAAAGGTTACTGTGCTCAAAGACCTGGAGAAGTTCTGTGAATTAAAAGTTATGTTATGGTGGTGGAGGCAGTAGGCTAAACAACACGCACCCTGCTCTCTACCTCTCCACTTCTGTGATGCTTCTCAAAAGACCATGCAACTAGAGTTGAGCGGACACCTGGATGTTCGGGTTCGACGGGTTCTGCCGAACTTCGGAAAAAAGTGACCCCGAACCCGAACCCCATTGAAGTCAATGGGGACCCGAACTTCTTAGGACTATTCACGCATGTTTCCTGTGCGTAGAATTGTCCCTGCACAAAGTGTAATTTCTGAAGGAAAAAAGGTAATTTAAAACTCACTCGCGGCTATAATGAATTGTCCGCTCCCGGCAATACATAGAAAAGTCATTGATCAAAAAAAAAAAAAAGCGTGGGGGTTCCCCCAAATTCAATTACCAGGCCCTTCAGGTCTGGTATGGATTTTAAGGGGAACTCCACCCCAAATAAAAAAAAATGACGTAGAGTACCCCCAAAAATCCAGACCAGACCCTTTATCCGAGCACGCAACCTGGCAGGCCGCAGGAAAAGAGGGGGGGGACGAGAAAACGCCCCCCCCCCTCCTGAACCATACCAGGCCACATGCCCTCAACAGGGGGAGGAACCATGTTGATGGGGACAAGGGCCTCATCCCCACAACCCTTGCCCGGTGGTTGTGGGGGTCTGCGGGCGGGGGGCTTATCGGATCCTGGAAGACCCCTTTCACGAAGAAAGTGTAAAAAAAACACACAGACACGGACCTGATGGGGAACTTCCTCCGCAGTGTATTAAATGAATAGACCCGCCCCTTCTAAAGTTCCCCATCAGGTCCACTCAGCCAATGACGTAGCTGTAAGGCTAAGCAGACCAGATGCGGAACATGAGAAGGGGCGGGTCTATTAATTTATTACACTGTGGAGGAAGTTCCCCATCAGGTCCGCCCCCTCATATGTCAGACCCCGCCTACGTCATTGGCTGCGCGAACCTGATGGGGAACTGCCTCGCAGTGTAATACATGAATAGACCCGCCCCTTCTCACGTTCCACATCTGGTCTGCTTAGCCTTACACCTACGTCATTGGCTGAGCGGACCTGATGGGAAACTTTAGAAGGGGTGGGTCTATTCATTTAATACACTGCGGAGGAAGTTCCCATCAGGTCCGTGTCTGTGTGTTTTTTTTCTGCCAATGACATCTCGTTTGGACAGCGCTGGACATCGGGTACGCCGCGGGACACCGGATTTCATCGCTGGATTTTTTTTTTTTTAATAAAGGACTTTTCCAAGGTGTCTGTGTGTTTTTTTTACATTTTTTTTTACACTTTCTTCGTGAAATGGTAGGGGTACAATATAAAACAAAAAAAACCTCGCGCTAGCTAAGTAGTGGCACAGGTGAGAGGTGTAAGGGGAACGGATGGGATACTGCAGCAATCACCGGAGGGTCTGGTCCAAGTGAACAATAAAATATATATATAAAACGTGATGGTGACTGCGCTGTAGTGTGTCAAATAAGATGATGGGAAGGGAGAGAAAAAATGAACTCGGAGGGGATGTGGCAAAGAAGGGTGAGGATGTGGAAGGTGTGGAAAGGAGGGGGAAGGGGAGTGGAAAAGGGAAAAAAGGGGGAGACTGAGAGACGAAGTGGGTAAGTGATGGGCTAGTACTAGGCTAATTAGCAATGATGTGCAATGTGCACAGTGACACAAATGAAAATACACTAATAAAAGACTGATCAATAATAATCAGAAAAATATGTAACACAGTGAATAATGGACAAAAATGTGACATATAAAACCAATATCCAAATGGTCAAGATATGCAACACGTGATAAAGATTAAACCACTTAAACATATTAATAATCCACAAACAAATCCATGAATGGGAAAAGTGGGATGGATGGGATAAATGGAATCACACACTCAGTGCATGGGTGAACTATACTAGTAAAGAAAGGCAGTCCCAAACAAATCCTGGTGATGACTTCCCGATACTTCCAAAATAACTTATTGTAAATATATGGTATATGGATAAGTCATATGTGGATAAAGTCCCGTCACCAATGAAGTGCTTGGAGAAAATCCTGTGACGTCTACCCTGTGATCACACCTGGCTTACCTTCCTATTGGAAGGGGGGACGGTATACAGCAGTTCTCTGTAGTGAAGGGGGGTATCACGTCCTTATGGCCTGGTCTTTATGGCACCGTTACTCATTGGAGTATATAAGAGAAAACAAAAACAGAGGGCACATCAATAGCGCAACTCTGTGAGTGCAGCAAGAGGGGTAGCTGATGCATACATTCACACACTCACTTGTGATAGAGTGAGCGTGGACCTCAATCCAAACGAGCGCCGAGCTCGTGCCAGTGGGAAAGAGTGTAGCATCTATGGTGCATCCGATGCAGCCAAGTAAGGCTTGGTTTTCACTCTCCCGCCAGTCTCTGTGTCTCATGTAATCCAAGCAAAACTGCACAGGACAGAAGATCTCAATGTCAGCCCTCTGCTGCCTCCAGCATGGGCTGACATTGAGATCTTCTGTCCTGTGCAGTTTTGCTTGGATTACATGAGACACAGAGACTGGCGGGAGAGTGAAAACCAAGCCTTACTTGGCTGCATCGGATGCACCATAGATGCTACACTCTTTCCCACTGGCACGAGCTCGGCGCTCGTTTGGATTGAGGTCCACGCTCACTCTATCACAAGTGAGTGTGTGAATGTATGCATCAGCTACCCCTCTTGCTGCACTCACAGAGTTGCGCTATTGATGTGCCCTCTGTTTTTGTTTTCTCTTATATACTCCAATGAGTAACGGTGCCATAAAGACCAGGCCATAAGGACGCGATACCCCCCTTCACTACAGAGAACTGCTGTATACCGTCCCCCCTTCCAATAGGGAGGTAAGCCAGGTGTGATCACAGGGTGGACGTCACAGGATTTTCTCCAAGCACTTCATTGGTGACGGGACTTTATCCACATATGACTTATCCATATACCATATATTTACAATAAGTTATTTTGGAAGTATCGGAAAGTCATCACCAGGATTTATTTGGGACTGCCTTTCTTTACTAGTATAGTTCACCCATGCACTGAGTGTGTGATTCCATTTATCCCATCCATCCCACTTTTCCCATTCATGGATTTGTTTGTGGATTATTAATATGTTTAAGTGGTTTAATCTTTATCACGTGTTGCATATCTTGACCATTTGGATATTGGTTTTATAGGGGTACAATGTACCCCTTACCAATTCACATAGGGGGGGCCGGGATCTGGGGGTCCCCTTTGTTAAAGGGGTCTTCCAGATTCCGATAAGCCCCCCCGCCCGCAGACCCCCACAACCACCGGACAGGGTTGTGGGGATGAGGCCCTTGTCCCCATCAACATGGGGACATCCTCCCCATGTTGAGAGCATGTGGCCTGGTACGGTTCAGGAGGGGGGGCGCTCTCTCGTCCCCCCCTTTTCCTGAGGCCTGCCAGGTTGCGCGCTCGGATAAAGGGTCTGGTGTGGATTTTTAGGGGGACTCCACGCCATTTTTTTTAAATTTGGGGTGGAGTTCCCCTTAATATCCATACCAGACCTGAAGGGCCTGGTAATTGAATTTGGGCGGACCCCCACGTTTTTTTTTTTTTTTTATCAATGACTTTTCTATGTATTGCCGGGAGCCGACGATTCATTATAGCCGCGAGTGAGTTTTAAATGACTTTTTTTCCTTCAGAAATCACACTTTGTGCAGGGACAATTCTACGCACGGGAAACATGCGCGAATAGTCCTAAGAAGTTCGGGTCCCCATTGACTTCAATGGGGTTCGGGTTCGGGGTCACTTTTTTCCGAAGTTCGGCAGAACCCGTCGAACCCCAACATCCAGGTGTCCGCTCAACTCTAGTTGCATGGTCTTTTGAGAAGCATCACAGAAGAGGAGAGGTAGAGAGCAGGGTGCGTGTTGTTTAGCCTACTGCCTCCACCACCATAACATAACTTTTAATTCACAGAACTTCTCCAGGTCTTTGAGCCATATTTTTTTAAATTTGGGGTGGAGTTCCCCTTAATATCCATACCAGACCTGAAGGGCCTGGTAATTGAATTTGGGCGGGCCCCCACGCTTTTTTTTATTTTTTATCAATGACTTTTCTATGTATTGCCGGGAGCCGACGATTCATTAATAGCAGCGAGTGAGTTTTAAATGACTTTTTTTCCTTCAGAAATGACACTTTTTGCAGGGACAGTTCTAAGCACAGGAAACAAGCGCGACTTTACATGCATATTGCCGAACACCGGACCCGAACCCGAACTTTACAGTTCTGGTCTGCTCAACCCTACATGCAACCCATAGATCACATTATCTCGACAAGCTTCCTAAGTCTGTATCACAGAATTTTTAAATAAACTTCCATGAAGGAGATTTGTTTCAGAAACTATTAAAGGATTTAAAAGGGAAATTCTTATTGTGGCATTTCTTTATGTCTGTGGTCCTGGTGTTTTTTTCTCTTAATAATTCATTGACTGAATAATTTATTGTGGTTGTATTAGCACAGTGTTGTAACTGTTTTTCTTCAGCTAATTATTGTATTAATGCAACTGTACTGTAAAGTACAACATTTTATCAAAAATGTATCTTCCTGAGAGCTGATTTCTACAAACCTCTGCACTAAATGATTCTCTAAGGGGGATAGAGGAGCTTCCTATTGAGCTGAACAGTGGAGTGTTCCAATATACTTTACACTACTATGTAGGACATATTGCATCTGTTTTTTAAGGAGTTTTAGATTTAACTTTTAACACTCAGGTGCTAAACGTGACTAGTGTTTAGGTGCGTTTAGACGCATTTAGCAGCATCAAGCTTTTTTTCTGCCAAAACTCTGTTGCTCCTGGACACACTGATAGTGATATTTTTTTATCCTGCCTTTAAAAGCCCCTGTCTCTAAACGCTGCTAAAAGCATGTGTGCACGGACACATAGGCTAACGTGCAGGGGAGTTAAGAAACAGGAAAACAAAAACGCCTGATGCCCCTAGAAGCAGCTGCAAAAACGTCCAGTGGGCATGAGGCCTAATTGCGGCCTCAGGTAGGATATCATTAATAATAGTGCAGAAGGTTTAAAAATCTGGCATTGAGGAGTGTTTACATTGCTATATTTTATTTCCTGGTGTAAAAATAACAAACTTACCAACAATTTGGAGTAGGCAAGTGATGTCTTTGCAGGATACTATCAAGTAGACTTCTGGGATATGTGGAAGTTTAAACTGGAAGTAAACCCATAGATTTAACAGTTTAAAAAATTGGATGTGCTCTCAACCAAACAAATCAAACCATCCAATGTCCGGTGTCATAACTGATCACATGTGCAGCATCATGGCAGGTGAAGATTAAACAGAGGCCAAGATGGCTGCTTCCTTGGTTGAAAATGATAGGAGGGTTTGCTTCCACTTTAACCACTTCAATACCATGCACTTATACAGCTTCCTGCCCAAGCCAATTTTGAGCTTTCAGCACTGTCGCAATTTGAATGACAATTGCGCGGTCATGCTACACTGTACCCAAACAAATTTTTTATCATTTTGTTTACACAAATAGAGCTTTCTTTCGGTGGTATTTGATCGCCTCTGCGATTTTTATTTTTTGCACAACAAATAAAAAAAGAGCGATTTTTTTTTAAAAAACTAAGTTTTTCTTTGTTTCTGTTAATTTTTTTTGTAAATAAGTACCTTTTCTACTTCAATGATGGGCACTGATAAGGCGGCACTGAAGGGCACTGATAAGGCGACACTGATGGGCACCGATGAGGTGGCACCAATGAGGTGGCACTGATGAGGTGGCACTGATGGGCACTGATGATGGGCACTGATAGGCGGCACTGATGGGCACTGATATGTGGCACTGGTATTCGGCACTGATGGGCACTCATAGGTGGAACTGATTGGCACTCATAGGCGGCACTGATTGGCACTCATAGGCGGCACTGATTGGCACTCATAGGTGGCACTGATGGGCACTTAAAGGCGGCACTGATGGGCACTTATGGGTGGCACTGATAGGTGGCATGGACGGGCACTGATAGGTGGGCACAGATTGGCACGGATGGGCACGGATGGGCACTGATAGGTGGCACTGATGGACACTAGTAGGTGGCATTGGTGGCACTGGTGCCCAGCAATGCCAGCCACCACACATTGTGAAAGTGCCAGTCAGTGCCCATTTGTGGGCACTGATTGGCATATTTTTTTTTATGTTTTTATTTTTTTATTTTTTTTACTACATGTGGATGGCCGCGCGGCGGCTGTTATCCCGCAGGACGTCATATGACATCCAGTGTGGATAACTGAACCACTTCCCGGATGTCAATCTGCTATTGACGGGGCGGGAAGTGGTTAAAGTCCAAAGATGTCACCAATCAAAGAATATATTTGTTGCCAATAAACTTCACCTTGGGGCAGGTCCAAAACGCATGGGCGGCATTCACTGGTGTTGAAGTACATATATAATACTAAGAAGATTACAAATTTTTCTCAAATCTGGAAAGTTATAGGGAGTGTAATTCAGTTGGTGGATGAATAAGAATTGGGAGTGAAGATTCTGTGTACTAAGTGCTCTTTTCTTGGTGAGGGTATGGCTCTGGCCTATTTAGTTAATGCCTTTTCAAAGGATCTTGCAGGGGTCTCAAACTGGTGGCCCTCCAGCTGTTGCAAAACTACAAGTCCCATGAGGCATTGCAGGGCTGACAGTTACAAGCATGACTCCCACAGGCAGAGGCATGATGGGACTTGTAGTTTCGCAACAGCTGGAGGGCCACCAGTTTGAGATCCCTGATCTAGAGGCCTGCATTTGTAAACTGCGGTATAAACATGTCACCTGTTTTTTAGAAGACATAGCGCACAGTAGCTTCTTGAGAGGGAACACTTGTATATTTAGCATTAATATTCAAAGTTGTGTCTGGATAGCATGGTGAATTGTAAGGTATCTGTTGAAGTAACACATATTGCATCTTGCATGAACAAGAAACTAGTGTTGCAGTAATATACCATACATGGAATAATACTGAAACTCTTGTCAAATTGATTGAAACTGGAAGAATTGTTACATGTGTCATGGTAGTGGTTGAATCTTTAGAATGCTCTATTTTTTTAGATTCATGCCAACGTTTTATTTAGGAAATGTTATAAGGTTAACCCATTTATTTGTTAGGTTTACGTTAATAAAATATATATATAACATTTTTTTGTTTATTTTCAGATATCTCCTGATTTGGTGATTCTGCTATATCTTCTGAAGTAAAATGATACTGGGTAAGTAGATAAAATTCCAATTAATTACAGTAAACGTTTAAATGACCACACTGAATAAGTTAATATACACATACTCATGCCATTACTTTAAAATAATATGGGCACACGGCACAATGTCACAAACACAACACAGAGACACCATGGTGGTTGATAAAGTAGTGTTTTCAGAGGGATTTTAAGAAATATTTTTCTTGGAGTAATCTGGCTAGGGATTTTGCTCCAGGATGAAATAGTTGCAGCAAAAATGTAATTTAAAATGAAATTGGATTTTTTTGTGAAATTGGAAAACTAAGTAGATGTTTATTTCAATGTTTTTCAGCCTGATTAAAATTGTAAACTTTACTCTGGATTTCTGTATTGGAAATAAATTTACTACAACCCACCTCTGTCTTCTTCAATGTTGAGAAATACACTTTTTTGTATATATATATATATATATATATATATATATATATATATATATATTTATATACAGTATCTCACAAAAGTAAGTACACCCCTCACATTTTTGTAAGTATTTTATTATATCTTTTTATGTGACAACACTGAAGAAATGACACGTTGCTACAGTGTAAAGTACTGAGTGCACAGCTTGTAAAACAGTGTAAATTTGCTGTCCCCTCAAAATAAATCAACACACAGCCATGTCTAAACTGCTGGCAGCAAAAGTGAGTACACCCCCAAGTGAAAATATCCAAATTGGGCCCAAAGTGTAAAAATTTTGAGTGGCCACCATTATTTTCCAGCACTGCCTTAACCCTCTTGGGCATTGCATTCACCAGAGCTTCACAGGTTGCCACTGGAGTCCTCAACCAGGTGAGGAGTACAAAGACAAGTGTGTCTTGCCTACAGTGACGCATGGTGGTGGGAGTGTTATGGTCTGGGGCTGCATGAGTCCCTCCGGCACTGGGGAGCTACAGTTCATTGAATTCCAACATGTATTGTGACATATTGAAGCAGAGCATGATCCCATCCCTTCAGAGACTGGGCCGCAGGGCAGTATTCCAACATGATAAAGACCCCAAACACACCTCCAAGATGACCACTGCCTTGCTAAAGAAGCTGAGGGTAAAGGTGATGGACTGGCCAAGCATGTCTCCAGACCTAAACCCTATTGAGCATCTGTGGGGCATCTTTAAAGGGAAGGTGGAGGAGCGCAAGGTCTCTATCATCCAACTGCTCTGTGATGTCGTCAGGGAGGAGTGGAAGAGGACTCCAGTGGCAACCTGTGAAGCTCTGGTGAACTCCATGCCCAAGAGGGTTAGGGCAGTGCTGGAAAATAGTGGTGGCCACACAAAAATTTTACACTTTGGGCCCAATTTGGACATTTTCACTTAGGGGTGTACTCACTTTTGTTGCCAGCAGTTTAGACATTAATGGCTGTGTGCTGAGTTATTTTGAGTGGAAATTTACACTGTTATACAAGCTGTACACTCACTGCATTACATTGTAGCAAAGTGTAATTTCTTCAGTAATGACACATGAAAAGATATTATAAAATATTTACAAAAATGTGAGGGATGTACTCACTTTTGTGAGATATATATATATATATATATATATATATATATATTTTTTTTTTTTTTTTTTTTTCTTTTAGTTTTATTTTCCAGAAAGAGAAACAACATACAGGGAATACAATGAACTTTACTTTCCTGAAGAAAGTGTAGTAAATCTTGCCCTAAGTAGAATATGTTGGATCGCTTTTTAGAACTTTGCTTAATATGTTGCTGTGTAATATTATGTAACATGTTTTTCCTTGTGCTGTCTGTTTCTTCAAAGAGAAAAGGTAGGTTTGGGAAGAACTGAGCTACATAGAAGTTTGCCTTTTTTTTTAGGTGCATTTATAAACATGAAATGTGGGAGATCAAAGCAGTAATCTTTTGGCTCAATTTAAATGATTTTTAAGCATAGCTTACTGTGTAAGAAGCCAAATCTTGGAAATGGACGGTAGTATATTTATTGCATGCAGTGTATTCTCTATTTATTAGTGCAGCTGAGGAGGTGCCCGGTCTATTAGAATCATCATGTAACCTTAGCATGCATATTAGCATCCGTTCTGGCATAATGTAGGATGAAAGGCAAGTGTTTGTATCTACATTGCAAGTGTTCTTGAGACCGGTTACTGCTGTGCGCCTCTGAATCCCATGCTGATTTGGCTGAGATTCTGAATACAGAAGCTATCAAATGTGTCGGGAACTGAATGCATTAAACTTGGCATAGAATTGATGAGTTATGTAAAAATAATCCCTAGTGACATAAATGATATAGAAATTTGTGCTTGGACGATATCTTGCAACAAAAGTCTCCTTTGGTAAGCGTATTAATGCTGAATATCAACACATGTTGTTTTACATTTAGGGTGGGACTTTTGCAAAGTGATCCCTGGAGTCGGCTGCCTTCCACGGGTTCACACATCGGTCAGAAAACGGAAAATTGTATCATACTTACCAGTAATTTTCCTTTCCTGGTGCCTATCCATGGCAGCATACCTGTGATAGAGCTCCGCCTCGACTCCTCCTTCAGGACTAGTGAATAGCATAAATTAAAGGCATAGCCCCTCCCCCAACATTCTCTGTAATATAGAATACCGAGGGTGGGAGCGTATGCTGCCATGGATAGGCACCAGGAAAGGAAAATTACTGGTAAGTATGATACAATTTTCCGTTTTCCTGGTGCCTCCATGGCAGCATACCTGTGATAACTAGCTAGCTGACATGGGTGGGATAATTGCTTAACAATAAATGTTTAATTATAAGAGGACATAGCAGCCTGAACTGCCCTCCTTCCAAACTCAACTATCGTGAGCGCTCCTGGATCAATATGGTAGTGTCTGAGGAACGTATGGTGAGAAGACCAGGTAGCGGCCCTGCACACCGTCTCCAATGAAACATTAGCCCTTGCTGCCCAGGAAGCTGAGACTGCCCTTGTAGAATGAGCATTCACTCGGGATGGAGGCTCCATATTCTTCACCCTGTAGGCCTTCTGGATTAACTTTACAACCCAAGATGCCAGAGTTCTGATGGAAGCTTCTTTGCCCCTGTATTTACCGAACGGTACGATGAAAAGTCTCTCAGAATTTCTGAAGGGGCCGGTGGCTTCTAGGTAGGCCCTGAGCACTCTGGATACATCCAGTTCGTGACAAGACTCTGAATCCATGTCTGTAAACACTGGTAGTGCCCAGGGTTCCAACAGGTGGCTTGGAGTAGCAACCTTTGGTGTGAACCCCCGAAGGGGACGAAGTTCCACTCTGTCTGTGAAGAAGGAGATGTGGTCGTCACCTATCCCTAAAGAGTGAAGTCCCGAGATTCTTCTGCCAGATGTAATGGCTAGCAGGAAAGACGTCTTTAGTGTCAGGTTCCATATTGTTACTTGTTCCACTGGAGCAAAGGGATGGTCAGATATAACTTCCAGGACTAGGGACAGATCCCACTTAGGAAACGATCGTCTGACAGGAGGGCGAATCTTCAATATACCTCTGAGGAAAGTGACTACTGAAGGATCCTCCGCCCATCTCTTATTTGTTGCAGCAGAGATTACTGCTACCTGCACTTTGAGAGAGCTCAGACCAAGTCCCAGATCAAGTCCTGTCTGAAGGAATCCTAGAACATGAGATGTAGAAGGAAGGATTGGATGAAATCCATTTTCGGAAACAAATGACAAGAACTTGTCCCATATTCTTGAATATATGGCATTAGTTGCTGGCTTCCTAGCTTTTAGAAGGGTTGATATGACTCCTGGAGAACACCCTAGGGACTTGAACCTTCGCCTCTCAACCTCCAGATTCGAAGATTCAACTTCTGAGGGTTTGGATGAACTAGACTGCTCTGCGACAGAAGTTGAGGGAAAGGAGGGATCTTGATTGGAGAGCCCACACTGAGGCACAATACGGAAGTACTGCCACCACCTGGACTGGCTCCCTGAGGAGCCTCAGGAGGAATTTGAATATTAATGGCCTGGGAGGAAAGGCATATGCCGTGGTGAACCTCCAGGGACATGACAGGGCAACCACTGCCTCGACTTGTGGATGCGGCAGCCGAGAGAAGAACCTGTCCAGCTTGGCGTTCTTCGGGGAGGTGAACAGATCTACCTGAGGGGGATCCCATATGTTGGCAATCTGAAGGAAGACATGGGGGTGGAGAGCCCACTCATTGTCCAGGAAGTTTCTGGATAAAGTGTCTGCTTCCGTGTTCAACCTGCCTGGCAGATACATCGCTCTGAGGTCCAGGAGGTTCTGCTCCGCCCAGAGCATGATCGGCTCTACCTCCTTGAGGAGTGACCTGCTGCGAGTGCCTCCCTGCTTCTGCAGATAAGCGACAGCTGCTCTGTTGTCTAGGCGTAGGAGTATTCTTTGGCCTCTGATTTGGGGTGCCAAAGAGGTCAGTGCCAAGAAGGCTGCCCTCATCTCCAAGATGTTGGATACCACTCCCTGGGTGGTGCATGCCCATCTCCCCTGTATTCTGGTTTGCCCACAATGGGCTCCCCAGCCCTGTCTGCTTGCATCGGACGTAATTGTGATCCAAGGAAGGGAGCCCAGGTGATGAGGCTTGGAGAGGTTTTCCGGAACTGTCCACCAGTGAAGGCTCCTGCGTATTTTTCCCATCAGCAGGATCGTCTGAGATAGTCGTTGTTTCTTCCACTGCGCCAAGAAACCAGTCTGGAAATGCCTCAAGTGCCAATGTGCCCAAGGAACCATGGGTATACAGGAAGACATTGTGCCAATGAGGCTCAGGCATTGTGAAGCCGTCAGATACGGGCTCTGGATGACTTTGATCATTCTCTGGATGACAATCCTTGCCTTCGGCGGTGGTAATGACACTGTCCCCTCCTGAGTGTCGAACATTGTGCATAGATTATCTGCTGTGTTGGCATTAGTTGACTCTTGTCGGAATTCACCAGCCACCCTAGCTCTTTTAGGGACTGTAGAAGAATGTCCCGGTGACATACCAACTGATCCGGATTGCTTGCTAGGAGTAGGATGTCGTCCAAGTAGTGGTATATCCTCAAGCCCCTCTCCAGCAGGGGAACTAAAGCAGATATTAGTATCTTGGTGAACACCCTGGGAGAGGTGCACAGACCGAAAGGCAGGGCTTGAAACTGTAGGTGGGTCCGTCCCACTGCAAATCTCAGGTATTTTTGAAATGCAGGTAGAATTGGAACATGTAGGTACGCATCCTGCAGATCGACCAAAATCATCCAATCTGATGGCTGGACTGCCTGAATAATCGTCTGCAGGGACTCCATTTTGAAGCTTTCGGGGCGGATATACCGGTTGAGCCTCTTTAGGTCTATCACAGGCCTCCACCCCTCTGTCCTCTTTGGGACCAGAAATAGGGTGGAGTATAAGCCTGCGAAGCGCTCTGCCAAGGGAGCCGGAACAGCCGCCCCCTGAAGCTGGAGTGACGTTAGGAAGTTTTTCAGAGCTTGAGCCTTCAGTGGAGAGGATGGAATCTCTGTTCCTTTGAAAGAGTTCCGAGGTGGAGGGTGAGAAAAATTCCAAAAGTGCCCCCATTGAATTGTTGACAGAACCCAGGGGTTGTGGCAGCAGGTGGCCCAGACTGGGGTAAAAAAACTTTAGCCTGGCTCCCACCGGGAGTGCCTGGGTTCCTCTGGCGTCAAAAAGACTGCTTCTGCTCCTGTGGAGCCGGAAGGGCTTTCATCTTCCTGTTCAAAAAGGATCCCCGAGTACCTTTCCAAGGTCTTTTGTTGTCTCTGGGCTGTCTCGACTGCCTAAAATCCCTTGGGTTTGACTGGCGGAACCTAGAGGAACCACCTCTGAATCTTCGCATACTTCTGTCCTGTGGAAGCATACCAGACTTCCCTCCTGACAGCCTGGAGATAGCTTTATCCATTTTGTCTCCGAATAGTGCTTTCCCTTTAAACGGGATTTTGCACCAATTTTGTTTGGAGGATAAGTCAGCCATCCAGGGTTTCAGCCACAAGGCCCTCTTCGCCATCACTGAATGCAACATGGATCTTGCCGAGCACCTGATCGTGCCAATGGCCGCTACGCAGACAAAGTCTGCCGACAATCTAAGCTCTTCTAAGGCCTTAATTATATCCTCCATGGGGACATCCTGATGCAAAGCCATCTCAATATTATCTGTCCAAGATCTTATGGCATTTGATACTGATGTGAGGGAAATAGCTGGCTTACATGCTGCTTCCGCGGCTAAGTAGCTCCTCTTCAGCTCCAGGTCGATTCGCCTGTTTAGAGGGTCTTTGAAGGAAGCGGAATCCTCCATTGGTAGAGTAAGTTTTTTTGCGAGTCGCACCACGGACGCGTCTATCACTGGCATGGAGTTTAGTGACTGCGTTCCCGACTCTGGTAAGGGGTATATAGTTTATTGAACCGACTCCAAAATTATTATTTTTTTATCAGTCTTTGACCATTCCTTCTGAATGACTTGACTAATCTTGCCCATCAACGGGAAAAGAACCTGCTTCCTTTTGAGGAATGGGAAGTAGCTTGTAGACTCTTGGGGAGGCTATTCTGCGTCTTTCCAGGCGATTGCAGTTTTGACTGCCTGGATGAATGGCTTTACCAAGGAGAGACTGAAGCCAGAAGGTTCTGACTCTTCTCAAGAGTCCCCTGAAGAGTCTTCAGGTGGTGAATCTCTAGCTGGTCGGCCTGACGGCGGCAGAGGTGTACTGACTGCTGACGGACCAGGGAGATTAGGTTCTATATCCTGAACCAGGGATATCTGCTGAAGTGGTTGAGCGGGGACCGAAGCCAAAAGCTCAGAGAAGGAGTCCTTCATTGTTCGCTTGAGCAGATCTACAGCGTGCTGATTTTCTAGCTCGCGGTTGAACGCATAGTCCGTAAAACAGTCCTTACAGACCACTCTGTCTGGTAGCGGTGTAGCCCCACATATCCAGCATCTCTTCTTCCTATAGGTCCTAGGAGAGGGGGGTCGATCACGTCCTCTAGATCTTGACCTCTCTGATCTACGACGTGAAGAATGGGTCCTACGCCTTGATGAGTGGGACCCCTTGGAGTGGGTAGGGCTACGGTGTAAGGAACTCACGCTAGACCAGTGAGCGCACTTTTTTTTTTATACTCACGTATAGTTGGTCACATACCTAATAGAAGTGTGAGGATCTTTGCTGCGAGATGAATGACTCATTGCGGAGTTGGGCACAAGGATCAGCTCCAGAAATATAGTAAGAAAGGGAAAAGAATCAGGAGTTTTTGGCGTCACTTTTTTTTTTTTTTTTAAATAAACATTTTTATATTGTCATCTGTTTTTATTTTTTATTTTATTTTTTAAACATAAACATTTTTATATTGTTATCTTTTTTTTTTTTTTAACATAAACATTTCTGATCGGCAACATTTTTTTTTTTTGAGAAAAGAAAAAGTACCTACCACAAAGCAGCATCAGAGAGACCTAGCAGGGCACAGCTGAGGAGACTGACAGCCATCCCTGAATCTGAACCTAATTAGGCTCAAGGTGCGTGGGCTAATCCCATAAACCACCATTTGGAATTGATTGAAAAAAAGGGCAAATCTAGCCTTCTTTCCAGAATCCAAGATGGCCGCCACTGAACCAAGTGTCTGTGCATGTGCAATCGCAGAAGATCCAGCGTCGCCCAGTACAGAGAGCCGAGAAACTACGGCTCTGTATCACTCCCGAATCGCGCATGCGCAGACGGCGGCGAGGACGCTGCGCCGTGACACTCTCCTACCTGGCGGGACCTACAGAGCACCTGTAGCCCCCCCGAACCCGGAAATAAGCACCACAATGTTGTTGCACAGAGAGACACCTGCCCTATCCAGTTGCACAGTTTTAAAGGAATAAAAAAGTAAGACAACAATCATTTTAAAGGCGCCTAACAAGCAAAGGAAAGGGGAGGGGAGGAGAAGAGAGGAAAAGAAAGGGGAAAAACACAAATGCCTGTAATAAAAAATGGAAACCACCAGCCTGGGAAGATGGAGCTGATTCTTTTGCGACTTCCACTGCATTCATCATGGATGTGATAGCAGACTGCGTTCCTGTGAGGAAACTCTGCGAAATGACCCCAACAGATCCACAGAGGGGTTCCCAGTCTTATCAGCGCTGTGAGCGGCCCAAGAACAGGGACTGCGCACGGGAAAGGCTAAACCCGGCGGACGCTGCCGACTGCAGAGGTATGGACATACTGCTACTCTTCACCAGCACAAGAAGGTATGAGGAAAAAAAGGAGAATGTTGGGGGAGGGGCTATGCCTTTAATTTATGCTATTCACTAGTCCTGAAGGAGGAGTCGAGGCGGAACTCTATCACAGGTATGCTGCCATGGAGGCACCAGGAAAGATAATTATTGCTTACATAAAAGGCTCTTTTTGATGTTATATTTAGATCTTATACCTTCCCATATTTTAAATTAAAGTGTTTTTTTTTTTTTTTTTTGCATGTTAATAACTGATCTGTGAACCTTTTTGACAGCCACACCAATCGGTTCTGCCATTCTAGTTATATTTTAATGCAGAGATCAGTTAGTCTAGACAAGATTATGTCATAACTATGTCACCTGTTAAGGGCATCTGTGGATTTTTGTTTAAAGCTCTATTTTTACTTTGTTTTACGTAGAAAGTGAAGAGATTTGCCTTCACTTCCTGTACCCGTGATACTAGGACAAGTAAAAGGGATCAGTAGTTGTCACTGGGAAAAAAAGGCACAGTCAAAAAATGCAACATTGCTAGCTGTTGCAGCCCTTTTCCATGTTTTTTTTCTATTCTTGTTGGAAATATTTCCAAAATTCCCTGGCTCTGACAGAAAGTGAGAGGAGATCTCAGTAGGAACAGAGACAGCCATAAAACCTGAAACATGCTCTAACACTTTTCCACTCTATTCATTCAACCTCTGTGTAAATTTTAAAACTTACCAACCTATAAAGTTGCTTTTTCCACAAATCAGTCCTTGTCTAAGTGGAGTTTATAGGCATATATCCCTGCAAGTTTAGGTAAAAGTCAATTAAACTACCTTATATGTTTTGAGAAACGCAACCATACAGTACAACCACTGGCATATACTGTATATTGGCGCTACATGCATCCATACTATGACACTGGCCATTAGAAATGTGCATTCGTTTTCGTCCGAATGCATTTTCGTCCGAATTTCGGGTATTTTCGTTATCGTTTTAATAAACGAAAACGAACGTGCAGAATCCGAAATCCAAACTATCCGACATAAAAAATGCTTTATTTTTGTTTTCGTTGCAACAACAATTCGATATAGATAGGAGATTCGACATGAGGCTGACAATAGCAATCTGTGTCTATCGAACCTGTGGTCGAATGTGCCTAACCTTATCTCTATTAGTCCAAGATTATTCTTCATAGAGAGGAAAGATTCAACATAGAGAGAAAAGATTCAACATTATAGAGACAGTGTTGGGGTAACCCATTCGACATGAATGACGAAGATTCGACGAAGCAGTGAAAAACATACAAACGTTGAATCTGCTATTGAAGGCTTATGGTGTCTGTCGAATGTTCTAAGAAGATTCGACAAGCAGCTAAACTGTACGACACCGCAATCGTACATTTCCAGGCAAATGTTCGGCCCATAGGCTATAGAAGAATTTGAATGTTGGTTGACTAGTAATAATAATTTATAAATCTAATTATTACTAGTGTCATACAACATTAGAATTCTTCTATAGCTTGTAGGCGGAACATTTGACCAGAAATGTAGGATTGCGGCGTCGTACAGTTTAGCTGCTCCGTCGAATCTTCTTAGAACATTCGACAGATACCATAAGCCTTCAAAGACAGATTCGACCTTAATTAATTTGGATTTTCGGACTAATGCTTTTTTTAAGGAAACAAAATAAATAAAAACGAATTTCGGGGAACTAAATACATTTATTTTTCGGACGAAAACAAAATTCCAAAACAAAATATTTCAGTGTGCACATGTCTACTGGCCATACATTAGTAAATTTCCAGTCAGCTTTCAAGAACAATTGTCTGCTAGTTTCCAGGGACCATATTGTAGGCTAATGCCTCGTACACACGACCGAGTTTCTCGGCAAGAACCAGCAAGAAACTTGCTGGCAGAGATGTCTTGCTGAGAAACTCGTTCGTGTGTATGGTTTCTCGTCAAGAAAACCGACAAGTAATCTCGACGAGAAAATAGAGAACCTGCTCTCTATTTTCTCGTCGAGATTCTCGTCGGCATGTTTCTCGACGAGAAAAGTGAGTGTGTGTACACTTACCTGTCCTCCCGGAAGCCCGCGCATGTTCGAAATGAATTCGACGCATGCGCGGTAGCTTCCTAGGCATAGGTAGGGTATACCAAGATGGCGGCGACGGCATCGAATGTGACGAGCGCATGCTCGTCGTAGTCGATGACGTCACCGCGTACGCTCCATTCAAAGAACCGCGGGTTCTTTGAATCGAGCGTGTGTACACTCGGCCGGGACAAGTTTCTTGTCCAAGAATCTCGTCGAAAAAAACGACATGTTTTTTTCGACGAGAATCTCGGCCGTGTGTACGAGGCTTAAAGGTTGGAAATTGATTGAACCCTCAGTTACTCTAGTAAAGACATTTTCAATAAATTTCCAGCCTCTAGTTTTGTGATTGAAGGATAAAAGCAATACAGTTGCCAAGTGAATGTCTAGCAATGAAGTTTGTTAGCTACTGGGAATGATTTGTGCAAGGGGTTTACTACAGATTTTTGTAATTGTGAGTCCTAATGCATATAGATATTACCAAATGTTCATTGTTTTAAATGTGTGATAGGGCATCATAAGTGATTCATATAACACCTGTGATAGAACACTTTATTGTTCTGAAACAATTTTTGTTAGTTTCTGTCCTGGAGAAATTGCTGTTTGTTTCATCGTGTCCTTTCTCAAACGAATCTCTGAATGGAAGAGTCAGCCACTTGATGCAGTTTATTCATTTGTAGAAATAGATGAGCCTTAAGCTGGCCAAGCATAGGTCATTTTTTTTTTTCGTTCAACCGGCGGGTTGAACAAAGTCAGATCCAAAGAGGAGTCGTCCTCTACTCTGTACTGTATCTAAGGTCTGATAGGGTAACAAGCTGATGATGTTGTTAAAATGCCACTTCAGCAGAGAAAAAAGTCAACTGGTGGCTGCGTGAAATCTGGGACATCTTATAGGAGATGTGCGGCATGTGCCTTGGGTTCCCTGTGCTATCGACACCCTTACCTCCCAGTCTCATCCTGCCTCAGTTTTTTGCTAGTGTTCTGAGAGAAGCACACATCTTCTCTCCTCTGAGAGAAGAAAAAGATTTTTTTTCAAAATGTTATCAAGATTCTTTTTCATATAGAAGAACCTTACGATTAAAGCTGCCTTCAGCTGAGGCCTGAACATCCACCTGGCAAAACCTTACACTAGTGTGAACAAAAGGTGGTGTCAGCCTTGGAAATCTGAGAAAAAGATACCTCATGCTGTAAAGCTCAAGATCCATTTAGGCCCCTTTCACACTTATACAACTTGTCCCACGATTTGTGATGGCAAAATAGCATGACAAGTCGTTTCCCATGATTTTCAATGACAACCATTCATATTAGTACGACTTCAAGTAGTTCCGACTTCAAAGTAGTCCCTGCACTACTTTGGTCCGATTTTGATGCCACTTACACAGGCATTCCCTGAATTCGCGGCCGCGAATCGCGTCAAAATCGCGGCCCCAAAATCGCCGGTAAAAATTGCGTGACTTTGCAGTCGCAGTAGTGTGAAAGGGGCCTAACTGAGCTGGTGGAGTACACTTCGACAGGGTAATGGTGAACCCTCCCCTTAAAGTCATATGAGTGATCAGTAGCAGAGTGTTTTTCGTACTTACTGAAATGGGCTATGTTGAAGGGTCTGCTATAGCAGTGTTTCCAAAGTTTGCGCAAGTGAATATCTGGTCAGTATATGATCATTCAAGTATCTACATATTCTTAAAGAGGTCCTTCACCATCCCACCCTACTTTATATAATCATACTCTTTTTTATTTATCTATTTGTTTTTGTACCTTTCTCAGGGAACATATCCCTGCACTTCCTCTATTCTCCCCTAGGTGAGAATTACAATTGCAGCACCCAAAGCCTCTGACGATGGGTCATGCACCACTCGTGTCATTAGGTGTCTGGCTGTCACTTACAGGTTTTTACAGCAGGCCTCCTGATGAGGTGTTGCAGTGCATGCTTATCACCAGGCCAGCTGCAAGAACCTGGAAATGATGGTCGGCCTTCTGAGGACATCACCAAAGAAGATGCTAGCTTGAGAACTTAAAGTGGAAGTAAACCCATCGATTTAACAGTTTCAAAAAGCAGTTACATTCCCGGCATGCTGGGAATGCCAACTGTCACATTGGTTGTGCTCTCAACCAAACTGTCAAACCATCCAATGGCTGGTGTCATAACTGATCACATGTGCAGCATCATGGTAGTTGAAAATTAAACAGAGGCCAAGATGGCAGCTTCCTTGCCTGAAAATGATAGGAGGGTTTACTTCCACTTTAATGTACTACCCTATAAAACACTGCTCGATATGATGAGAGGGAAACATGGGGGTAAGGCCTCGTACACACGACCGATTTTCTCGGCAAGAACCAGCAAGAAACTTGCTGGCAGAGATGTCTTGCCGAGTAAATCGGTCGTGTGTACGCGGCTATCGGGTTTCTCGTCGAGAAAACCGACAAGTAACCTCAACGAGAAAATAGAGAACCTGCTCTCTATTTTCTCGTCGAGATTCTCCTCAGCCTGTTTCTCAACGGGAAAAGTGAGTGTGTGTGTACACTTACCTGTCCGCCGGGAAGCCCGCGCATGTTCGAAATTAATTTGACGCATGCGCGGTAGCTTCCTAGGCATACGTAGGGTATACCAAGATGGCGTCGACGGCATCGAATGTGACGAGCGCATGCTCGTCGTAGTCGATGATGTCACCGCGTACGCTCCATTCAAAGAACCGCGGGTTCTTTGAAACGAGCGTGTGTACACTCGGCCGGGACAATTTTCTTGTCCAGGAATCTCGTCGAAAAAAACGACATGTTTTTTTCGACGAGAATCTCGGCCGTGTGTACGAGGCCTAAGTGAAGTTCCTCTTTAAGAAGTTGTAAATGAACTTTAAAATAAGTCTACAATGGTCTCTGTAGATGCAAGCACTGTTGTCCAGTTCATCCTCAAAGTTCACTCCAGAAGCACTGACCTCTTTCAAATCATTCCCACAGCAGCTTACCTTACATTTTCCTATCCACGTGCCTGTATTCATGTCTGCATTGGTGGCTGCTTGGTGATTCTTAAAGCGGTAATAAACCCAAAATCAAAAATATAATATATTGCAGCTTACCACTTATTAGATGTGGTGGCTGCATTTGTTTTTCGTTTTTTTGGTTGAATGAACATAGGGGCACCTTTGGACAGCAGCATTGTCAGTCTGGGTGAAAGAGAGTGTTAGATGTGCTAGCAGATTTAGATACATTAACAGATGGAAGCCTAACTCCACCTAACACTTTATAAACTGTTACAGCAACAGTTTTTTTTCCTTTTAGGATAAAGGTTTTACATAAAAGCTGACCATTGTGAGCACCCCTGTCAGTGGTAAATGGTTTGTCTCATCCATAGGTGTGCACAGCCTATTGCATTAGGCTGTGCACCCCAAAGCTCAAACACATATGCCTTTCTCTGCAGCCTCAGCTGCACAGGACACTGAATGAATGGGACGTGCTCTGTGCTGATCAGATTTATCTTTATTCACAAACTGAAGCATAGTAAACACAGTTTTTACTATGCTTCAGTTATGAATGAACACAGTGATTGAATTTGTTCACTATGTTCATTTAGAAAAGGAAGGTGCTGGTAAATGACATATTTACTAGCCCCTTCCCTCACTCTCCACCCTGAAACATCCCCCACAGCAGCCGGTGGGAGAGGAGGGAAGTCAGAAGCAACTGCCAGGACGGGGGGCCAACATGAGGGAAAGCCTGGGCAGCAGGGGGAATCGTCACACCTGGTACACCCTCTGCGCATGCCTATGGTCTCATCCCTGTAACTGCTACATCTGCAAGATGGCTTGTTCTTTTGAAAAGCAACAGACTTACTGAATGGATCATCAGCAGGTTAAAAAATAAAAGTAAGAAAGCCTAAAAACAAAACAAATGCAGCAATCACATCTAATGCCGCGTACACACGACCGTTTTTCATGACGAGAAAAATGCCATTTTTTAATTTGGTCATTAAAAACGATCGTGTGTGGGCTCCAGAGTGAAAAATGGGCATTAAAAATTTGGAACATGCTCTAATTTTTTGTAGTTTTTCACGTCGTCGTTTTTCTCGTCATGAAAAACGGCCGCGTGTAGGCTTTAACGACGTGAAAAAAACGCGCATGCTCAGAAGCAAGTGATGAGACGGGAGCGCTCGTTCTGGTAAAACTAGCGTTCGTAATGGAGATAGCACATTCGTCACGCTGTAAAGGACTGAAGAGCACGAGGCTGAAAAGCGCGAATCGTCTCTCGCCAAACTTTACTAACACAAGGATCAGCAAAAGCAGCCCAAAGGGTGGCGCCATGCGAATGGAACATCCCCTTTATAGTGCCGTCGTACATTTCGCGCTTTGCTCAAGCATTTTTTTTCATGATAGTGTGTAGGCAAGGCAGGCTTGAGAAGAATCACGTCGAGAAAAACGTTTTTTTCAATGACATTAAAAACAGTCGTGTGTACGCGGCATGAGAATTGGCAAGCTGCAATATAATAAATATTTGCTTTTGGGTTTAATACTGCTTTAGGGTGGGTTCCCTGATGGTGAGTGACAACAGTGGACCAAGCTTGTATAATGTCTGTTAAAACGGCCACTTGTAGTTTTTCTTTCAAACGCTTGTTTGACAGGGTGACAATTCCTGATCACAATTAAAAGACAGAGAAACAATGTTGTCATACAAAAAAGAACCCTAGGGTACTGGGAGCCTGGTCAGTGAAAATCTGAATGGAGATGCCATCCACTGTTAGGACTGAGTGTATTTACAGAGAACTGAACCATATAACAAAACAAAACAAAAAAAAATGAATAAATGTAAACACCCAAGGGCTATCTCCTCAAAAATAATTATGTTTATTGGAGTGGAAAAAAAATCACAGCATCAAGATGGGGTTGCTATACCCTACAAAAATACACCCCCCCCCCCAGCAACCCACACATCCCCCACCCACATAACCACACCCTCTCACTAAAATTGATGACCCAAACACTAACTCCCCTAATTTGTGCCCAGAGCAGCCCTCCTGGAGAGCTAAGAACAGTGTGACCACAGCCCCCCCCCTACTAGATGGAACCCCTATTAAAACGACACCTACATGCTAGTTGGACCACGGTTCGTATCAAGTATACTGGCAACACAGAGTCCTGAAAGTGGCGACACTGCACCTTAAAGCCACAATGGGCGAATGCAGTGGAACCAAAAAAACTGGAAAATCTGAGAGCCAGTACTAAAGAACACTGCTAAACAGCTGGATAGATATGGACGAGCTAGCGATGAGAAATTGACAGTCCATGTAATGGGGTAGGATGTCAGATGAAGCAATCTACAAAAGTGGAAACAAGGTGGGAGATTCCGTAGAGCTGCTATCTCGCCACTGCGTGAAAGTTGACGGACTGCATCATAGGCTCTGTGTATTACTAGTTGCTACACACTTGTTTAGTCCAAGAGATACAGCAGTGTAAAGCTGTCTTCCTCCCACTCAACACCACTATAAAGGGGGTCATTAACTCACTGACCGCCAATGTAAGAGGGTTCTTTTTTCACTGACTGCCAACATAAGTGGGTCCTTTGCCCACTAACCACCAGTGTGGTTAGATTTTCCATTTTTTTTTTGGTTCCACTGCATTCGCCCATTGTGGCTTTAAGGTGCTATTGCTTTAAGGGTCCTATTGCTTCTCATCACCAATGTAATGGGGCACTTCTCTACTGACCACCAATGTAAAGGAACACTACAATTTCACTATCACTACAATCCGTGTTTCTTTTCTGGCTATTATTATCGGTTCTTTCATTTTATTATTATTGCTGAAAATAAATTTGTCCTATAGAACAGTCCTGGGTGTCAAACATAATGAGTATGCCACATTCCTTTTTTTTTTTTTTTTGTTTATTTTAATATCAACTGCCCATGCTAAAATACCATGAGCTGCTGTTATATGTAATAATTATTAGCAGGGGTTTCCTGAGACCTGAAAGTAATTTAAAGGGTTCCTGCATGTTAAAAGGGTTGGGAAAGTGTGCTCCAGAGAATCTTCGCTCCAGTTATTACACACTTCTAGGAGACTAAAATTCCCCCGGAGTGTCGTTACTTCAGCTGGAAGAACTGTTTATCTGTATGGTGTACCATTGATCCCGTGAAGGTGAGGGAAGACCTGGTCAATACTTTGTAATTAACAGTGTTTTATGCTTGCTAAATTCTGGCAGGGCGGCAGGGAGCTGAGTTGGTTTCTTTGATAGTGCTGCCTTCTGCTAAAATCCTGCGGCTCTAGGCCTATTTTCTGTTATCTTACAGCTGTTAATTGTGACAGAGAGGTAACGTGACCAGCTGCTACCAATTCTACATTAGATTCACACACAGGAGGAGATCTGTGCTTTCTTGCTGTAAATGTGTAGTAACTCACTACTGACAACTGCTGCCCATGGGTCATTGATTCAAAAGTGACATGACACAGGTAGTTTATTTAATAGTTACAAGGGAAACTGCAGGACATTAACAAGCTACGTTAGGAGAATAGGGATGCGCAGAATTTTATGCTTGCAAACCATAATAGCTGCATTACCTGTCCTTATGGCCCGTACACACGATCCGAAAATCGGACGAAAAATACCACGTTCGACGCGATCGTACGATAATCGGATCGTTAGTACAGAGCTTTCGAGAGCCGATCACGACAATTCATCTGATATTATATTATTGAACATGCACGAAAATTTTCCTCGTATGATACCAGATCGTACGATTTTCGTTTAGTCAGTACAGTTGTCGTCCGAAAATACAATACAAAACAAATACATTACAACACGTGACATCACTTCCGATTCTTTTTTTCTGTCGTTCGAGAATTTTCGGGACTTTAGTAAGTTATTCAATTTCAATTTCTACTTGCGACTATTAAACGAAAAAATTCGGACGATCTGTCCAATTTTCGGATCGTGTGTACGGGCCATTAGTCTAAGGGCTAGATCCTAAGTGCTTTAACCTCCCTGGCGGTATGATTCTTTCTGGAATTATGTACCAAAAGCGGTACAATTATTTTGCATGAAAATTTGGTGTTATGTATTATAGGCCTGCGATTCTTAGTAATTACTTACTTAAACCTAAGCAAACCAGAGTCTAGTAAACATCCCGGGTATGATAAATATGAAACACAAAATTATAAATTATAATATAATAAATAACTATAAATAATTATAAAAAATAGTAATCTAATTATAATAAAAATTATTCAATAATGTAATCAAATCAAAAACACTGAAATTTGCTCAGTTGCAGAATTGTCGCTGTCATTAGATTTAGTGTTTGATGATGAATTTCCCCACAAATCGCTATCGCTCAATTCTGCGAGTGATTCTAATTTATTATCGCTGCTTTCTAGTTGGTCTAAAACCACTTTTGACATAAAGGGACACTTTTTGGTTGCTATGGACAATCCCCAGTTTACAGGCAGAAAGAACGATTTTTATTATATAAAAGTGCATGCAGGACACTGGGCAGACCACTAGGGACCATTTGTATTACATACAGTATACTGTATGTATACTATGTGTTTACCTTTTTGAATTTGCCGCCCAGTTCCGCTCCCATGCGCCGCTGCGGCTCGCAGGGAACAGAACTAGGAAGTCAGATGGGGTCGAAAGTGCCGACACTCGCCGGAGATCTCGCTGGCGATCACAGCAGAGGACATCATCGCTGGATCGCCAGGAGAAGGTAGGGAAACTCCGCTGCGAGCTCTGCAATGTCTACCCCGAGCGTGACTCGGGGTTACCGATCCTAGCATAAAAAAACAACCCCGAGTCACGCTCGGGATTACCGCTAGGGAGGTTAAGCAAGCACAGTAGGCTTATGTCTTTTGACAGCAAAGGTAAAGAGGGTGCTTATCCCTATACAGTTATCGATCATATATTTTACCTGCCATCATCATTAGAAATACAGGCATTTCATATGACCAGAGATAGGCAACCTTTTGAGCATAGTGTGCCGAAAAATGTTTTTGAAAAAAATTGAGAGTGGCAGCTACATAAACATGTCAATTTAAAAAGTAAATGCTGTCAACAACATGAATAATAGTAAGAAATAAACACTGCTAAGTGGTAAAGTGTTCCCGTGTGTTGCAAGGTAAGTATGGTAAACTTGAAATAAATATGCCAGCTGGCTAATTCAGTTCAGTTATACAGTTGGAAATAGCATGTGAGGTGATAGTGGGCAACCTAATAAAGTTCTCTCTGGTCAGGCTCAATTCCTGCATCTTCACACTTCAGATCCGTCCCAATTCCTGCACCTTTACACTTCAGATCCGTCCCAGTTCTTGCACCTTTACACCTCAGATTGGCCCCAATTCCTGTACCTTCATACCTCTGATCAGTGGCGGCTGGTGCTCAAAATTTTTGGGGGGGCGCAAACAAACTGAAAAAAAAAAAATCAATTGCCGCCACTGTGCCCATTAAACGCAGCCACTGTGCCCAAATGCCACCAGTTTTCCCCCTCAAATACAGCCAGTTTGTTTCCATATACAGCCAGTGTGCCCCCATATATATACAGCCAGTGTGCCCCCATATACAGCCAGTGTGCCCCCATATACAGCCAGTGTGCCCCCATATACAGCCAGTGTGCCCCCATATATATATATAGCCAGTGTGCCCCCATATACAGCCAGTTTGTCCCCATATATATAGCCAGTGTGCCCCCATATACAGCCAGTGTGTCCCCATATATATAGCCAGTGTGCCCCCATATATATAGCCAGTGTGCCCCCATATACAGCCAGTTTGTCCCCATATACAGCCAGTTCCCCCCAAATGCAGCCAGTTCCCCCCCATATACAGCCAGTTCCCCCCAAATGCAGCCAGTTTGTCCCCCATATACAGCCAGTTCCCCCAAATGCAGCCAGTTTGTTCCCATATACAGCCAGTTCCCCCCAAATGCAGCCAGCGTGTCCCCCATATACAGCCAGTTCCCCCCAAATGCAGCCAGTTTGTCCCCCATATACAGCCAGTTCCCCCAAATGCAGCCAGTTTGTCCCCCATATACAGCCAGTTCCCCCCAAATGCAGCCAGCGTGTCCCCCATATACAGCCAGTTCCCCCCAAATGCAGCCAGCGTGTCCCCCATATACAGCCAGTTCCCCCCAAATGCAGCCAGTTTGTCCCCCATATACAGCCAGTTCCCCCCATATTCAGCCAGTTCCCCCCATATTCAGCCAGTTTGTGCCCCATATTCAGCCAGTTTGTCCCCCAAATGCAGCCTGTCCCCCCCCCCAGCCCTGCACTTACCTTCCTCGGTCCGCGCCGTCCTCGATGTGTTCTCCCGCCCTCGATGTCGCTTCAGCCAATCAGGTTACCGGTAACCAGATCCGGTGAACCTGATTGGCTGAAACCTCCACACAGTCTTCTTCCAGGAACGCACCCCCGTGCGTACCTGGGAGGAGTTTTTGGAAGCCGAATACAGCATGAGAGCTGTATTCGGAATTCCTATCGGAGCCGCTGGCTCTGATAGGCACTTCCAAGTTACACCCACCGCCGGCCGCCGCTCTAATTCATATGGCCGGCGCTCACCAGGAGGCCGGCCATATGAATAGTGGGCAGCGCGGCAGCGGTGACAATACACAGATTCATGCAATGCATGAATCTGTGTATTGTCTTTCAGTGGCGGTGCGGGAGCGAGAGGGGGCGGCGCTCCGGCGCCCTCTATGGACGCACCGCCACTGCCTCTGATCACCCCAAATCCTTGCACCATCACACCTCAGATCAACCTAATTTCTGCACCTTCACACCTCAGAGCACCCCAATTCCTCCACCATCACACCTGAGATGAGGCCCAATGTTTGCACCTTCACATCTCAGATCAGTTACATTTCCTGTACCATCAGACATCAGGTAAGCTCCAATTCCTGCACCATCACATCTCAGATTAGGGCCAATTCTGCACGTTCAAATCTCAAATTAGCCCAACTCTTGCACCTTCACACCTGAGAACACCCCATTTCCTGTACTTTCACACCTCAGAACAGTCCCAATTCCTGCACCATCAGAACTCAGATCCCCTCAATTCTTGCACCTTCACACCTCAGAACAGTCCTAATTCCTGCATCATCAGACCTCAGGTCAATCCCAATTGCTTCACCTTCGCACATGAGATCCCCAATTCTTGCACCTTCACACCTCAGAATAGTTCCAATTCCTGCATCATCAAACCTCAGGTCAGTCCCAATTCCTGCACCTTCACACTTCTAATCAGTCACAATTCCTGCACCTTTAAATTAGTAGTTCCAAAAAGCTAGTTAAATACCAGTCCAAAATGAGAGCAGCAGCCTGGGGAGTTCAACTCAACACCAGGGTCGCATCTAGTCTCTGTGGTGTGGGGATGCAGTAAAAAAAATGGTGGGGCAGATGAGCAGATAAGTTCAGTGTTAGGACAAATGAGAAGATGATTCAGTGGTGAGACAGAAGAGCATGGGGGTACCGCAGTGGAGCAGATGTGCAGGGAGGTACAGTGGTGGGGCAGATGAGAAAGGGGGAATATTGGTGATGCAGATGAGCAGGGGGGTTACAGTGGTGGGACAGAAAAACAGGGGGGTACAGTGGTGGGGCGGATGTACAGGGGGTTACAGTGGTGGGACAGATGAGCAAGGGGGGTACAGTGGTGGGGTAGATGTGCAGGGGGTTACAGTGGTGGGGCAGGTGAGAAAGGGGGAACATTGGTGGGGCAGATGAGCAGGGGGTTACAGTGGTGGGACAGAAAAACAGGGGGTACAGTGGTGGGGCAGATGTACAGGGGGTTACAGTGGTGGGACAGATGAGCAAGGGGGGTACAGTGGTGGGGTAGATGTGCAGGGGGTTACAGTGGTGGGGCAGGTGAGAAAGGGGGAACATTGGTGGGGCAGATGAGCAGGGGGTTACAGTGGTGGGACAGAAAAACAGGGGGGTACAGTGGTGGGGCAGATGTACAGGGGGTTACAGTGGTGGGACAGATGAACAGGGGGGTACAGTAGTGGGGCAGATGTGCAGGGGGTTACATTGGTGGGGCAGATGAGAAAGGGGGTACATTGGTGGGGCAGATGAGCAGGAGGTTACAGTGGTGGGGCAGATGAGCAGGGGGGTACAGTGTGGGACAGATGAGCAGGTAAATTGGGGCTGATCTGAGGTGCGAAGGTGCATGAATTGGGGCTGATCTGAGGTGTGAGAGTGCAGGATGTTAATTTCTCACTACTACTCAAGTAGTTAACAGCATTTACTTTATAAAAAATCCTTTTCGTGATTGAGAGTGTGAAGTTTACATTTTTTTGTTATAAGATCGGCACGCTCAATTTCTTTGAAAACATTTTGCGGCACACTGTGCTCAAAAGGTTGCTTACCCCTGGTCTAGTTAATATGGGACTGAAGTGTAAATATATATGCATTCAATTCTGAGTTTGTTTGTGCTTTCTTCCTTTTTACAATGTTTTGGTCTGTATATATTCTGTTACTAATTCTTTTGTTGCAATAATTTCTCTGTTTCACATGGCTAGCCTAAGATTATCTAGGTATTAATTTAGGTGAAATTGCATGTACTTTTAGCGTCTGTGCCTGAATACATATTTCTCTACATCTGTGAGGAGTGGAAGGGATAACCCCCCCCCCCCCCCATTACAATGTATAGGTATATGCAGTATCGAGATACATATAATATGTTAGTGTGACACACATGTGTAATTTTTAAAGTGGGCTGTGCACTTTTCTATTATTATCATTATAATTGGTTTTAATATGAAGGGTTAATAGCACCTGAGGTTCTTTTAAGTAAGATTAGGGATGGACCTTGGCAATATATTTAAGTGAGGGACAGCTGTCCTAACGAAGTTCGTCTATACAAGAACAAAACTTGTAGACGTTGACGCTGGGACATGCCTCCCCTATTGGCTCAGCCACCATGAGCTCCAGGCACTCTAACCCTATGTTTTAATTTTTTGGCTTGTAATTCCATCTGCCTACCATTTGGACTGGAGAGATCAGCCCCCTCTGATTGTACCAGATTGCACTAGCTGATTAGCACACACATGTGCACGCTAGCAGAGGATATCACCTGCAGGAGAGCTGTATCTATTGGGACTCAGCGGAGTGGCTCACATATCCATCCTTCTGCGAGGGATTGTGAAGGGAGACCTGTGAGGTCTGTGAGTACACTTGATACCATCTGATACACCTGATACCATCACACTGGAGCCCTAATGTACGCAGTTAGACTTGTGACAGGTTGAGATTACCTGCATGCTGTGGGAATATCCCTGCCCTGATACGTGTCTCTACTATGGGGGGGGGGGGAAGCAGTTTCTTCAGTGTTGTGTACAGAGATCCCATTCATACACAGCAGTCAAACTTCAAGTTCACATATCACGCACCATCGCTATCTCTCCCTTATTCCCATATGGACAGCCTGCATTAGGTCACAGCAGTCTGGATTGTTCATTCATATGGCTGATTTACTCATCTGTGTAACCAGTGCTCATTAGTCGGACATCGGTGGACTTCAGAGCCTATTTGGATATCAGGGCATTTATTATAGCCACTGACTACTTTGCTCTGCACTGACTGACTGACCTATGACTGTGCGGGTGTCTTTATGGGTTTAGTAGGTTGCACGGTCCATGTGGGTTATTGTACCCTTGTTCCATCATGGGACAGTGCATCACACACCTATTGTGGCTTTAAGGTGGAGCACTGCACCCATTAGGAGCGGGTTCTAGGTCCCTGACTGGTTGGCTTAGAGGCAATCTTTAGGGGTGTGTTTGTATTGGAGCTTAGCTCCCTGGTGGGACTGCCTCCCCCACCCCTTGCTTGGTTTACGAGGAGTGGTGCATATTTGTCCCATCTTAGGGCGAGGTATTTGGGTGAGTTTAGGTGGGGTTCTTTATGGGAGGTTATGGGGAATGTAGGGGTATCTGCTTTTTGCTAGCGTATTTGTATAGTGTCATGTAATAAATATTTAGGTAACTCAGTTGGGAGTGTAGAGTCTTCCCAGTTGATCACCCTGTTCTAATGCATGCATGCGTCCGCAATTAAGTAGTTTGTGGTTTTAATATTGATGATGTCATCATATTAATTTTAATTGTCTGTGGGTGCTGGTATGGGTTTTTTGAGCATCAGTAAACTGTGTATTGATTTTTCAATTATTATTTTGTACCATTAAAGTTATCTGTTTTCATAAGCGGCGTGGTCCACCTGTGGCTTCTTTATCCAGGGGGAGTCCATTTTCTTTGGTTTCTCCCTGGTGTTTTTTTTTTATATATTTGTTTATAGGCCACAGAGACCGCACCTGACTTGGTGAGTCCGCCATTTAAAACGTCACACTGTGCGTCTGTTATCTATCAGGCATACTGTGGGTGTATATACATAGTGAGCACTGGGACCTCTCCCCTTCTTTTTCTGGGAGTGTAGAGTCTCATTGTTTGTTGTTTTGTTTTTTGGTCATCTGCAGGGTGCTGGACAAGGGCCAGCAGAGCATGGGACAGGGGTCAACAGGGTGGAGGACATGAGTCAGCAGGAAGTGTACAGGGGCTAGCAGGGCAGTGTACATGGGTCAGCAGGGCAGAGGACAGGGGTCAGCAGGGCAGGGGCCAGCAGGGCTGTGTTCAGGGGCCAGCAGGGCTGTGTTTAGGGGTCAGCAGTGCAGAGGACAGGGGCCAGCAGTGCAGAGGACATGGGGTCAGTAGTGCAATGTACATGGGTCAATAGGGCAGTGTATAGGGTTTAGCCTGGCAACTGATAGGGTGAGCAATGCAGATGATGGGGTCACAGCTGGCAAGGCACTCAGCAGAGCTCCTGTTCTTCCTAGGTATCCTTTTTCTGTCACACTGCCCCCCTCTTGTCACAATATCCCCCTGTCATACTGCCCCCTTCTGTCATATTTACCCCCCTCCTGTCACACTACCCCCCTCTTGTTACACAGCCCCCTCCTTTCACAGTGCCCCCTCTTATCACACTCCCCCCTCCAGTCACACTTTCCAGATACCCCTCTTTGTTCACACTGCCCCCCTGTCAAAATACCCCATCATACTGCCCCCGTTACACTGCCCCTAATCCTTTCACAATACCCCCCCCCCTCCATCATACTACAGGTCAGGGGCCCTTCATGGTTTCTTGCACCAGGGCCCTGAAGGTTATAGATACACCTCTGTAACACAGTGTTGTCAATGGATGGTTGTAGATTCATTTTAGTTTGTGCTTGAACATTTAAATCCATTTAAAATCTCCAGGATAAAATTAATCTCCCTTCCCACCCTGTCTAATGATTGCCTGATCATTGACATGAAAAAATACATGTCCCTTTTACTTACCTAAAGCCAGGGGCACATGATGCTCCAGTACCAAATTTTATATCCTTTGTTTACATCTGATGGGGTTCTTCTTTGGGTTTCTTTTAATATCCAGAAGCATGAGGGAGACTCTAGGGGGCAAATGTTCTCTGGTACATTTGTAGCACTGGGTTAGTGATCCCAGAAGCATGAGGGGACTCTAGAGGGCCAATGTTATTGGGTACATTTGTAGCACTGGGTTAGTGGTCCCCAGCAGCTGAAATCAATGTCAGGGACAGTGGACTAGGGTTGTTAAATCTTGCTTCCTCTGGTAAGAAAAATACAAATTCTTGTAATATGAGTTAAAGGAGGGTGGAAGGGAGTTCATATTTTGCCCAGAGTAGGGATTTTAAAATGCACAGCAGGAAAATAATAGGAAGCTGAGAGGAGAGCCATATTCCATCCCTAAATGGGAATGCATTAACAGTATTAGAAAAACTGAATAGAGCTGGGTACACATGCATTGTTTTTATTTTTTCATTCAACCAGCGGCTTGAATGAAAAAAACTGACAGATCCCTGCATCAACACAATGATGTGTGATGCAGGGATCTCTCCCACTAAGCTATTGTATTCTGACAGGAGGACTCACCTGCTGCCAGAATACACTGATCAGCGCTTGCAGCCTTTGGCTGAGAGTGCTAATTTAATGCTGGTTTTCCAGCAAGACCATTTGACAGAAGTCAGTCAATAGACCGGCTTCTGTTGAACAAAGAAGAGTACACAAATACTGAAAGTCAGACAGTTCCTGCTGAACCGGCCAACTTTCGGTATGTGTGTGCCCAGTTTAAGCCCTTATAAAAGTGCAAGTGGGATTAATTTATCCTTCAGCCCTGGGTCACACTGACTGTGGGAATGAAATCATGCGAGTTCAGCTGAACTCGCACAATTTCATTCCCGCATGTCAGTCCCGACTTCAGGGGCAATTTTAGAGACATCTATGCGGGTTTCTGCACAGATATCATTGTAAATCACACCCCCAAATGCCAAAAGTAGTACAGAAACTACTTTTTGGGAATGCAAATGCAACGTTGCACCGATTCGGACGCTGCCATTGCCGGCAATGGCAGCCGATTTTGCATGTGACTTAACATGTCAAATCGCATGCCAAATCGCATCAATGTGAACCAGGGCTCAGCGTACAATGCCAGCATTACTACTAGGGATGAGCTTTATGTTCGGGTCGAACATGAGTTCGACTAGAACATTGGCTGATCGCCCATTCGCTGAATAGCAAACAATTTGGGGTGTTCGCGGCAAATTCGAAAGCCGCGGAACACTCTTTAAAAGTCTATGGGAGAAATAAAAATGCTAATTTTAAAGGTTAATATGCAAGTTATTGTCATAAAAAGTGTTTGGGAACCTGGGTCCTGCCCCAGGGGACATGTATCAATGCAAGTTGTTTTTTCGGGAGCAGTGATTTTCATAATGCTTGAAGTGAAATATTCCTTTAAATTTCGTACCTTGGGGGTGTCTATAGTATGGCTGTAAAGTAGCGCATGTTTCTCGTGTTTAGAACTGTCCCTGCACAAAATGACGTTCCTAAAGGAAAAAAAGTCATTTAAAACCACTCTCGGCTATAATGAATTGTCGGGTCCCGGCAATACAGATAAAAGTCATTGAAAAAAACGTCAGGGGTTCCCCCCCAGTCCATTACCAGGCCCTTTGGGTCTGGTATGCATATTAATAACAAATAAAAAAAAATGTGTGCTGGTCCCCCCCTAAATTCGATATCAGGCCCTTCAGGAACTCTGCGCTAATTTTTTTTTAAAAATGGTGTAGGGGTCCCGCTCAATCCACCAGACCCTTTAGGTCTGGTATTGATTTTAAGGGGAACCCCGCGCCAAAATAAAAAAAAATGGCGTGGGGTTCCCCCCAAAAATCCATATCAGACCCTTATCTGAGCACGCAACCTGGCAGGCCGCAGGAAAAGAGGTGGGAAGAGAGAGCGCCCCCCCTCCTGAACCGTACCAGGCCACATGCCCTCAACAGGGGGAGGATGTCCCCCAACAAACATTTTTTGTCGAAAATTCAGACAGCAAATGTCCGATGGAGCCTACACGCGGTCGGAATATCCGACCAAAAGCTCACATCGAACATTTGTTGTCGAAAATTCCGATTGTGTGTACGCGGCATTAGGAAAATCTGTAATTTGCCTGTGCAACAGCTTTGCTTCACAGAAAGCCCTCCTCAGCAAAACATACTCATCCTTCTTTTCCTCTTTCACTGCTCTTTTCAGCCAACAGGATTGATGAAGGAGCAGGTGTTTTATTCCCATTCCTCTCATGGGTCAGCAATGGTGCTTGTCCCATCACTGAGAGTCATCAATTCTGTGTAAATCAGCTTGGACCTTAAACAGGGCTTTCTTTTCTTGCTTCCAGGAGCTAAATTAAGTGGTGGTGGAGGAAAGATGAGAATATGCTGCCTCTGAATGAGAAAAGCAAAGGTTTCCTTTAAAGTGGAAGTAAACCCTCCTATTGTTTTCAGCCAAGGAAGTTGCCATCTTGGCCTCTGTTTAATCTGCAACTGCCATAATGCTGCACATGTGATCCATTATGACACCGGCCATTGGATGGTTTGACAGTTTGGTTGAGAGCACAACCAATGTGACAGCTAGCATTTCCAGCATGCCGGGAATGTTAACTGTTTTTTGAAACTATAAAATAGATGGGTTTACTTCCGCTTTAAGGAAATGAATGTCATGGAGCCAACACTCACACACTGCACTGTATCTTTGGAAAAGCAGTGCTTTCAACCCAGGACAAGAAGTTTGCCAGGAATACAGAACACCTCTCCTTCTCTGGACCTCCATAATATCTGGTGAATGTTTTGTAGTTACAGTAGTGAGCTGAAAACACTGGTTGAGATAACTTTGAGAGCATATGAATTTACAAGCCTAAATGATTTTTGACAGGATCAGTAGATAATTTTTTTGCACTTATTGAACAGATATAACAAAACACATTCAATATTTAAGATATAAAGTGTAGGAAAAAAGAGGTTTACATATCATTTAGGTAACTGACGACTTTTATTAGTTGCTTTTGCCCTTCTACGCGCCTTTTGTGTGCACCCCACTTCTCTATTCAGCTGCCGTACTTCTAGATATGGAGAAACATATGACCCTGGTCTCTTCCTCTTATGTGACTGCACTGTTGCTTGATGATTGGCCCAGGAGTAGCACACGGGAAGAGAGCCCTCAATTCGGTGTGAGTTCTAAATGGAGCAGCTTGTAGCATACACAGACACAAAACGTACTTGCTTCCCTCCCACAGGATGAATAGAGCTGTTGTAGTATGAAGTAAAGGTATATGCTGCAGGAGGCAGGGGCAACAAAGCAACCCTGTTTTCTTTGCCCTGCATAGGAAAGCATAAGTTTACTTAAAAAAAGCAATGTATTTAGCTAAAAGTGCCCAAAAAATTGTCAAGAGCACACTGTAAATATATGGTACTAAAACTTTCTTTCTATCAGCTGGAGATGTGTTCATGCAGGTCCTGAATATGTTCTATATTTTCCCTAATAAACTGCAATAAATACATCAGTTCCCTAAAAGAGGAACTTAATTTATGGCCTCCCTCACATGTTAGGAGCTTTGCCTTGTTGGCCCTCCATATTGTGTTCCTGCCATATGTGTAGAACTATCCATTGGCTAAATAGGATAAGCTGGCCACTCATGTTGGCAGAAGAGAAAAACAGATTTGTATGTATATTTGTTTGATTCAAACCTGTTATCATTGATGTGCAGAGGAGGAGGGAAAGCCAAAAGAAATGCTGCTTTTTTATTCATCTGTGTGTTAAATCATATTCAGAAATGTTTTTAACCTTTTAAAAAAGCATTTGATCGCAAAAGTTGCAAAGATCAAGGGAACCAAAAGGAAAATATAATTTTTTATCTATATATCAGGGTTGTTTTTGCAGTCAAAAGCTGGTTGTAAGTGGCGCAAATGCTAGAAATTGACAGGCCAGCATTTGTGTTTTCTTAGAATTTTTCTCTCATACTTGTTCCTTAGTTTTTAAGAGAAAAAAAAATCTGAGATTAGAAATTAGTAGTGTTTCTGGAGTTTTCCTTTAATCTAAACTAATTTAATTTGAATCTAATCATTTTGTTGGCAGTCACCTTGTTTACAACATGGTAAGAGGTGACTACCAACAAGAGGTTTGCACTTCCAAGTCTTAAAGCGGAATTAAATCTTCCTATCCTTTACAGCCATGAAAGTTGGCATCCTAGTCTCTGTTTGATCTGCAGTTGCCATGGTGCTGCACATGTGATCAGCTATCACACCAGCCATTTGATGGCTTGATAGTTCAGTTAAAAGCTAACATAAACACATTAGTAACTGTAGAAGTTATCATTTACAGCATGCCTTGAATTTAACTGTTTTAGGAAACCTTGAAATTGGTCTGTTTCTTACTTTTCTTTTTCGTACATCACGGGACACAGAGCGACTTAGTCATTACTAATGGGTTATATAGATTACCTTCAGCTGTTGGCACTGGCCAATTCCAAACCGGAAGTACCCTCCCCTATATAAGCCCCTCCCATCCGGGAGCACCTCAGTTTTTTGCCAGTGTCTAAGGTGTTGGCCAAGGAGTAACATGTGTTTTCACTGGGCTTGCGTACAGGTTCTTTTGGGCCTTAGTAAGCTGTTCCGGATCCCACCAAAAAAGCTTCATAGCTAAACGGTCGGTACCCGGGCCTTGCAGCAGAAGAGCAAGGTTTTGCCTGTAATGCTTCTCTTAGGAGGGCTGGACCCTGGGATCCAGAGCTCTGGTCATACCCACGACCAAGATGTTGTCTGTGCAGGGTGCTATACAGGTCCAGGGGAGTGGAATCCTTGGGAACCCGGTCCCTGAAGGTTTAATTACAATGCCTGCCGTGATAGGTGAAGTTTGGACTTCTGTGGACCAAACAAAGTCCTGCGGCGGGGATCAGGTAAGTGGGGGCCCCCAGGAACTTGGTTCTATTGGGGGACCCCCAAGCCTAATTTGTCTTTCTGTCTGTTACCTAACGGTATTCCCGCTAAATATCTGTGTTTGCCTGTAACTACTGAAAATGTAAAATTTTAATAGTAGTCAAGAAAAAAAAAAAAAAAAAGGGACCGCGGTACCTGTGTTAAACCACTAGAGGCCGCTGTAGTCCATTTTTCTTGTCATGTGGATCTTTGGTTTTCTCAAGTCAAAAGATCCAGGCAGCTGGTAAGTTTCTCTGTGGGAATCCACTTCCTCTGCCCTGTTGCTGCGCTCATCCACCGCACAGGCCCTCCGGCAAAAAGGGCCCTGGCTCCTAGTCCCCTGTTTGATTTCGAAAAGGGCGCCAATGGCGCACGGGCGCGGGCGCGGGCGCGTGCACGCGCCTCCTATGAAAAAAAGGGGCGGGGCGGGTGGATGACGCTCGATGCGCGCCGCGGCGCTTCTGCGCATGTGCGGGCGTCCCAGCATGGTTAAAAGACACAGTACAAGTGTCAGCTGGATGCAAACAGAGCTAGCAACAAACAGTGGCACACAGAGGCGGTTGATGCAGGCATCCCCATAGAAAGGCACTTTAGTGGACACCAGCTGGTATATAGCAGCAACTTTGTTAGACTATTACCAGCAAAATTGGTGTATGACGACGGGAATACCTCAGCTTTGTGCTTAAAGGATATGTCGTCCAGACGCTCCGGAAATAGATCTTCCAGGAAGCCAAAGGGGTCTCCATCGGGCTCTGAGGATATTGGGCATGCTTGTACTGCACCAATCTCCCCTGAGAATTCAGAGGTCAGTAGCCGTAGAAACCCCGCAGGAATGCCTGGTGCTGCGGCTGTCCCCAGTCCACCTGCTCCTGTATATATAACAGAGGAGGTTTTATCCTCAACTCTGGGAGGATTGGAAGAGAGATTAACAGCATTGATCGCTGCTTCCCTGTCACAGGAAAAGCGCGTCCGATCTCCGTCTCCTCCTTCAGAGTGCCTGTTAGTGGAGGAACAGCCCCACACAGAGATCGACCTACCTGAAGGGGATCAGGATGAGGTTGATTCAGTTATGGAGGAATCAACAGTGGAAGAACCTTTCTCAGCATCTCAGGCTGAAAGATTATGGGTTCAGTCTCTGACTAATATGGTCCGATCAGCATTTAAAATGCCTCTGGCGGAACCACCATCCACTACGGTTTCCTCGCTGGGGTCGCTAAAAGCTCCCCAGGCTGTCTGTTCCTTCCCAATCCACCCTTTATTAGAAGGGCTTATTTACCAGGATTGGGAGCATCCTGATAAAATATTTGCTCCCCCCAAGAGATTTCCGGTGATCTATCCCATGGAGGATAAGTTCATAAAAAAATGGAGGGTCCCTACAGTGGACGCAGCCATCTCTTCTGTTAACAAATCACTGACATGTCCAGTAGATAATGTTCCAATGTTCAAAGACCCAATAGATAAAAAATTGGAGTCTTTACTAAAATCTGCTTTCTCTACAGCAAGCATGGTGACACAACCTGCGGTAGCAGCGATTGGAGTCTGCCAAGCAGTGAAAGATCAGTTGAAACAGGTCTTAAGGGACTTACCAGATCAGCAGGCTCTTGCCCTAGCTGACCTGCCTAGAGCCTTGTGTTTTGCGGTAGACGCCATAAAGGATACAATCCAACAGGCCTCCCGCTTTACGCTGTCTATAGTACATATGCGTAGGCTTCTGTGGCTCAAAAACTGGTCTGCTGAAGCTCCCTGTAAAAAACTGCTGGTTAGCTTCCCATTTCATGGAGAACGCTTATTTGGAGAAGATCTGGACAAATATATCCAGAAAATTTCTGCCGGTAAAAGTTCACTCTTACCGGTTAAGAACAAGGGTAGAAGTCCTTCTTTTAAGAGGCCTACTTCTCCAGTCCCGGGCACATCGGCTGTGAAGCAGTTCCGACGGCCTCCGCGGTCAAATTCAGGGGGCAGAAATCAGGGACAATCACAGGGTAACAAGAAGCCCTGGATCAAGAGAGGTACAAAACCTCCCCCCAAGGCATGAAGCGTTGCCCCCACTCAATCGGGTGGGGGGAAGACTTCAGTTGTTCACAGAGACCTGGCGGGACACCATCAGAGACAGATGGGTGCTCTCCGCAGTAAGTCTGGGATACAAGCTGGAGTTAAAAGGCACTCCTCCTGCCCAATTTATGAGGTCAAACGTGCCAAGAGATCCCCAAAAGAGAGGATCCCTCCTTCTGGTACTAGAACAACTATTGCTCCAAGGTGTAATCATGAAGGTTCCCCTGGAAGAAAGCGGATTCGGGTTTTACTCGAACCTTTTCACAGTCCCCAAACCAAATGGGGACGTGAGGCCCATATTAAATCTAAAAGGGCTAAACAAGTTCCTAAATATCAGGACGTTTCGGATGGAGTCGATCCGATCGGTGGCCACCGCCCTACAAGGGCAGGAATGGTTAGCCTCGATCGACATAAAGGATGCTTATCTGCATATTCCCATCTTTCCGGCCCACCAGAAATTTCTACGCTTTGCAGTAGAAGGGCGCCATTTTCAGTTCAGAGCCTTACCTTTCGGTCTGGCCACAGCACCACGAGTGTTCACAAAAATTCTGGCCCCATTATTGGCCAATCTAAGAACACAGGGTGTAACGATAATGGCATATCTAGACGACCTGCTACTAATAGACCACTCAGTGAAAAAGCTGGAAGTAGCTATTCACAAGACAATCAAGTATCTGGAATATCACGGTTGGATTATCAACCGGGACAAGTCAGCTCTAAGACCAGTCAAAAGTCTGGAATACTTAGGGCTAAGGCTGGATTCAAATCAGAGAAAGATTTTCTTACCTCCAGAGAAGGTGTCGTCTTTAAAAGATTTGACCCACTTAGTGGGTACAAAAAGAAAACCATCCATACGCCTCTGCATGAGGCTGCTGGGAAAAATGGTGGCTTCATTCGAAGCGGTACCCTACGGTCAATTCCATTCAAGGAATTTGCAAAGGGCCATACTGTCAGCCTGGAACAAAAAAGTTCAGGCTTTAGACTTACCAATGTCCCTGTCCCCTTCCGTTCGCAAGAGCCTCCATTGGTGGTTGGTGCCCCAGAATCTGGAAAAAGGGAAACCCTTCAGTCCGGTTTCTTGGAAGGTAGTCACTACAGATGCCAGCCTCATAGGCTGGGGGGCAGTACTGGAGCAATGGTCTCTCCAGGGCAAGTGGTCAGAAGCAGAAAAGGCCCTGCCCATCAATCTCTTAGAGATACGAGCAGCCCGGTATGCCCTAGTAGCATGGACATCCAAACTCCAAGGGTCCCCTGTCAGAATTCAATCAGACAATGCCACTGCAGTGGCATATATCAATCACCAGGGTGGCACCAGGAGTCGTGCAGCCCAGAGGGAAGCAAATTGCATCCTGGAGTGGGCAGAAAAATATGTCCCAGCCATATCCGCGGTTTTCATCCCAGGAGTGGAAAATTGGAGAGCGGACTTTTTAAGTCGCCAACAATTATGCCCGGGGGAATGGTCTCTTCACCCCGAGGTTTTCCAGGCAATATGCCAGCGGTGGGGAACACCGGATGTAGATCTGCTAGCATCCAGATTCAACGCAAAGGTGGACAGATTTGTGTCTCGCACAAGGGATCCTCTAGCTTGCGGCTCGGATGCCCTAGTGTTCCCTTGGGATCAGTTCAAGCTGATATATGCATTCCCACCGCCACAATTGTTACCGCGATTACTCCGCAGAATCAGGGTAGAAAAGAAACCAGTGATTCTGGTGGCTCCAGCGTGGCCCAGAAGGGCATGGTACACGGAGATTGTAAAAATGTCAGTGAGGAGTCCTTGGACCCTCCCACATCGTCCGGACCTGCTGTCGCAGGGACCGATATACCACCCTTCCTTACCAGCCCTAGGTTTGACGGCCTGGCTATTGAAGCCCACATTCTGAAAAAGAGAGGGCTCTCTAATTCTGTGGTATCTACCATGATCAATGCCAGGAAGCCGGTATCCAGGCAGATCTATTATAGGATCTGGAAAGCGTACATTACGTGGTGTGAGGTCAAGAAATGGCATCCACGTAAGTACGTGATAGGGAGGATTTTGGACTTCCTACAGTGGGCTGTAGATAGGAAGCTGGCCTTGAGTACTATCAAGGGTCAGATTTCGGCCTTGTCAATATTTTTTCAAAGGCCCTTGGCTTCGCATTCACTAGTCAAAGCTTTCATACAAGGAGTGATGCGTATTAGCCCTCCGGTTAGTGTTCCCATATGTCCTTGGGACTTAAACCTGGTTCTGTCAGTTCTACAGAAACAACCGTTTGAACCATTGCAACACATTTCCTTGGTTCTTCTCACCAGGAAATTGATTTTCTTAGTAGCCGTTTGTTCGGCTAAAAGAGTATCGGAATTAGCCGCCTTGTCCTGTAAGGAGCCATATCTGGTTGTCCATAAGGACAGAGTAGTATTACGTCCTCATCCAGCCTTTCTTCCCAAGGTGGTATCGAGGTTTCATTTGAACCAAGATGTGGTTCTTCCTTCTTTTTTCCCCAAACCTAGCTCGGTAGAGGAAAAGTTATTACATTCTTTGGATGTAGTAAGAGCAGTTAAAGCTTATCTAAAAGCCACTGCTCAGATTCGCAGAACGGATACTTTGTTTATTCTGCCGGAAGGCCCTAGAAAGGGTCAGGCAGCATCAAAATCTACTTTAGCCAAGTGGATTCGACAGGTCATAATACAAGCCTATGGCTTGAGAAAGAGACCGCCTCCGTTCAAAGTTAGGGCGCACTCCACAAGAGCAGTTGGAACTTCATGGGCAGTGCATCACCAGGCCTCCCTGGCTCAAGTATGTAAGGCCGCAACATGGTCTTCGGTACACACGTTTACTAGATTCTACCAGGTAGACGTTAGAAGTCAGGAGGATGTCGCCTTTGGGCGCAGTGTGTTGCAGGCCGCAAAAGATCCTCATGCCTGATGGCGCCCAGCTTATGTATCCCTCCCCTCATTTGGCATTGCTTTGGGACGTCCCATTAGTAATGACTAAGTCGCTCTGTGTCCCGTGATGTACGAAAAAGAAAAAGGGATTTTTATAACAGCTTACCTGTAAAATCCTTTTCTTGGAGTACATCACGGGACACAGAGCTCCCACCCCTCTTTTTGGGACACTTATTGCTTGGCTACAAAACTGAGGTGCTCCCGGATGGGAGGGGCTTATATAGGGTAGGGTACTTCCGGTTTGGAATTGGCCAGTGCCAACACCTGAAGGTAATCTATATAACCCATTAGTAATGACTAAGTCGCTCTGTGTCCCGTGATGTACTCCAAGAAAAGGATTTTACAGGTAAGCTGTTATAAAAATCCCTTTTTTTTTTCAGACTATGTTTCAGTCAATCAAGTTTCTTTGTTAGGCTGCTAAGCTGGGATTCATTATGCAGCTGTCCGGATTGGCTGATCCTTGGCACCACCTTGCAGGCCATACCAAGATGCTGATTTTCCCAGACACTTGTGTTGCAGTTTGTTAGCTGCAGATTTCTTTACAGATCCAGTCCATGACACAGGCTCTGGTGGGATCTTGATCCCTGAAGACTCCCTAGGGAGTATGCCCAGTATGCTGCAGTGGGGACTAAGAATGCATTTGACATGTTCACCGGGTTCTCCATTCGGTACTCTCCAGTGGTTAGTTAATGTGCTTGTTAGCTGCTAAACACCCTCCAGGCTTATGATTGTGGTAAGTCTGGGGCTTGTCCCATTATAAGCATGGCACAGTATCACTATTCCCTGAAAGGGTTAATGCATTGAGGAATTTAGGGATGTATCATGTGAGCACTTGTAATGCTTTTTCCCACTTTCCAGCATGAGGGTGTGTCGTGCCATTGCTCTGCTGGCAAGGGTCACAAAATTTCCTTGATATGTCCTTGCTGCAGCATAACAATGACACAGTCATCTATGGGCTATATGACCTTTTCTGTCACCACAGTGGATTGTGAGTAGCCCAGGTGCTTTTGCTGTGCATAAATTGCCTAAATTGTACTCCAGTATGTTGGATCCTAAGCACAAAGGGAGCGATCATGTGGGCCTCTACAGCTTACGATTCTCTAACAGCTCCGAGGCAACCTGCAGCGTTCCTCCTGATCTCTCAGGAAACAGTCGGCACAAGCCCTGACAAATAATGTGACTCAAAGTGTTCAGACTGTACAAAGGTTCATTTGGATACTAAACCTTCAAAAACCAACACTGGTAACGACTTGTCACTTGGAATACCTGGGTCTGATCCTGGATACAGTTCAGTCCAGTATTTTGCTTCTGAAAGAGAAACTCCTCATTTTTCATTCACAGACCTGGACCCAGCAGTCCAGGAGTCGTCCAACTCTCCCCTTCTGCATTAGAGTTCTGGGTCTAATGGTTGCCTCCTTCAAGGCATTCCCATTTGCCCAATCCTACTTCAGAAATCTGCAACTAAACACTCTGGCTGCATGGGACAGGATGGTACAGTCAGTGGACTTGCCAATATGTTTGATACCGAGGTCCAGATTGTCTCTGGCTTAGTGACTCACCAATCTGGCCCTGGAGCTGGGCAGATTTTTTTCTTCCACTATCATGGAAGGTTCTCACATTGGATGCCAACTTTACAGGCTGGGGTGGCATCTTGGACAGCCTCACAGTACAGGGTAGTTGATCACCAATGGGAGCTCTTCTACCTGTCAACATTCTGGAGCTCCAAACAATTTGTCTTTCCCTCCAACACTGGACTGCTCGACTGCACAGTCATCTGACCTGGATTAAGTCAGTCGATGCCAAAGCAGCGTACATCAGCCTCAGGGAGGAACCTGGGGCCTTGCTGTGGTGGGAGAAGTAGAAAGCATTCTAGCTTGAGTAGAACTTCACGTTCCCGCTTTTTCTGCTGTCCACATTCCTGGTGTTTACAATTGGCAAGCATAAATGAACAACGTCTGGACAAAGGGGAAGGTTCTCGTTACCCAGAAGTGTTCAGGGATCTTTCTCTCAGGTGGGGTACGCTAGTTGTGGACCTCCAAGTCTCCAAGTTCAGCAACAAACTAGACGGGTTTGTCTCTAGATGCAGGGATCCACCAGAGGAAACATTAGATGATCTGGTGGCTTTTTTTTAAAAGTGCAACTTGATCTATGCCTTTCCTCCTTTAACATTCCTTCTTTATCTGCTCTAAAGGGTTGAGATGGAGGGCATTCTGGTGATTCCCATTGAACTGGTCCAGGAGGATGTGGTACGCAACCTCTTCAGACTCCTGGCAGACACTCTGTCTCAGATCATACAGATCTCATGTCCCAAGGACCAGTTTACCACCCTGCTTAATGATCGCTAGCTTTCACAACTTGGCAGGTTCTAAGGGACAGGGGTTTTTCTGACTCAGCCATTCCTACTCTCTTGAAAGCCAGGAAGTCCACAGCATGGCAGGTCCAATATCACACATGGAAGGCATACTTTGCTTGGTTCGAGGTGCCAAAATTTCGTAAAAAATAATAATATACAGGACGGATCCCGACCATACTTCAAGCTGGACTTAATCAACATTTAAAACAAAATTGAGACAACTGAAATTTGTTTCATTATGGCCAAAGTCCTATTGCTTCACAATCCCTCATCTGGCCTTTGTACCACCTGTACAGCATCCAGTGATTATATGGGATCTCAACTCAGTTCACTCAGCTCTTCAAAGTCTTCAAAGCCCGCATTGTGAACCTATCAGAGTAATTCCTTTGTCTACTCTAGCTCATAGTGGCTTTCCTCATTGCCATCACCTCTGCTAGATCTTTTTTGATTCTTTACAAGAACAAGGTTGTTTTGATGCTCAAAGCCTGTACTACCTTCCACCTTAACCAGGACATTGTTTTTCCATCCTTATCCCACTCCGGTTTATTTGATTTTAAGAAGCACATTGTTCTTTCATCTCTCTGTCCCACTCTGGTTCACCCCAAGGAGATATCTCTCCATTGCTTGGATGTAGTTTGAGCTTTTTGTTTCTAGCTTTTAGCAAGCAACATCTTCTGTTGGACAGACTGACTCACTGTTTTGTTTTTCTGGAAGGTCCTCACAAGGGACAACTTGCTTCCCATTCTACCATTTCTCAGTTGTTTAGGCAGGTCATTGTTCAAGTCTACCAGCTTATGCATGGGTATGATCCTTTTTCCAGTCAAAGTATGCTCTACAAGATTTGTGAATGCTTCCCAGCTTTTAGGTATCAAGCATTAATCTGGTCTTCTGTTCACATATTCTTAAATTTTTACCAGATGGATCTTCAAACATCTTTGGATGAAATCTTTGGACGTAAGCTCCTGCAAGCAGATCTTAAGCTGCAGGTATCGCCCGTGTTTTTGTTTTCACTGTGTGAGCACTGTTCAATCCATCATCCAAAAATGGAAAGAGTATGGCACAACTGCAAGCCTACCAAGACATGGCCGTTCACCTAAACTGACAGGCCAGGCAAAGAGAGCATTAATCAGAGAAGCAGCCAAGAGGCCAATGATAACTCCGGAGGCACCGCAGAGATCCACGGCTCAGGTCGGAAAATCTGTACACAGGACAACTATTGGTCGTGCACTCCACAAATCTGGCCTTTAAGAGTGGCAAGAAGAAAGCCATTGTTGAAAGAAAACCATCCTCACCATGAAACATGGTGGTGGTATCATGTTGTGGGGATGCTTTTTTTCAGCAGGGACAGGGAAGCTGGTCAGAGTTGATAGGAAGATGGATGAAGCAAATGCAGGGCAATCTTAGAAGAAAGAGAGTCTGCAAAACACTTGAGACTGGGGCGGAGGTCCACCTTCCAGCAGGACAACGACCCTAAACATACAGCCAAAGCTACAATGGAATGGTTTAGATCAAAGCATATTCATGTGTTATAATGGCCCAGTCAAAGTCCAGGCCTAAATCCAATCGAGAATCTGTGGCAAGACTTGAAAATTGCTGTTCACAAACGCTCTCCATCCAATCTGACAGAGCTTGAGCTATTTTGCAAAGAAGAATGGGCAAAAATGTTACTCTCTAGATGTGCAAAGCTGGTAGAGACATACCCAAAAAGACTTGCAGTTGTAATTGCAGTGAAAGGTGGTTCTACAAAGTATTGACTCAGGTGGGCGGAATACAAATGCACGCCACACTTTTCAGATATTTATTTGTAAAAAAAAATTGAAAACCATTTATCGTTTTCCTTCCACTTCACAATTATGTGCCACTTTGTGTTGGTCTACATTTTTGGTTGTAACATGACAAAATGTGGAAAATGTCAAGGTTATATGAATATTATTTCAAGGCACTGTATATTTAATACAAATTTATATTAAAACTAAGCTTTTTTGAGAGTTTCTTAATGAATGTAATCAATCAGCATACTTTATCCCGCCCCCATAGTTTTTAGCAATAGGAGGACATGAAGGAAGAGGGAGGGAGGGAAGTGTCATTTACCACTGTGTATACACCCACTTGTGTCACTCTACAGTCATGATGTCTGCACAGGTAAAAAAAAAGTGGTAAATTAAGAGCTTAGAAGATTATGTAGAGGACACAGCTGTTCTACACAATCTCAACCTGCAGTGGAGACAGAGAGAAGATGGGAGGTACAGCTGAAGTCAGGATTAACCAGGTATATTTAACTTTACACAAAACCAATGCTTTACTGGCTTTGTGAGTATGAAAACTCTATCATATAGCATGTAATGAGAGATTTTTATAGTCTAGATTTAATGGCAATTTAGGTGGTAGATTTAAACCAATATGCTGGGAATGTTTTTTTTTAGCCAGTATACACACTGTAGGTGTTTCAAGTGTGTTTTTTAATTGCACACTAACCCCACAATCAAAGATCATCTTCTGCAACATTTTTATCTTTTCAGGTTTGTGCTGCTCAGTTTGAGTGTTGAAGATTAAAGACTGTGTAGTTCCTGGGGGGTCTGTCACTGCATTACAAAAAATTAATTACCTTAGTCCTGTTATATTTGCAAAACGAACTGCCTGCAAAACTGGATATTATTTTGAAAGGATAACTATAGATAAGTAAGATGCTATGAGAAACACTGAAGGATGCCATGCACGCAATAAAATAAGTATCTTGTAATTCAAGCACTATGCAATGGTACCCAGTGTAGCAATTATGCAGCTGCGTAGTGTTTACAAGCTCCAGTACAGCTGTTCTTATAAGTTGTTTATGGCAGCATCTGAGCTCATGTTAGATGGGCAGAACCTTTTTCTGGCATCCTTCTTGATAATGAAGATCAGCCTATGGCAAACCACACCCTACTACTTGCTTCATAATGTACCGACATCCTGTTTTGGCATCACAAGGTGCTAATTTATTGTTAACCTAGCCATATGCCTAATGCTAACATAATTTTGTTTTTAAAAACATTCAATTATCTGTTAGGGTAAGTGCATGCCTGCATGTGGCAAGAAACATGCATTTATTTATTCATGTGTGTTTTCACATGTAGTGTTAATTTTGGCAGCAAATTTTGATTTAGTTTTAGTCTTATGCCGCGTACACACGACCCTTTTTCATGACGAGAAAAATGCCATCTTATAAAATGGTCATTAAAAACGATCATGTGTAGACTCCAGAGCATTTTTCACGGCGCGAAAAATGGGCATTAAAAATTTAGAACATGCTCTATTTTTTCTCGTAGTTTTTCACGTCATCGGTTTTCTTTTTGTGAAAAACGCCCGTGTGTACGCTTTAACGACGGGAAAAAAAACGCGCATGCTCAGAAGCAAGTTATGAGACGGGAGCGTTCGTTCTGGTAAAACTAGCATTCGTAATGGAGATAGCACATTCGTCATGCTGTAACGGACTGAGAAGCACAGAGACTGAAAAGCGCGTATCGTCTCTCACCAAACTTTTACTAACACGAGGATCAGCAAAAGCAGCCCAAAGGGTGGCGCCATCCGAATGGAACTTCCCCTTTATAGTGCCGTCGTACGTGTTGTCGTACGCGTTGTACGTCACCGCGCTTTGCTCAAGGATTTTTTTTTAATGTTAGTGTGTATGCAAGGCAGGCTTGAGAAGAATCACATCGAGAAAAACTTTGTTTTTTTCAATGACATTAAAAACGGCCGTGTGTTTTAGTCCCATTTTAGTCTTCAGCAATTGTTTTAGTCGTATTTAGTTGACTAAATTAAATCTCCAGGACATTTTAGTAGACTAAAACTCATTTTAGTCATCTAAAATCGAATGGATGTAGTTAAATTGTAATGCATTATTTAAGCATTTCTCGACAAATTCCAAACTCATTATATACTGCTGGAGTGAAAAATCGAATATGGTATTATTTATGTTATTGAGGTAATGAACGTGCACTACAGACCAGTGTTAATTTTGACGTCAAATTTCAGTTTAGTTTTAGTCCTAGTCTTTTGACTAAAATGCCATTTTAGTTTTAGTCCCATTTTAGTTTTAATCGTATTTTAGTCTCAATTGTTTTAGTTTTAGTCATATTTTAGTCGACTAAAATGGTATTAAATTAGTCGACTTAAATGTTTTGGTCAGTTTTAGTCTACGAAATTAACACTGGCTTACACATTTCTTTTTTTTCCCATAAACATTTTATTAGGTTTTAATAAATACAAGAAAGTAAAGCTTGTTTACATCTTCAGTAATGACCAACATCCATGTGCAGCTTGGTGAATGTATCTACGTTGAAAGGGTTAGTTCGCCTTTACGGAAAGATTGTAAAGATGAACTAAAAACAGCACACTATCACCCAATGTAACGGCACTAACCATTTAGAATCCATCTGGTCCATCCTGGAAGTGCTGACAGAGAAGAGGGAGAAGAGCAGAGGTTTCAAATTCCTGGACTGCAGGAGTGGCTGTGGGGTTGCTGACAGCTCGGCAACCTCAGATGTAAGTTCAGTGGGGACCAGGGGGCTGGGAATCGTGTCTGGTTTTTGTTTACCTTCACAATTTTTCTGTAAAGTTGAACTAACATTTTAAATTCAGTGTGACTACTTTGCAAACAATAAAGCCGAATTGAACCCACCATCAGGCTGCATATACAGTTATAAATACACTGTTCTTTTTTTAATTTTTTTACTTGCCATGTTTATATTGGAGAATCATACCACTGCTCTGACACACAACACATCAACTTTGGTCTCCAGTGGTCTGACAGTGCCTCCTGCACCCACTGTCTTCCTTATAGGTCATCGAGTAGGGGTCCATTTTAATAATTTTAGGTAGTTGTATATAGTACTCAATTACTTTAAACTCATGTAAGCTTTACCACGGTAATGTAATTTTAAAAGTTGTTTTCATTCTTTTTAATTGCAATTGATGTTTCTTCCAGGAAAATCTTTGTTCACAGATTCTGTTATGGAGTGATAACAACTGTTTTCATATTTCGTTCCTGCATTGCCACCTTGTCACATGTACCCCTAGTCAGTAGTGTATTTAGGTTTTGTGCTGCCCTAGGTCTGACTAAACTCGTGCACCCCTAATTTAAATATGACCCACCCCTTCCTGTCAAGGCCACACCCCTTTCTGTTTAAGACCCGCCCTGAATTTTCGAGTGGGGACACTAGTTCCAAGGGCCTGGGGGGGCAATCGATTCCCTTAATTTGCATAGATTTCCTCTCACTTCCTGTTTGGCTATGGGGCAGGAAGTGAAGGGAAATCTCTGCAATGGGACAGGGATGGTAAAAAATAAACTGACAGGGGCTATAACCCTCCCTTACTCTATCCAAAATGAAAAAAAAAAGTGTTGCCTATAGTTCTACTTTAAGCACAAATTTCTGATAATTTGATGGAGAGGACTAAGAAGATATAACCATGCCAAAGGTGCAGTAGAAAACATATAGCACAGTGAGGAAGGTTTGTGGTCCAAGATGATAGGTCAAAATTAGAAGCTGCGCGCCCCCCCCCCCTACAGTTACGGAATGCCGGGCCGTCCGCATACCGGAAGCAGTGCGGCCGCTTTATGGGGGTGCTAGACTTTGCCTCTCAGCCCAGTCCGCCCCATAATACTGGCGCTACACTAACAGCGCAAGCCGGTGGGGACTCTTTCTGTGCTGCCCCCCTGCAAAGTGCTGCCCTAGGCCTGGGCCTTGTTGGCCTAGGCCAGGATACAGCGTTGCCCCTAGTAGAGACTACAGGCAGTTGTGCTAACACCCATTACACATGGGACACTGTTATCAGTATCAAAGCTGTTCCATAGCTATGATTTGCAGACAACACTGAAACAGCTGCATTCAAGGGGCCATAGATGGATCGAAATGAAAGTTCAATAGGGACTGGCCACATTGTGATCTATCTATGGGCAGGTTAGTTGTACAGAAGTCGATGAACTTCTGTACAACCAGCCGGCTGGAAAGTTTTTGTTCAATTAGTGCTGCCTGCTATAGCTGTAATCTAAAGGCTGGGAAGCCTCCCCACTGTCAGAATACAAAAGCTCCACGGGTGCATGGGGGAATCAATTTGTTCTCTTTCATTCAAACTACTGGTTGAATGAAAGAAAATTAATCATGTAGAGCCTGCCTAAGGCCTGTGCGTTTTTGACGCGACTTGAAGCAATGCCTGTGTAATCTTGAGGTCTATGGACCTCAAGTCGCATCAAAGTCGGACCAAAGCAGTGCAGGGACTACTTTAAAGTGGCTGCGACTTGATTTTGCACAGATATGAAAGGTATTCATTGGAAATTATGGGGGAACAAATTGTCATGCGACTTTGCAGTCCCAAGTCACAGGACAAGTTGCACAAATGTGAAAGGGGCCTAATACATGAAGTTACTAGAATAGGCTGCTGGAGATCAGCAACAATGAGGTACAAAAAAGGATAAAATAAGTGAAAAAGTGAAAAATATAAATATTTTTTATGAAAAAAAATGTTATGATACAGAATGCTTTAGAAAACGAAATGTCACCCAGTTAGGGTTTATATACACTTTAATTCTAAATTCTTAATTCTAAAAAAATAAAAACTAATATGTGTAATATAAGTTTAGCTTGCCTAATTTAATGAATAATAAAAACCAATGGGGCTACCTCATTTTATTGCAAAGTCAGCATGGTAATCAGCCTCCGCATGTAAAATATATCCAGCATCTCTGTGTTGACATTTGTTTTAATCTATGCAGTTGTTAGTGGAAAGTCATGTAGTGACACATGTTTCTCACATATAAATCAAGTGCATGACTAGAAAAATGGATGAGAATCACTGTGTTTATAATAATGTTCCTTGGAGCGATACCTTACTGCTTTGATTAATAGCTATACTAAGATATGGTTTATTTATTGCTGTGCCATGCAGTTCATATAATGTTGCTTTAAAAATTCAGTACTGTCATGTATAATTTGCCAAAAGGAACTGTCACAAAAAATTAATATCTCATATTATTTTAATTAAAATGTAATTTGAAAACTTGTACATATTTTTCTTTGAGACAGAGTAAGTGCTCCTAAAATATTAATTGCTACACAAGCAATTTTGTAATTTAATACGGTTGTCCATTTAGAATTGGTATTTGGTTTAAAAGGCTAAGTCTGAGTTTCTTGGGAATTCCAACAGGTAGGTCACTACCACAATACATCACCTTTCAGTCTGAATAGATTGCTGAAAAGTTTTGGGACAGAGTTCCCATTACAAACAGTGATGCCTTTCTCTTCTGTAAACTCCCTGGAGTAATTCAACTCATTGGAGTTATTTACAAAAGACTTCACAGTGCAAAATCTGGTGCAGCTCTGCATAAACACCAATCAGCTTCCAGGTTATATAGTTAAAGCTTAATTGAACAAACTGAAGTTCAAAGCCGATTGGCTACAATGCACAGCTGCATCAGATTCTGAGTGCTCAAGTCTAAGAAAATCTCCCCCTTTGTGTTGCATCCTGCTTATTATAAATTGTGTTTAATATCTAAGAAGTGGCCACCCTTAAACATAATGGCATAAAAGCACCCGTAATAGCGAGAAAAATTATATCCTTCATAGTCAGGATTAGATCAAATGGGATCATTACCCTTACCCATGTTTAGCAGAACTTGTCTTTGTTGCCACTCATCTTTTGATTTATATGACCTGGTGATTAAACACTTGGCAATTACCTTGAGAAAAAATATTCACATACAAGGAGTGAGCGATGGGGTTCAAACCCATAAGCTCACTCTGTTTGCAGATGATTACCTTGTGTTCATGTCTCAGGCTTTTCATAGCATTTAAAAAAAATTAAGTATCCAATCCCTGTTAAAAGTAATGGCGAATAGGACACCTAAACAGTTGAATGTTAGCTATTTGTAGCGAGATAGTTAGTTGCACTGGTACTGGAGTTTGCTGCAGTCTTACAGTTTTAATAATTTATTGGTATATTTATTTTATTTTGATTCACTCCACTATTGATTTGTAACAACTTCCTTGTGGCATGTTTTAATGTAAATTGTCCTAATGACGGCTTTTCATTATTGTTGTAGACTGAGTTATATGAAAGGCAGTTTTGTGATCCTTATATAGAGGGTCAGAGGACTGCGTATAAAGTACATTGGAATCCAGTTTAAAATCAGTATTCCTAGTAGGCTAAGTGATGATACATACAGATTGTAACATACGGACAACATCACCTTTAGAGACCATTGCTAACCAGTAGAAATGTCAAGTACACTCATATTGCATAGTTTTTAAGTGTTCCTGATTTTTCATGTACATTCAAAGGTTTGAGGCTCTGCCTATGGAAAAATCCTTGTTTTCAGTACTAACTAACTGGACCATAAATGTCAAATTTCAGAATTGTAATCTTATCACCTTTTAATGCTATTTTTTGACAAGCAGAATGTCACACTTTTCTTTGACGTCTTTTTGTTCTCTGTTCAGCAGTGGGTGAAGAGACCTCTTATTATATAGAAAAGTAATATGCTCTATGGTGACCTAATGTGCACTACAACTTTGATCTGTTTTACTAAAAAATGTGGCGGAAGATATATGGGAATAAAGATACCTGTGTGCCTAAACTCCAAATCTTGTATTACTAAAGTGGAAAGGACTCACTAGACTAGCTTTTGACCTCAGTCTTTTTAACACTTATATCTCAAAAGGCTTAATTCACAAAGCCTTAACACAAGAATAAGTATCTTTATTTCAGCCATGTGACCGTAATTTTTAAATCTCACTGGTTCTCAGCTGAGTATAACTGTAGTTTTTTTAATAAGATTAAATGCAGCTGGGAATTGAGCCCTGCGTGGGAAGCGGTCACATTTATTCCCCACTCTAGTATTGGCGTTCCTCTGTATGCCAGCTCAGAGATGGTCTTAATAACTGACAGTTTTCTAACCCGCAAACTCTTAATCTGTTTCTGCCACAGTTTTTGAAGTGATAGTAGTTATAACTACTTGCACTTGTTGCCTGTGCCGATTTTGGTGCAAATGCTTGCCCGAATTAGGCACAGGTAGTTCTAAAGGGAATTACCATCAGAAAACTGCTCATTGCTACTGGTCTTGTCTGTGTTGATGTAGTTAAATGCTAGTTGGCAGTTGCACTTTTTTTTACAAATGTATTACAGTGGAACCTCGGATTGCGAGTAACGCGGTTAACGAGCGTTTCGCAATACGAGCACTATATTTGCTAAAATCCTAACTCGGTTTGCGAGTGTTGTCTCGCAAAACGAGCAGGATTCAGGCCAAAGTGGGTGCAGTACCGCGTTTAGCCTGAGGTGGGGGGCGCCGGAGCCGAATGGCGCTGATCGGCAGTGTTCGGAAACGGCCGGAAAGGCTGACCTCGGCAAACCTCAGAAAGGCTTGTGAATGAAGTCTTTCCGAGGTTTGCCGAGGTCAGCCGAACTGTCCTCGGGCCTTTCCGGTCGTTTCCGAGGCTCTCCAGGGCCAGAAGTCAATGCGGAACAAATTATTTTAGTTTCTATTGACTTCAATGGGGAAACTCGCTTTGATATGCGAGTACTTTGGATTATGAGCATTCTCCTGGAATGGATTATGCTTGTAATCCAAGGTTCCACTGTATTGGCTGCCTTAAATGTTTGTGTTGTAGGTGGCCATGATAGAGATGTACATTATGGTACTTATTGCATGTGGGTAAATTCCATTAATTGCTGAGCAGTGTATCTTGAGAAGTGAGACACCATTTGTCTTGACAGTAATTGTCATGCTTTTTTTACATGAAAAAATATTGAATTTTACTCTCATTAATAGTTATTTTTTTCAACTTATTTATGCCTTTGAGTGCTATTAAAATGATGAGATATTTATTGTCAGACCTTTAATAATAAAGAGACAAAAAAAGGTTTTGGCTTTGGGCCCAGTATAACACAGAAAATGTTCTGACCTTGACTTATTCAGAAAATTCAGAAAATGTTTTGAAGCTTGTTGTATGGTAGCAAATGTCTTGCCAGCTCTGCCATGAACACAGGTAAAAGTTGCCCCGACTGAGACAAAGTTTGCTCTTGCAAAGTTTGAAGGTTTGATAAATTGATACGACAGCTCATCCCTGATGCCCACCTGTTTAATCAGCGTTACAGCATGTTCACCTCCTCAAGAAAAATTTCTGTCTTAATTGTTCAGGCGAGATCTGCTCTGAGTATTCCTTCCAGAGGCTGAGGCCATTACCACCATCCTCTTCAGCCTAATTTATGCAAACCTGACACTTTCAATAAATTGCTTCCTTCAGACTTGGCTGTTTTGAATGAATTTTTATTTCTATGGCAGTAAAGATGAGTTTCATTTAGTAGGAAATTGGATCCCCGGTGATTGACAGACAAATCTGAATGCCATCTTCTATAGGGGCACATTTAGTTTGCAAACTCCAAAAAAATAAGTAGCAACATTTACTTTGAAAAGGATTGTTATATTTATTGAGTGAATCAGTCTAAAAATTAATTATGCTGCATGTTTCATCTGTATTCTTTTTCGACATAGAAAGCTCTATTAAGATGGAGGATGCAATTAATACACGCCTGGATGTAGTTTAATCAGATGAGCATAAGTCAGGTTTATGGGCTTGTACACTGGTAAAGTGGCAGCAATGTGCTTTCCGCTTTGCAGAAACAGCAATCATAAATTATTAGCATCCATCGGAAATGCAGCACACATAAATCTCTCTTTTGAGGTGAGTACTTCATACCAAATCTCCAGATGTCTATTTAGAACACTTACATACATGATTTTAAAAAAATACTTTTATATCCATATAGACCCACCTGTTAATCTGCTGTTTCTCACCTGGGGCATATTTAGCTTCTTTCTTTTTCTAGTTAATCTTCATATTAGAATTGAAAAATAGGAACAGTTTATCTCTCAACTCTGCACACTATGATTTAGGATTTAGTCCAAAGCACGTAAGCTGTGCTTGCAGTGTTAATTTGTGTAACGCTACCCCCAAAGGAGCCACAGGATAGGATGAGTCCTCTGTTCTTTGCCTCTACCTTTTTAAGAACCCCACCCTCTGACACACCAGGTTGAGTGAACAAACTTACAATATCACAGGTATTTACAGAAAGTAATACTTAATACCCAATAGTAGTGCTATATCAAAGAAAACAGGCACCAAACAAGGTAGTAAAGGCAAACTTAATATATTGTTAGCCAAAATGGTTGGTAACTAGGCAAGCATAAAATAGATTAACAATGGTAATAACACAATTTAGCATTCAAAGTGATTAACCATAGGAAATAGGCATAGGACCAGCATAAACAGAAGCAAGGCTACCTCAAGTGCAGCAGTGAGCAGTAGTAAAGTTTAATCTGATGAGTGCTGGAACTATACTGGCAGAGCGCATTTATGGTGGTGATGCTAGTCCTAGACCGACTGGGTATGCACTGTTCAAAGGAAAAGGAGGATTGTAGTGGAGGGGGCAGTGGAACAAAAAGGGCTTTCAGAATAATTATTATGGAAGGGGCGGTGCTCTGAGATGTTCTTCTGCTTGCTGTCGTTGGGGCCCTTTAGAAGTGTTAATGCCTTAATGACAGTCCCAGTTAACCTGCACCATAGGTACAGTATAGTCTTGACACAGGTGCAATGTAGATGCGCTTCAGATGAGATAAAGGCTTGGTGTAATGCAGTATAGGGTTGGTATAGGTGCACTCTAGGTTTAAATTAAGTGCGGTATAGAGTGCAGTATGGGTGTGACATGGATTGGGTGCACTTGGTGTCTTGCTCTCTCGCCAGTCCCTGGAATGCTGTGGTGACCTTTCACTGTAGAAGGAGGGCTCCCCAGTTCTCTACCCAGTGGTGGGAAGCAGAGCTGAAGCTCCAATCTGCCTATGACAGCAGTGCAGCTGCTGTGAAGAATAAAAGGCAATGTCTCTTTCTCCATATTGCCTTAGGCCAGCAACTGGCTACATCTGCATTAAAGGAAATTTGTTATTTTTAAAATATTTTTCTTAGTCTTTTCTTTTTTTATTCCTTCTTTTGTCTTTTAACTCTTTTTCTTTCTACAGAAGGTGGAGCTCTGTGTACATTTTGTACTCTCTAAAGTCTCTATAAATATAGTTATGGTCCTAAAAATAGACGTTGGATAGGTAAGTGGAGGAACATACACCCTTTTTCCATTGAAAGACGCAATGCCCTACAATCAGGGAAATTTAAAACAGCTTTAACAACACTTTTCTGGCGGTAGTTCCCTTGAAAAACTACCTGCATCTAATTTTGACAAGCTCTTGCACCAGTGTCAGTAACATTATTAACGTGCAGCAAATTCAGGTAGTTCATGCTACCTTCATTTTAAAGTGGATGTTAACCCTCTCCTATACCCAGTGAAGTGAACAGCCTCAGAGGATACACAGAGATGAAACAAATCTCCCTACATAAGTTTTACATGTATATCTGCTGTCTTCAGCTTTATATATTCTTTAGAATGCACACATTGTGTTAGAGATTTTCTCTTCCTGTCCAGCACTGGGAGTGGATTCTTGGCATACAGTCAAGACAGCTGATTGGAGGAAAGGCACACACCCCCACTCCACATAGGCTGAGACTTGCAGAGCTGTGCTGTGACAAGACAAGCTGTCTGCTAATCTATTTATAGCAACCTCCCAGGACACAAATTTCAGGCTGGTTTTATCTTGGTTGACAGAGAACTTGTCAGAAGTTATCATGCTGATAACAGAGCAACGAAACAGCAGAAACACACGGGACTCAGGGCTTTGGAGAGAGATAAGAAAACGCTACAGATATACATGCTTAAGTCAAAATTTATGAATCAGGTTTACATCCACTTTAAGAACCTGATGCTAGGGCAGCCCCAATTCTTAAAGAATTACCAACAGTTCTCAGATTAGTAAACTGGTGGTAATTATTACCAAATCTGAGATGGGGTACAGAGGTATGTCAGTACTCAGAGTGAGCCGTGCCTGTGCTAAGAAGCTGTCATGTATGTGACAGCTTCCCACATAGAACTGTGTCCCCAGATGAATATCGGTCATGTATCTGCCCACTGATGTACTCCGTCAATAAAAAGTTAAGCTGACTTGGTAGGGAACTAGTCTCTCAGTTCCCCATCAAGATCTGCCCTCCTCAAGAAAACTCATTAGCCATATTCCTTTTAGTGTGACAGGCACAGTGGCTGGGGGGGGGGGGGGGCACTGACAAAGAACAGACATGGACAGATTTGGTGGTGCGCCCCAATGTAATTCTGAAGGATGTCTATTACATCCTTTATAAATACCCCCAAATGTATGTAAACCCAAGAACAACATTTTATACATTGCAGCCTACTATTTTTAGATGTGGTAGCTGCATTAGTTTTCATTTTGGCCATCTTTTCCCTTTACCTTTAGTTGGGACGTCTACCAGTAACACTCATCCTGTCCTAGGGTAACACTCACTTTTCAGTACTCTATCTGTATTGGGGCAGTATTGTTGTTCTAGGATAGGAAGTGTCAACAGAACACCTCCCTTTCACCATACCATAGTGGGGAGTTAACTAATAACAGTTAGCAGAGAGCACAGAAATGCATACAAACTGCTTTCAATTGTATATTTTCCAGACTAAAAGATAGCAAATAACAGTAATGCATTGCTAGCGTTTATATACACTTTACCTAATAGAGAACACTGTTTATGAAAAAGCATACAGACAGTGCTGGCCTTTCTCATCAGAAAGCCCAACATGCTTTCACATGGATATCACTGATGCATCTTCAAGCAAAAGATTATTTGTAAAAGAAAAAAAGTGTTAAACAGTTTACTAACTTGTTAATGTTGAAGCGTAACTCCACTTTTGTTGAGAAAAAACATTCCTCTCTTGGTGATCTATGTACATTGCAAGGATTATAACAACCTTTGTTGCAGATTCCTACTATTTGTTATTCTGAAGCAATCCATGTGTGTTTGTCTGTGCCTCTGTACTGGGTGGGTCTAATGGGAGTGGTTTTATAATTAACTGTCAGGTGTGCAGCTGCAGGGCACTAATGAGGAAATCTGCTGGGCCTGCATCCCTTTAGACATGCTCCTATTGAAAGTATCTCTCCAAAAATGGCATTTTTGTTGCAGGGGATGCCTAAAATCTGACTTGTATCTTAGGCAGACTGCTGGAAAAAATTGGTGAGCCAACCACACAAGCAGGAAATTATGTCTCTGGGGAGTGGTCAGTACACACTCTGTGTACAGAACATCTCCATGTAGCCATATTGCAATGCATTCTCAGAAAATTACATTGGCTGCAGATTAAAAAGGAAAAGTAATTTTTAATAACATTCAAATACAATTGATTAGTTACCCTTTAAGAAAAATGAAAGCAGAGTTTAACCGCTCTTGAATGACCCCCCTCCCCTTCCACGCTGAAATATTAAAAAATCTGCACCCCCAGACTCTTCCAGGCTTTTGGGAGCTAGAAGAGATTGCCAGCATATGTGCACATGTATTAATGATTTCTGTCTATGGGCACAAATGTAATCAGTTTCATCTGATGTGCATAGGTATGCACGCCACAAAGTTGCAGCTTAGTAAACCTGGGATAATGTAGATGTGATGTAGATATCCCAGCAGGCAGAGGGGTCTGGCCTAGGATGGAAACCATGCAGTCCTGCCTTGAAGCACAAAAGCAACTAAATAGTAAAAAAACAGAATACATTTTGTAAGCATTTGTGTAAGAGTGAAATGAGGAGGGACAAATTAAGAAACAGTTGTTCAAGTGAGTTTAGTTCCGTTTTAAGATTAACTGATTAAAACCCTTTAGTTCCCCTTTAATAAAGGTCTACATTACTTTATATTAATATAACCAACAATAACAACACCTAAAGTGTATATAAATGAGCTAAACTTCCTGTCATACTATTTAGGTGTCACGTGAATTTGTACAATAAACAGATCTTGATCAGTGCATTTTTGAAGAATTTTTGTACATGCTGCTTCAAGAAGCAACCTTAGGCTCATTCTTTATACAGCCATACCCCTTTAAGCCCCAGTCCACTTTTATTACCAATTTGGCCATACCAATCATTTTGCACAGCATGCTTTGCGTATTGCTATTAGCCCTGCTAAAAGTTGTCATGGTCATCTTACCATAATTAACAAGTAATTATCCAATGAACTCTGCTCTCGAGATCTTATAGCAACACGTTTAGTAGATTTATCAGCAGGGTGTGTCTGAATTGTGCATTGTGAGTTATTAGGCTGGAGTTATTAAGATGATATAGGAAGCTTCAGAGCTACAGATTTTATTAGACCCAATTCAGACCTTGGTGCCTTGAGGCTTTGTGTGCATTGCGTTAAAGTGGATTTAACTGTTTCCCAAAACAATTACATTCAAGGCATGCCATGACTGATAACTGTCACAGTTGCCTGTGCTCTCAACTGAACTGATAAGCTATCAAATGGCTGGTGTCATACCTGACCACATGTTAAGCACCATGGCAACTGCAGATCAAACAGAGGCCAAAATGTCAGCTTCATTGACTTTAAAGCTTAGGAGGGTTTAGTTATGCTTTAAGGCAGTGGCAGCCCATCCATACGGGGCGCAGGGGCGCCGCCCCCCTAATCCATGCGCCCGGCCCCTAATCTTTTTTTTTTAAGCACATGATTAGAGCCTGAGGCTCTAATTGGCTTCAAAAAAGGGTGGGCTCAGGGCGCAGAGCACTGTGCCCCAAGCCCACCCACTTGTGTGACATCAGCGAATTAAAGTGGAGTTCCACCCTGAAACACATTTTTACATATTCACAGTACTTTCATGGTATTAAGAAACATTTGGGGGGAATTTTTTTTTTTTACTTACCAGAAACGCCCTGTTGCTATGCAGTGGCTCCTAATCTGCCACTTCCTAGTCTGCGGCACTCCGCATCACTTCCTCCTGGGAAATGTGAGTCATTGTTTCCCAGGAGGAGTCAGTGGGCAGTACTGTGAGCAAAAATCATGTTATTTACCGACAGGAAATGACTAGGTTTAAGGCAGATCACATCTATGTTGCCATAACAACATGGCAGGACCTTCCTCCGTCGCCACCCATTGTTATGGCAACTTTCCAAACAATCTGCGCTACAGCAGCCAGAGCTTCGCGCATGCGTGAGATCAAGAGGTGCATGCTGGTTACCCAGCATGCACCTCTCCATTGCAAATCCAGGAAAAGGTTGCGATTGGGCTTCACATGCCCACAATCATCATGGTAATGGCCAAAAGAGGATTTTCTAAATAGTAAGTATAAAAAAAAGATAAAATTCAGATCCACTAGCAAACATATATAAACTTTATTTGGGTCAATAATGCATTATAATGGAATGCCTGAAAAAAATGCGTGGCTGTAACTTTGCTTTAATATTCGCTATTGTCTTCCTGATTCTCCTCCCGGCCAATCAGGAAGTGGCCGTGGGTCCTGAGGCCTGATTGGCCAGGGAGTCTCAGGACCCAATTCCTCTTTGACCAGGAGGAGAAGGAACGCCCCCGGAGCGAGGTCTCCATGGATGGCTCACCCGCAGCCATATTCAGCTTTCTGGCTCAGACAATAGAAGGAGAAGGAGGGGAGATCACAGTGTAGTCCGGGGTGTACTTCTCAGGTAAGGAGGCCCTCCACCTTCCCGTTCGTCCATCTCCCACTGGGAGGGGGGGCGTTGGTTTGCTGCCCCCCCAAAAGAAATATTAAGCACCAACCCCACTGCTTTAAGGCATAACCTAGTTCACCTGGTGCTCCTAAGGCCCCTTTCACACTGGGGCGGTTTTCAGGTGCTATTTTGCTAAAAAATAGCGCCTGCAAACCGAGCCTAAACAGTGGCTCCTGTCTCTCCAATGTGAAAGCCCCGAGGGCTTTCACACTGGAGCGGTGCACTAACAGGACTTAAAAAAAGTCCTGCTAGCCGCATCTTTGGAGCGGTGAGAGGAGCGGTGTGTTTAAAGCTCCTACACCGCTCCTTCCCATTGAAATGAATGGGATACCGCAGTAATACCGCCCGCAAACCGCGGCTGTAGTGGTATTAACCCTTTTTCGACCGCTAGCGGGGGTTAAAACCGAACCGCTAGCGGCTGAATACCTCTGCAATCCCGACGGTATAGCGCCGCTAAAAATAGCGGCGCTATACCGCCACCGCCTCCACCGCTCCAGTGTGAAACCGGCCTTAGTTGTCTTTGGCTGATCATGAATAGAGCGGTCCGCTGAGACTTTTGGCAGGGTGTGCCTTGCCCCCGTCAGGAGTCTTATGCTCCAGGTGGGTCAAGGAAGGTTTACTAAAGTCAAATAGGCTGTTCACTTTGCAAGGGAATTCTCACTTAGCTTAGTGTGATGTGGTAAAGTGTAACTCCACTCTACTAATGCAGTTTGACTTGCTTCTTTCATAGACTGCAATGTCTTTCTATAGCCGTATAGTCCAGTAATTAGTGCCTGCAGTGACTCATATCAACATGATAAAAACAATTTCATCATAACTGAAATCATTTAAAAATCAATAAAATTTTATACCACCTCTTATATACACAGTTTGTTAAGTTTACCTACAAAAAAAGCTGAGCATGCATGCTATAGTGATGATATTATAAAACCAGGCTCGATTGTGGGCCACGGGCAGTGTAGGCCAAAAAAAAAATAGAAAATGTGACAAGGCTGAAAGGGTACAATTGCTACTTTCTAGCATTTTTTTCAGGCGTTAGTTCTGTTTTAATGACAATAGCTGACAAAGAAAAAGGTAAATATATATAAATTCTGGGAACACAATGATCTAAATTGCTTAAAATTTGAGAAAATAAAAAAAAAGTAAGAAAATATGTTTTTGCTTATAGTATCCAATCAGGTTTTTCATTTCATTTTATATATATATATAAAAAAAAAAAAAACAGGATTTCTGATTTTCACTATAAGTGACATCCTAGTTTTTATACTCTTTTATTTTTCACCTGTTTGGTGAATCATCTCCAATGGGAAACTATTAGAGAACAAATTGCTACTACAGAACACATTTACATTCACGGCGCACTAGGAAATATGTGTACTGGCCTATGTCGATGGGCTTTGGGCTTGTAACATGGTATTAGTTTGACATTCGTTTGTCTTCTGAGATCATTCAAAATTTGTTGACAGGTGCAGCTATTTTCCTTCTGACTTGCATTTGACTTGCTTCAGAGAGATTTTGCATTCCAATAGACTGTATAGAAATACAAAACCTATCTGGTACAAAGAAAAAAACATTGACACAGGTCCTTATATTCTTAGTAAATAAAAATGCTGTAGTAGATTTGTGTATAAATGTAGCTGTAGCTTTGTAAAATGGAAACATAAGGGGGTAGAAGCAGTAGAACTAATATATAAATGTATTATCTGAAATACTCGGACAGGCTAAATTCAAATTACATGTCTGCCCGCAGATTATTGCAATAGAGACCTACGTAGACCCTTGCTTTGCCCTTTCAAGTAGCTCCTGGCTGAATTTGTTTTAATGTTTCCAGAAATTAACGGATTAGGGAAATATTACAAAAAAGTGTTTAAAAACTACAGTTGTGCCACCTGGACACAGACGGTAGTAATCAGGGAGCCATCTGGCAACTGTGAGATGATTAACTTTAGGACTACAGGAGCCTGCAGTGTATGCGAATAATGGAATGCAAAATATGAGCAGTTTGAGTTTACATCTGTTGATGTTGTGAGAGCACAAATAAGTTACCACAGTTGTTTAAAACGTCCAGTGGTACTGGGCACCTTGTTTCAAAATGTTTGATGAGAAAATGTCATATTTTTGTTAAAAAATTGGCTCATGATATCTAAGAATTACTGTATATACTCGAGTATAAGCCGACCTGAATATAAGCCGAGGCACCTAATTTTACCACAAAAAACTGGGAAAACGTATTGACTCAAGTATAAGCCTAGGATGTTCATCTGCATGCCTCACTGTGCCTCACTGTGTCCATGTGCATGCCTCACTGTGCTCATGCCTCACTGTGCCCATGCCTCACTGTGCCCATGACTAGACTGACGTTTAACATGGGAGTCTATGGAAGGGGTGCCCGGTTTGAAAAATCGGTGCTCCCCGGCCATAGGTCCCCCAGACAACAAACTTTGCACACTTTTAGAAGAGAAATGGGGCTACATGTGTGCCAAGATCTGGGTCCAGGGGACCTACAACCGGCCAGTACCGGGTCCCCAAAATTACCGGAGAAATGACCGTTTAACATGGGAGTCTATGGAAGGGGTGCCCGGGTTTGAAAAAACGGTGCTCCCAGACCGTAGGTCCCCCAGACAACAAACTTTGGACACTTGTAGAGGAAGAGTGGGGCTACATGTGTGCAGGAGACTTATGGCCGCCCAGTACCGGGTCCCCAAAATCCGGGAGATCAGGCGCAAAAAAGGTGACTCGAGTATAAGCCGAGGGGGGCATTTTTCAGCACAAAAAAAGTGCTGAAAAACTTGGCTTATACTCGAGTATATACGGTAATTCTAAGCCTGATTACCTTAGATGATTTCACACTATAGGAATGTCAGGAATGTGCTATCTTTCTTAGTAGGTAATGTTGCTTACAGTTGGTCATTTACTTACACACAAGTCTCATCTTCAGAGCTGCGTTATGCATACGTTTAGTCTCTAGTTGATCATCGTGCCACGCCGCATAGAGGCAGGCGGGACTCCGCGGCACTTGTTATATTTTCTATTATTTTTTTATTTGTTATCTGTACCTGTCATTACTTAATTAAATGTTATACCTACAAGTGTTTGTGTGATCTCTCTTTGCACATTTAGACAAAAACCCCAAAAACTTAAACTTTCACGTAAGCGTGATAAAACAATGGTAATGTTTTCCTTCTCTATTTCTGCCAGTGTTTACTTGAGTCTTATGTAATTCATTATAGCAAGATTTAGTTCACTTTTTATTGCTTTTCTGGGTTCCAGCCACTTGTCACATGCTGTACAAACGTAGAAACTACAGAAACTGGTACTTAAACCCAGGAAAGTTCAAGAACGTTTGAGCATGGAGTACATTGTACCCTTTGAATTTTTATTTTTTAGTGTAAGGCCTTTAGATAATTTGTTAGCTATAAAATGTTTACAAATGATGTACAGTAGTAAAGGCTTTCTATGAATCTATGCGCTGAATGTAAAACTACTTATAGAAGTACGGTAGTTTTACAAATCTGCATCAATAACTTCTAATTTAACAAAGAGTAATAAATCATATTCAACTGGACTTAATCTGTGCTGTTGAAGACATGTTGGTAGCTTGTGCAACCACAGATGGATTTTGTCTCGCAGCATTAAGCCAGGGACAACACCACAAAGGTCATTGGTCTTCTTCATTCTGGCCAGGAAAATACTTTGTCGGGATCCACCCAGTTACCTGACTGACAGCTCTAGTGAGCACAGGAGGAGACGATCATAGAGCCGTGACTGACTATAACTGCTCTCTATTCTGAGCCAACTGAGAAAATAAGCAATCAGCGGTTATGTGGTCACTTAATTCTGGGGCTTATGCCGTGTACACACAATCGATTTTCTCGACGGTGAAAACACCGTCGAGAAAATCTACGGGAAAAACTAGGAACGGCTTGTTCCCCTACACACGGACGGTTTTCCCGACATTTTTTCTCTTGGTCGAGAAAAACGACCGTGTGTGGGCTCCCCGGCAGTGTTTCCCTATGGGAAGACTGCTGCGGAAAAAAATGGCGTGAATCACGACGAGAAAAATTAGAGCATGTTCTAATTTTTCTCGTCGTGATTAATGCCGTTTTTCTCGTCGGGAAAAATGATAAAAAGCCCACACACGGTCGTTTTTCTCATCAAAGAGAAAAAATGTAATTTTTCCCGACGAGAAAAATGGTCGTGTGTACGCGGCATGAGAGTTGACGTGGGACAGCTGCAGCATTACCCCTATGCTTCAGCATGGAGATAAATATGTGTGTTTGTTTTCTCATCACTACTCTATCACCTTCTGGTATAGAGTTTATCTGTGCATGATACTTTTTATCATTCCTTCAGATTTGTAAAAAGTGGATCATTGGATTCATTACACTGTTACCACCTGTGGGATGTCTTTACTCTACAACTCTTTATAATCCTTATAATATCAATAATAAATACTTTTTTTTTTTTTTAAAACATGATCTTCCAATTGACATCAGTGGACCTTTGTACTGATACCATAGGTTACCTATTTCAGGTAAATCAGATATCAATGAAATGGTAGAGGAATACGCTGGTGGAATACATGCTGAATGCAGTGAATGCTTGCGTTTCAGACATAGGCGTGCACACAGGGTGTGCCAGTTGTGCCTGGGCACACCCTAATCACCCACAGTTGCCAACTGTCCTGGAGGACATGCACATTACTGGGACGAATCTCCTCCCCCTTACCTCCTACCCAAGCAGTTTCAGGTGCTCCCAGCTCTCAGGAGGACTGCAGGAACAAGGCCTCCCCCTTGCTTTCTTCTAGTACTGCAATTAAGTTTACGTGGGCGGGATGGGGATGCACCAACCTCGGAGATCGCGCTGGGCCCGCCTTCTTCTGGTGGTGTGTCATCTGTGCGCTGAGCAGAAGTCAGAGGGAGTGTGTGCGGACTATATATATATATATATATATATATATATATATATTGTGAGGGGGTTAGCTCGGCAGCGGGTGTGTGTGACCCCCGGGATGGGCTCCCCACACAAAACAGGCCCAGCAAACGGAGGTTGTGGTTTTCAAAATCAAAAAGGTGCGGTTTATTTTCTATTCACAGTGACAAAACACAGCAAAGCAAAAGAAACAAACAAAATAAATCCTGGTCAAGTTGACCTCTGACTAAACATACAGGTTTCCTAACTAACAACTGGGATCAGCCTAGTGCTGTCCTAGTCCCTAAGTCCCTAGTTTTAAATGTCCAAGCAAATATATAGCCACACAGGCTTTCTCTCACCGCACAGGGGTTCACTCTCCCTAGACAGTCCACACAGGTCTGCTTCCAGGCATGAGCTAACACCTAATGAATCTGGGAGTTTTTTATAGAGGCCTAAATGAGCTGACAAGCTTCAGCTGGACTCATCAACTCCCTGTCTGCACGACGCCCAGCCCTCTCCCTAGAGGTATGAGTCATCAATGAGCCCACTAGTCTCAGCTGGGCTTATACAACTCTCCACCTAGTTGTATAAATCGGCGTAAAGCCTGAATCTGGGCGAAATATATCTACCCCCCTGGATGCAACCAGGTGACTTTACCTTCCTGCTGTCACATACCCCCCCCTCTTGTTTTAACCTCGGGGTTGGAACACCAGCAATCAGGCATTCATGTACTCGAGACAAAGCATCCACATTCCCCATTTGAACGCCAGGGCGATGCTTTACTGTGAAGTTGAATTCCTGGAGGGCCAGGAACCACCTATTCACTCTTCTATTTGTTTCCTTGTTTTGAGCCATCCACTTTAACGGAGCGTGATCCGTAACCATGTCAAAGTGCCTACCTAGCAGGTAGTACCGAAGGGAATCTAGAGCCCACTTCACCGCTAAACACTCCTTTTCAACGGTGGCGTAATTTACCTCATGGGACTTCAACTTCCTGCTGAGGTAAATGACTGGGTGCTCTTCCCCGTTCCAGACCTGGGACAATACTGCTCCTAACCCCACATCTGACGCATCACTTTGTACGACAAAGTCTCTAGAGAAGTCGGGTGAGTACAACACTGGCTGGCTACATAAGGCTTGTTTCAAGAATTGGAATGCTGCCTCAGCCTCGGGGGTCCATTTAATCATGACCGACCCTTTCCCCTTCGTCAGGTTGGTTAGGGGCACAGCCTTAGAAGCAAAGTGGGGAATGAATCGCCGATAATACCCAGCGATTCCCAGAAAGGCTCGTACCTGCTTCTTGCTGTTGGGACGTGGCCAACTCTGGATGGCCTCGACTTTGTTGAGTTGGGGTTTTATTACTCCCCTCCCAATGGTGTACCCAAGATATTTGGCCTCCTCCTGCCCAATGGTACACTTCTTGGGGTTAGCCGTAAACCCTGCTTCCCGAACAGAGTCCAGGACTGCTTGCACTTTTGGCAGATGTGAGGCCCAATCTGTGCTATGGACAATTATGTCATCCAGGTAAGCCGCAGCATACTTCCGATGGGGCCTCAGCATCTGGTCCATTTTCCGCTGGAATGTGGCCGGCGCATTCTGTAACCCGAACGGCATTCTTTTATATTGGAACGCCCCGTCTGGGGTTACAAATGCGGTTTTCTCTTTGGCCGACTTGGCCAGGGGGATTTGCCAATACCCTTTTGTGAGGTCAAGAGTCGTCATGTATCGGGCTGTTCCCAGCCGGTCGATCAACTCATCTATACGTGGCATGGGGTAGGTGTCAAATTTTGTAACTTTGTTCAACTGACGAAAATCGTTACAAAATCGCCAGCTCCCATCCGGTTTAGGCACCAACACAATGGGACTAGACCAATCACTTTGGGACTCCTCTATCACCCCTAAGTTCAGCATTTTCTGTACTTCCTCCCGTATTGCCTCCCGTCGGGCCTCTGGGATCCGATAGGGTTTTAACTTCACCCTTTCACCGGGCGGGGTAATAATGTCATGCTCTACCCCAGATGTTTGTCCCGGCAGCTCAGAGAATACCTCCTTGTTGCGAAGCACAAACTCCTTAACCTCCTGTTGTTGGGGTTGTGACAAGGTGGCTGCGATTCCAACCTCAGGAATCACGCAACCAGTTTGAGCTGGTGACCAAGTGTCTGCGACTAGGGACTCTCTATCCCTCCAGGCTTTCAACAGATTAACGTGATAGATCTGTTCGGGCTTTCGCCTTCCTGGTTGTCTGACCTTGTAATTCACTTCGCTCACTTTTTCCATTATCTCGTAGGGGCCTTGCCATTTGGCAAGGAATTTACTTTCAACCGTAGGGACAAGTACCAATATCCTATCCCCCGGGGAAAAGGTACGGGTCTTGGCTCCACGGTTGTACACTCTCTGCTGTGCCAACTGCGCTTGGGCCAAATGTTCCTTCACGATGGGCATTACCTGTGCAATTCGATCTTGCATCAGGGCGACATGCTCAATCACACTCCTGTGGGGAGAACTCTCACTTTCCCAAGTTTCCTTGGCAATATCCAACAGCCCTCTTGGGTGTCTCCCATACAGTAACTCAAAGGGGGAGAATCCCGTAGAGGATTGGGGCACCTCCCTAATAGCAAACATCAAATAAGGAAGTAGACAGTCCCAATCCCTTCCATCTCTATCCACCACTTTCTTCAACATTTGTTTTAGGGTTTTGTTGAATCTTTCAACCAGCCCATCGGTTTGGGGGTGATACACAGATGTACGCAATTGCGTCACTTTGAACAATTTACACAGCTCTTTCATAACCCGGGACATAAAGGGTGTACCTTGGTCCGTAAGCAGTTCTTTACAAATACCCACCCGGCTAAAAACAAGAGATAGCTCTTTGGCTATGGTTTTGGCCGAGGTATTTCTGAGAGGGATCGCTTCTGGATAACGGGTGGCATAGTCCATTATAACCAATATGTACTGGTGCCCCCTAGCGGACTTGATTATAGGACCTACCAAATCCATTGCGATTCTCTCAAACGGGACCTCAATGATGGGTAGAGGGACCAGCGGGCTACGGAAATGTGGCATCGGGGCTGACCTCTGACACACAGGGCAGGAGGAACAATAATTTTCTATGTCCTTCATCACCCCAGGCCAATAGAATCTCTGTAATACCCTCTCTCGGGTTTTCTCTGTCCCCAGATGACCTCCAAGAATGTGCCCATGTGCCAACTCCAACACCAACTTCCTGTAAGGTTTGGGCACCACAAGCTGCTCAACGGTTTCTTCTGCCCTTTTTGCCACCCGATACAGTAGGTCCTTCTCTACGCTGAAGTATGGGTAAGTGCCGGTATTATCTGGGTTCACTAACTCGCCATCTATTTTCACTACGTTTTCCCGTGCCTTTATTAGGGCGGGGTCTTTCAACTGTTCTGTGGCAAAGTTTTCCCTGTGAACCTCAAGATCAGAAAACTCCACAGACGGTAGGTTTTCGTCTGAGGAGGTGGGCTCCTCTCCAGTTTCTTGAGTCTCCCCTGCCAATACTGACAAGGGAAATTCCGGAGAGTCCTCACCACTCTCAGGGGAGTTCTGGCTATCACATTCCTGGTACATAGGGGCACCAGTGGGGGGCTCAGGATCATCCCACAGTTCCCAGAACTTCGGAAAATCCCTTCCCACAATGGCGTCATGCGGTAACTGAGATACTAAGCCCACTGGATGAGAGAGGGTACCTTTGGGGGTCTCGAAACACACTGTAGTCACTGGATACTCTCGGGTGTCCCCATGCACACAAATAACGGCTACCTTGCTATTCCCAGAGACCTCTGTTTTAACTAACTCAGCCTTTATCAGGGTCACAAGGCTACCTGAATCCAGCAATACCACAACATTTCTACCATTAATACACATTTTGCATAAATGTTTCTCAGTTCCCCGAATGGCAGTGCATGCGACTGTCGCACACAGCGACTGACGTCTGCCCGTCAGAAAGTCACACTGCATGGGTTCCTCCACAACCGGGCAATTTGCTGCAATATGTCCCGCTTGCCGGCAGCGGTAGCAAACGATCCTTCTTGCGGCCTCTTGAGCCGCTGATTTCCCAGGCTGTTCTCGCCAAACTTGGGGTAGAGCTCCCACCCTCTCACTCTCTCCACCCTCACCCCTTGGAATCCTCTTATCCGCCCCTGGGGATGGTCTGGTCTTAGGGTGGAAAGTCCGAGTGTCTCTGGAAGAGGCCGTCAGGTTCTCTGTAGCCAAGTATTTCTCCACACGATCCACAAGACCATCGGCCGTCTCTGGGTCTCCATGGCTTACCCACTTTTGGATGGCAGTAGGAAGAGCTCTCAAAAACCGATCCATTACAACACGTTCCACAATCTTTGGTGCGGACAAAGTCTCTGGCTGTAGCCACTTTCTGCTCAGGTGAATGAGATCATACATTTGAGACCTGGGGGGTTTTCCAAGCTGGAAAGTCCAGTTATGCACACGCTGAGCCCGGACAGCCAGGGTGACACCCAGCCTTGCCAATATTTCAGCTTTTAGCATCACATAGTCTTTTGCTTGGTTAGGCTCTAGGTCATAGTAAGCTTTCTGCGATTCACCAGTTAACAGAGGAGCCACTAGTCCAGCCCACTGCTCCTCAGGCCACTTTTCTCTTTCAGCGGTCCTTTCAAATGTGGTCAAAAATACCTCTGGATCATCCTCTCCAGTCATTTTTGTCAATAAACGACTCACCCCAAAGGACGCGGTATTAGTGGGACGGCTTTCCTCACTGGTCTGCGGACGTTGCTGCATTACTGCTTCCATCTGTTGTTGTAGTCTCTGCTCTTGCTTCTGCAACAGGTCTATGAAGCGGGCCTCAGATTGCTGTTGGGCTTGTTGCTGAGCCTCCAGACTCTGTTGTAAAGTTGCAAGGCTCTGTTGATGAGCTTGCTGCTGGGCTGCAAGGCTCCTTTGCAAACCTGCATTTGTCTGCTGTTGATTGGCATTTGCTAGAGCCAGCTGTTTCAGTATCTCCTCCATGCTGGCTTAAAAAAAAACTGCCACTGGTTCTCCACCAACTGTGAGGGGGTTAGCTCGGCAGCGGGTGTGTGTGACCCCCGGGATGGGCTCCCCACACAAAACAGGCCCAGCAAACGGAGGTTGTGGTTTTCAAAATCAAAAAGGTGCGGTTTATTTTCTATTCACAGTGACAAAACACAGCAAAGCAAAAGAAACAAACAAAATAAATCCTGGTCAAGTTGACCTCTGACTAAACATACAGGTTTCCTAACTAACAACTGGGATCAGCCTAGTGCTGTCCTAGTCCCTAAGTCCCTAGTTTTAAATGTCCAAGCAAATATATAGCCACACAGGCTTTCTCTCACCGCACAGGGGTTCACTCTCCCTAGACAGTCCACACAGGTCTGCTTCCAGGCATGAGCTAACACCTAATGAATCTGGGAGTTTTTTATAGAGGCCTAAATGAGCTGACAAGCTTCAGCTGGACTCATCAACTCCCTGTCTGCACGACGCCCAGCCCTCTCCCTAGAGGTATGAGTCATCAATGAGCCCACTAGTCTCAGCTGGGCTTATACAACTCTCCACCTAGTTGTATAAATCGGCGTAAAGCCTGAATCTGGGCGAAATATATCTACCCCCCTGGATGCAACCAGGTGACTTTACCTTCCTGCTGTCACAATATATATATATATTAGGGCTGTTACTGATTAAAATTTTCGTGTTCGATTAATCGATTTTTTTTTTTAAATCGATTAATCGACTAATTTTGATTAATTATAAATGCACATACAGATCAACCTACTTTTAGCTGATCTCCTTGCAGGCCGATTCCCAGTGCAGCTACCAACCACTGGAAAAATTGATAGCAGGATACAAAAAACACACAAAGGCAGCGTTCGATGGGAATAGCATTAAAACTTTTACAGTCTTCAAGTAGGTAACAAAATAAATATTGCACTGGAGATAAAATCGATGTAGCTACATAAACTGTAAAAATGGTGCGAGTAATACCAAACGGTACCAAAAGCAGTCATAAAAACATGTAGCCAAGTATGATACTGGTATAAAAATGTGTACAACGATACCACTGCTGAATCCAGATGAGGAGGGGTTAACATCAGTCCGTCAGGATGTAGATGTCCCGTGAAGGGAACTATCACAACTCCCAGTGGATGGCTGTAGAATCCCAGGTTGATAGAGGGAAGTGATAGAGGGAAGTGATAGAGGGAAGTGTAGCAGATAGCGTGTGGCAGATAGTAAGGTCCCGCTGGCATGCAGATATGAAGGCACCGCAAAGGAGCTCTTCAGATGGACACGGCAAGCTCCGCCGGTGTCCGTGGCATCACCGGATCTCCGACGGAACTCCCTGAAGACCCGGAAGCCGGCGGAGAGGTGAGTACGGATCAAAAGAATTTTGATAGATCAAAAAACGTAATTGATTAATCAAGGAATTAATAGTTAATTTCCACAGCCCTAATATATATATATATATATATATATATATATATATATATAAATCTCTCTAAATGTGTGTTCGTTTGAGTTTTGGGGTGCACACCCTAATGCAGTAGGCTGTGCACACCTATTGTTTCAGACCTGTGGAAACATACTTCTCCCCCTTCATTAGGCATTCTCCAGGCTTAACTAAATCAAGACCATGGAAGAATTTATGGCCACTTTATATACCGGTAATAGGGAAGCCTAACTTTTGAGACACCTGGCTTCCGTGGGCGGCTTTTACCTGTATGGCATAATACACTGACATGCTGATTTCAACATGACCAGTTGCATACTGGTATTTGATACCTACCACTCTGGCAATCTGGTGGTGGGGGGCAGTAGATGTCTCTGGAGCCACTATTTTTCCTCCATGTTCCCTATCTCCCTAAAATTTTCTTCCCCCCTTTTTTCTTTTTTTTTGTTTCATCCATCATATTCTTTATTTTCTGTCTTTTTTAAATGTTCCAAGATCCCACATGGGATCCACTCTACTTAACATGTCCACACTTTCCCATATTAATAAATCCTTGGAAAATTTTCAGACGTTGTATACTTAGAAAGTTGACAAAATATTCAGATAAATGAAATGGTGAAATGGTGTTATGGACAATAAACAATGCCAATGATCCCCTTGAGCAGATTGCTTTAATCTTAGGAAAGGCTAGAAATAAAATTGATGCTCAAAGGATATGTTTGTATTGTGTGTAGATTTGTTTCACAATAGTGGATAGCAATAGTCTTGTGTTCGATCCTTTTGTCAAAAATGACTGTGAATGTGGTTGATTATATAATGGAACATGAAATACAGGCTTGGATTGTACTTTTTTGTCCAACATAGAGACATTAAAACAAAAGCATGTGATAGAGCTGAAACAGATTTCAGTAATTTTTTCAACTTTTCATCTATTAAATCTTCTGCCCTTGTTGTTTTAACTTTGGATAGTAAAACATACTTTTTCTGCCAGTAAAAACCTTATACATTACACTTCCTGTTTCTTGTCTGGTAATTAGCCTAGGCTTATGACATCATGCACAGCTCTCTCACTCAATCTCATGAGAGTTTGCCAGGAAGGGAGGGGAGATGAGTCATAAGAGGGCCAACAAGAGCTGCAGAGCTGGAGGTGTGCCTCTGTGTCCGTGTAAATCCAGGAAGTGAATGGGCGGCAGCTTCAGATGCCCACAGTTAAAATGGATGCAGCCAGACTTAGTGGAGGGAGATTTCTGCAGCATAGTTGGCAAGTACAGAATCACTATATATATAAAATAATATGCAAAGTGGTTGGAGGGAGGCTTCAGAATGGCAAAGATGTTTTCATTACAAATTATGTGAGCAGAATGCAGTTCCTCTTTAACATTTCAATGACCCTTTAGTATTGTGAGGAATCTTCTTCTTATTTCTCATGCTGTTGACTAAATTGTAGCCAAAGCTCATCCATCCTAATAGACCAGTTCATTTTTTTTAGGCATTTCCTAAAAATACAATATACTTAAAGTGGTTGTAAACCCACTTTTGTAACTTGCACCTACAGGTAAGCCTAGATTAAGGCTTACCAGTAGGTGCAAGAAATATCTCCTAAACCTATACGGTTTAGGAGATATTTTACAAAAAAGAATGCACCGTTGTCTACAGCGCATGCGCGTGGTAGACAACGGCGCATTCATAGGGTTAATCCCATTCACAAATCCGGCTTAGCCGGATTTGACGGCTCCCGCGTGCATGCGCGGAGTCACGTCTTCGCTGCTCCGGCCAATCACAGTGCCGGAGCGGCGCTGTGATTGGCTGGAGCGGCGATACCCGGAAGTAACATTCTTTACTGGCTGGAGAGGGAGACAAGGATGGCTTCGGGGGCCCCGATCTAAGGTAAGTGATGCATAATGAGCTAGTATGCTAGTCATACTAGCTCATTATGCCTTTGTCTTGCAGGTGGGTTTAAAAAAAAAATGTACTACAGGGTTTACAACCACTTTAATACAATGAGGGGCATCTTTTCATCAAATAATTTTATCTGTGTTTAATTGTTACAATTTTCTTTCATATTTCTGTACTTGTATTCAAAGGGAACAAAGGATCAAACCAGAACCTGTTTCCTGCATGAAGAGGTGGAAAGTGTGTAATAAACAGGCAGTCTGTAGGCGTTTGATAAGATGCCCTTAGAAAGTCCTGCTTTTCCCCTGAGATTACAATTCCTAAATGCTTTCAATGCTTGTAAGTAGGACACAGAATTAAACAAACGACTTTACATAATTAAAGCTGTTCTTCTTAAGATGTCCATATGTCTTTCAATACCTTTTCCGTCTGAGATAGTAACTCTTTCTGATTGCACCCTCAGCAACTTCCCAGTCCCTGTGCAGCGTATCTGCAAAACAATCTGGACTTGATGAAGATCGTGATGCATAAAATATGAATTCTTGTGAAGAATGGTACACAAAAAGGGCGCATTTTCTCGAAGAATGAAACATTACCAGCAGCTGTGCCTAGTTAGACGTTTAAAGCTGGAAATGGGAAAAGCTTCATTTTTATGCATTATGCGAAATGATACTGTGCTGGCAATGATAAGGAAGCTCGTATAAGCAATTTGTGTACATTTTGTTTCTGTTTTCTCAATTTTATGTATTCATCGGATCAAAGTATTCAACAATCCAGAAATAAAATCCCACTCTGTCCTAAATATCTGCTGTACATGCAAACACTCTAGATGATGTTCCACCAAATTGTCCCCTAATTGAGAGGGATGTTTGCACACTGTAACATTCTGGATTGTTTGGCCCATCTGCAAGCTGCATTATATTGTTGGCAGTAGTGCATTGGTGTGTGCACTTGTGTTTATTACACATTACGTGTTTGCCTTAGAATATTTGTTTTCTATTTTATGAGAAATCAGGCATTGCTACAAATAATTGGGCTGCAAATCTGTTTAGGTATATTGGTAAATATGTAATTGCTTGTTATTAACAGGGAAATTACCATGTGTGAGGGGGTTAGCTCGGCAGCGGGTGTGTGTGACCCCCGGGATGGGCTCCCCACACAAAACAGGCCCAGCAAACGGAGGTTGTGGTTTTCAAAATCAAAAAAAGGTGCGGTTTATTTTCTATTTACAGTGACAAAACACAGCAAAGCAAAAGAAACATAACCAAAATAAATCCTGGTCAAGTTGACCTCTGACTAAACATACAGGTTTCCTAACTAACAACTGGGATCAGCCTAGTGCTGTCCTAGTCCCTAAGTCCCTGGTTTAGTAAAAGTCCAAACAAATAGCCACACAGGCTTTGCCTCACCGCACAGGGGTTCACTCTCCCTAGACAGTCCACACAGGTCTGGTTCCAGGCATGAGCTAACATCTAATGAAGCTGGGAGTTCTTATAGAGGCCTAAATGAGCTGACAAGGTTCAGCTGGTCTCCTCATCTCTGTCTGCACGACGCCCCACACTCTCCCTAGAGGTATGAGTCATCCATGAGCCCACTAGCCTTATACAACTCTCCACCTAGTTGTATAAGTCGGCGTAAAGCCTGAATCTGGGCGAAATATATCTACCCCCCTGGATGCAACCAGGTGACTTTACCTTCCTGCTGTCACATACCCCCCCCTCTTGTTTTAACCTCGGGGTTGGAACACCAGCAATCAGGCATTCATGTACTCGAGACAAAGCATCCACATTCCCCATTTGAACGCCAGGGCGATGCTTTACTGTGAAGTTGAATTCCTGGAGGGCCAGGAACCACCTATTCACTCTTCTATTTGTTTCCTTGTTTTGAGCCATCCACTTTAACGGAGCGTGATCCGTAACCATGTCAAAGTGCCTACCTAGCAGGTAGTACCGAAGGGAATCTAGAGCCCACTTCACCGCTAAACACTCCTTTTCAACGGTGGCGTAATTTACCTCATGGGACTTCAACTTCCTGCTGAGGTAAATGACTGGGTGCTCTTCCCCGTTCCAGACCTGGGACAATACTGCTCCTAACCCCACATCTGACGCATCACTTTGTACGACAAAGTCTTTAGAGAAGTCGGGTGAGTACAACACTGGCTGGCTACATAAGGCTTGTTTCAAGAATTGGAATGCTGCCTCAGCCTCGGGGGTCCATTTAATCATGACCGACCCTTTCCCCTTCGTCAGGTTGGTTAGGGGCACAGCCTTAGAAGCAAAGTGGGGAATGAATCGCCGATAATACCCAGCGATTCCCAGAAAGGCTCGTACCTGCTTCTTGCTGTTGGGACGTGGCCAACTCTGGATGGCCTCGACTTTGTTGAGTTGGGGTTTTATTACTCCCCTCCCAATGGTGTACCCAAGATATTTGGCCTCCTCCTGCCCAATGGTACACTTCTTGGGGTTAGCCGTAAACCCCGCTTCCCGAACAGAGTCCAGGACTGCTTGCACTTTTGGCAGATGTGAGGCCCAATCTGTGCTATGGACAATTACGTCATCCAGGTAAGCCGCAGCATACTTCCGATGGGGCCTCAGCATCTGGTCCATTTTCCGCTGGAATGTGGCCGGCGCATTCTGTAACCCGAACGGCATTCTTTTATATTGGAACGCCCCGTCTGGGGTTACAAATGCGGTTTTCTCTTTGGCCGACTTGGCCAGGGGGATTTGCCAATACCCTTTTGTGAGGTCAAGAGTCGTCATGTATCGGGCTGTTCCCAGCCGGTCGATCAACTCATCTATACGTGGCATGGGGTAGGTGTCAAATTTTGTAACTTTGTTCAACTGACGAAAATCGTTACAAAATCGCCAGCTCCCATCCGGTTTAGGCACCAACACGATGGGACTAGACCAATCACTTTGGGACTCCTCTATCACCCCTAAGTTCAGCATTTTCTGTACTTCCTCCCGTATTGCCTCCCGTCGAGCCTCTGGGATCCGATAGGGTTTTAACTTCACCCTTTCACCGGGCGGGGTAATGATGTCATGCTCTACCCCAGATGTTTGTCCCGGCAGCTCAGAGAATACCTCCTTGTTGCGAAGCACAAACTCCTTAACCTCCTGTTGTTGGGGTTGTGACAAGGTGGCTGCTATTCCAACCTCAGGAATCACGCAACCAGTTTGAGCTGGTGACCAAGTGTCTGCGACTAGGGACTCTCTATCCCTCCAGGCTTTCAACAGATTAACGTGATAGATCTGTTCGGGCTTTCGCCTTCCTGGTTGTCTGACCTTGTAATTCACTTCGCTCACTTTTTCCATTATCTCGTAGGGGCCTTGCCATTTGGCAAGGAATTTACTTTCAACCGTAGGGACAAGTACCAATATCCTATCCCCCGGGGAAAAGGTACGGGTCTTGGCTCCACGGTTGTACACTCTCTGCTGTGCCAACTGCGCTTGGGCCAAATGTTCCTTCACGATGGGCATTACCTGTGCAATTCGATCTTGCATCAGGGCGACATGCTCAATCACACTCCTGTGGGGAGAACTCTCACTTTCCCAAGTTTCCTTGGCAATATCCAACAGCCCTCTTGGGTGTCTCCCATACAGTAACTCAAAGGGGGAGAATCCCGTAGAGGATTGGGGCACCTCCCTAATAGCAAACATCAAATAAGGAAGTAAACAGTCCCAATCCTTTCCATCTCTATCCACCACTTTCTTCAACATTTGTTTTAGGGTTTTGTTGAATCTTTCAACCAGCCCATCGGTTTGGGGGTGATACACAGACGTACGCAATTGCGTCACTTTGAACAATTTACACAGCTCTTTCATAACCCGGGACATAAAGGGTGTACCTTGGTCCGTAAGCAGTTCTTTACAAATACCCACCCGGCTAAAAACAAGAGATAGCTCTTTGGCTATGGTTTTGGCCGAGGTATTTCGGAGAGGGATCGCTTCTGGATAACGGGTGGCATAGTCCATTATAACTAATATGTACTGGTGCCCCCTAGCGGACTTGATTATAGGACCTACCAAATCCATGGCGATCCTCTCAAACGGGACCTCAATGATGGGTAGAGGGACCAGCGGGCTACGGAAATGTGGCATCGGGGCCAACCTCTGACACACAGGGCAGGAGGAACAATAATTTTCTACGTCCTTCATCACCCCCGGCCAATAGAATCTCTGTAATACCCTCTCTCGGGTTTTCTCTGTCCCCAGATGACCTCCAAGAATGTGCCCATGGGCCAACTCCAACACCAACTTCCTGTAAGGTTTGGGCACCACAAGCTGCTCAACGGTTTCTTCTGCCCTTTTTGCCACCCGATACAGTAGGTCCTTCTCTACGCTGAAATATGGGTAAGTGCAGGTATTATCTGGGTTCACTAACTCACCATCTATTTTCACTACGTTTTCCCGTGCCTTTATTAGGGCGGGGTCTTTCAACTGTTCTGTGGCAAAGTTTTCCCTGTGAACCTCAAGATCAGAAAACTCCACAGACGGTAGGTTTTCGTCTGAGGAGGTGGGCTCCTCTCCAGTTTCTTGAGTCTCCCCTGCCAATACTGATAAGGGAAATTCCAGAGAGTCCTCACCACTCTCAGGGGAGTTCTGGCTATCACATTCCTGGTACATAGGGGCACCAGTGAGGGGCTCAGGATCATCCCACAGTTCCCAGAACTTCGGAAAATTCCTTCCCACAATGGCGTCATGCGGTAACTGAGATACTAAGCCCACTGGATGAGAGAGGGTACCTTTGGGGGTCTCGAAACACACTGTAGTCACTGGATACTCTCGGGTGTCCCCATGCACACAAATAACAGCTACCTTGCTATTCCCAGAGACCTCTGTTTTAACTAACTCAGCCTTTATCAGGGTCACAAGGCTACCTGAATCCAGCAATACCACAACATTTCTACCATTAACACACATTTTGCATAAATGTTTCTCAGTTCCTCGAATGGCAGTGCATGCGACTGTCGCACACAGCGACTGACGTCTGCCCGTCAGAAAGTCACACTGCATGGGTTCCTCCACAACCGGGCAATTGGCTGCAATATGTCCCGCTTGCCGGCAGCGGTAGCAAACGATCCTTCTTGCGGCCTCTTGAGCCGCTGATTTCCCAGGCTGTTCTCGCCAAACTTGGGGTAGAGCTCCCACCCTCTCACTCTCTCCACCCTCACCCCTTGGAATCCTCTTATCCGCCCCTGGGGATGGTCTGGTCTTAGGGTGGAAAGTCCGAGTGTCTCTGGAAGAGGCCGTCAGGTTCTCTGTAGCCAAGTATTTCTCCACACGATCCACAAGACCATCGGCCGTCTCTGGGTCTCCATGGCTTACCCACTTTTGGATGGCAGTAGGAAGAGCTCTCAAAAACCGATCCATTACAACACGTTCCACAATCTTTGGTGCGGACAAAGTCTCTGGCTGTAGCCACTTTCTGCTCAGGTGAATGAGATCATACATTTGAGACCTGGGGGGTTTTCCAAGCTGGAAAGTCCAGTTATGCACACGCTGAGCCCGGACAGCCTGGGTGACACCCAGCCTTGCCAATATTTCAGCTTTTAGCATCACATAGTCTTTTGCTTGGTTAGGCTCTAGGTCATAGTAAGCTTTCTGCGATTCACCAGTTAACAGAGGAGCCACCAGTCCAGCCCACTGCTCCTCAGGCCACTTTTCTCTTTCAGCGGTCCTTTCAAATGTGGTCAAAAATACCTCTGGATCATCCTCTCCAGTCATTTTTGTCAATAAACGACTCACCCCAAAGGACGCGGTATTAGTGGGACGGCTTTCCTCACTGGTCTGCGGACGTTGCTGCATTACTGCTTCCATCTGTTGTTGTAGTCTCTGCTCTTGCTTCTGCAACAGGTCTATGAAGCGGGCCTCAGATTGCTGCTGGGCTCGTTGCTGAGCCTCCAGACTCTGTTGCAAAGTTGCGTTTGTCTGCTGCTGGGCTGCAAGGCTCCTTTGCAAACCTGCATTTGTCTGCTGTTGATTGGCATTTGCTAGAGCCAGCTGCTTCAGTATCTCCTCCATGCTGGCTTAAAAAAAACTGCCACTGGTTCTCCACCAACTGTGAGGGGGTTAGCTCGGCAGCGGGTGTGTGTGACCCCCGGGATGGGCTCCCCACACAAAACAGGCCCAGCAAACGGAGGTTGTGGTTTTCAAAATCAAAAAAAGGTGCGGTTTATTTTCTATTTACAGTGACAAAACACAGCAAAGCAAAAGAAACATAACCAAAATAAATCCTGGTCAAGTTGACCTCTGACTAAACATACAGGTTTCCTAACTAACAACTGGGATCAGCCTAGTGCTGTCCTAGTCCCTAAGTCCCTGGTTTAGTAAAAGTCCAAACAAATAGCCACACAGGCTTTGCCTCACCGCACAGGGGTTCACTCTCCCTAGACAGTCCACACAGGTCTGGTTCCAGGCATGAGCTAACATCTAATGAAGCTGGGAGTTCTTATAGAGGCCTAAATGAGCTGACAAGGTTCAGCTGGTCTCCTCATCTCTGTCTGCACGACGCCCCACACTCTCCCTAGAGGTATGAGTCATCCATGAGCCCACTAGCCTTATACAACTCTCCACCTAGTTGTATAAGTCGGCGTAAAGCCTGAATCTGGGCGAAATATATCTACCCCCCTGGATGCAACCAGGTGACTTTACCTTCCTGCTGTCACACATGGTTCAAACATTGCAAAATGTACACATTTCTGTAATTCATAATTTACTTTTTTTAGACTTAAAGCGGTTGTATGGTCAAAAATACCACTTTACAGTTATTTATGAACAGCAATAATTGCAATCGTTTGCTCGTTTTATTTTTTTTCTTACCTTTTTACATTTAATGTTACAGGTGTTTTCCCCAGTGTAGGTCACTACCGCGCATGCACCCGATATCCATTCATTTCGGCTGGCAGAGCCTCTGCCGGAATACCGCTGTGTTTATGTCGGGGCTGCGTCATTTCCTTATGTATACGTCAGCCCCGACATCCCGCGATCTTTCAGCACAAACATCCTTGTTATCATGTGACCTGAACGTCACATGATACAGAGAGAACGTCACATGATACAGAGAGAACTATCTGATTGGTGGGACAGTTCTCGCCAGAACACCAGTGTAGACTGTGAATGAAATACATTAGTTTCCATAGAAACCGGAAACGAAAAAGAGGCTTGGATATCGTGAGCCTAAAGCGCACGCGCGAGATTACTGAGCGCAGAAGGAACTGTGGGCGGAAAAGAAATTCGATTCAAACCAGGAAGACCACAACAGAGATGGCGCTGAGTTACTACTACAAGCAGACTGGACAAATGTCACGGAATATAAGGTAAGTATAATGTTTTTCTTCCAACAATAGCGATCACTCACTTCTAAATTACTTTGTCATTACAAATATGCTATTTGTATACAAAGTATATTAGGGTTTACAACCGCTTTAAAGGTTTACAAAACCCATTACAAAAGAGACCCTATCACTCGTCCATTGATTTTAACAACAATCTCCCTATGAGACTATGGGGGTTATTTACGAAAGGCAAATCCACTTTGCACTACAAGTGCAAACTACAAGTGCAAAGTGCACTTGAAATTGGCCTGAAAGTGCACTTGGAAGTGCAGTCGCTGTAAATCTGAGGGGTAGATCTGAAATGAGGGGAAGCTCTGCTGATTTTATCATGCAATCATGTGCAAGCTAAAATGCTGTTTTTTATTTTCCTTGCATGTCCTCCTCAGATTTACAGCGACTGCACTTCCAAGAGGACTTCAGTGCAATTTCAAGTGCACTTTGCACTTGTAGTTTGCACTTGTAGTGCAAAGGGGGTTTGCCTTTCGTAAATGACCCCCTATGTGTGCATGTAACAGTTTTATGCATGTTCTTTTACCTGTAATAGTCTCCCTTGGGTAGACATCTAGAAGCCTAGAGAATGCCTTGGATTTGATGTCAGTAGCCCAAACATACTCAGAGCTGTCACTTAAATAATTCTGTATAGTATTTCTCTTCCCTTCGCCCCTGATTGCTACATAAAAGGTTATTAGGACGGCGTAAGGGGAGGAGTGGAGGAGCTTGGCCAGCATAGACACTAAATTATACATTATCAGAAGAGAAGAGAGTTGGAGAGAAAGGGCTGCATTAAGAAACTGACTCTTCTTGAAGTAGTCAAATTCCTCAGCAAGTTTAATGACAGTTTTTAAGTGAATAAAAAAATGTTGTTTCAAAGAGAAAACACTGCAAGTAAGCATGAAAAAATACTTGATTTGTCTGTGATTAAAATGATTGCTGGCATTCCAAGCTGAAAAACAAAGGTATAAAGGATTCCAAGAAACGCTGAAAGGTGAATAAAATAAAATATGTTTTTTTCATATGGACATTGTCTGTGCATTTGTATCCATAAGCTTAAAGCGGAGGTTCACCCTAAATTTAAACTTTACATTACCAGTATCCTTGCAACATTTCCATACACATATCACCAACCTTTTTTTTTATTGCGGCTCTAATTAACTTGAATCTGCTGTATGATTTAGCACTTCCGTGTTTTACTTCCGCGGGAGTAGGCGTGTCTTTTGGTTTGCCCGGCGGCGCTGTGTGTTCTGGGAGGTATCCGCAATGTCTCCTGGGAGCAAAGTGTCATGCTTCCCAGGAGACGCCGTCCTTCGCTGTTGTTTCTTTTGTTTTGAATGCTGTCACAACGGGGCGTGTACTTTGAATGACGCCGCCCGTTGTGATGGCAACCAGGAAGTGTTGGCAGCGCTGCTCGCTGTCAACACGTCTCATGCGCGACAGCGGTGAATGCCGGGAGATGAGCATTCACTGTTACCCGGAAGTCCGTGCTTGTGGGCTTCATCATGGGAGTTAACATGGGAGTTTATGGAAGGGGTGTCCGGCTTTGAAAAATCGGTGCTCCCCGGCCGTAGGTCCCTCAGACAACAAACTTTGCACACTTGTAGAGAAGAAATGGGGCTACATGTGTGCCAAGTTCCTGGTCCAGGGGACCTACGACCGGGCAGTCCCAGGTCCCCAAAACCACCAGAGAAATTACCGTTTAACATGGGAGTCTATGGAAGGGGTGCCCGGCTTTGAAAAATCGGTGCTCCCCGGCCGTAGGTCCCCCGGACAACAAGCTTTGCACACTTGTAGAGGAATAGTGGGGCTACATGTGTGCCAAGGTACCGGGTCCCCAAATCCGGGAGATCAGGCGCAAAAAGGTGACTCGAGTATAAGCCGAGGGGGGCATTTTCAGCACAAAAGTATGTGCTGAAAAACTCGGCTTATGCCCCATACACACGATAGTTTTTCTTGCCATTTTTTTTCTTGCCGTTTTTCACGTCGTTTTTTTTCATGTTTCCTCTCAAGCCTGTCTTGCATACACACGATCATTTTAAAAAACGATCAAGCAAAGCGCAGTGACGTATACCACGTACGACGGCACTATAAAGGGGAAGTTCCGCTCGAATGGCGCCACCCTTCATGTTAGTAAAGTTTGTTGAGCAACGATTCGCGCTTTTCAGCCTCGTGCTTTTCAGTCCGTTACTGCGTGACGAATGTGCTATCTCCATTACGAACGCTAGTTTTACCAGAACGAGCGCTCCCGTCTCATACTTGATTCTGAGCATGCGCGTTTTTTTTCACGTCGTTAAAGCATACACACTATCGTTTTTCACGTCGTTAAAAAAAACGACATGAAAAACGACGTGAAAAAAGAGAGCATGTTCGAAATTTTTAATGGCCGTTTTTCACGTCGTTAAAAATGCTCTGGAGCATACACACGGTCATTTTTAATGGCCATTTTTAAAAATTGCATTTTTAACGGCATGAAAAACGATCGTGTGTATGGGGCATTATACTCGAGTATATACGGTAGATATATATAGATATATATATATATATATATATATATATATATATATATATATATATATATATATCTCTCTATATATATATATATATATATATATATATATATATATTCATCAACCATAAATCAGGGGATGGCTTCTGATAATATCAATTATTGTCAATTATCAATTAACAAAAAATCTTACTACAACTATACCTGTTTGTGAAGCTGATTTAGAAAAGGAGTATGCACAAGCCACAGTTGTACATCATCAATAAGTTTTACTGAACAAATCTATACTTAAAGTGCTTGACTGTGTTTATACTATTGAAAAATAATGGTCTTATTCCCTGACTTCACTTTTCTCTCTCTTTAGCATTAAATTGGAGTGAATTCAATTCTTCTGTTAAGGGAAGAAAAGGCTGACCAACAAACAATAGGGGGAATTCACGAAGGGTGTTGTAGACACTCTTTACAATTCCGTCAGGCTGCAGTACCAAAATGAATGGTGCTTGCACCAAAATAATGAATCTGCTGCAACTCTACACTGAAGTCAGAGTGTCCATATTGTACACTCCTTTCACAGTGAGCTCCTTCCCTAGCCACTGGGACTATCATACAGGAAGGCATGGCTAAAAGGAGTTTTGTAGTGTGGTGTGTGGAGCCTGATGGAGAACTGAGGGACTAGTTTTCCATCAAGTCCAGCTTGCTATACATTGACAGCGCATGACAGTAGGTGGATCCATAGCCAATATTCAGTCAAATAGCAGCTTTCAATTTTTTTCACTGCCATCCACTGTTGATTAAAACAAAAGGCAGACCTGATGGGGAACTAGTCTTTAAATTTCCAATAGGCTCTGCATCATAGCTGCCTCCACAAAAACTTCCAAATATTTAGGTACTCACCAGTATTCCCTCCCCCTTTGTTTACATTCAACTTTTGGCCGGGGAATAATTAAGGTCAAAATGATCATATTCCATTATTAAAAAACATTTTTCCACACTTTGGTTTTCTGATATTTTTTATTATTGGTACTGATCCATTTATTATGGTTTTAGTGGTCTTGGGTGGTTATTTGTGGGGTTGTACAATCCCATCGTGAAATATTTCAGCCATAAAGCTGGCTGGCTAGCCAAATGTCTGGTTTTGTTTTGTCTGTGCCCCTGCATAGAAAGATTTTTCATGTATTATCTCTGAAGAATAAAAGTGGGTTGTTAGCTCTGAAGCTCACATTGGTAGTTGGTTTGTACTTAGGCCTGTTTCAAACAGGCTTCAGCTTGTATGAGAACAGTGTGAACAGCGAGCTTTTAAAATGCATTTGCAAAGCTTTCAGCAAGCTTTGTTTAATCTTTTAAAGTACCATTCAGCTCCACTTTGTAAATGTTGGACACAGATCCCAATGGGAGAGCGGATTCCCGCTTTAGCCAAGCTGCTGACAGGCTTTACTACTACTCAACGCTTGTTAAAAGCTTGCTGAAGCCTGCTTGCAGCTTGTTTAAAGTGATAAAGCACTCCCATGAAGGTTTGTGTTCAATATTTACAAACAGAAGATGAATGGTCCTTGAGACTGCATTCACACCTGAGCGTAGCGCTTCGAGCGTTTTTACCGACGTTTTTACCGGCGTTTTGTCGCGCATATTTGCGCCCGTAGAAACGCTCGTTGTCGCGCTAAACGCTTGAATCAAGCGTTTCCATTACATTCTATGACTCCTAAAATGCCCAAATCTGCCCGATTCGCGCGACAAAAAAGGGTCCGGAACTTGTTTGAGCTTCAGGCGTTCGGCTTCAGGCGTTTTGGAGTGGAGATGTGAACCATCTCCATAGAGAATAATGTTTTTTTCCCCCTCTAGCGTTTTGTAGCTTCAGGCTTCAGGCTACAAAACGCTCAGGTGTGAATGCAGCCTTAAAGTCTTATGCCCCTTTCACACGGGGCCGATCTGTTTTGACCGACTCTGCTTCCTCAGCGGGTCCACTTGAAAAACAGACAGGTGGACCCGATCGGTCTGATCCTGTGAAAGGGGCCCTAGAGAAAGCTGCTTGAAGCTTGCTGAAAGTTTCATAAAAGCTTGCTGAAAGTTTCATAAAAGCTTGCTGTTCACGTCCTTCTTATATAAGCGATAGCTTGTGTGAAGCAAGACTTAAGGGCCATACACATGGGCCGAATAATAGAAACCGGCCGACATGCGTATGGCAGCGGCTGACTTCTGTCGAAGGGGCATGACTGAAAAAGGTCTGCTGACTGTCATCCGATCAGCGTTCTCGGCCAATGGCTGAGAGGACTGACCATGTGTTCTGGCGGGGATGTTCCCCTGTCAGAACACAATAGCTCAGCGGGGGAGATCGCTGTATTAACATCACATAGTTAGTACAGTGGCTTTTCCCAAGCTCTTCAGTTGTTGTTTTTTTCTTTCAACCCAGTGGGCTAGTACACTCAACAGTCTGATGCTAAGCCTGTCCATTATTCACTGCAAGGTACTGGAGTTGTTAACTGTTTGGAACCACAATCTTGATATTGTGATAAAGACATGCATATCAATTGACAGCATAAAAGACTTCCCCAGGGGCGATTAAGTGACACTTTTTTTCCCTGGACACAGTATGTCTGTAAACAGACTTCAGCTTACTATCCCCTGCTGTGCGTACATCCTCTTTGGGAATATTCCTTTCATTTAACATAGGGGCGTTAAATACGATCTGCCTGATATGATTACAGCAACAGTAATGTTTCATTTTTAACCCATGATACACTTGGAATGTTGAGCGTTCCAATATAAATAATATAACTTGCTTGTCAAGTGCAATCTGTTGACCTGTCATCTTTATCCTTGCAGTGATACTAAGTAAGTTGATGACCCAGAAGAAGTATGTAGGTTAGGAGTCCTGACTCATTGGCAGGATTATGTTTTCTAAACTGAAGGGTCATGTTAAGACATCAAGATGGGGATTGGTCCCAGGTGGATCAATGGACATAAAAGTTTATCTGCTTCTTTAATCCTTTTATAGCATAGATACGCTCTGGGGGTGTTCAATCCCTCGTTTGTGGAAGAAAGCTGTTTTTTTTTAGCTGTGCTTAGGGAAAAGTTTTAAATCCACTTATCTGTGACAGTCATTGTTAAAAAGTTGAAAGTTATACCTTAAAATCCAATAGATGATGATTTACACTAAACAGTTTCTCAAGTTACATAACACAGACGCTTGAGCTGCACATCTTCTTTAATGAAGTAAAAAGACAATTCATTATTTTTCAGTAACTTCTTTTCATTATAAAGATCAATACTTTTTATTAGGCGTTTGACCTAAAATCTTTTATTCTCAGTGTTTCTTTCATTTGTTAAAAAAAAAGTTATGTGGGAATGGATAGCCATTTCATTAAATATTCATAGAGGTCTGTGGCACTGACAGGCTTCGTGCATTCTGATTCCTCACAGCATGAGGTGTTAGTGTTCTTTTTAATTAAGAGTGACGCTTGGTTTTCAGGCAGTAGTTGTAGCAGGAAATGGGGATACAGCAAATGAAAGAGCGAGATACTGTATGGAGCTGCAGCTTGGTAAGGTTATCCCAGAGTACTTGAGGAAACAATATATTATCACATTTTATATACCATACCATATACTTTACCTCATTTCTGATATAGCAGGGTGAGAATTTGCTAAGATATATAGTTGTGATATGTGGTAAGCTTAAGCCATCAGTATTTGGTATATCTGTACCCTCACTGGATGAAATTCTGTATGCCAAAGCACTGTGCAGCATCATTAACATTTGCTGTGTTTTATTTGTTCTCAAAATACTGTTTTCATCATTTTTTTTTAATTCTCCCATTCATGTCATGCTGTTGGTCTCCTCCAGCTTTATTACCCATTTTTTTTCTACATGCAATCACTCCAGCGTTGGTTGCAAATGAATGCTGTGGACTAGCTTCTTGATAGTGAAAATGGTGGTCCATGCCTAGGCAGTATGTGTTGGCACAGCCACTTGCAGTCTCCATAGGGAGGGTGTGATACGCTGAAAATACAGCCAATAACAGGACAATGACCTTCATGACAGGTTCACCAGGTATTTTTTTAATGAACACTGCAGGTTTATCCTAATTATACAGTAAAGTACAAAGGCTGAGTATTCACAGACCCTGGATTGAGTGCCTCCCAATAACCCTGCACCACTTTGTGAGTCCTCGGTTTTTTACTTGCATCTTAAGGTGATGGAGTTCTGCTCTTCTAAGGAGAAATCACTGTTTGCTTATTTAGTTTTATTATTTTATCTTCGCATTCTTCAATCAACTCTTCAATCAACTCCTTCATTCTCTTTTTGTACCACAATAGAAGCAGTGCATCCAGATCACTGCAATCTCAGTAAAACCTTTAGAGCCGTGCTGTCGTGTACCTTGAGCCTGACGTGCAGAGGGAAGGCCTCTCGTACAGCCCCGACTCAGAGACCACTAATATTGCAACAGTGGCCATGAGACGTGGTGGGGTATAAGTGCCTGTGTAGTCTTCCGCTGGAAGTAGTGATGTGTAGCAGGTGCGTCACCAGAGTGGACCTGATGGCTGAAACAGCAGATGTCAGCAGGAATAGCAGACCCTGTGTTGGAGCGCAGCAGGCAGCAGTAGGCAACGCCTAATAGCGGGTGCAGGAAGACTGGTGGTCCACATTAAAGATAGCTCCAGTGGGAGCTCGGCAGGTGCATGCAGGGCAGATAATAAACTGGATGCGTGGTCAGACAAGCCAGATCGGCAATAGACGGTCAGGTACAGGCATGAATGGCCGGCAAGGAATAGTCAGGGTACAGGCAGGGCAGTAAACAAATACTCCTGCGCACAAGTGGATTGTCAAGCAGTACAGGCAGGGCAGGTAGCGTTCAAGCAATGTCAAGAGCAAGCTGGGTCAAACACAGAAGTCAGCAGAATCTGATTCAGGAACACTTATATAGACCATTTTACTCCAGTGTCAATGGCGAACACGCACATGCATAGCGAGCGCATATTCATGCACGTGTGACTATTAGTGCGCGCGCATCCTCGTGCACCTGTGCCCGGCAAGACGGGCACCCGCAGGGCACCGCCTGCGCATTTGAATTTGCCTCGGAACTTCAGCTGCGCTATGGCCATCATGTCCCTGACACGTACCCAGACCCCAAGCCGCAGGGACAGCCTGTAATGTTGCTTGTAATGTTGGCAAGACAGGGTCACCCTGTATCTCTAACCATTACTGTAAAAACAGGGGCTATGTTTGAAATGTATGTATTGATACCCCAGATGATGAATTGTTAGTCGAAATGCGTCGGGTGGACCACATCTACAAACATCGCACCTGTTCCAGTACTTTGACAAGCCTTTTCTTACTACCCAAATGTGAGTGCTTTTATTATACCTTACGTTAAACTTCTTAAAAACTGTATCACGCTATGCGGAATTCTTTTTCAATTTTATTACGCATGATTATGTGGATACCGGGTATTTGTCCTTCATAAGAACTACACCATACATTTCCTGAGTCCCATTGAAGTTTTCGCTTTGCTGAGCTTGAATAACAGCTTTGGATCCAGGACCAGCTGCACCTTTTCGGTTAAATACCAACAAACCTTTACGACTTATGAGGTATATGCCTCTTTAACCACTTCAATACAGGGCTTTTTGTACCTATTCAATACCGGGCCTATTTTGGCACTTCTCTCCTACATGTACAAATCATCATTCTTTTGCTAGAAAATTATTCAGAACCCCCAAACATTATATATGTTTTTTTAGCAGACACCCTAGGGAATAAAATGACGGTCATTGCAACATTTTTTCTTGCACAATATTTGCGCAATCATTTTTCAAACGCCTTTTTAAAAAAAAAAAATGGTTTCATGAATTAAAAAATAACAAAACAGTAAAGTTAGCCCAATTTTTTGGGAACATATGAAAGATAATGTTACGCCGAGTAAATAGATACCTAACATGTCACGCTTTAAAATTGCACACACTCATGGAATGGCGCCAAACTTCGGTACTTAAAAATCTCCATAGGCGACGCTTTAATTTTTTTTACAGGTTACCAGGTTAGAATTACAGAGGAGGTCAAGTGCTAGAATTGTTGCACGCGCTCTAACGCACGCGGCGATACCTCACATGCGTGGTTTGAACGGCGTTTACATATGTGGGCGACTTACGTGTGCATTCGCTTCTGATCGCGAGCTACCGGGGACAGGGGCGTTTGAATTTTTTTTTATTATTATTTATTTATTTATTTTACTTATTTATTTATTTTTTTACAATGATTTTACTTTTTTTTTTTTTTTGATCACTTTTATTCCTATTACAAGGAATGTAAACATCCCTTGTAATAGGAATGTGTGTGACAGGTTCTCTTTATTGAGAGATGTGGGGTCAATAAGACCCCACATCTCTCCTCCAGGCTGGAAAGCATGAGATCAGTGAAAAAATTTTCACTGATTTCATACTTACAGCCGCAATGGCGGCTTTGTTTACATTTGAGACCCGGGCGTGATGTCATCACATCGCGCCCGGGCCTCCGACGATCATAGAGATGACTGGTGACCATCTGGTCACCAGTCATCTCTATGCTCATCACGTGACCCCACCAACGACGCCGGAAGATTCGCTCCGGGTCCCCGATCGCACGGGGGAGCCCGGAGAAGCACCGGATGGCGGCGGGAGGGGGGGGGGTGTCCCCTCCCGCCGCCTATAAGAACGATCAAGCGGTGGAACCGCTCCTATGATCGTTCTTATGGTGCACAGAATCACCGGCACTTCAAAAGGATATCTGAATGATGCCTCTAGCTGCAGGCATCATTCAGATATCCCCCTACAAAGCCGAGGACGTCATATGACGTCCACCCAGGATGGGAGATCCCATCTGTGGACGTCATTTGTCTATGGCTGGGTCGGGAAGTGGTTAAGTCTGTGACATCCGGTAAGCCTCTTTCCAGTTGGTGGTGGTGCTTCTAGAAACTCTGCTATTCACTTGAAGGGACACGCCTATGTTTGGACTTTTGATTAGTCCTTTGGATAAACACACAATTGTTTGAACTTTAACACTTTTTGGTCACTCTTATTTTCTAATATTTAATAATATTCCCAATTTGTTATATAGAGGTGTCTAAGTGTACAACATTGCTTTATTACAAATCACAAACAGGTTGATCACAACACCTGTACATATATAAATAGCGCTGCATTTTTCTTTATCCATTTACATTGCTTTTTGTCTTCAGCTGTCCTGGCTGCTACATTTATATATATTTATTTTTAGTCACAGCGCAGTATATTTTTCACTTTTAATTTATGTTTGAAATGTATTCCCTTAAAGGGGTTGTAAACCCTTGTTTGTTTGTTTTTTAATAAAAATATCAAACATGCATATACTTACCTGCTCTGTGCAATCGTTTTGATCCTCTTTTTCTGTGGTGCCCGGGGGCCCCGCCGGCACTCCAGACCCCTCCTTTTCATATTATTCCCCACACAGAAAGACACTTTTCCTGGGGGCACCCGTGCAGGCTCGCTCCTGAGCCCCACAGCTCCATCCATTGTCACAGACAGCAGAACTCGGCCCTGCCCCCGGCTCCCGTGTCACTGGATTTGATTGTTTGATTGACAGCAGTGGGATCCAATGGCTCCTGCTGCTACCAATCTGTCCAATGAGGAGAGAGACAGCGGCTGGGCCACTGCACTAGTGCACATCTCTGGATCGGTAAGAAAAGGGGGGTCTGGGGGGAGCTGCAGCACAGAATGCATTAAGGTGAAAAACCTTGAGGCTTTAAAACAACTTTAACATGGTACATTTTTCATTCTTGGTGCTAAAATTCAACCACTCAGAGCTTAGTCATGGGTGGATGACCAGGCATCACATCACATAATTGGTCGCACACTTTACCACCGCTTCCTCATCACATTACTAGTGGGTTTCCTTTTGACATAAGGACTTCCTTACAGGACAATCTACACACAGGTTGCTGCATACTCCTTCTGGACATGCTTACCCTACATTCTGCACCTTACTAAAGGAATACCCTCACCTGTAGCCATGGTGGAAACCTGGTAAAAGGTAGCCATGGCTAAATTTCAGGCGAAAATTCGCTCTGCTTAAGATGCGCACAACACTCAGAGTATTGATGCTTCCCTTGTACCAGAGCAGGACCTGACTTTTAACACCAGTCTCTGCATCTGATTCTAGTTCCATTTCATGCATGCAAAAAGCCACCTACCTGACAAAGGCAGATCTTTCTGCATCTATGTCACAATTTTTTGGACAACTAATGACAGCAATCTCTGTTACTGTATCAAAACCCCAAGCCCCTTCTCCAGCTTCTCTTTCTCTTCCCAAGTCGGATCCTGATATGCTTGGCATAGAAGTTGTGGACATCAAAGAGAACCCAGAGGCAGTGTTAGAGGAGGCTGAGGAAGATTTCTCACCCCCATACTTCTATACAGCTGAAGCCACATTTTTACGCAGCACGCTTGCTCATGTGGATATGTTCGCGTCTGCTGTGCAAAAAAAACTTGACTTTGTCACACTTGATTCTCCTCTGTCTCACAATGTCCCTTTGGGTACAAAGAGATCTGCAACTAAATCTGAAATGACATTCCCCATTAATGAACAAATACAATGGTAAATCTATGATGATTGGATCATATTGCCAAACTCTACCCAGTGGAAAAAGATCCTGTCGTCTTAGTCTTAAAGGGTAACTCCACTTCCGTGGGGGGGACAAAAATAGCAAATAAAGAAAATATAATTTAGCGTATACAATTGTGACACAAGTCATATGGTAATTGAATGTTATTAAAAATTATGCCCCATACACACGGTCGGACTTCCATTGGACTTTTCCCTGGATTTTTGTCCGAACGGAGTTGGCCGGGCACACCCATAGCATACACACCACAGGACTTTTCTGCAAACTTTCCCAAAACTTTTTGCAACATCACGTGGTTTTTCTGCTCTTTACCGCCACCCTTTGGTCAACTTCTGCTATTGTTGGTTGATTTTAATATTAGTTGTTTTGTCCATCGGACAAAAGTCCTATGGTTTTCTGTACACACGGTCGGACTTTGCTCCATCGGACTTTTGTTGGGCAAAAGTTTGTCCATTTGCAGACCCAACTTTTGTCCGATGAAAACAAAAAACAAAACAAAAAAGTTTGTCCGATGGAGCGTACACACGGTCGGATTGTTGGTCCAACTTGCTCAAAATGAAGTTTGTTGGCCAAAAGTCCGACCGTGTGTACGGGGCTTTACCTTTCCTTTTTCAAACTGCAGCCGCTGTAATTTTCTGTAAAATGCAATCCAATATGGATACCTGAAGGTGTACAGAATACCCCACTAGAAACATAATTTCCTGCTTGTGTGATTGGCTCACTGATTTCAAGTTTCAAGTCAGATTTCAGGCATCCCCTGCAACAAAAATGTCATTTTTGGTGAGATACTCTCAGCCTGGGTTCACACTGATGCAAATTTACAGCAGGTTTGATGCGTTTAGGAACACACAGATTCGCAGGTCATGTAAAAAGCATTGTATTCCATGACTTTGGTTTACATCTATGCGTTGCGAATTTGGTGTGAGAAAGAAAAAAGGGTCCGGTGCATGTTGACTGCGGGTGCAATGCAAATTCCTATAGTGCAGTGCGAATTTTATCTTCATAGGCTTCGCAGGACATAGTTCACATCTCTGCAAATTTTTCACTGTCTGCCTCTTGAAATTTGCGGTAAATTTGTGGTAAATTCACGGTAAATCTGCAACTGTCCACCTCAAAATGCAAGGAAAATTCGCACCTCACACAGGACAAAAAAACGGATCAAATTCACAGTACTTCACATCGCAGTAGTGTGAACCTAGGCTCAATAAGAACACGTCTAAAGGGATGCAGACCCAACAGCTTTCCTCATTAGTGCCCTGCAGGTGCACAGCTGATTGATAATTATGAAACCACTCCCATTAGACTCACTTTCCCACAGAGAAGCACACAGGGATTTCTTCAGAATGACAAAAGGTAGGAATCTGCAACAGAGTTTGTTAAAATCCTTGAAATGTACATAGATAACACAGAGGGGAATGTTTTTTTCTCAACAAAAGTGGAGTTACTATTTAAACAAACATTTCACTATACCAATCAAAGACATCCCTTCATTTAAAGTGGTTGTTAACCCACTTCTATTAAATACTCCCATCCGCTGTGTACCATTATAATAATTGTCCCTGTGCCTGTGTTCTGTAAAAAATCTTCCGATTGTACCGATATAAGCTCCACTCCAGGCGCTCAGCTGATTCCTCTCCTCTCTTCTCTCTCTGGCTCACAGATGCAGTGGGCCGGGCCAAGCCCTCTCGCTGACGTCAGCCAGGGAGGAGCGGGAGAGAGAGAGAAGACAATCAGCTGAGCGCCTGGAGCCATGCTCATATAGGTATAATCGGACAGATTTTTTACAGAACACAGGCACAGGGACAATTATTATAATGGTACAGAGCAAATGGTAGTATTTAATAGAAGTCATGAGAGCAGCAGGAGACAGATAGCAGGCTGCGGATGGTGGAATCATGCAAACTGACCACGGTGTCAGGGCACAGCAGCCATGATGATCGTGGTCAGTTTGCAGAGGGGAGGGTATAGCTAAGCAGGATCAGCCAGGTATTTTAGATGATACGGGGGTCCAAATGACACAGCACAAGAACTGTGCTGTATAACAATCCTTAAGGGAACAGGATCTTTTTTTTTTGGGGGGGGGGGTTAACAAACGCTTTAAGTTTAAGAAAGACGCGGATCACATTTCTGAGACAGTGGCTAACACATTTATGATCCAAAAGGAAATATTTTGCTCATGGGACTTTTATGAGTTCTGCCTGTATGTTTACAAAAAAACTAAACAAAGTAGACACTACATGTGTCATAAAAACAAGCACAGTATACATGTATTATTGAAAGTAGTACAGTGGAACCTCGGATTGCGAGTAACGCGGTTAACGAGCACTTCGCAATACGAGGACTGTATTTTTTAAAATCCTGACTCGGTTTGCGAGTGTTGCCTCATAAAACGAGCAGGATTTAAGCCAAAGCGGTGTGCAATACCGCGTTTGGCCTGACGTGGTGGGGCGCCGGAGCCGAGCAGAGCCGAACGGCGCCGATCGAAGGCGATTGGCGCCATTTGGAGCCATTCGGAAATGCTCTGAAAATCTAGGAAATACTCCGTTCCCGAGCCTTTCCGAGGTTTTCCGAGTTCAGCCGAGGTGTCCACAGGCCTTTCTGAGTATCTCCCTGGCGCCCCCCCACCTCTGGCCACATGCGGTATTGCATGCCATTGAAGTCAATGCGGAACAAGTTATTTTCGTTTTCATTGACTTCAATGGGGAAACTCGCTTTGATATGCGAGTACTTTGGATTACGAGCATTCTCCTGGAACGGATTATACTCGTAATCCAAGGTTTTACTGTATATATAAAATATTGGAAAAGCATTTGAATTAGTGCACCTTCACACTGTAGTCTTTATGCGTTTCGTGGAGCAACGCGCACTTCATCCAGAGACAGACAAAATATTTTTTGTGTATCCGTTAAAAAACCATGTCATAAACAAAAAAATATGTATATAGTATGGTGAGCTTACAAATAAACATAGCAATACCATAATTTGTGAATAGTTCACCTGCATGATGGTCATACTTACACATAAGTTGAAGTACAAAAATCAGTGCACAACAGACACCATCAAGAGGGTAGTTTTTTCAGAAACCACTGCAGAGTGACAGTAACTCCAACGGGGTAAGCTCTGTCCGGAAACTGAAAGAGGAGCAAGCCCGGGCCAGGGGTCTCAAAATATCCAGAACACAGTAATATTAGTAATAAACATACACTCACCGACCACTTTATTAGGTACACCTTGCTATTACCGGGTTGGACCCCTTTTGCCTTCAGAACTGCCTTAATTCTTCTTGGCATAGATTCAACAAGGTGTTGGAAACATTCCTGAGAGATTTTCATCCATATTGACATGATGGCATCACGCAGTTGCTGCAGATTTGTTGGTTGCACATCCATGATGTGAATCTCCTGTTCCACCACATCCCAAAGGTGCTCTATTGGATTGAGATCTGGTGACTGTGGAAGCCATTGGAGTACAGTGAACTAATTTTCATGTTCAAGAAACCAGTTTGAGATTATTGGTGACATGGTGCATTATCCTGCTGGAAGTAGAAATCAGAAGATGGGTACACTGTAGTCATAAAGGGATGGACACGGTCAGCAACAATACTCTGGTAGGCCGTGGCATTTAAACAATGCTCAATTAGTACTAAGGGGCTATAAGTGTGCCAGAAAATACCCCACATGCTATTACACCACCACCATCCTGAACCAATGATACGAGGCAGGATGGATCCATGCTTTCATGTTGTTTACACCAAATTCTGAATGTCGCAGCTGAATTCAAGACTCATTAGACCAAGCAATGTTTTTCCAATCTTCTATTGTCCAATTTTGGTGAGCCTGTTCAAATTGTTTCCTGTTCTTAGCTGACAGGAGTGGCACCCGGTGTGGTCTTCTGCTGCTGTAGCCCATCTGCTTCAAGGTTCGATGTGTTGTGTATTCAGAAATGGTATTCTGCATATCTTGGTTGTAACAAGTGGTTGTTATTGGAGTTACTGTTGTCTTTCTATCATCTCGAACCAGTCTGCCCATTCTCTGACGTCCACAAGGCATTTTGTCCACATAACTGCCACTCACTGGATATTTTCTTTTTTTCAGACCATTCTCTGTAAACCCTAGAAATGGTTGTGCATGAAAATCCCAGTAGTTTTTGAAATACTCAGACCAGCCCGTCTGGCACCAACAACCATGCCACGTTCTAAGTCACTTAAATACCCTTTCTTCCCCATTCTGATGCTCAGTTTGTACTTCAGCAAGTCATCTTCACCATTACTAGATGCCTAAATGCATTGAGTTGCTGCCATGTGATTGGCTGACAGCAATTTATGTTACCAAGCAATTGAACAGGTGTACCTAATAAAGTGAGTATATACTGTAAGTATAAGTGAGTGTATACAGTATGTCAGCCTCACACTGAATATGCAATAATATCTGCTCTTGGAGAACTTTAGTGCATGCAGGGCTTCTTTTCAGTGGGAACGCAGTTCTAGTACCTCCAGCACTGAATGTATGTATTAGCAAGGAGTGTGTGGTGTGCTGTAGGATCTATTGATGCTGGCTGCTGGGGGATCTATTGTCACTGGTGGTGACCTGTTTTTGTGTAAGGGTATATTGTTGCTGGTGGGGAATGTATTGTTGCTGGGGGGTCTTATGTTGATGGTAGGGATCTACTATTGAGGAAGAGATCTATTGTTGCTGGCTGCTGGAGGGTATATTGATGCTGGCTGCTGGGGGTCTAATGTTTCTGGGGAATATATTTTGTTGTGGTTGGTCCATTGTTGCTGTGTGGGGGGGTCTATTGTTGCTTGGGGGACCTATTGTTGCTGGGGTGGGGTCAATTGTTGCTGGGGAGTCTGTTGTTATGTGAGGGATCTATTGTTGCTGGGGTGGGGTCTATTGTTGCTGGGGGATCTATTGTTTCTGGAGGCACCTATTGTTGCTGGGGTGGGGTCTATTGGTGCTGGGGGATGTATTGTTGTGTGAGGGATCTATTGTTGCTGGGATGGGGCCTGCTGTTGCTGGGGTGAGGTCTATTGTTGCTCAGGGATCTATTGTTGCTGGCTCCAGGGGATCTATTTTACTGCTTTTTTTGTTATTAGAGAAGAATAATTTCCACACAAATTATTTAGCACCACAAAATGATACTCGAGGCAGTACTGGGAGGTGGGTAGGGGTTGGAACCAAGGGATGGTGCTCAGAGGGGGTAGGGGTTGGAGACAAGGGGGGACTCAGAAAGGAAGAGCACCTATTCTCTGAGAAAAAAAAAGCCCTGAGTGCAGGTATCCTAATTTTACTGTATGATGGAATATGTAAGTGGGAGTGATTTGTAAAAAAATAAATTAATGATCTAATACAGAACTCATAAAAAGACTAAGATACGGGGAATGAAGTTTCCAAGGGTTGGGAAATTGGTGCTAAGAAGAAAAAAAGGGTTGCAAAGGATTTCCCATAGTCACTGTTAAAGTATAACTTAAGGCAAAACTTTTTTGTTTTTGTTTTAAATAGAGTGGATAGGGATTAGAATGCTTGTCAGTTTGTATTGCTGCCTGTGCCCCGTTAGGCCCCTTTCACACGGGGCGGATCCGTGCAGATCCGCCCCGTGAAGCTCCGCTTGCTCAGCGGGGATCGCTCCGTTGATCCCCGCTGAGCCGACGGATGACTGGGCGGTCCCCGCACACTGTGCAGGGACCGCCCTGTCAGAGAGCCGCTCTCCCCTATGGGGAATCGGATGATGACGGACCGTAGAGTCCGTTGTCATCCGATCCGCTCCGCCGACGGAAGGAAAAATAGGGTTTTCCTCCGTCACACTTTGGCGGAGCGGATGTCAGCGGACATGTCTCCACTGACATCCGTGCCTCCATAGGGGTACATGGAGGATCCGTTTCAGGTCCGCCTAAAAAACTGACAGGCGGACCTGAACGGACCTCCGTGTGAAAGAGCCCTTAAGGAGATTTGCCTCTATTTGTCTTGTTTACAATTATCATTAAGAGTGAAAGTAAAGGAAAATCCCCAAATTTGGGTTGTCCCCAGAATAGTAATAGAGAGGAAATCTTCGAATGGGGACACTAGTTCTGGTGACCTGGGGGTCTCCAAGGAAGTCCCTAATTTGCAGGGATTTCCTTTTACTTCCCGGTTGGCTATGGGACAGGAAGTAAAAGAAAAAGGCTGCAATGAGACAGAAAAAATCTGACAGGGGTTAAAACCCTCCCTCACGCTATCCAAAATGAAAAAAAAAAAGTTTTGCCTATAGTTCTACTTTAAGTACATAGAACTAATGGGGAGTACATGGTAATCCCAGTAGGTCCATCTCTTATTGTAGCCTGGTTGTTCAGTTTTGTGAACCCTGGCAATTAAAGCCTCCATCAGTTTAATTTCCTTTATATGAGTAGAAAGTTTCAATACCGAAGGAGAGTGGTTGCTTCCATTTCAGTGCTAGAAGGCAGCGAGCTGCAGTCAGTATATTTGATACGTTTTTAAGGCATTTAGGTAAGCATTCAATGGGAAAGCCTCATAGATGGGTTAAAGGCTCCACAGGTATTTACCTTTTAGATAGATGTAACAAAAGTTTATTAAGTTCATGCCAATACAGTGATATCATTTAGACCAGTGGTTCTCAACCTGGGGGTCGGGACCCCCTCGGGGGTCGAATGAGGATTTGCCAGGGGTCACCGAATCCTGGGCTGTTCCTGAAGCCCGCACCTCTCTACCAGCATTATTCCAGCCTCCCAGCAGGGCTGTCCCTGGAGCCTGTGACTGCCCAGCTGGACTGTTCCTGGAGCCCACGGCCACCCACTCAGCCTCTTCGCAGCCGCCCATTCAGTTCATGGCATGGCTGGGGGGCAGAGACTAGAGGTCAGCTGACTGGTGAGGAATGTGAAGTGGGAGGGGCTGAAGGAGACCTTATCTCCTGATTTCAGCATAGGTGTCACTGCTATGAGATACCACAAAGTCGGAGACACAGTGAAGCCGGAGACACAGTGAGTAACACTGCCTGTGATTATAGTTGCCATAAAAGTCCCCACTACAGTTCTCAGATCAGCAGATGACCTTGATCTAGAGCACATAAGTTGGCTTATCAGAAGTCCCCCAGCATTGCCACATGCCACTCATCCCAACTCCCCACCAGCACTGCCACTCATACCATTCCCCCCAACCAGCACTGCCACTTATCCCATCCCCCCCACCCACCCCACCATGGAGTAAGAGAAGGAATAAAAATAGAGAATACATGGAAAGGAGAGGCAAAGAGGGGGAGGAATAAAAAAAAGGGAGAGAAAGAATAAGAGAGAGAACAAGAAAGACGATTAGAGAGAGGGATGGGGGGAAAAAACAATAAATTAGGATAGAGAGAGATAAAAGGGAAAACAAGGAGAACAAAGAGAAAGAGTGGTACATCCTAAAATGTACCAGAAGGGGTTTTAATAATGTACGAGTGGAAGGGACTCAAGAAGTGCTAAATGCCTGTGGGTTAGGGGAGCTAATTACTTGACAACCCACGCTACGAAAATAATTTTGCTGTTAGAAGTCCCCACAACTTGGGAAATTTTATCAAGGGGTCACAGCACTAGCAAGGTTGAGAACCACTGATTTAGACCAAAAAACATTGAACAAACAGTTTGGTTTCATCTCCAACATTTCTTACAAACTGAGGGGTAGATGAAGTGTGAGTTGTCCGCCATCAAAAAAACAAACAAAAATTCCCAGCTCGCTTACCAGCCAGCCTGCAACAAACTGAATTGACCCTGTCTAACAGTTCACATTAAAAACAAGGGGTGTAGTTTGCACTAATTTGTCTGACATACATTATTATTAGATAAGAATAAAGTATTTCCATATCAATTGTGTAGAATGAACTTTTATGAGCTTGAGACCAGAGAATTGTCCAATCCTGAATAGGGAGTTTATGGCCTAGTGTTGTTTTCCATTTATACATGGAGGGTTGTTTTGGAAAGTGATGCTCTGGAAAGGAAATTAGTATCTGGTATATCTGAGATTCGACCTTTTTTAGATGGTCCTTCTCTGCATATTTTTTAAAAAGGTGTTAGTTCAGTGAAAGTTAGGTCTTCCGTCAGTGATTTGGCGTAATGGCAAATTGGAAGATAGCTTTTAAAGGCATTGTGTGTAATATAGAACGTCCCCTACATGTCAGCAAAGAAGGAAAGTCTCCTTGACATGCTAGTGGCTAAATGGCCAAGTCGGAACATATTTTTAACATATGACTGATGGGATTTCTTAGGTATTAACAAAAAGCAAAAATAAATACAAGGGTTCTTCGAATAGTTTCCACACTTTTTTTAAACCTCTATTAAATATAAAAAAGTGTGAACACTTGAGTGGGATTTGTTTGTTTTAGTCCTGTTAAAGAAGTTATACACAAAAACACTACATTCCTTTTAAAACCCAGGGACCAACAGTATCGTGCTAAATAGCCAGAGAAACAGCATTATCATTAGGTTTACAAGTGAGCATTAGTGAGCAGCAAATATAAATAAAACAGAAATGGATAAGTAGGACTTGTTTATTTTCATCCTGTTAAAGAAGTTATTCACAAAAACACTATACATTCATTTTTAAGCTCAAATACCATTAGTATGGTGCTAAATAGCTAGAGGAACAACATTTGGATGTTAAAGGCACTGATCACAACAAGGCAGAGGATGTTTTTCCTTTTTGTTTTATGTTGAAGGCACTGATCACTGATCACAACAAGTCAGAGGAATGTTTTCCTTTTTTTTTTTTTTTTTTTTATGTATGATAAAAAAAAGTTACTGTTTAAAGGAAATTTGTAATTAATAGTAAATGCAGGAAGATGTAGATGTGCATCAGCTACATTACATCTCATTTCATTTTTTCATTTCCGGGTGTAGGGTAGATTTAATTTTTAGTTAAACAGATCTATGAAGAGGGGCGGATGGCAGAGCAGAGGAGAAGTAATCCATCAGGGGGATAACACAAAATTCAATATTAGCAAATATCTTAGATAAATTGCTGTATTGAAATTTGCATAAAAAGTGATAATCTATAATGCTTTAATTACAATTTATATTTGCTGTGCTCGTTTCTAAAAAAGCAGTTATCATCCAGATGAACAGAATTCAGTATATGAGAAGGCAGTTCATTAATCTGCAAGAGGCTATACTGTCTCTGTAGAAGAAGGATTATAGTCTTTATGTAAATGGTCTTGTCTAAACTAAATGATCTGAAATTGAAGGGTTAAAAAGAAAGGTTACTTAAAGTGTACCTGTGCTCTTCCTATACAGATGAAGGAACAAGTCAATACTACGACCAGTCTTCACGTCATCTTATTTTTTTTCTGTCCTAAGCTCTAAGTCAATCCTAGTTAGAACTTACACAAGACTGAGGACTCTCTCCATGCCCGCATGTGTCAGTGCTGGTACTTGAGCAGCCAGTTGCCAATACCACCATAAATTAAAGGGATTGCGTCACATGAAAGGAAGAGGGTTGAGTCACATGATCCCAGTACTGGGAATATGTCTTCGAACCTGGATGGCAAACCTATGATAGGCAAAGTACAAGTTAACCTTAAAGTGCCCATGGACACGAGAGTTGCAAAATTTTTGTCAAGTGGGCTAAAGATATCTCTAGCACTATCTTATGAAAAATGAATGATCACAGAAACATCCTAAATGGATGTCAAATGGATGCCATTGCACTAGCCCAAAGCCAGTCGACAGGTTTTAATGCTTCTCGGTCTTTTGGCTAAGATCAAGTGAAGTATCTGCTCTTATCAGTTAGCAAGTGGTGGCGACTGTCCCTGATCTACGTCGGTAGGTTAGGGGTGGCAGTGGCTATGCAAATCCACTTGGTGTAATGGTAACCTGGAAGGTTAGTATCGGTAGGAACCAAACGCAGACTGCTCGAAGGTAACAAAGGACTGGCATTAGGTTCCCCCCCAGAAAGCTGGAAGGGTTGCCTCCTGGTAGGGATGGAGAGGCACTGGGTCTGGCCAAGGGGCCAGGTGTTCTTGGCCTTCTGGCTAAGATCAAGTGCGGTGCCTGTCTTCATCAGTCTTTTGGGAAAGAGCACTGACCCCCTTTTTCATGGAGGGGAGGTCGGTTAGTACTTTCTGAATGTAATTAGGATGGAATGGTGGGGGCGAGGGGGGAGGCTTTTCCTCCTGGGTTGAATCTGGCTTCGGCTTGTCCCCCATCCCCACCAGGAAGGCATAAGAACTTAGAGAGCTTAAGCTCTCTAAGACCTTATGCCTTCCTGGTGGGGATGGGGCTGCACTGGTCTGGCTGGAGGGCCGGGTTTGAAAGAAGCCTGTGGTGTATGTGCCCCTGGAGTGGCAGGCCAGGGATGCCGTACTCTCACTGTGATGTGGGTCACTTTGAGTTATGGCACCAAGGTCACTGCACCATCACACTTTTTTCTGCACCTGCCTCTAGGGCCGAGCCTTTTGGCTAGGACCAGAGGAATTTTTTATTCCTGGCCAAAAGGCCGGCCATTGTTTCACACAATGGCACTTTTCACTTCCCCACTTTACTTATTTATTTTTGTGTGTTTGTCGTGTCACTTTCTCCTTTTTTTTGTTTATGTACACTTTTTTAGGGTGTAGGTCCTCGGGCCTGCCCTGAATGTCTTGGGAGGGGGTGAAAATGGCCTTTTGGCTTGGTTCGCTCTCTCTCATTGGGTCTCCCTTCGGGTACTTGGGTGGGTCTGTCTCCGTCTGGTTTTGTCCAGATGGACCAAGTGAAGTACCTCAGTCCCCATCTGGAGCCTAACGCCCCAGGGGATCAGGGTCAAGGTCCTTCTCCTTTGGAGGACTGTGTGTACACCCTGTGCACGTTTTGTCTCACATTTATGTGTGCACTTTTTTGGCACCAGGTGGAGTTTTTGGAGTGTGTTCACACACCATGGGCTTTAGAGAGAGAAAAAAAAAGTGGTATGTGGTTTGTCTCATCAATGTAAACTGATACATTCTGCCGGAGAGTTTGTGCTGTTAAAAACAACAGATTTGCTGACTGCATTACCAGATGTGAATAAAAGAAAGAAAGCCTAAAAAAGGAAACTAATACAGCCATCACATCTAACAATTGGTAAGCTGCAATATAATAAATGTTTGCTTTTGGGTTTAATACTCCTTAAGGCTGGGTTCACACTAGTGCGACACGACATCTGTCCTACTTTGGATCCGACTTTGCCCTGCGACATGAAGCCGACATATGTCCGACTTTCAATGAACGGGGATCCGACTTGGATCCCCGCCAATATCAGGCACTGTGTTTGGTATGAATCTTGAGGGGGAACTCCAGGCCAAATTTTAAATTAAAAAAAACGGCGTGGGTTCCCCTCCAGAAGCATACCAGGCCCTTGGGTCTGGTCTGGATTTGAACGGGCGCCTCTATGCCGAAAAAACGGCGTGGGGTCCCCCCAAAATCCAAACCAGACCCTTATCCGAGCACACAACCTGGCAGGCCGCAGGGGAAGAGGGGGGGACGAGAGAGCGGCCCCCCCTCCCTCCTGAACCGTACCAGGCCGCATGCCCTCAACATGGGGGGTTTGGTGCTCTGGGGCAGGGGGGCGACCTGCGGCCCCCCACCCCAGAGCACCCTGCCCCCATGTTGATGAGGACAGGGCCTCTTCCCGACAGCCCTGGCCGTTGGTTGTCGGGGTCTGCGGGCGGGGGGCTTATCGGAATCCGGGAGCCCCCTTCAATAAGGGGGCCCCTGGATCCCGCCCCCCCCACCCTATGTGAATGAGTATGGGGTACATCGTACCCCTACCCATTCACCTGGTGGAAAAAATTGCAATAAAAAAACACTACACAGGTTTTTAAAGTAATTTATTACACAGCTCCGGCGCTCTTCTTCCGACTTCCGGAGGTCTTTTCCGACTTCGGGGGTCTCCGGTGTCGTCTCCCGCTCTCCGGTTCTTTCTTCCGACGGGCCTCCGCTAACTTCTTTTTAGCTCTTTCGCTAGTGGAGGGGCCGGTCTTCCCGTCGCCGTCGGCTTCTTCTTCTCTCTTCTCCTTCTCGATGTTGACGCGTCGCTTCCTCCCGCTGTAATACTGGCTCTCCGCTCCGCTCCGCATTAATATAGGCTTCTCATGACGTCACAGTCACATGTTCCGGGGCACATGGCCCCGGAGCATGTGACTGTGACGTCATGGGAACATGTGACTGTGACGTCATGAGAAGCCTATATTAATGCGGAGCGGAGCGGAGAGCCAGTATTACAGCGGGAAGAAGCGACGCGTCAACATCGAGGAGGAGAAGAGGGAAGAAGAAGCCGACGGCGACGGGAAGACCGCGCCCCTCCACTAGCGAAAGAGCTACCAAGAAGTTAGTGGAGGGGCCGGCAGAAGGACAACGGAGAGCCGGACGAGACAACGGGAAGACCGAGCCTCCGTTAGCAAGAGAGCTAAAAAGAAGTTAGCGGAGGCCCGGCGGAAGAAAGAACCGGAGAGCGCGGAGACGACACCGGAGACCCCCGAAGTCGGAAGAAGACCCCCGGAAGTCGGAAGAAGACCCCCGGAGCTGTGCAATAAATTACTTTAAAAACCTGTGTAGTGTTTTTTTATTGCAATTTTTTTTCCACCAGGTGAATGGGTAGGGGTACGATGTACCCTATACTCATTCACATAGGGTGGGGGGGCCGGGATCCAGGGGCCACCTTATTGAAGGGGGCTCCCGGATTCCGATAAGCCCCCCGCCCGCAGACCCCGACAACTAACGGCCAGGGTTGTCAGGAAGAGGCCCTGTCCTCATCAACATGGGGGCAGGGTGCTCTGGGGTGGGGGGGCCGCAGGTCGCCCCCCTGCCCCAGAGCACCAAACCCCCCATGTTGAGGGCATGCGGCCTGGTACGGTTCAGGAGGGAGGGGGGCCGCTCTCTCGTCCCCCCCTCTTCCCCTGCGGCCTGCCAGGTTGTGTGCTCGGATAAGGGTCTGGTTTGGATTTTGGGGGGACCCCCACGCCGTTTTTTCGGCGTAGGGGTGCCGTTCAAATCCAGACCAGACCCAAGGGCCTGGTATGCCTCTGGAGGGGAACCCACGCCGTTTTTTTAATTTAAAATTTGGCCTGGAGTTCCCCCTCAAGAGCAGTACAGCACAAGTCGCATGCCAAAGTCGGACCATGCAAGACTGCGGTCCGACTTTGATCCGACTTCAATGATAGTCAATGGGCTGAAGTCGGATCAAAGTCGGACCAAAGTAGTACAGGGAGCATTCTCAAAGTCGGACCGACATGTGTCGGACCAGTTAAGACGGCTCCCATAGGGAAACATTGATTTTCACACGTCATGCGACATGAGCTCCCAATGTCGGAGCGTTTGTCGCCCCAGTGTGAACCAGGCCTAAAGCAAACACAAGCAGACAATCATTCACAGCATACAAATTACCTGTATTGCTCTTTCTGTGAACTGGGCCAGGTCAAAAGGTAAAGATCCTACTAGATCATTTACCAAATTTGAATAGGACCTCCTCATGGAACAGAGACTGTCCTACATTGTGTCTGCCATTTACTAATTGCTTCTCTATGACCTGCTCCAGGGCAGGCCATACTTCCTAGCTACCTTGGGGATATTTATAACTCCCAAGACTGAGATAATGCCATAATGCTAATGTATAAGCTGTCCCTAACGGCTAGACTTCAGGAACCTAATTATAAAATTATCATGCTGAAATGGAGGAAATTAGTGAGATACCAGACCCTGGCAGCTCCCCGGCGGCTTTTCCATCACAACGTCCCAGACTTACTTTTATTTGATGAGCCTTTGCATTGCCTTGCTATGTGAGTCGCCATTTGGAACTTTTATTTGATATTAAATATTTTATACAGTTTGCCCTTAGAGGCGCTTTTCCATTTGTTTTATGTGTTAAAAAATTATCATCAGGTGGTAAAAAAATCCCAACAGATCTCTATATCTTTGATCCGGACACTACAGACCTATTTTTGTGATGCTTCAAAGACAAAAACACTATAACCCTTATTTAGGGAAAGCGCCCTCCTATTCTCACCTGGTGGGACAAAACCTTGAACATTTAAAACAATATCAATTGTTACAAATTCTGTAATGACATTATAAACCCCCAATAAAAATGAATTGGAACAGAAAATGTAAAACAATATCTTGGGTATTGTGATTGAGAATGATCATTGCCTCACTCTGCTGTCTATCCTTCTGGGATCCTATACATCTATCAAAAAAACATCTTTTGGTTCATGCTCTCTCAACTACTAAAACAATCATTGCAGGATTTTGGTGGTTGGAGAGTGGAGACCACTTCTACAGTAGTGGAGTAGGTGAGTAAGATTAAAGCCACTGAAAAGATGATGTTTTTGGAAAAGAATAGACCTGAACCATATAAAGTTGTGTGGATCCAATGAGATTACTTATAGCACTATAGGCAAAACCTTTTTTTTCTTTTTGGATAGAGTAAAGGAGGGTTTTTTTTGTGCTATCTGTGTCCCATTGCAGAGATTCCTTGGGGACCCCCAGGTCTCCAGAAATAGTGTCCCCATTGGAAGGTTTCCCCACTATTACTTTTCTGGGGACAACCCTCAATGATAATGGTAAACAGGACAAAGAGAGAGGGTAAATCTCTTTATCGAGGGGACAGACAGCAATAAAAACTGACAGGTGTTCTAATCCATGTCCACTCTATTCAAAACTAAAAAAAGTACTCTCTTACACATAACACAACCTCCACACCGTGACCTAGAGCATCACCTCCATCTGGGGCTATTGGTTCAGGGGGAAGGCACCATGTCTATCCTTTCTCCCTCCTTCTCTTCCCTTTCCTATTTTCTTTTATTGTTTTTTTTTCTCCTCTTTTCTTAAATTCTACAGTTAACCCTTTAAAGTTTTTTTTACTACATACCTTGCAGAACAATTCATTTGGGTATTTTATTGTGCTATATTTGATACAGTAGTAGGACAGACTAAAATGCAAAATTATGCAGAGAAGGCGTTTTCATTGAAAATAATATTTATTGTACCATCGCAGACATGAATTCTGGGGACGAATCAATAAAGCATTTGTGACATATCTCCAACACGTGTGATAAATCCAGGTAGTTCTTAGTGTGGCATTTTGGTGCTATTGCTGCAACAAATTCATTAAAGCGGAGTTCCACCCAAAAATGGAACTTCCGCTTTTCGGAATCCCCCCCCCCCTCCGGTGTCACATTTGGCACCTTTCAGGGGGGACGGGGGAGCAGATACCTGTCTAATACAGGTATTTTGCTGCCACTTCTGGGCATAGATAGCCGAGCCACCAGAGGCTATCTATGCCACTTCCGGTGCCTCCTCCGTCCCCCCCACTGTAATCTGGGAGACACACAGGTCCCAGAAGACAGCAGGGATCAGTAGGATCGCGCAGCGCGAGTCACGCATGTGCAGTAGGGAAGTACGCAAGGCTTCCCTTTCTGATTCCCTTACCGAAGATGGCGGCGTCTCCACCCGAGAGCCGACATTGCGGGCACCCTGGACAGGTAAGTGTCCTTATTTTAAAAGTCAGCAGCTGCAGTATTTGTAGCTGCTGACTTTTATAAAAAAAACAATTTGGCGGAACTCCACTTTAAGAAATATGTCCACATTGGTGATCAGGAATGTGGGGGGTAATAAGATTCTGTTTGAGACAAAATTCTTACTGAGGCAATTTTTCAAAAGAAACATATTAATTTTATCTACAGTAAGGCAGTCTGTGTTGTACCTTCCTGCAGTGCTATTGTGTTTTGCTGGCAGGGGACGCAGGGAGCCTTCCCGGCCAGAAGAACACAATGAATACTGCTACCAGCTATAGCCACCGTCAGTAATCAAATGTAAAAAATATGACAGTCTGGTTGTACCCAAGTTGATTGATGGTTCGACTTGGGTACTATCAGCCTGCCAATATGTGGATTGAATCTCGGTCCCTGCTGTACCAGCCAAATTTCAATCCATGCATAGCAGGCTTTACTTTAATCTTTTGCAAGTTGCCTCAGTTGCTGTATGAACTGGAGACAGAGTTTTGTTTATGACACAGCGCAACACTTTGTAAGAAAACACTATATTTGCACATGTATATGGGTATGTGATCAGTGTTAGCAGCTGGTCTGGTTCATTTATATATATACTATTTTGCACACTTTTCGTTTGGTGAATGTTGGGTAGCTCGCAAGATTTTCCTTTTGTAAATTTTTTAATGAGTGTCTATGACACTCCTTTTGAATTCCATGGACTGTATTTTAACTTTTTCAGAAAGTTGTTATTTCTTTAAAATGTGATACTTTGACTTCATGCATGTTGGCATCTCTATCCTTGCTTCTGAAGATTGTTGTTTTTGGAAAATGACAAAACAACAAAAAATGATTATCCATAAACTAAGAAGAAACTGTATAGATATTTTTTTTCTTGCCATATACTACAGTATATAGGATTATTTTATAGCTTTACGCTGATACACTTGATATTTCCAAAATTTTGTTGTTATTTTTTCTCTAAGTTCTGCTTAAAGTGAAATAAAGGCAAAAGCTTTTGTTTGTCTTTTGGATAATGTGGGAAGTTAGGACCTGTCTAGTTTTTATATAATCTTTGTTGGGGAGGTTTCTTTTCACACAAAAAACCCCACTTTTGACAGCTGTCATGGCAATAGTTAGGGGATTTCCTTTCCTCGTTTTCTGGTGACCACTGTCAGCCGTGCTATTTCCCCCTAGGTTTCTGCCAGTAACAAATATCAATAAAAACCCGCAAAAGGTTTCAACCTTCTCCCTCTCTGTACACTGAAAATTTCTTGGTTGGAGAGCAATTTTAAGAGCTGCATTGGAATTCTGCTGAAATAACCAGTAAATTTAGACTTTTGGTAGCAATAGCAAATCTGAATTACCAGCATTGATCTTACCCCAGAATTCTTTTGCACTATGTGCTATCATTTGTAGTTTAAAACTGTGCAGGACTTTGTCTATGTGTTGTTCCTTACTGAAGGGACATACATTTGTATTCGATTATTTTATATTTAGAATTATAAAATATTCATTTGATGGCATATAATATTAGTGTTTCGTGTTGATCTCCTGTTTTTAGTGATTTTGATTTGATTTGACCTTCAGGTTTTTAGGCTCGGCTGGGGCCATGCACCTTATAGAGCGTAACATCCCCCTGGCACTCTGCTTGCAAAGTGAGATGAGTAGCCCATATTTGCTAAATAATCTGTATATCTCCAATTCAATGTGTATCATTTACTCAAATAGCAGGATCTAAGAAATTACAGAATCCTACATGCATGCACTGAGTGGTGGAAGGCAGGGAGACTCCTGCCATCTTATCTTGATGCTTGAGGTCTTCAGTTTCATTCTGAGATATAATTTAGAGCATCCATGTACAGTTTGATTTTCATTCAGTGCCATTATGCCCTTTTGCAAGCATTGATCAGTACTTGCAACTGATGAGTGATGCTTTCAGCATCCATGCACAGCAGTCAAAAGTCATCTGTGTTGGGGGAAAACGAGTCAGTGGGTATAGCAGTAAATGGAATTGGATAACAGACAGATCTTACATTATTATGGGTGGGAAATCTGGCAGCCCTACATCTTACTCACATTGTCAAAGACATTAAAGCAATCTTTTATTGCTCATTGCTAAAGCTGCTGCAATCAGAGCTACCATGATAATTTTATTTTTAATGAATGTAATGTAAAATCATGACACCTTGGATATACAGTTGTGCTCATAAGTTTACATACCCTGGCAGAAATTATGATTTATTTATTACTCTTTTTTCAGAGAATGTGAATGATAACACAAAAACTTTTCTTTCACTCGTGGTTAGTGTTTGGCTGAAGCCATTTATTATCAATCAATTGTGTTTACTCTTTTTAAATCATAATGGTAACAGAAACTACCCAAATGACCCTGATCAAAAGTTTGCATACCCTGGTGATTTTGGCCTGATAACATGCCCACAAGTTGACACAAAGGGGTTTGAATTGCTATTAAAGATAACCATCCTCACCTGTGACCTGTTTGCTTGTAATTAATGTGTGTGTATAAAAGGTCAATGAGTTTCTGGACTCCTGACAGACCCTTGCATCTTTCATCCGGTGCTGCACTGACATTTCTGGATTCTGAGTCATGGAGAAAGCAAAATAATTGTCAAAGGATCTGCAGGAAAAGGTAGTTGAACTGTATAAAACAGGAAAGGGATATAAAAAGATATCCAAGGAATTGAGAATGCCAATCAGCAGTGTTCAAACTCTAATCAAGAATTGGAAAATGAGGGGTTCTGTTGAAACCAAACCACGGTCAGGTAGACCAACTAAAATTTGGGCCACAACTGCCAGGAAAATTGTTCGGGATGCAAAGAAAAACCCACAAATAACTTCAGGTGAAATACAGGACTCCTTGAAAACATGTGGTGTGGCTGTTTCAAGATGCCAAATAAGGAGGCACTTGAAGAAAGATGGGCTGCATGGTCGAGTCACCAGAAGAAAGACATTACTACGCAAATGCCACAAAGTATCCCGCTTACAATACGTCAAACAGCACAGAGACAAGCCTCAAACCTTCTGGCACAAAGTCATTTGGAGTGATGAGACCAATATTGAGAAAAGGAAAAAGAACTTTGGGACTTTAAATGAGGCGGTGACCTGATAAGGTCAGTTACCTCCATCCCTATTGAATTGACACAAAACAAGATGACTAAAGGTTGGGACTTTATATGAAGCAGACAGGTGTAAAAAACTTTTTTTTTTTTTTTTAACATGGGTACACATAGAGAACCAATACATTCCATTCAGGGGATATCCATACAGCATTTACAATTTACCATTCAATAATAATGCAAATCACATGGTACAGGTGATCATTACATGGTTAAAACATATAGTTGGTGTATAACACGGCATATAGTAGCTCTATGAATTTTGTGGATTTATCCACTCTTCAGGAGCATGCGCATGGAAATTTAATGCTGTAATATATTTGATAACACGTATATCTGCAAGGTCTGACCCTATCACGGAAAGAATGTTTAAAAATAGGATATTAGGGAGGTAATATAGCCTAGGATAAACCCCCCACAACCACTCTCAATAATACTTACATAATCTGTGTCTATGCAGTAGCAGTGCATCGACATAAACCAAAAATCCTCTGAATGGAATTTATTGGTTCTCTATGTGTACCCATGATTACCCTCATGCAACTCATGATTGATCTCCAATAAATGTTAAAAAAAATTACACCTGCCTGCTTCATATAAAGTCCCAACCTTTAGTCGTCTTGTTTTGAGACCAATATTGAGCTTTTTGGCGACAACCATAAATGTTTCATTTGGAGAGGAGTCAACAAGGCCTATGATGAAAGGTACACCATTCCTACTGTGAAACACAGAGGTGGATCGCTGATGTTTTGGGGATGTGTGAGCTACAAAGGCACAGGAAATTTGGTCAAAATTTATGGCAAGATGAATGCAGTATGTTATCAAAAAATACTGGAGGAACGTTTGCATTCATTAGCTAATAGGCTGCGCATGGGACATACTTGGACACTTCAATATGACAATGATCCAAAGCACAAGGCCAAGGTAACCTGTCGTTGGCTACAGCAGAATAAAGTGAAGATTCTGGAGTGGCCATCTCAGTCTCCTGACTTCAATATCATTGAGCCACTCTGGGGAGATCTCAAACATGTAGTTCGTGCAAGAAAGCCCAAGAATTTACAGGAACTGGAGGCTTTTTGCCAAGAGGAATGGGCAGCTTTACCATCTGAGAAGATAAAGAGCCTCATCCACAAATACCATAAAATACTTCAATACTTCAAGCTGTCATTGATGTTAAAGGGGGCAATACACGGTTTTAAGAGCTGGGGTATGTAAACTTTTGATCAGGGTAATTTGGGTAGTTTCTGTTGTGATTATGATTTAAAAAGAGTAAAAGCAGTTGATTCATAATAAATGGCTTCAGTCAAACACTAACCATGAATGAAACCATGAATGAAAGTAAAGTTTTTGTGTTATCATTCGTATTCTCTTAAAAATGTCCAAGAAATCATAAATTCTGCCAGGGTATGTAAACTTATGAGCACAATTGTATGAACAGATTTTATGGGCGAATAAAAACAATTCTCAGAAGAATGCTAATGGTTTACACAGCTCTATGCAGTCAATAACCAAGATCATGTTCTGTTAGCATTGCCATAAGTGATGATACATTGTGACCCCATGATGGTGAATGAAGGGGAAGGTTGCAGTAAACAATGTAGTCTATAGAGAGGGAACACCGGGCAGCACAGCTGCTCTAGATCAGAATACATAAAAACATGTTTGTTCTAATTTTAGATTTTGATCAGAGCAATTCAGCAGAATGCATTATCTACGGAGAAAAACAAGGTAAAAAAATATATTTTTCTTCCTGCTAGGACTTCTGTATACCCTATTACTTTTTGTTATATAGAGTCGCTGTCAAATAGCATATTTTAAGATTGTGCATTCAGTCTTTCACAATGCTGTTATGGACATTTGACAATGTATCAAATCCCTGCCGTTACTACCAACACACATTGATTGGTAGACAGTCTTTTAGCAAATGTAAACGTGTTTCAGCCTTGCGGGCTTTGTTCACTAGGCCCGCAAGGCTGAAACGCATTTACATCTGCTGGCTGTGTTTCTTTTATGGAGAATCAATACATTTTGAAGATTTTAAAGAGCAAGCAAGGGGTTTTCTACTGCAGCTGTGCGACTGCCTTTCCGCACCTGATCTTCTGATCATATTGGGTAGTAGCACCCTACTTCTGCTCTAATTTATAGTCTTCTAGCAAAGCCAGCAAAAGGAGTTTCACTTTATGGCAAAATCTTATATCTTTCCAGATATGCTAAAAGTATGTTTTTTTTTTTAAAAGCTAGAAAGAAAAAACAGAGCAAAACAAAAAGCCCATTAGCTTCTGTACTGCATGTCTCTATAAAGACAGCAAACATGAAGAAAGGCACAATAAGGTTGTTCTGCTGTCTGATGTGTCTGTATGATCAGAAAGGCTCTTCCTTGGATTCTGTTCCAGTTGTCTGGTTTATCTCATATTTACAAGCAAGAACCTTAACCTTGTATCATTACTGTGTAACACTCCAGCTCTTCTCTAAGCACAGCTATTTCTACAGGGCTGTTGTTAAAAAGCAATAATTATTACTCCTTACATTTTATATACCCGGGGCATGGTATTCGGGGCTGCAAACAGCCTGTATCATCAGGCCAATGCCAGAGAATAGTGATTTGTATGTGTTTTATGAGGTTGGAAGGTGATTTTAACGGTATGCAGGTAAAACTGACAATTGATTTATCTTCCACAATAGGTTCCCACTATAAAATTATTTTGCAGTAGCGGAGATAAATCTGTAAGGTGCCATGGCTCAGCTACATGAAGCATAGTCCATGCCGGCAGCTGTGTGCATTTTACTTTGGAGAATTAGACTGTTATTTCTGACCTAGTATTTATTGATCTGAGGGACCGCAAAACATTGCTGTAGGTTTCAGCAAACTTATTTTCTAAAAATGCTGGAATGAGTAGTATGTTGTAGATGTAGAATTATGCATTCTGTGATAACGATGTGTGTATGTAATTAAATCATATTTTCTGTGTTGAAAAACTCCCATCAAGATTTGATTTTCAGTATTCACCGTAAAGCTTGTAACATTTTCTTATTCCTAAGGCACCTTTTACATGGGTGGTACAATCTGTTCTGCCTATCAATTTATCAGATGGACCTGATCCACAGCTCTATGTAAGTTTATGGGCAGGCAGATGTAAACTGATGTCTGTCTGTTTAAATCCAACTACTTCCATGCAGGCCTGGGAAACAAAATAGAAACAAAATAGAAAAGAAGTGCGTTCTTTTCTATTTTTCTGGACCCAAACCTGCTGGTTGAGAGATTGGCTGACTTAAACAGATACAGCCAGCCATAGACCATATATAGGTCCAGAAAGTGCTGGTTTGTAAAAGCAGAAGAACATTGAACAGGCACAGATGTCACAAAGGGAATCATTTACTAAGAATAAGGAGAAGCAATTGTCTGAATTTGTAGTTTCACCTAATTAAAACAATTAGGACCTCGATTTGGCGAATGGGAAAGCGCGATCATATAGGCGAACGTCTCATAGTAAATGTCGAATCGGCATAGTCACGTTTATATACCGTAATTGGCAATGGCAAACGTGTTTCCTAACAAACCAAACAACAGTCTTGTAAGGCACTAGACTGACTCCACCTTGATGAAAAGTTCACCGACATGATTGATCCAGATATCAATAGTTATTTAGAAGGGCTGCCTCAAAGTGACCACTGAGATAGGATAGAGAAACACATGACAACATAACACTGACAAGGCGCTCCTGAAATGACATGTCGGTGTCATATATGCACTATATGATAAGACCTCAAAGCGCTGACTGGCAGTGATATCAAAGGCCCAGAAGCACAGAGGACAGTCCACACATGGTTAAAAAAACAATGACATGAACAGTGGTTACCAGTTGATGACCAACTCCATACGACAGGCATGCAGGATATGCTGGGGAATCGGGTAATCGATGAGGACCATAGGTTCCGTGTTGGAACATTTTCACCGGCCGCGGCAAAGAGGCGGGTGGATCCACGTCATCGGAAGTAGACATCGCCTGAAGTGATGTAGCCAAAACCAGGGAGTCTGTGGTGGTGGACACTGAAACTGGGACACACCAGAGAATCACACCGAACGCTAGGATAACAAGTTTCGGGGTACGCCCCTTTGACAAACGCCTAAGGCTAGGTTCACACATGTCCAGTGCGAACAGCGAATTTCCTAAGCAGCGGTTCAGATGCTATCTTTAACATTAGCTGGTTGTTAAGGAGCAGGACAGGAAGTCTGCCGCCACGTCCTTACCAACAGATGACTCATCAGCTGTCAGCGGGCTTTCCCTCTGACAGATGAATGTAAATAAACCATTGCCGGTAATAAAAAATCGTGAAAAAAACGGCATGGGGTCCCCCCAATTCATACCAGACCCTTGGGTCTAGTATGGATTTTGAGGGAAACCCCCACGCTAAACGTAAAAAAAATTATGTGGGGTTCCCCCCAAAATCCATTACCAGGCCCTTATCCAAGCATGCAGCCTGGCAGGCCAGGAAAGGGAGGGGCAAGTGAGCAACCCCCTGAACCATACCAGGCCGCATGCCCTTAACATGGGGGGTGCTTTGGGGCAGGGGGGACTTTGGCCCCTACCCCAAAGCACCTTGTTCCCATGTTGGGACAATGGCTTGGGACAGTGGCCTCTTCCCCATAACCCTTGGTGGTGGTTGTGGGGGTCTGTGGGCAGGGGGCTTATCGGAATCTGGAACCCCTTTTAATAAGGGGGTCCCAGATCCTGGCCCCCCTATGTTAATGAGTATGGGGTACATTGTAACCCTACTCATGCACAAAAAAAGTGTCACAAAGAAATCAAGACACACACAGTTTTTGACAATTCCTTTATTAAAAATAAAAAGACGAATGTCCCCCGGTGTGGATCCATTATTAATCACAATGCTGCTGCATCACCAGACCCAAAAAGAAAAAAGCTCTGCCAGTGCCAAAGGTTTCCCGTCGTCTGCCCGCTCCGCCGTGTGACAGTTCTTAAATAGCTTAGGGATGGAGCAGCAACATCACCTGGTGGCACCGCCCCCTTATGAGGTCACCGACCCAGCATGCACAGTGCTCACCTCTATGCCTACAGGTTTTGTCTAAACTCAGACATCATCAGAAGGACGCCTCCTGATGTCTGTGTTTAGACAAAACCCATAGTAGAGTAGAGGCGAGCACAGCTTCCCAGGTCTCCAAAACAGTGGATGTCAGTACGCTGGCTCCCATAGCAGGGCGGCGGCGGCATTTTTTTTATATACAACCGGCAGATGAGGGCACCCAAAGATGTGAGTGTATTTTCAGCAGTTTTAATGTTTTTTATATTTTAAATAAATGGTTTGCACTAAAAAATCATCTGATCAAAGAGCAAATAAGAGCAAATAATCTGGCCTCTTCTCAGGCAAAGCAAACCCCACTACTGCAGGCCTTTTTATAAAATAGGTTGGATTGTTAGCATGGAAGCTATCAGCCTGTGGCACTGCTGAGGTGTTATGGAAGACCAGGATGCTTCAATAGCGGCCTTCAGCTCTTCTGCATTGTTCGGTCTCATGTCTCTCATCTTTCTCTTGGCAATGCCCCATAGATTCTCTATGGGGTTCAGGTCAGGCGAGTTTGCTGGCCAATCAAGTACAGTAATCCCACGGTCATTGAACCAGGTTTTGGTGCTTTTGCAGTGTGGGCAGGTGCCAAGTCCTGCTGGAAAATTAAGTCAGCATCCCCACAGAGCTCGTCTGTGGAAGGAAGCATGAAGTGCTCCAAAATCTCCTGGTAGACGACTGCGTGGACCCTGGACTTAATGAAGCACAGTGGACCAACACCAGCAGATGACATGGCTCCCCAAATCAACACTGACTGTGAAAACTTCACACTGGACTTCAAGCATCTTGCAGTGTGTGCCTCTCTATTCTTCCTCCATACTCTGGGTCCTTGGTTTCCAAATGAGATGCAAAATTTGCTCTCATCAGAAAAGAGGACTTTGGACCACTGAGCAACAGACCAAGTCTGTTTTTCTTTAGCCCAGGTAAGACGCTTCTGATGTTGTTTGTTGTTCAGGAGTGGCTTGACAAGAGGAATATGACATTTGAAGCCCATGTCCAGGATCCGTCTGTGTGGTGGCTCTTGATGCACTGACTCCAGCCTCAGTCCACTCCTTGTGAAAGTCCCCAACACTTTTGAATGGCCTTTTCCTGACAATCCTCTCCAGGCTGCGGTCATCCCTGCTGCTTGTGCACCTTTTTCTTCCACATTTTTCCCTTCCACATAACGTTCTATTAATGTGCTTTGATACAGCACTTTGGGAACATCCAACTTCTTTTGCGGCTTTCCCTCCTTATGGAGGGTGTCAATGATGGTTTTCTGCACAAATGTCAGGTCGGCAGTCTTTCCCATGATTGTGATTCCTACTGAACCAGACTTAGAGACCATTTAAAGGCTCAGGAACCCTTTCCAGGTGTTATGGCTTAATTAGCTGATTAGAGTGGGACACTTTGAGCCTAGAATATTGCACCTTTTCACAATATTCTAATTTTGTGAGATTGTGGATTTGGGTTTTCATGAGCTGTAAGCCATAATCATCACAATTATGACAAATCACAGCTTGAACTATCTTGCTTTGCATGTAATGAGTCTACCTCATATATTAGTTTTACCTTTTAAGTTGCATTAGTGAAATAAATGAACTTTTGCACGATATTCTAATTTTTCGAGTATCACCTGTATGTCTTAACATGAAAATTTGCAAAACTTTCAAAGCGGGTCATCTTCAAATTAAGAAACACATGTCTAGTGTGACAGCAGGAAGGTAAAGTCACCTGGTTGCATCCAGGGGGGTAGATATATTTCGCCCAGATTCAGGCTTTACGCCGACTTATACAACTAGGTGGAGAGTTGTATAAGGCTAGTGGGCTCATGGATGAGTCATACCTCTAGGGAGAGGGCTGGGCGTCGTGCAGACAGGGAGTTGATGAGGCCAGCTGAAGCTTGTCAGCTCATTTAGGCCTCTATAAGAACTCCCAGCTTCATTAGATGTTAGCTCATGCCTGGAACCAGACCTGTGTGGACTGTCTAGGGAGAGTGAACCCCTGTGCGGTGAGGCAAAGCCTGTGTGGCTATTTGTTTGGACTTTTACTAAACCAGGGACTTAGGGACTAGGACAGCACTAGGCTGATCCCAGTTGTTAGTTAGGAAACCTGTATGTTTAGTCAGAGGTCAACTTGACCAGGATTTATTTTGGTTATGTTTCTTTTGCTTTGCTGTGTTTTGTCACTGTAAATAGAAAATAAACGGCACCTTTTTTTGATTTTGAAAACCACAACCTCCGTTTGCTGGGCCTGTTTTGTGTGGGGAGCCCATCCCGGGGGTCACACACACCCGCTGCCGAGCTAACCCCCTCACAGTTGGTGGAGAACCAGTGGCAGTTTTTTTTAAGCCAGCATGGAGGAGATACTGAAGCAGCTGGCTCTAGCAAATGCCAATCAACAGCAGACAAATGCAGGTTTGCAAAGGAGCCTTGCAGCCCAGCAGCAGACAAACGCAACTTTGCAACAGAGTCTGGAGGCTCAGCAACGAGCCCAGCAGCAATCTGAGGCCCTCTTCATAGACCTGTTGCAGAAGCAAGAGCAGAGACTACAACAACAGATGGAAGCAGTAATGCAGCAACGTCCGCAGACCAGTGAGGAAAGCCGTCCCACTAATACCGCGTCCTTTGGGGTGAGTCGTTTATTGACAAAAATGACTGGAGAGGATGATCCAGAGGTATTTTTGACCACATTTGAAAGGACCGCTGAAAGAGAAAAGTGGCCTGAGGAGCAGTGGGCTGGACTGGTGGCTCCTCTGTTAACTGGTGAATCGCAGAAAGCTTACTATGACCTAGAGCCTAACCAAGCAAAAGACTATGTGATGCTAAAAGCTGAAATATTGGCAAGGCTGGGTGTCACCCAGGCTGTCCGGGCTCAGCGTGTGCATAACTGGACTTTCCAGCTTGGAAAACCCCCCAGGTCTCAAATGTATGATCTCATTCACCTGAGCAGAAAGTGGCTACAGCCAGAGACTTTGTCCGCACCAAAGATTGTGGAACGTGTTGTAATGGATCGGTTTTTGAGAGCTCTTCCTACTGCCATCCAAAAGTGGGTAAGCCATGGAGACCCAGAGACGGCCGATGGTCTTGTGGATCGTGTGGAGAAATACTTGGCTACAGAGAACCTGACGGTCTCTTCCAGAGACACTCGGACTTTCCACCCTAAGACCAGACCATCCCCAGGGGCGGATAAGAGGATTCCAAGGGGTGAGGGTGGAGAGAGTGAGAGGGTGGGAGCTCTACCCCAAGTTTGGCGAGAACAGCCTGGGAAATCAGCGGCTCAAGAGGCGGCAAGAAGGATCGTTTGCTACCGCTGCCGGCAAGCGGGACATATTGCAGCCAATTGCCCGGTTGTGGAGGAACCCATGCAGTGTGACTTTCTGACGGGCAGACGTCAGTCGCTGTGTGCGACAGTCGCATGCACTGCCATTCGAGGAACTGAGAAACATTTATGCAAAATGTGTGTTAATGGTAGAAATGTTGTGGTATTGCTGGATTCAGGTAGCCTTGTGACCCTGATAAAGGCTGAGTTAGTTAAAACAGAGGTCTCTGGGAATAGCAAGGTAGCTGTTATTTGTGTGCATGGGGACACCCGAGAGTATCCAGTGACTACAGTGTGTTTCGAGACCCCCAAAGGTACCCTCTCTCATCCAGTGGGCTTAGTATCTCAGTTACCGCATGACGCCATTGTGGGAAGGGATTTTCCGAAGTTCTGGGAACTGTGGGATGATCCTGAGCCCCTCACTGGTGCCCCTATGTACCAGGAATGTGATAGCCAGAACTCCCCTGAGAGTGGTGAGGACTCTCCGGAATTTCCCTTATCAGTATTGGCAGGGGAGACTCAAGAAACTGGAGAGGAGCCCACCTCCTCAGACGAAAACCTACCGTCTGTGGAGTTTTCTGATCTTGAGGTTCACAGGGAAAACTTTGCCACAGAACAGTTGAAAGACCCCGCCCTAATAAAGGCACGGGAAAACGTAGTGAAAATAGATGGTGAGTTAGTGAACCCAGATAATACCTGCACTTACCCATACTTCAGCGTAGAGAAGGACCTACTGTATCGGGTGGCAAAAAGGGCAGAAGAAACCGTTGAGCAGCTTGTGGTGCCCAAACCTTACAGGAAGTTGGTGTTGGAGTTGGCCCATGGGCACATTCTTGGAGGTCATCTGGGGACAGAGAAAACCCGAGAGAGGGTATTACAGAGATTCTATTGGCCGGGGGTGATGAAGGACGTAGAAAATTATTGTTCCTCCTGCCCTGTGTGTCAGAGGTTGGCCCCGATGCCACATTTCCGTAGCCCGCTGGTCCCTCTACCCATCATTGAGGTCCCGTTTGAGAGGATCGCCATGGATTTGGTAGGTCCTATAATCAAGTCCGCTAGGGGGCACCAGTACATATTAGTTATAATGGACTATGCCACCCGTTATCCAGAAGCGATCCCTCTCCGAAATACCTCGGCCAAAACCATAGCCAAAGAGCTATCTCTTGTTTTTAGCCGGGTGGGTATTTGTAAAGAACTGCTTACGGACCAAGGTACACCCTTTATGTCCCGGGTTATGAAAGAGCTGTGTAAATTGTTCAAAGTGACGCAATTGCGTACGTCTGTGTATCACCCCCAAACCGATGGGCTGGTTGAAAGATTCAACAAAACCCTAAAACAAATGTTGAAGAAAGTGGTGGATAGAGATGGAAAGGATTGGGACTGTTTACTTCCTTATTTGATGTTTGCTATTAGGGAGGTGCCCCAATCCTCTACGGGATTCTCCCCCTTTGAGTTACTGTATGGGAGACACCCAAGAGGGCTGTTGGATATTGCCAAGGAAACTTGGGAAAGTGAGAGTTCTCCCCACAGGAGTGTGATTGAGCATGTCGCCCTGATGCAAGATCGAATTGCACAGGTAATGCCCATCGTGAAGGAACATTTGGCCCAAGCGCAGTTGGCACAGCAGAGAGTGTACAACCGTGGAGCCAAGACCCGTACCTTTTCCCCGGGGGATAGGATATTGGTACTTGTCCCTACGGTTGAAAGTAAATTCCTTGCCAAATGGCAAGGCCCCTATGAGATAATGGAAAAAGTGAGCGAAGTGAATTACAAGGTCAGACAACCAGGAAGGCGAAAGCCCGAACAGATCTATCACGTTAATCTGTTGAAAGCCTGGAGGGATAGAGAGTCCCTAGTCGCAGACACTTGGTCACCAGCTCAAACTGGTTGCGTGATTCCTGAGGTTGGAATAGCAGCCACCTTGTCACAACCCCAACAACAGGAGGTTAAGGAGTTTGTGCTTCGCAACAAGGAGGTATTCTCTGAGCTGCCGGGACAAACATCTGGGGTAGAGCATGACATCATTACCCCGCCCGGTGAAAGGGTGAAGTTAAAACCCTATCGGATCCCAGAGGCTCGACGGGAGGCAATACGGGAGGAAGTACAGAAAATGCTGAACTTAGGGGTGATAGAGGAGTCCCAAAGTGATTGGTCTAGTCCCATCGTGTTGGTGCCTAAACCGGATGGGAGCTGGCGATTTTGTAACGATTTTCGTCAGTTGAACAAAGTTACAAAATTTGACACCTACCCCATGCCACGTATAGATGAGTTGATCGACCGGCTGGGAACAGCCCGATACATGACGACTCTTGACCTCACAAAAGGGTATTGGCAAATCCCCCTGGCCAAGTCGGCCAAAGAGAAAACCGCATTTGTAACCCCAGACGGGGCGTTCCAATATAAAAGAATGCCGTTCGGGTTACAGAATGCGCCGGCCACATTCCAGCGGAAAATGGACCAGATGCTGAGGCCCCATCGGAAGTATGCTGCGGCTTACCTGGATGACGTAATTGTCCATAGCACAGATTGGGCCTCACATCTGCCAAAAGTGCAAGCAGTCCTGGACTCTGTTCGGGAAGCGGGGTTTACGGCTAACCCCAAGAAGTGTACCATTGGGCAGGAGGAGGCCAAATATCTTGGGTACACCATTGGGAGGGGAGTAATAAAACCCCAACTCAACAAAGTCGAGGCCATCCAGAGTTGGCCACGTCCCAACAGCAAGAAGCAGGTACGAGCCTTTCTGGGAATCGCTGGGTATTATCGGCGATTCATTCCCCACTTTGCTTCTAAGGCTGTGCCCCTAACCAACCTGACGAAGGGGAAAGGGTCGGTCATGATTAAATGGACCCCCGAGGCTGAGGCAGCATTCCAATTCTTGAAACAAGCCTTATGTAGCCAGCCAGTGTTGTACTCACCCGACTTCTCTAAAGACTTTGTCGTACAAAGTGATGCGTCAGATGTGGGGTTAGGAGCAGTATTGTCCCAGGTCTGGAACGGGGAAGAGCACCCAGTCATTTACCTCAGCAGGAAGTTGAAGTCCCATGAGGTAAATTACGCCACCGTTGAAAAGGAGTGTTTAGCGGTGAAGTGGGCTCTAGATTCCCTTCGGTACTACCTGCTAGGTAGGCACTTTGACATGGTTACGGATCACGCTCCGTTAAAGTGGATGGCTCAAAACAAGGAAACAAATAGAAGAGTGAATAGGTGGTTCCTGGCCCTCCAGGAATTCAACTTCACAGTAAAGCATCGCCCTGGCGTTCAAATGGGGAATGTGGATGCTTTGTCTCGAGTACATGAATGCCTGATTGCTGGTGTTCCAACCCCGAGGTTAAAACAAGAGGGGGGGGTATGTGACAGCAGGAAGGTAAAGTCACCTGGTTGCATCCAGGGGGGTAGATATATTTCGCCCAGATTCAGGCTTTACGCCGACTTATACAACTAGGTGGAGAGTTGTATAAGGCTAGTGGGCTCATGGATGACTCATACCTCTAGGGAGAGGGCTGGGCGTCGTGCAGACAGGGAGTTGATGAGGCCAGCTGAAGCTTGTCAGCTCATTTAGGCCTCTATAAGAACTCCCAGCTTCATTAGATGTTAGCTCATGCCTGGAACCAGACCTGTGTGGACTGTCTAGGGAGAGTGAACCCCTGTGCGGTGAGGCAAAGCCTGTGTGGCTATTTGTTTGGACTTTTACTAAACCAGGGACTTAGGGACTAGGACAGCACTAGGCTGATCCCAGTTGTTAGTTAGGAAACCTGTATGTTTAGTCAGAGGTCAACTTGACCAGGATTTATTTTGGTTATGTTTCTTTTGCTTTGCTGTGTTTTGTCACTGTAAATAGAAAATAAACCGCACCTTTTTTTGATTTTGAAAACCACAACCTCCGTTTGCTGGGCCTGTTTTGTGTGGGGAGCCCATCCCGGGGGTCACACACACCCGCTGCCGAGCTAACCCCTCTCACACTAGTAACCATAAAATATACCCAATCATGTTTTAAAGTTTCTTTTTATTTGCAATTCTCCTGCTCCTAGGAGGGGAACTCATTTAGACGGTCGCTGAGTTCTGTACTATTAGTAAATTTGCTTTCGGGACAATTTTTTCCCACGTGCTTTAGTAAATCTGTTTGCAAACTAGATGCTTTAGTAATTGATCCCCAAAGTGTCATTTGTCAAGTTCTGCTCCAGTTCAGCAAAGGGTCTGTTCATGGATCCCCTGCTGATCAGATGATCCCATGTGACAGGCGCCCTGAGCTAGCCATACACATTTTGGTTTCTCTCATTCAGCCGGCTAAACAGAGCAAATGGAGAAATATCTAGTTGGCTGTTGTATTCAGACAGCTGCAGCATCTTCAGCTGCCTCAATACCTGAAAAGTGACTTCATCTTCTTGGATGCAGCCACTGTTCATCAACAATTTTCCACTCGGCTCTAATTTTTCAATTAAAGTTTGTTGAACCAGGTGTTGCTGACAGGGCCACCCACAGCTTGAATTTTGGCTGATTGAGCAGAAAACATCTGACATAGGTGGTGTGACTTAGCAAGGTATCAAGGTGCACAAGCCTGGTCTGTCCCATCTCTCTACCTTGATCAAGAATAACTACGGTAAGTTCAGAAGTCATTCTGCAGTAACAATTCTGGTGCTAATTATTAATTGCTCTAAGTTATAGTCTATAGTTGGGTAGAGGGATTAGAACTCTTGTCAGGTAGTATTGCTGCCTGTGCTCCTGTTGGGGAGAGTCCCCCTATATATTTGTCCTGTTTACCATTATTATCCAAAGTAAAAGAAAATCCCACATTTTGGGTTGACATCAGAACAGGAATAGAAGGGAATCTTCCAATCAGGACTCAGTTCTGGTGACACGCTGGGATTCCCTCACTTTGGCGGGATTTCCTCTCGCTTCCTGGTTGGCTATGGGACATGGGCTATGGGACAGAAAGTCAAGGGATATCTCCCTAATGGGACACAGATGGCTAAAAAATACCAAAAAAACTGATGGTGTTATAAACCTCCCTACTCTTTCTGCGTTCCACCACAGAGGGCCTCTTAGCCCTGGAAGTGTTGGCTTATTTTTAAGTATACAGTTGTGTTAAAAATAATAGCAGTGCATTTAAAAAAGTTAATAAAACTCAAAATCCGTATAATAGCTTTTATTTGCATACACGCAAATGCATTGGGAACACTGCACAGCCTGTTCCAAATCAAAACATGCAGAAAAATGTTTCAATTTTGTTATTACTTTACAGAAAGTGAAGAAAAAGGAATATTAGGCTTTTCCAAAAAAAATAGCAGTGTCTGCATTTTTCTTTACAAACTTTACTGCATAAACTGAAAAATGTTTGAAGATTTAGCTTTCCTGTGACTCACTGAACTAATATTTAGTTGTATAACCACTGTTTCTGAGAACTGCTTTACATCTGTGTTGCATGGGGTTGACCAACTTCTGGCAACTGTAAACAGCTATTGCAGCCCAGGACAATTGCACTACATTCCACAATTCCTCTGCCATTCTTGGTTTCACCTCAGAAACAGCATTTTTGATGTCACTCCACAAGTTTTCTATTGGATTAAGGTCCAGGGATTAGGCTGGCCACTATATAAGGTTTATCTTGTTGGTCTGGAACCAAAATGCTGCTCGCTTACTGGTGTGTTTGGGGTCGTTGTCTTGTGGAAACACCCATTTCAAGGGCATTTCCTCTTCGGCATAAGCCAACATGACCTTGTCAAGTATTTTGATGTTTTCAATTGATCCATGATCCCTGGTATGGGATTAATAGGCCCAACACCATACTATGAGAAACATCCCCATATCATGATGCTTGCGCCACCATGCTTCACTGTCTTCACAGTGTACTGTGGCTTGAATTCAGTGTTTGGGTGTCATCTGACAAACTATCTGTGGCACCTAGTTCCAAAAAGAAAAATCTTACTTTCATCAGTCCACAAAATGTTGAGACATTTCTCTTTAGGCTACTCAATGTGTTCTTTGGCAAATTGTAACTTCTTCAGCACATGTTGTTTTTTCAACAAAGCTTTTTCTTGCCGATAGCTTGGCTTCACAGTCTTAGTGTCCATTTATTGAATGTTCCATACAAACAATGACACACGTGAAAAAAATGAAAGCCAAAGGGCTGCTGTGCTAGAAAAAAACAATGTATAAAATAACTAAATATGAATATAGATACAGCTGCCACGACCTTAAAGCGGAGCTCCGCCGGAAAAAAAAATATTAAAAGCCAGCAGCTACAGCTACAGCAGCTGCTGGCTTTTAATATTTGGACACTTACCTGTCCTGGAGTCCAGCGACGTCCGCAGCAGAGGACGAGCGACCGCTCATCGCTCTGCTGCTCCCTCCGCCATCCTCGCTGAGGGAACCAGGAAGTGAAGCCCTCCGGCTTCATGCCCGGTTCCCTACGGCGCATGCGCGAGTCACGCTGCGCCGTTCTGATTGGTGCTCCTGTGTTCTGGGAGCCGAGTGTCTCCCAGAACACCAAGGGAAGTCTGCGGGAAGTGACGTAACTCCCGCAGATTCCCGGAGAGAGGACTCACGGATGTGGGTGAAAATACCTGTCTTAGACAGGTATCTTCACCCCCCTCCCCCCTAAAAGGTGTCAATTGTGACACCGGAGGGGGGGAGGGTTCCAAATAGCAAAAGTTGCTATTTAGGGTGGAGCTACACTTTAAAGTTAAAAATAAGCAAAATAGATGCAGCCCTAATAAAAGATATTTTCAAAATATCAGGTGGAATTTTTTTTTTTTTATTCAAATTATCAAGTGAAAAAAGAAAACTAAAGCAGAGTCCCATTGAAATTCAAGTCCATAAATGACAAGGGGATAACACCCATCCGTGTAGGTATAGAAAAAAGACTGCAGAAGAGGTTATCATGAAGAAATCCTTCATATACAGTATAGTGCATCCAACTCCACACCCAGGTGAGTGAGTAGCGTGCTTACCAGATAACGGTGACCACTATACAGTAGTCTCACCAGGCTTAGGGAAATAGGTCTCCCCAGGACCCTTAGTATTGTCTGGAACAGCAGCTACAAACTAGTAGTACTCAAAGACATAAGAAGAAATGCTCCCATAGCGCAGTATGTTGAACAAAATGAATTTAATAAAAACAAATTAATTGTACTTACAAAGTAGAAGCCATTCAATAGCGATAAAGCAGCATGTCTTTAAAATCGAAATCACGGTGTCTCCATCAACTTCAATTCACTTCCTATATTGTTTGCCCATCCACCTCCTGAGAGTAAAAAACGTGATTACGTCACAGTCGTAGGCTCCACCCTACGTGTTTTGTCACTAACGGATGTTGTCTGGGGATTGGCCTTTCGTTCCCATTTAAGTAAATTAACCACAATGTGATAGTATTTGAGTAGGTGATCAATAAAATATTGAACAAGGGGCTACAAAATTAATTTTATAAACACAAAGTTTAAAGCCAAACTCCAATAACAAGATAAAAATGAATAACCTATTGAAAGAAAAAATAACAAAACTATATTTACTGCAATATTTACCTTCAATTCAGAGATTTCCCCAACGGTACTTTTTTCCTACCCACTTTCTCTGAACCCAGGTCATCCTAGACCTGGCCCCAGCCTGTGACTGGACAGTGAAATGAGAATCAGAACAGTGATCTCTATCTTCACTCTTTTCCTGTGAGCATTTACTTTTCACTGCTTTCTTTTCCTGTGAGCATTTATTTTGTCAGCACATGAAATTATTGTCTCCTTATACTGCTTATTTCCCTCACACTCCCGCCTTGTTTTACAGGGACTGCAAGAGGCTGATAGCAGGTCAGGTTCAGATACTTACACTGCTTGTATTCAAAAATATAATTAATGATGTATTCAAGATAAAAAATGCATTAATTGTGTCCTTTATATCTGCCTTGAGATCAGCTTTAAGAAACTAGTCTTAAAAACGGGAATATGTACTCTTAAATAAAGACACTAATTCTAAATCAGAAATTACAAAATAAATTGAAATAAATACTGAGTGAGGTATACACCCTATGACAGCAAAATTTCTAGGAATAAAATTTAAATATTTAAGATAAATAACAAAATTTTAGCTATAATGTGGTATAAAAAAGAAAGAATTTAACTGTCCAATGATTGAGAGTTCCAAAAACAGATTACTGCTAAGTAGTTTTTATCTTAAATTATATTTTGATTAGCATGGGGGACAGATAAAAGCTCTGTCAGGTTTCTAATGCATGCCCATGTTTGGAAAATCTTCCATCACTCCTGTTTCAGTGATTGCCTCACCAACATGAAATCAGACAATACTACAAAGCAAACAGATGTAGGGGGAGATTTACTAAAACTGGTACCCACAGAATCTGGTGCAGCTGAGCATAGTAACTAATCAGCTTCTAGGTTTTAGGCCGGGTTCACACTGCTCTAACACGGAAGTCGGACGACTTCTGATCCGACTTTGCCCTATGACTAAAGCTGAGTTCACATCTAAGCCAAATGCGGCTCGCAGCAAGGGTTCGGTGCGTCCCTGTTCCCCATTTCAGGGATGAATTAGGGCCAAATTTTTGCCTGAATTCGGCCCCGAAACAGAGCCAAAAACGCACAGCACTCCTGTGCAAGCCGCCATGGAAATATGTGAACCGGCTCTGTAGAGAGCCCTTTACAATCTCCTGTCATGTGAATTGGATGCAGGGAAACCTGCATCCAATTCACACTAGTGGCAACCCAGCCTTAATGTCCGACTTCCATTCAACTTCAATGAATGGGATCAGACTTTGATCCGACAATACTCGGCTCTTTGAGTCTGGTATGAATCTTAGGGGAGGACCCCATGCCAAAAAAATGTATAAAAATGGTGTGGGGCTCCCCCCAAGACCATACCAGATCCTTCGGTCTATTATGGTTTTTAAGGGGAAACCCCACGCCAAAAAAATGGGGCGGGTCCCTCCCAAAATCCATACCAGACACTTATCCGCCCCTCCCTCCTGGACCATACCAGGCCACATGCCCTCAACATAGTGGTGGCAGGGCCCTGCGCCTCCCACCCCAAAGCACCTTGTCCCCATGTTGATGGGGACAAGGGCCTCTTCCCGAAAACCGTGGGCAGTGGTTGTGGGGGTCTGTGGGCAGGGCAGGGGACTTATCAGAATCTGGAAGCCCCCTTTATCAAGGGGGCCCCCAAATCCCGGCCCACTTCCTATGTGAATGAGTAGGGGTATATTTTACACCTACTCATTCACCCAAAAAAGTGTAAAAAATAAATAGAAACGGTGCACAGGTTTTTGACAAAGTCCTTTTTAAAAATTAAGAATGTTCCCCATCATAGCTCCAACGTGTCTTCTTTCTCCGGTGATGTCATCTCCCTTTGGTTCTTCTTCCTCCGATGATGTCTTCTTCCTCCGATGATGTCTTCTTCCTCCGGTACTTCTCCCCCTGCTAATGTCTCCTTCCTCTGGTTCTTCCTCCGGTTCTTCTCCCTCCGCTGTCTTCTTTCTCTGATTCTTCTGCCTGTTCTTCTCCCTCCACTGATGTCTTCTCCCGACGCTGGCTCCCGTTGTCGTTGTGTCGGCTCCCGCTGTCTGCCATTTCTTACATGGGGCATGGCCCCCTTGTGTTGTCTCCACCCGAGGCATTATGGGGTGGTGATGTCCCAATAACCCTGACCCTTCTGTGCTTATGGTTTTGTAGTTACAATTTAGGTAATGAGACTATAAAGAAATGGAAAGTGTAAATTCGAGTTAGCAAGGATCAAAGCCAAAAACAGATTTCTTATTATAGTTAAATATAGCATTCCAGTTTACATAAAATTAAGAAAGATTTGTAACTTAGAAGTTATAATTGCCAAAGAGTTAAATAATTATTTTCATTTGACTGTGCAAAGGAATTGTCATTCCTGAAATGAGGTGGAATGAAATACAGTAACTGATGCTGATGCTCCTTTTTAAATCTTACATTTCTCAAGAAGTGCAGTGCTTAAAGTGGGTCTTGCAGTACAATGCAGGGCCTTCATATAATGTCCAAGCCCCCTGGGCTTTAGAAATCCCCTAATGTCAGTAGTTCCATAATTACCTGTAAAGAAAACAAACTAGATTTATACTTGCCTTATTCTGTCTTCCACATTAGTGGCTGTGAGGTCACTGTCCTTCTGGGAAGGTTTCTGACCAGAGCAGGTAGAATCACCTAAAAGGACCTTCCAGTCTATTGCAAAAATGCATTGTCGCAATATTTCAGCTGCTTTGTATTCCCCAGATTCTAGCTGGAAGGAATGTGATGTTATCCTTGTCTATGAGCCAAGGCGGGGTTAGGCTAGTATAAATGATAATGTATAGAGAGAGTCAGCATTAAACTGCACCACACCCTAATCAAATTGAGAAAATATCCCAAACGGAGGACTCTGTGTACTTTTTAGGTGCACAAGGACAAGCGATTCAAATCTTTTTAATCCTTTAAGCTGGCCATACACCATACAATTTTCTTATTCAATTTCCTTTAGATTTACCTTCAACTGTGTAGTGCAAGGGCCTGTCTGATTACACACAAATTGAAAGTGTTTAGATTTGACCTCATATTATATGGTTTTGGTAAATCTAAAGGAAATCTATAGAAGAAAATTGTATAATGTATGGCCAGCCCTAGTCACATACAATTAAAATAGAAAACAAATAAACATCACAGTTAAAATACAAGAATAAAAACAGATTCCATATAGTGGACTCTACAAAAACTTGTCAATGTCACAATTAATAAGTAATAGAAAAAGTAGGGTTCCCCAATGCACTGTGTTAATGCCTCAATGTGTTTTCTGAGAGGAACCCGCTTCCTAAAATGATTTAGAATAATAAACATTAACAAATATTCTTCATACATGGCATACAAATTACAAATACTGATTACAATAAATGCAATAAATTTTTGCGTAACAAGCATATCAGGTTTGCTTTACTCACTGGTTTTATTCTTCTATTTTTTGTTTTTTGTATAATCTTTATTTACAAATATTTCAAATTTTCAATACAAAAGCAGTGACTAAACCTGTCACATCTGACATAGCATGTGGTGTACCGGTCTAAAGAGTATAGAATAGAAAATATGGGGAGTTCCATGTACCAGAGGATGCAAAGATCACAGCAGTTCATTCTCCATGTGGAAGAGAGAAGAGAAATAGCAAAAGGTCAACTGTGGGTCTGCTGTAGGATTGACAATAATGTTAGAGCCAGAGAGAGTGGACAAACACAGAACAATCCCCCACTAAAGCAAACATGAAGTGTGTCAGCTATTTCACGCATTTTCCTTTTTGTCCAAAACTTTTTGCAAGTCCCGTCCCACAAAAAGGCACACACACCTATGCCACAGGGAAGGGAGCATACGTAACAATAAGGTCAACCAATGGCGTAATAATGAAAAGGACATATTGTTAACAAAATATGACCAGTGTGTCCAATTAGACATTATTCTTTTATTTTAACAGTGATTTATATTTGTTTTTTATTATAATTTTATACTTAGGACCAAAAGTATTTTAATTGATTGTCCTTGCACACCTAAAAAGTCCAAAGTGTCCTCCTTCAAGGTTAGTATAAAATCTAACTTTTTTCCACACAGGTATATTTTATAACTACTAATGTTAGTTAATTTTTAAAAGGGGAGGTGGGGGCCTGACAATGTATTCAAATCTTGTATTTTACTGTAAGGCCTAATTAAACAAAAGTATGATAGCAAATGCGCTTAGCCCAGATGGCATCCATCCCCATGTGCTAAGACTTTAAGCTCAGTCATTGATAGCCCACCGTATCTTATTTTCTTTTTTGTGTCCTTTAACTGGATCATGATGTTGTATCATTATCTAAAAATTGTTAAAAGCTAAAACCAGAATACAATAGCAGATAATAATTTAATAGCAGAGCTTTCATCATGGGTTTGGAAATCACTCATAGTGGCTATTGGCTAACATGAATGTTTTTTATAAAGTTCAAATTTGTATGTCAGAGATGATACTCATAGAAAATATTTGGAATTTACTAAATCATTTGGCAGTATTCCTCATAAAGTTGAGGATTCTTGATTTGGGGGAGAATGTATTTAGATGGGGACAGAAGACAAAGGGTAGCTCTAAACAGAACGTATTCAAGAGGAATAAAATGTTGCTAATTTTGTTAATTGTTCAATTTGTTGAATTGTAGAATTGTTAAAACTTTGCAAGATAGTGACATAATACAGAAGGATCTTGGCAAGGATCTAGACAAAAACATGCCATTGGCAGTTAATAGGAAATTAAATTTATTGTGGAAAAGGTAAGGTTTTGCCACATTTTCAGTATTCTGCTCATTGGGAAATAGGTGTGGAAACCCTAAGTATATAAGCGATAACATGATTTATTTACTAAAAGAGGAGAGAAATGTTCACCGAGCTTCGTAAATTGGGTGAAGCTGTGTTCACCCCAAATAAGTAATCACATACTACCAAAAGTTCAGTTTTTTAAAATTATTGGTTTTTCAAAGTGAACATGGGCTTAACTTCATCTACTAACACAAACTTTGCAATCTGGAAAAAAAACTATGCTTAGTGAATAGTCACTAATATATTATGCATGTGTACATAACTATGTAACCAATCAGATTTAATTTTACTATAATCACTGAGTGTCAGTTATTCATTATAAGATTAATTATAATTGATTCATATTAGTCATCCATTTCACTTAAATAACTAGGCTAGTTATATTATATAAACTAAAAACAAAAACTCTCGTGCCCACCTATTAATTATAGTGCAACGTGACATACAACAAATTAAACCAATTAAAGAAGCCCCTTTGAAGAAGCTGACCAACGTAACGCGTAGGGCAGAGTTTGTCAGTTTGTGTCCTTGAGGGAATGTTTTTTCCCTATCTGACAGCAGCTGCAGCCCAATCTATTGGCTACCCGAACAGTCAACCAGATGGCTTCTATTTAGCAGTGAGCTGCCGGTCAACCCCACTTCATTTTGGCGCACACTGTACCCTGTATAGTTTACTATTTTTAAATAAAGTGACCTTAAAAATGGTTAAATAGAGAGCTCTGTTTTTATATTTTTATGAGCTGCATCTATCGTGAATCTGATTTGTAAAGGAGTGAAATCTGCATTGAGAGCCTGTCACCTATAGCTGATCCCAGCTTATTAAAGGGAAATGTGTGCTTTGACCTTTAAAATTTAAAGCCTATATCCTAAGGTGAGTATCTAGTCTATGTGGTGGTGGCGTTTTTTTCTCACATTTTGGAGGTGATTGAATACACTTTGTCAAGAGATTATTTACAGTGATTTCATGACTGCAAATAATTTTAAACCTCTGTGATTGATTGGCCATCTTTGGTTTTAAGGTGGTGGAACTTTATATCATCACATGGTGAATGTTGGTGGTGAATAGAATAAGAAGATCACAACAAAGGACTATTAAATACCTTGTGATTTATTTAGTTTGAATTTTGATACACAAAGATGAGACAAATGTAAATTTATATGAAATAACACACTCACATTTTTTTGTGTTTTTTTCACAAATTTTGGTGGTACACTGGTGGTATTTTGTAGTTATATTATATAGCTTTACAATGATATAGTTATATAGCTCATTTACATAATTCAAGAAAGGGTAGAAGGAGTCATTTATAAATGATGTTATACTCCAAGGGGAGAGGAGATTGACTTGTTTGTATGTTTGACAAATGGATGGAGGATTTGAACTATTGTACTGTCAAAAAATTCCTAATATAATCATCATTAAGATTTTTTACTGCTAAGAGATTCCTCAAACTAAACAAAGCAGCCTAAACTGAGCATAATCTGTAGAACAGCCGGACTGTAACTGAGGACTAAGCGTATTTTATCGCAATGAACGTTGCTTTCACCAAACATTGACAGATCTCACTGAACCAGGGTATCTTTCTGGTTCAGCAGCAGTGAATGTCACATTCATTGCTTTAGGGCCACATGTCAACATTCTTTGGGCTTGTGTTGTTGGCATGAGTTTGAAATCAGTTTAGCACACTTCTGAAATCATTCAGCATTTGACCACTGCATTTGACCTGCTGTTGACCTCCTTTTGGCCTGTATCTAACCTGTTTGAAGTGAACAAAAGCCTGTTGACACAGGCCTTTCAAATATGCTTATATATTTAGTTTAGTTTTGTTTTAGTTCTGTAACAGTGAAGCGGACATACTTAATAAAGTGTTTGAACTCTAGTTAGGTATGGTTTGCCTATGTCTTGCAGTATTTAGGCTTGCTTCAATGCTATTAACTAATAAAGACTGCCTGTAGTTAATAATTTAAACTTTCCATTAATAAAATACCTTTTTTTGACAATATATGTATCAATGGACAAAGGGCTTGTTCACACTTGACTGAATTTCTAACTTCTAACAAATGCTCCTATAGCATTAATGCGCTTCAGTATGGGCCTTAGACTCGCGTTAATGTGCTTTAGTATAGGCAGTAGAATGATGTTAATACGCTATAGTATGGGCGTTAGACTGACGTTTTACCAGCGTTAATGACGCTTTAAAAACACTCCCAAAACGCCCTATGCGCGCTTTTGACACATGTAATGCGCGTAAAACCGCTCCACAAAAGCCTTTTTTTTTTCATTATAGGATTCAAAACAATTTCAGGTGTGGCTTGTCATGGTGAATGTTTCCTGTGCATACTCCATTAGCAGGGAAGGCAGCAGCATAGATTCCTTTACTTTGCATTATCTTATGTTTGGCCTCCTGCAGCTGATGCTGATGTATGAGCAATTGGCTGAGCAGAGGAAGAGTAGAAGGGCATCCAGATGCTATAGGGTACATCCAATTGTCTCTCAGAGATTTTCTAAAGGGCACTGTCAGGGTCACCTGTGGCCAGGTGACAGATGCACACCGTAGGGGGACAGGAGTGCACCGCGAGGTAGTGAACCCTATGGCTGGCTTCTGCGGATAGGGAACTGGGTGGTTGTGGAAAGCGGGACCAGAGGAGCACAACCGGGATCCAAACGGAAGCTAGAGCCAAGATTCCCCAGGGCGCGGAGTCTAAGACCCAGCTGGTCTTCTCCAGGGCCTCTAGTGGTGAGGATGTTAGCTGCAGGCTGGGACCAGGTCGCGGCCCCTGGAGTTTCCTAGCTCACGCCCCGTAGGATAAGGGGAAAAGAGGGGAAGCAGCAGCACACGAAGAGAGAACCGAATAACAAGCTGAAGGTCAGGGGCCACAAGCAGACAAGGATAACGAAGAACAAGCCGAAGGTCAAGGGTCACGAGCAGACAGGGATAGTCGGGGACAAGCCAATAAGGTAACAGAGAGACAGACGTAGCACACGGCAGGCAGGAACCCAAACACACAATGCCTAACAAACACGTTGATCAGCAAAGCAGACTTGCAGTGCACAGGTTAATATAGTGTTCTGTGATAGGGCCTGGGGTGGAGTCTGGCTGGGAGGAGATTATAAAGGAAGCCAGGTGAAAGGGCTCAGGCCTCTAAGATGAACACATGGGAAGGAAGGTAAGCTGACAGACAAACACTACTGCATATCCATGACAGTACCCTCCCTCTTATGGGCCCTCCCCCGCCTGGACCCAGGCTTAAAGGGAAATCTCTGATGAAACCTTCTCAACAGATGAGGTGCAGCGACATCAGATGCAGCGATCCAAGACACCTCCTCAGGACCAAAACCTCTCCAATGCACAAGGTACTGAAGAATGCCTCTGCAGAGCCGAGAATCCAGAACTTGTTTAACCTCGTACTTAAGATTATCCTCAGAGACCGAAAACGAGGTAGGGAGATGACAAGAAGATCTATTGAGGACCAAAGGCTCTCTAGGAATAAGCAAGGGCATGAGAGGATCAACAGGAATCTGAGGAGGGTCCCCTAGACCCTTAAAGGGGAACTGGTCATCTTGCACAGGACCATCAGACTGGGCAGATGTCAGTGGAACCCTGAAGTCAGGTTGGTTAGAAGGTGACATGTCGCCGGAGTCAAGCTGAATAGCTGAAGGACAAGCAGAATGTCCCAAACAAGAAAAAGTAGGAGGCTCACTGGGCATGGGCTGGACTGGCATAACTAGTACAGAGGCAGCGTGAATAGCTGAGTCAGGTGTAGCGACTACCTGAATCGCATCGCAAGACGTAGCGACTACAGGACTTGTAGACAAGCTAGCCTGGCTGTGCGTCCAAGGGTGGTTAGGGACAGAGAAATGTAAATGGTTATGCAACCTGGAATGAATGACCGGCTCAGATTCACAGGGGGCAACCTTGGGTAGGCAGGACGAGGAACAGGAGGGACCCCAAGCCAGGATCTGTCCAGTAGTCCAGTCCACATGAGGAGAATGGAGCTGTAACCATGGGAGACCCAAAATTATAGGCGTTGAGGCCTTGAGTAAGATAAGGAAGGATATCCACTCCTGGTGGAGTGTCCCTACCGACATCTTAACAGGGAGGGTCTGGAAGCGGATAGGTCCCCCTGGGAGAACAGTACCATCAATCGCCAAGACCACCAATGGCGTGGTGAGGGGCAAAAGAGTAAGTCTCATGGACGATGCGATTTCCCAGTCCATGAAATTACCAGCGGCTCCGGAATCCAGATATGCTGAGACCGAATGAAAAGCACCAACATGAAGGAACACAGAAAGCAGAAGACGAGAAGGGGAAGGTGATATTTCTGGGTCCAATACTCCACTTTCCAGATGAAGTGGACCCGAACGTTTTTCTGGACAAAGAGAGCAAGTGTCACGAAAATGACCTTTGCCCCCACAGTAAAGACACAGACCAAGAGTTCTGCGCCTAGCACGTTCCTCGGGGGATAGCCTGGTCCGACCCAGCTGCATGGGTTCCTCAGCTGGTAGGAGATGCTCTACGGGTCGAAGAGAGGGGAGCTCAGGCTGACTAAGAACCAAGGAGTGCTGGCGTTGCTTTTCTATGGTCCTCTCCTGAAAGCGAATATCGATCTGGTTACACAAGGAGATAACGCCGGCCAGATCAGTGGGGATGGTTCTTCCTGCTAATTCATCCTTCACTCTATCAGACAGGCCATGCAAAAAGGTTGCGACTAAGGCCTCATTGTTCCAGCTCAACTCAGCCGACAGTATGCGGAAATGAAGGGCATACTGTCCCACAGAAGCAGACTCTTGGCGGAGACGTAAAAGGGCGCTGGCCGCTGAAGAGACACGAGACAGTTCTTCGAAGATATTCCGAAAAAGTTTCAAGAAGCCAGACAGGCTAGAAACCACTGGATCATTCAGTTCCCACAGAGGGGCTGCCCAGGCTAAAGCTTCACCAGAGAGGAGGGAAATGATATAGGCTACCTTAGCCCGATCAGACAGGAAGTTTTGGGGCTGGAGCTCAAAATGAATCGTGCATTGGCTAAGGAACCCCCTGCAAGCCTTGGAGTCCCCAGAGAAACGGGACGGAGCTGGCAGTTGTAGTGAGTGTGTGGCTGCGACTGGTGCAATAGGTGCAGCCACTGATTGTATTTGAGGTTGCGGATTCAGGGTTCCCAAGGAGGCCTGAAGCTGCTCGAAGCGAGAAGCCAGATCCTGGAGGAATCGCATCACCTGAGTCTGATTCGATTCCTGGGTTTCAAGTCTGCAAACTATGCCCTGCAATGGATCATCCGCGGGTAGCGGGATGTCAGCCGGGTTCATGGCTGATCAAACTGTCAGGGTCACCTGTGGCCAGGTGACAGATGCACACCGTAGGGGGAAAGGAGTGCACCGCGAGGTAGTGAACCCTATGGCTGGCTTCTGCGGATAGGGAACTGGGTGGTTGTGGAAAGCGGGACCAGAGGAGCACAACCGGGATCCAAACGGAAGCTAGAGCCAAGATTCCCCAGGGCGCGGAGTCTAAGACCCAGCTGGTCTTCTCCAGGGCCTCTAGTGGTGAGGATGTTAGCTGCAGGCTGGGACCAGGTCGCGGCCCCTGGAGTTTCCTAGCTCACGCCCCGTAGGATAAGGGGAAAAGAGGGGAAGCAGCAGCACACGAAGAGAGAACCGAATAACAAGCTGAAGGTCAGGGGCCACAAGCAGACAAGGATAACGAAGAACAAGCCGAAGGTCAAGGGTCACGAGCAGACAGGGATAGTCGGGGACAAGCCAATAACGTAACAGAGAGACAGACGTAGCACACGGCAGGCAGGAACCCAAACACACAATGCCTAACAAACACGTTGATCAGCAAAGCAGGCTTGCAGTGCACAGGTTAATATAGTGTTCTGTGATAGGGCCTGGGGTGGAGTCTGGCTGGGAGGAGATTATAAAGGAAGCCAGGTGAAAGGGCTCAGGCCTCTAAGATGAACACATGGGAAGGAAGGTAAGCTGACAGACAAACACTACTGCATATCCATGACAGGCACTTTCATGCCCTATATCATGATTTATGCACATTCCCTCAAGTTGATGTCAGCCATCTTCAAGCACCACACACAGCAAGTGCATAGAAGGAAGTGACTAAAGGATACTCTATGCTCTCCTCTATCATTACAGGAGATGTGGGACATTATATTCCTCCTGCAGGATTTCTTAAAAAATATTTTAACGTGCCACAAACGCACCCCAAACGCCTGCCAGCGTGTTTGCAGAGCGTTACCATAGATTTGATTGAGAGGCATTGAAAGGCTTCAAACTCTTCCATACTCGATATGAGTCTTACATTTTGAACCAATCCGACGCTAACGCTTCATGATTTAAAATTTTTAAAATGGGAACAGCACTGTGTGCTGTCCATTGTATTATTTGCATAGGCATTTTTTAACGCCCCTCAAACACCATGCCAGTGTGAACTTAGCCTTAGTACAGAACTGTCACCTTGTGAGGTCAGGAAGTATGCTTATCCTTCTTGAGGTAAACTTGGATAAATTTGCCCATGGTGGTTTTTTTTTTTAATGTTTTTTCTTCTTCTTTGTTTGTGAGAGGTTAATATTAACTTTGTTATCAACCTAGTTAACTATTAACAATGATTAATCATAAATGAGACCATGGCTGTTAAATTTATCCCTGTGAGATTAGTAGTCTCATGAGAATAATCTCTAATCACTAAGCAGTCTTTTCCAGTAATACAAACTATCCATTTTTGAGGAAAAGGTGACCTTTAAAACTATGGGTTTTGTATTGCTATATCACACAACAGATATTCTCTGATGGTTAAGGCAAATTTATTTGTAAAAGTACAAGGTAGATGATAATTATGATTAATTGTGCACAATCGTTCAGTGCCACAGTCATGCATGTATGGCATGTATCTGCTGCCATGTCCAAAAGGGGCTTTTTGTCTATAAGGTAGTGAGTATTTTTTGACGTTTTGTAGTCGTATGATAGTGTGATTGGAAATAAAACTCATGGGAGGCCAAATGCACAGACTGCTGTAAGGTGGCCATTAAGCTGTAATCCTCCATTGGAGCTTGGTGTCTAAAGGTCTTTATTTATGCTGGAGCAGTATCAAATCAATTAAGGAACGTTTCTGCATGCCATCAGGTGCTCTGGAATTTAAAATAGGCCCAGAAGAAAGCTTCATACAAAGAAAACTAGTTTAATTCTTTGCAAAACAGGCTAGGCCCAAGATAGTGGTGGTTTGGAAAAGCAATTCTCACCAACACCCAGACCCTGCTAATGTTAGTGGAACTGACCTGCCTAGGTGACGACACTTACTTAAATACAAGGTGGTTTGTAGTTTGTCGAGCAAATATGGAGGATGATCCTTCTCAGACACACCAAGTTAAATTAAATCTTCTGCCTGTAACTACTGAAAACAAATTGCTCACCAAACTTTTGACCGCCAAACGTTGGTGGATAAAGATATTTTATTAAACATTAAGTAAGTAAACTCCCATATATAATTTTTACCTAGAGGTAAGCCTATAATAAGGCTTACCTATAGGTACTGTAAATATCTCTTAAATGTGCAGAATTTAGGAGATATTTAGTGTACATGCTGCTGGTTACGTCACTGGTGCATGTGCTCGGAAGAAACAGCCACCCGGGCCGTTCCTTCAGAGTCCTGTGCTGTAGACAGCGGCTCCCAGGCGGGAACCTGAAAGGAAGATGGGTGAAGATGGAAGCCTTGTCAGCGGTGACAGCTTGCCACTGGAAGGGCTTTGTTCTAAGGTAAGTTTCACATTTGCTGGCCTGGTATGGTTCAGAAGGGGGAGGAGGCACAAATACTGCATCCAAGAACTGGATTTTTTTAAGTGATCTGTCAGCATGAAATGCTTGTTAATGGCCTACCAAGCTCAAAAAAAATAACTTCCTTCTATATTTAATGACTTTGTAACATCTACTTTAGATTAGGAATTGAGCTGCCCCTACTGTGGAGTAAAACACTATTTTCGCCGATCTGTTTTCAGAAAGGCAATTCATTTTGTAAACGATTTTACACTATTTGAGCATCTCTCTCCCTTTATACATTTGTCCATGTGAATTGGTGTGGCTGGTCTGGGTTTAAGGAGAGACAGTCCAAGGTCCATAGAGGGGCATACAACATCTCACAGATGGTTGTGATTATTGACCTTTCTAGAGATAGAAGGTGAATAAGATCTGGTAAGCGCCCCTTATTATCAGAGGTGGTGGTATTCACACAAGGCTTCTTTTCCACTTGAGGTGCTGGAGCTCTGAATTAACTTTTAAAAAAGATTGCTGTAATATTTTTTCACCATTTCATGTGGACTCTATTCATTATATTGCATTTTTTAAATAATTTATATGTAGCGCAACTTTGTTGATTTATATTTGTTTTACTGTGCTAATATCACATGGTTAAGTCACTGCTTTGCATTGTTATTTTGTTGTTTTACACAGTTTTTTTTTTGGAGCTCTGTATTGACCTTAGCACGGTTTTTCGTATTTAGATCTAAAAAAGATAGATATGTGCCCTATTATACTTCTATTTGTCCTCACTATTGAACCCTTGGCAATTTTGAAAAAATAACAAACTTTTAAATAATTTTAGGCTTCAGATTAATTTGCCGGCAATAACCTATGCATTTTTTAGAACCACTTCCACGTAACTAGAGATAAAATATTTAGGAGTTCAGGTAAACTCTAACACAGGGATATGCAATTAGCGGACCTCCAGCTGTTGCCAAACTACAAGTCCCATGAGGCATAGCGAGACTCTGACAGCAGCAAGCATGACACCCAGAGGCAGAGGCATGATGGGACTTGTAGTTTTGCAACAGCTGGAGGTCCGCTAATTGCATATCCCTGCTCTAACATATTCCAAATTTTTCCAGACTATTTGAACAAAAACTGTATAATCACGGATTAAAGACATAAAGGTTATATGGAATTGGGATATGTACTGGATCTTGTGGATCAGTTATCTAATCCCCAAGGATAAGATGAAAGTACTATATTGCCTACAATATCTTTTTTAAACCCTATTTGTACATGTCCTTAAATCTTATCTCAAGGGGTTTGTAAAAGGAAGATTTATTTGGACCTCCTGAGTCTCAAAGCACAAGAACGCCTTAGACATATAACTAATCCTGGACTATCCATAACCCCATATTAATTGTGCATGTCTGGAAATTTGATATGTTAGGCATTTGAATATAACAAATCTGGTCTGGGATATAAATCCACTCTTGTTAACACATCTGCTTGCATTACCTGCTATGCCTTTCACAAATAAAGTGTTTTTATAGTCATTTTTTTTTTTGCAGTTTTAGATACAGTGGGGAGGAGTAAGAAAAAAACTTGTCATGTTTTTACTGCTATTTATGGCTCCTTTAGAGAGTTTAGGGCCTTTAGAGAGTTTCCTCTTAATGTCCCTATGAAAATGGCTTTACCAGACAGAGAGTGAGAGGAACTCTCCAGCAGCAATTTGGACAAATAAAATTCTTGTAGAATATGAGAATATGGGCTTGTCAACTTTTTTTTTTTTTATATATTTTTTATTGAATCCTGGAAAGGGCAGAGCCAAGTTATTACAGTAATGATATGTAAACATTGATATATCCAGTTACATACTTAGAGCCGGTTCACACAGGGGCGACTCGTCAGGCGACTCAGCTGCCTGACAAGTCGCGCTCCGCTCTCTTCAATGGAACCGTTCTAATAGGAGCGACGCAAGTCACTCCGACTTAGAAAAAGGTTCTTGTACGACTTTGGGGGCAACTCGGGGTGACTTGCGAAGACTTCAATATAGAAGTCATTTTGCAAGTCGCCTCTGAAGTCGTCTTCAGATCACCTTGCCGAGTCGCCCCCAAGGTCTTGCCGCCTGTGTGTGAACCGGCTCTTATACCATGTCCAAGATAATAATAATAATACATTTTATTTATAATGCCCTTTTCATTAAAAGATCTCAAAGTGCTACAGCTCAGAAAGATTGAAAAAATTTGAATTTGAAGTACATAAATCTCAGGTAGGTATCAACATAAAACATGTTAGACTTTTCTGAGGCAAAATGCAGATTCTATTTATAGTTTATCAAATAACTTCCAATGAGATCAGTCTTCAAAGAAGAATTACACAATTTAATGGAAAAAAAAGCCTTTGGTAAGGAATTACAATTCTCTATTACCAATGGGAACCTATAATTCTCAGACTGGGCAATGATGAAGGAAATTTGCTAAATTATTTAATAAAATATATAAAATGTGTTATTGTGATGGTGTTATGTGTTGATCAATCTTCATATATTCCTTGAATGGCATTGCTAAAACACAGGCTTTGGTTCTGCCCAGAACTCACTACATTCTGGTGAGATGTTCCTTCTCTCTAGAAGACAAATATGCTGTTTATTTTGCAAGGAAATTTTCATTTTGCAAGAGGATTTTCGCTTAGCTTAGTAAATGTTGTAAAAAATATACTTATCAAAGAGTACCCAATCACCTGCACAGACATAAAAATAAAACTGTATTTTTGCTTGCTCATGATTAAGTATTTCTATGTCTTTACAAATAAAACTATTAGCTATTAGCCATTCACTACGTTTTGGAAAAACGTCCTTGGAAAAAGAAAATTCCCTTTCAAAATGAACAGCCTATTTGCCTTCTGTAAATCAACCCCATAGAATTACATTTCTATATATCTATGTTTTATGCCAATCTTTTTCTCCAAATGAACCAAAACAACCCAGAAATGAATTAATGATATCCTAACAGCAGCTAAAATGGCAATACAATCTTCCTCCCTGCCTTTTATTTTGACAGCTATAAAGAAATTACTTTTGTTAAATGTAATTGTTGTTAAATTTATGGAATACCTTATTGTACAGCTCCGAAAGATTTTCCCAGATTTTATAACCATGCTTATTTTGGGACTTATATTATTACAATATATCTACTGTTAATTAATAAATGGACAACTGGAATATTCTAATACACCGTGGGGTTAATTTACTGAAACTGGAGAGTGTAAAATCAGGTGCAGCTGTGCATGGTATCCAATCAGCTTTTAACTTCAACTTGTTCAATTAAAGTGGATGTAAACCCGATTCATGAAATTTAAACTGGGCACATATATCTGTAGTATTTTCTTATCTCTCTTTAACCACTTAAGCCCCGGACCATTTGGTAGCTAAAGGACCAGAGGTGAATTCAGAATTTTGCACTGCGCTGCTTTAACTGTAAATTGTGCGGACATGCAATGTTGTACTGAAACGAAATTTGCGTCCTTTTCTTCCCACAAATAGAGCTTTCTTTTAATGGTATTTGATTGCCTCTGCGATTTTTATTTTTTGCGATATAAACGGAAAAAGACCGAAAATTTTGAAAAAAAATGATATTTTCTACTTTTTGTTATAAGAAAAATCGAATAAACTCAATTGTAGTCATACATTCAGGCCAAAATGTATTCAGCCACATGTCTTTAGTAAAAAAATGTCAATAAGTGTATATATATTGGTTTGCGCAAAAGTTATAGCGTCTACAAACTAGGGTACATTTTCTGGAATTTACACAGCTTTTAATTTATGACTGCCTATCTCATTTCTTGAGGTGCTAAAATGGCAGGGCAGTACAAACCCCCCCCCCCCAAATGACCCCATTTTGGAAAGTAGACACCCCAGGGAAATTGCTGAGAGGCATGTTGAGCCCATTGAATATTTTTTTTTTTTTTGTCCCAAGTGATTGAATAATGACAAAATTTTTTTAAAAAATTACAAAAAGTTGTCACTAAATGATATATTGCTCACACATGCCATGGTTATATGTGGAATTGCACCCCAAAATACATTCTGCTGCTTCTCCTGAGTACGGGGATACCACATGTGTGGGACTTTTTAGGAGCCTAGCCACGTACGGGACCCCGGAAACCAAGCACCGCCTTCAGGATTTCTAAGGGCGCAAATTTTTGATTTCACTCCTCACTACCTATCACAGTTTCGAAGGCCATAAAATGCCAAAATAGCACAAAACCCCCCCAAATGACCCCATTTTGGAAAGTAGACACCCCAAGCTATTTACTGAGAGGCATGATTAGTCCATGGAATATTTAATATTTTGCCACAAGTTGCGGGAATATGACAAACTTTATTTTTTTTGCACAAAGTTGTCACTAAATGATATATTGCTCACACATGCCATGGGCATATGTGAAATTACACCCCAAAATACATTCTGCTGCTTCTCCTGAGTATGGGGATACCACATGTGTGGGACTTTTTGGGAGCCTAGCCGCGTACGGGACCCCAAAAACCAAGCACCGCCTTCAAGGTTTCTAAGGGCATACATTTTTGATTTCACTCCTCACTACCTATCACTACCTATCACAGTTTTGAAGGCCATAAAATGCCAAGATGGCACAAAACCCCCCCCAAATGACCCCATTTTGGAAAGTAGACACCCCAAGCTATTTGCTGAGAGACATGTTGAGCCCATTGAATATTTATTTATTTTTGTCCCAAATGATTGAATAATGACAAAAAGAAAAAAAAAAGAAAAATTACAAAAAGTTGTCACTAAATTATATATTGCTCAAACATGCCATGGTTATATGTGGAATTGCACCCCAAAATACATTCTGTTGCTTCTCCACACGGGGATATCACATGTGTGAGACATTTTGGGAGCCTAGCCTCGTACGGGACCCCAAAAACCAAGCACAGCCTTCAAGGTTTCTAAGGGCATAAATTTTTGATTTCACTCCTCACTACCTATCACAGTTTTGAAGGCCATAAAATGCCAAGATAGCACAAAACCCCCCAAAATGACCCCATTTTGGAAAGTAGACACCCCAAGGAAATTGCTGAGAGGCATGTTGAGCCCATTGAATATTTTTTTTTGTCCCAAGTGATTGAATAATGACAAAAAGAAAAAAAAAATGTACAAAAAGTTGTCACTAAATGATATATTGCTCAAACATGCCATGGTTATATGCGGAATTGCACCCCAAAATACATTTGGTTGCTTCTCCTGAGTACGGGGATACCACATGTGTGGGACTTTTTGAGAGCCTAGCCGCGTACGGGCCCCCGAAAACCAAGCACCGCCTTCAGGATTTCTAAGGGCACAAATTTTTGATTTCATTCCTCACTACCTATCACAGTTTTGAAGGCCATAAAATGCCAAGATAGCCCAAAACCCCCACAAATGACCCCATTTTGGAAAGTAGACACCCCAAGCTATTTGCCGAGAGGCATGGTGAGTATTTTACAGCTCTCATTTGTTTTTGAAAATGAAGAAAGACATTTTTTTTTTTTTTTCTTTTTTAAATTTTTAAAACTTTGTGACAAAAAGCGAGATCTGCAAAATACTCAACATACCTCTCAGCAAATAGCTTGGGGTGTCTACTTTCCAAAATGGGGTCATTTGGGGGGGTTTTGTGCCATCTGGGCATTCCATGGCCTCCGAAACTGTGATAGGCAGTGAGGAGTGAAATCAAAAATTTACACCCATAGAAATCCTGAAGGCTGTGCTTGGTTTTCGGGGTCCTGTACGCGGCTAGGCTCCCAAAATGTCTCACACATGTGATATCCCCGTGTGGAGAAGCAACAGAATGTATTTTGGGGTGCAATTCCACATATAACCATGGCATGTTTGAGCAATATATAATTTAGTGACAACTTTTTGTAATTTTTTATTTTTTTTTATTTTTGTCATTTTTCAATCACTTGGGACAAAAAAAAAATATTCAATGGGCTCAACATGCCTCTCAGCAAATAGCTTGAGGTGTCTACTTTCCAAAATGGGGTCATTTGGGGGGGTTTTGAACTGTCCTGGCATTTTATGCACAACATTAGGAAGCTTATGTCACACATCATCCACTCTTCTAACCACTTGAAGACAAAGCCCTTTCTGACACTTTTTGTTTACATGAAAACATTTTTTTTTGCAAGAAAATTATGTTGAACCCCCAAACATTATATATATTTTTAAAGCAAAGGCCCTACAGATTAAAATAGTGGGTGTTGCATTTTTTTTTCCACACAGTATTTGCGCAGCGATTTTTCAAACGCATTTTTGGGGGGAAAAACACACTTTTTTTATTTTTAATGCACTAAAAAACACTATATTGCCCAAATGTTTGATGAAATAAAAAAGATGATCTTAGGCCGAGTACATGGATACCAAACACGACATGCTTTAAAATTGCGCACAAACGCGCAGTGGCGAGAAACTACATTCATTTTTAAAAGCATTTAAAGCCTTTACAGGTTACCACGTTAGATTTACAGAGGAGGTCTACTGCTAAAATTACTGCCCTCGATCTGACCTTCGCGGTGATACCTCACATGCATGATGCAATTGCTATTTACATATGACGCTAGACCGACGCTTGTGTTCGCCTTTGCGCAAGAGCAGGGGGGGACAGCGGTGCTTTTTTTTTTTTTTTTTTTTTTTATTATTTATTTTGCTTTTTTATTTATTTTTAAATTGTTCCTTCCATATTTTTTTTTTTTATCATTTTTATTGTTATCTCAGGGAATGTAAATATCCCCTATGATAGCAATAAGTAGTGGCAGGTACTCTTTTTTTGAAAAAAAATGGGGGGTTAGACCCTAGATCTTTCCTCTGCCCTCAAAGCATCTGACCACACCAAGATCGGTGTGATAAAATGCTTTCCCAATTTCCCAATGGCGCTGTTTATATCCGGGGGGGGGCATTCCCTCCCACTGCTTGTAAAAGCAGTCCAGAGGCTAATTAGCCACTAGGATTGCTTTTACATGAAAGCCGGCCGCTGGCTGAAAAGAATGATACCCGCAGGCATCAATCTGATATAACCATTCAAAGTCCAGCAACATACCAGTACGTTGCTGGTCCTTGTTGGACATGTATTGCAATCTTTTTTTTCATGCAGCCTGTTGGCTGAACGAAAAAAAGAGATTGATCGGTGGGTATGCCCACCATTAGAATACCTCCCTTCATCCACCCACTTCTAATGATGGGCATATATGCCGAAGCATGGGGGCATCCTCCCGCAAAAAAGTTATGCCGCGTACACACGGTCGGAGTTTTCCACGGGCAAGCCTTCGTCGGAATTTCAACCGTATGTACGCGGCATAAAAGGTTATGCCGCGTACACACGGTCGAACTTTTCCACGGGCAAGCCTCCGTCGGAATTTCAACCGTATATACGCGGCATTAGGAGCAAAATCGCTCCTCCGCCCCTGCTGCCCCCATGCTTCGGCATATATGCTCTTTTTTTAACTGTGGTGGTGAAATCACCTCCTACAGCGTTGGAGTCACGGCTTTATGTATCGTGGGAGCAATCGCTGTTGCTGTCAAGATAAATAAATCCGCGATGCAACTGAATGGCGTACCTGCTAAGCAAATGATGGTTAACATTAAAACAAAGTAACATTACAGTACAACAGTAAGACCTTACCATACCATACCTGCAAAGCAAATACCAAAACAAAACGTAGTAAAAAATAAAACATTTTTTTTAACGCAACCTGTGCCTAAAATATATATATGCCGAAGCATGGGGGCATCCTCCCGCAAAAAAGTTATCCCGCGTACACACGGTCGGACTTTTCCACGGGCAAGCCTCCGTCGGAATTTCGACCGTATATACGCGGCATTAGGAGCAAAATCGCTCCTCCGCCCCTGCTGCCCCCATGCTTCGGCATATATGCTCTTTTTTTAAACTGTGGTGGTGAAATCACCTCCTACAGCGTTGGAGTCACGGCTTTATGTATCGTGGGAGCAAACGCTGTTGCTGTCAAGATAAATAAATCTGCGCTGCAACTGAATGGCGTACCTGAAAACAAAAAATTACATACCTGAAAAGCAAGCATGATAAAACATTGCAGAATAGAATACAGTAAAAAAAGAGCAGAACAATAGAGAGAAAATAGAGAGAGAGAGAGAACAATAAAACGACAACTATTTTTGTTTTTTTTATTTTATATTTTTTTTGTGTTTTGTTTTTTACGGTTTTTTTTTTTTCTTTTTTACACTTTTTTTTGTAACTTTAACAACTGTAATGGTTCGGGTCTCTCAAAATGTAATGGCATCTTGGGAGACCCTGTGTAAGTGTGTCCTAGTCTGTGAAATGCTGTACCCTACGCTAAAACTTCACTTTTGAGTGGTAGCGATCAAAACATTCACCAAGGCAAAGACCAGGTTTGTCAGGACAGAGTGGACAAAAAACACGGGTGTCACGCCTAAATCCGCGCTTGCTACAGACACGACATCTTTTTTGGGGGGTTCGTTGGGTAGGGGTACTCGGGAGGGCATACGGATAATGCCTCTCATGCAGCCGGCTTACTGCATTTGGTAGGGGATGGTGAGGTGCAGAACCGCCTGGATACAGGAGTTCTGTGACTATCTCATTCTGGAATTTTAGAAGAGATAACGTCCCGTCTGAAGCTCTGTATAGCACATGAGCATTCAGCAAAGCCAATTGGAATAAGGATAGAGACACTTTTTTGTACCAGCGTCTCGCCTTACGGTCAATTAGATACGGCGCCATCAACTGGTCGTTGAGGTCCACCCCTCCCATATTTTTGTTATATTCGTAGACACAGAGGGATTTCTCCACAACACCAGTCGCCGTACGAATTTGGACTGTCGTGTCTGCATGAAGGGAGGTAAGAAGGAAAACATTCTTATTGTCCCTCCACTTCATAGCGAGCAAGTTATTACACTTCACGCAGGCTCTCTCCCCCAGCCTAAGACGGGCATCTACAAGCCGCTGGGGAAAGCCCCGGCGATTAGGTCGCACGGTGCCACATGCTCCAATCTGATGATCAAACAAGTGACTAAACAGTGGCACGCTCGTGTAATAATTATCCACATACAAGTGGTACCCCTTTCCGAATAAGGGTGACACCAATTTCCACACTATCTTGCCAGCGCTCCCTATGTAATCCGGGCAGTTGACCGGCTCAACCTGACTATCTTTTCCCTCATAAACCATAAAGCTCCATACATAGCCTGTTGCCCTGTCACAGCACTTATAGAGCTTGACCCCGTATCTGGCACGCTTGCTGGGAAGGTACTGCGGGAATAAACAAGGCTGCAAAACGTTCGTTGAAGTGGTTTATGAGGGGCCGAATTTTATAGAGCCGGTCGTACTCAGGGTCCCCACGTGGACGACAAAGTTCATTGTCGTTGAAGTGCATGAACCGCAAAATCTGCTCGTATCGTGTCCTGGGCATGGAGGCAGAGAACACGGGCATGTGGTCAATTGGGTGCGTGGACCAATAAGCACGCAATGACGGGAATTTATGTGTGCCCATGTTGAGGGAAAGGCCCAGAAAGGTCTTAAATTCGGAAACCGTAATTGGTTTCCAATCTTTGGCAATTTTAGGCAACTGGGGGTTAGCGGCGATGAATTGACCAGCATACAAATTACTCTGGTCCACAATAGATCTATAGAGATCTTCCGTGAAAAACAGCGAATAATAATTGATTGGCATAAAATCAGCTGTTTCCACCTGAATACCGGGTTGGGCAGTGAATGGGGGAAGTACGGGTTCTGCAGAAGTGGTGGGGACCCAATCAGGATAGGCAAATTCTGCAGGAAGGGCACTATGGGCACGACAGGCCTGCCTTTGTCTTCTTGGTGGCAGCGGGACACTACTTGTGCTTGCCACCTCGCCAGCTTGAACTGCACTTATGGGACTCGCCACGTCACCACGTGATACTGCAGTGCTGGATGTACGCCCAGGCTGTACTAGGCCGCTGGTGCTTGCCAATTCACCAGAAGGAATAGCGGCGCTTGTACTACTCTGCTCCATGATACGAGAGCCCTGCGGTTCTTGCTCCTCAACAACCTCAGAAGATCGGGATCGGGTACACCTGACCTTAGCAGGGACCTCAACTTCGTCGTCAGAGCTATCTGACGTGGGGCCGCTGACGTCACTGTCTTCTACGGGAAGATATTCTGAGCCTGAATCTGACAGATACGTGACCTCCTCTTCACTATCTGTCATGCTCAGAATCTCGTAGGCCTCTTTACTAGTGTACCTTTGACTTGCCATTTTGGGCTGTAAATTTAGCGGTACACTAGTAAGATTCACAGGTAAAAAAAGCACCTGACTGTCACCAAATGTATCAAACGCTACCAAAAAAACTGTTAGCGATCGCAGGGATCAGGACTGTCTCTGCGAACGCTGCAGTTATGTGTGTTGTGTTTGGTAAGTGACAGTGATCGATCGATACTGCACTTGGGTGGGCTGGGCTGGGCTGGGCTGGGCGGAGGGGCTAAACGCAGGTACTAGCAGGTATCTGGGCTGATCCCGCTAACACTGCGTTTTTGGGAACCCTAAAACGCTGGGGATGCTAGTATAGATCTGATCAGATACTATACCACTAAGGGAGGTGTATGCTTTGCGCGTGGGTGTTAGCGTTACTGGCACTAACCTAAAGCTGCCTGGGGCGACGCAGACCCTCTCTGGCGCTAAAACCTAATTGATATCACCCGCCGGGCGATCAGGGGGTTAAACCTTTATTGGGTTATATACGGCGGGTGCCCTGATGCTATAAAAAGCAAACTAACCAACCAGCGTCACCTGTAACCTTTATATGGTGATCACTGGTGAAAGGGTTAACTAGGGGCAATCAGGGGGTTAAAACCTTTATTAGGTTAAATATGGGGGTACCCGACGCTATATAAAAACCTGACGGGTTACCTAAATAACGAAATAACTCACTGGGTAACCAGTGTCACCAGTGACGCTTATACGGTGATCACTGGTGAAAGGGTTAACTCTAGGGGCAATCAGGGGGTTAAAATAATATATGGGGGTACCTGACGCTAATAAAAACCTGCGGCGAACCTAAAAATAATTAACTGGCTATCTAGGACACCAGCGACAAGAAAAAAGCGATCGGAAAAATGATCGCTTAGTGACGCTGGCGTTAGGGGGTGAAAGGGTTACCTGGGGGGCGATCAAGGGGTTAAACCTTTATTGGGGGGGTTAGGGGGCTACCTTGGACCTAAAGGGGCCTAATCCTAACTGCCCTGCAACTTTTTACAGTCACAAATGACACTGATTGCAGTGATCAGTAAAAAAAATGATCACTGCAAACGGTGCACTGTGACTGGGGGTACTGGGGGTGATCTGGGGGGTGATCTGGGGGTGACTGGGGGGTGATTTGTGTGCCTACGTGTACTGGTGTCAGTGGGCAGTTGGTGCACTTACTATGTGATGTCTTCTCTCCTCGCGCCGGATCGAAAAGACCGACACGAGGAGAGATGACATCACTTCCTCCTGCCTGTGTTTACATTACAGGCAGGGGAAGCTCTCTCATTCGCCGGGAGCGATCGAGAGGGGGTGGCCGGAATCGAACGGCCGTCCCCTCATGCCGGATCGCTCCCGAACACTTAATCACCGCTCACTGTACAGAAGGGGGGTCCGATCGGACCCCCCAACTATACAAAGGCGATCACGTACATATACGTGATTCTGCCTGTCGGTGCCATTCTGCCGACGTATAATTACAGTGGGCGGTCGTTAAGTGGTTAAAGCACTATGTTCCGTAGCTGTCTCCTGCCCTGTTCTTCTGTTATCAGCCTAATAACTCCTGACAAGTTCCCATCACATATGATAAAATCAGCCAGAGTTTTGTGTTGGGGAGGATGCTATATATAGATTAACAGAGCCCTGAACAATTCAAGGGACGGAGCTGAACGTCTCTACCTATGATGAGAGGGGGTGTGTGCCTTTCCTCCAATCAGCTGTCTTGGCTGTATGCCCAGGCTTCACTGCAGTGCTAACCAGGAAGAGAAAATCTCCTAACACTATGTGCACTTTCTAAACAGTATATAAAGATGAAGACAGCAGATATACATGTAAAACTTCTGTAGGGAGATTTGTTTTATCTCTGTGTATCATCTGAGGCTGTTTACTTCACTGGGTATATGTGAGGGTTAAAAAGCCATACCTCCCAACCCACACAGATTCTTCGGGACTTTCCCGCATAGACACTCCCCTCCCACAGTCCCACGATACAGTAAATTTTCCCACACAGGAAGAGGAGAGCCAGAGTGGAGGCAGCACGGGAGGAGGTAAGAAGACGATAGCCCCCCCCCCGCTCAACAACTTTCATGTCGGGCAAAGAAAAATTTCACACCGACCCGCGATTGCACCCCCCACCCTACCCTGCCCCGGTCAACAACTTTTGTGTCGGGTAAAGAAAAATTTCGCTGTCCCGCGGTACAACCAGCCGCCCCCCCGTCCTCAGCAACAGTAATGTCCCGCAGTTGCATTTTTGAAAGTTGGGAGGTATGAAAAAGCTGATTGGTTTCAATGTTTCAATGCAGAGCTGCACTAGACTTTACACTCTCCAGTTTTAGTAAATCGAACCCAGTTTTTTAATCCAAGCCTTGCTGTACTGCCCAAGTCCACTGATGGACAGTGGTTTATTTGTGTTCAAAGTGAGACAGCTGTTTCCACAGGGTTTATGAGGTTGATTTACTAAAGGCAAATAGACTGTTCGGTTTGCAAGGGAAGTTGCACATCACAAGGTAATATTTCACAGAGCTTAGTGAATGAGATGAAACTGCTGATTTCCACCATCCAATCATGTGCAAGCAAATGTGCTGTTCTTTAAAAGGGTGGCATAGTGCCAGGTTAGGATGATTAAATGCCAGGTTAGGTGATTTAGTGCCAGGTTAGGGTGGTATAGTGCCAGGTTAGGGTGATATAGAGAAAGGCTAGATGATATAGTGCAGGGTTAGGGTGATATAGTGACTGGCTTGGGTGATATTGTGCCAGGTTAGGTGCTATAGTGCCAGGTTAGGCTGATAAAAGTGCCAGGCTAGGTGATATAGTGCCAGGCTAGGGTAATATAGTGCCAGGTTAGGTGATATAGTGCCAGGATAGGGTGATATAATGCCATGCTAGGGTGATATAGGACCAGGTTAGGGTGATATAGTGATAGGTTAGGGTGATATAGTGCCAGGCTAGGGTGATATAGTGCCAGGCTAGGGTGGTATAGTGCCAGGTTAGGGTGACATAGTGCCAGGCTAGGGTGATATGGTGCCAGGCTAGGGTGATATGGTGCCAGGTTATGGTGTTATAGTGCCAGGCTTGTGTCATTTAGTACCATGTTAGGTGATATAGTGCCAGGTTAGGGTGATATAGTGCCAGGTTAGGGTGATATAGTGGCAGGCTAGGGTGATATAGTGCCGGGTTAGGTGATATAGTGCCAGACTAGGGTGATATAGTGACAGGTTAGGGTGATATAGTGACAGGTTAGGGTGATATAGTGACAGGTTAGGGTGATATAGTGCCAGGCTTGGGTGATTTAGTGCCATGTTAGGTGATATAGTGCCAGGTTAGGTGATATAGTGCCAGGTTAGGCTGATATAGTGCTGGGTTAGGTGATATAGTGTCAGGCTAGGGTGACATAGTGCCAGGTTAGGGTGACATAGTGCCAGGCTAGGGTGACATAGTGCCAGGCAAGGGTGACATAGTGCCATGTTAGGGTGATATAGTGACAGGTTAGGGTGATATAGTGCCAGGCTAGGGTGATATAGTGCCAGGCTAGGTCTGCATGTATTGATAGTGTGCTCAGTCACTTACAGCATGTGTCAGGTGATTCCTGGGCTGCTGTGTTCTCTCCTCCTCTTTCTTCTTTAGCTGAGGGATCAGCCTGAGGGAAGGAGTCTGTAGGAGGAGTGGAGAGGGCAGCCACACCCCAACCCCGCCCACCAACTCTGGCTGCCTTGGGAGATAGTAAATATCCCAGAGGGACAGCCTAACTTGATCAGATGACATGGGAGTGTTACAGACAGCCTCCCCCACACCGCTGGGCTTTGTGCGGACCGATCAGCTTTTTACAAAGTTGCGATGACAGGGAAAGTGCTGGGGGCCCCCACATGCACCCAGTGTCCCTGGGCAGTGCCTGAAACCCCCTTAATGTGTGGCATCCGGGGAGGACCGCCACCCCCCACACCCCCCTTGGTTCGCCACTAGAAAAGGTTCCTGTAAAAGAAGAAGCTTGTTTGGCTGTACTTTGCCTGTGGATCACAGGAGTGCAAATCGTTCTGCACTCCTGTGACCCATTTTCAGCAGACAGCAGGCTGAAGCCTGCTGTCCACTGACGTCACAGGCACCCGGCTTAGCCTCTCAGCAAGCCATTGAGAGGCTGAGTCGGAGGCTCCTGCCCCCTCCACAGCCCAGCGCTCCACTGAGCGTGAGGGGGCAGAGCAGAGCACTGCTGACTGACAGCCAGGAGGAGCTCTCTGCTCAGGGAGCTGTGAGAACCGAGTGATCGGTGGTGTTCGATAGCTCGGTTCTCAGTGTTTCAGGCTTCGGGGGGCCAGATGCAGCATCCACTTAGGTAAGTGTGAATAAAAAATTAATTAAAAAAAACATGCATCTCTTTTAACTTACACAGCAAGTGAATTGGGGGCATCTGAGCTGCGAATGGCACTGATTCAGAGATTTAATGTCTTTATTTTAACAGAGTTTGCCATATACGCTAATATACATATCCTTGTCAAAGTTTTCTAGGAAAAAAGAGCAGTCAAAGCATAAGTGTGCTTAGACAGTACTGTCATGACAAGTACCCAGGTGTTAGCAATGTATTTGTTATGTGTTCTGTTTTGTCAGATGGAGGGATATGTTATGCATCACTATCTGCTGTTCTCTGTCTTCTTTGGGTTGGCATCTGAATCCTATTTTTGTCTTTATGTGATATCAAACCTGATGTGATTAAAAATTATTAGGACATGTTTCACCCGGTGGAATTTCTACATCTGCTTGCAAAGCCCTGACCCAGACACCTTTGGGATTCAGCTACCAGCATTTTGCTTTTGTGTCTTTTTTTAACGACTTGTGACATTTAAAAACTGCAATTTTACATGTGACATTTGGAAAAGAAATGTTGTTTGATCCTGGAGTTGTCATAGAGGACTGATGTATGTGTTTTTCTCTCCTTACCTATCCATTTATATTCACATTTGTGATTGCTCTCTTTTTTAGACTTCTGTTTTTATAGCACAGGGATTAAAATAAAAGCTCTAAGGTATAATAACAAAGCATAATATCATCCAATAGTTAAAAAAAATATATATACAGAGCTAGGCTAAATTAAGCACACCACCCAGAGTAGGTCAGGTTTGTTTACTCATCAAATCATTATTTAGACTGGTGATCTCACAATGGTGAATTTTGTCCACATTAATAAAAAGAAGCGCTTTCCACTGGATATATTTATTTAAACAAACATCAATGTTTTTAAAGTGTACCTGACCTCAAACAGAGATGATTTGCTGTGTTGTAGGGAACATTCCGAAATGTATGTTATGCCTAAGCAGTACCTTGAAAAATCGACCTTTTGTCTACACGCCAGTCCGCCTGGCTCATTTTGTTCCTTACTACCCATCAACTTGTTTTTAAGAGTATCCTTAGCAAGGGACGATGGTGCATATCTGGTGGACTTGCCCCAAAGTGAGCAGACTGTGGATCTGGGTCTATGCACTCTTCCGCATATTACGACATTCTGATATCAGGAGAAATGTAATAATTTTCCTTTAGGATTAATAAAGTATTCTAAATCTGATTCTGAATCTGAAATCCTTGTGAGGGCCTCCTGTTCAAACCTATAGAGGTGTTGTTTCATTTACAACGTCAGCATCTTTTCACAGCAACTAAACTTACGTTGCCCTCCTGAGATGGACGTGCTATTGAAGAGCTCCTGCAAACCGGATACAATCCGTGACTTTCCTCTCCCCCTAGCGGGCCACCTTGTCTACCTGCTGTCCACCGGCATTCCCATAGACCCCGGAGCCCCCCAGCCTTTCAGAGTGCCGCACGAGGCTGCCTTCTGGACGTCACTCTGTAACGGCAGCGGCCCACAGGATAGACCGCGATTGCGGCCTAGCCCCTGCCAACCGCAATTTTTCTCCTCCGCTGCTTCTCCCCCCATGAGCCCACCTTACCGTGTGCACCCCTGGGCTCCCCCAGCCTGTCAGGGCGCTCCACCCGAAACTGCAACTCTGGCTGCTTGTTTTTAGGACAGACCACGGCTTCGGCCTAGCTCCGGCCACGGCGGCCATCTTGCTCCACCCAGCCTCGGCCCTCAGCACCTTCTCCCAGCCCCCCTGGAACATACTCGCCTGGTATAACCACCGGACTGCACCCCCTCACTGGTCGATTGCATGTGGCCCCCACTGGGTCACTCTTAAGCGGCAGCCGGGAGGACGAACCGTAGATCCGGCCTGGTAAGCAGCGGCCATCTTGGTATACCCAGGTATACCTCCAACACTGACACTCAAAAAAAACAAAAAAAAACTAACTTTTTTCTTTTTTTTCCTCTACTTCTACTGATATCCCCCCCCCCCCCCAATGTACCGGGCTGCCCCAACCTGCAGCACTAGTCACCACTACTCCGCTATCTTTCACAAACTCTTTAAAACTTTTTTTTCTACTTATTACGGATATCTCCCCCCTGACGTACCCAGGCTACCCCAACGTACAGCACCTACCACCGCTACTTCGCTATCTTTTTAATAACTCCTAAAAACTCTAAACTTGCGACTGATATCTCCTCCCCAGCAACATATAATCATCATCATCTTAACATCAGCCCCAGATCCACACACACGGTCAAGCGTAATGGACGTGTGTGACAGGAGCTCTGGCCTCACCGCTTCACAGAGCAATCCACACACATGGTCAAGCGTAACGGATGTGTGTGACAGGAGCTCTGGCCTCACAGAGCAATCCACACAATAAAACACTACTCACCCAATCGCATTTTCCGATCAACTAACCAAAACCTCCTCCGCATCCCCAAGTCCCGCTACAAATCGAAGGGAGAGCGAAGATTTGCAGTCCAAGGACCACGGCTTTAGAACGATCTACCCACAAACATCCGCATGGAAGAAAACTACCGGGCCTTCAGGTAAAAACTTAAGACCCACCTCTTCTGAAGGATCAGGACGACACTGAATGGAAAAAGCGCCTTGAGGCGATTTAGTTCGCATTTGTAGCACTATACAAGTTACTCACTCACTCTTACTATAGCTAGGGCCTGGAATTCTCCCGTACTAAGTTTTGAAGTGGTGAAACAGAATTTGAATAACATTATGGTTAATGAGAAATTGATGGGTATTTTATCAGACTCCCATGATAAATGTCTTTGAGTTTGGCAGCCATAGATAGCTTATGCACTTTCATAGCATTTTGATCATCTTCTTATACCAATTTGACTTTGCTCGGCGCATTGACCCCTGAGACCTTTCTACTCCTTTTCTACTCATCTCATCACATTTTCGTTGACTATACAGTTTTAAGTGTGCACTGGTCCTACCACTGATCCTTTTGTGCGCAATTTTGTTTGTTCCAGGATTGTACCTTTTCTTTGTTGACACAATTCATGTCCTTATTATATGACAAATGGCTCTGTTTATTGTCAATATAAACATTGTAAAATAAAAATCTATCTTTTGTCTTGAATTCCTACTGAAAAGTAGCAGTGCACTTTCTGCAACTGACTCTCCTCTTCTGTTGCCTAATGGTTTTATGTCTGCAGTGTGAGATCATATAAGGCGCACTGTGCCTCTGACTGCTAGTTTGGCAAGATTTGGAGTGTGATTTGTTGATGTCACTCCTGTACTGCTCAGTGTTCTCCTTGCTGGAGAGAAAGCTGTACCTGATTACTTGCATTGCCTGCATCTCCCTGCTGAAGCTTCATTCATTCTTTGAGCCTGTGTTTTCTCTACTTCCCCCATTGTTTCTTGACCTGCCAGTCATTAGCTCACCAGTCATCATTGGGGCAGCTCTGATATTAAGAAACAAGGGTCTGCTCCTCTACCAAGGTGGCTGCCTCCGCACATAGACACAATGCAGAACAAGACAAAGATCAGGTGCAGGGTGATCACAGGCAAAATGGTCGACTAGTTCTCTACCCACTGTTTGCCTTTTCTCCATAGCTTTTTTTTTTTGATCTCAGTAAACTAATGAAAGAGGAAGTAAGATTGGGTGCCGTGGTTTTGTGCATTATTGAAAGTCGTGACTTACTATTGGATGTACTAGCGAAATTATTCCATACATTTGTAAGTGCTTGGAACTCCTTCCCCAATCCTCATCCTCATTATCATACTGCAGTGCGCATTCATCCTATTTATTGCCATATATGGCAAAGAAAATAGGAAGTGTAACCACAGAAATATTATTGCTAATTGCCTTTGAATATTGCCTTCATACTTAGAAGAAACACATAGGAAATTGCCTGTTCGTTGAAAAACTCAAGCGAGGATGTCCTTTTTCCCATAATGGACATTATATACCCCCTCATTCATTACTACATGGTCTGCGTAAAACAGCGGAGTGCAGTTAGTAGTGTAGTGGTGTAACCCAAACCAACTGAATACACGCAAATACTTGTTTGCACCGCATACTAGCACAATAACAGTCTTACCTAAAAATCGTATGCCTCCAGGCGGCGTGTCGTCACCGCTGACAGGGAATCCATCTTAACCCAGTCTTCCTTACGGGTTCATGGGCTCCAGCCGTTTGAACTGGCCAGTGATATCACCGGCTGCTACACATGTAAATATCTCCTAAATGGTGCATGTTTAGGTGATATTTATTGTACCTACAGGTAAGCCTTATAGGCTTACCTGTGGGTACAAGATCAAAAGTGGAGTTTACTACCGCTTTAAACTCACCACACACAGTCTGATTGTACATTCTTCTATAAATCTACCAACAAGTATGTAGTGCAAGGGCTTGCCTGAATTGATACAAATTGAATTGATAGTTTAGGTAGGTCCTAATATTACATTGCTTAGGTAAATTTAAAATTGATAGTACAAAGATTTTACAGTCAGACTGTGTATAGTGTCCCTTACTTAATTCCCACCCACCTCCCCATTCTCCCTCCAACTTGCAGTTCATGTGTTGGCACCATACCCATTTTTCCTTTCTGCAAATTTCCTGACTCTCTCAAATGTCATTTGGGCACTGACCACACAGTTATAACTGTACCACACACCATTTCCAGAACTGCTTCAGAAGATCATTTATTGATAGTACTTTGTGACCATGAAGTCTTTTAGTGTACCTGCTTCTTTTTTTTTTTCACAACAACAGCATCATAAAATATCCTCTGCGTCAGCCTTCCATTAGAAATTCTCCTGTGGGATTTGTGGTTTCAGAGTCATTATGTTTCTGTTAGGATTCATGTTTCATGGTGTCTTAAGGGAACAGCCAACTCAGAACAGAGCAGTGGTACTGTGTCTATCATCCTTTAGTGGTTGTTATGTAAGCTGTGTATATAGTTATGTATATCTATGAAACTGTCCAAAAAGCCTTGAGGGCCTGTAGCCCTGAAGGGAACAAAGATCAGACACTGAAATGCCAGGATAATGACAAAATGAGTATCTTGAAATGTCCTAAGGCTTTCTGACCTCAAAAATGATATTTTCATACAGATACCCTTTAATAATGTGTTATGCAACTTATTCCTTTTTTCAGGACACCAAAAAATGTACCTTACAATATCCCAGCATTGTTCATTTCAGAAATTGCTATTTTGTACATATTTAAGTTTACTCTTACCTAAGGAGTACTGCTACACAGAAATGGAAACCATCAAATCTTCTATAAAATCTTCATCAGTTCACCTGAAGACTAGAGATCAGCCATTTGTGACAATTATTGCTAACGGAGCATGGGGTGACTTTCTTTCATCTTGGGTAGTCTTGCTTAACCCTACGTTATCTAGGTATCTCTAACAAAGCTCAACTAGCTAACTTGAACTGCTGTATGGCTGGATAACAAACACACAATCACATTTGAAAAAATATAAATAGTGGCGCTAAACCAAAGTTAAAAAACAACTAGTGACAATATGACATACTGATTTGTCATACATACAGTGCATAAAACCCTTGTTAATAACGTGTCAAAAAAATAATAAACAAACCTAAAAATATATAATTGACTTATAACAAAAATCAATGAATTCCCTATATATGTGGTATAAATGTAAATAAACATGTGATATACTACACATATGTCGCACTAAGCGTCAGTCTGCGTAATCAAAAATTCTGTCCAAAGCAAATAAACTGAAACACCCGTGCATAAATCAAATCCAAAAAATTCCACAGTGCTTGTCTGAAGAGTGATAACCACCACCGAATACAGGTCAGCAGCTTACCGGATTAAATTGGTCCCCTATGACGGAGGACCTATAATCGCATCAAAGCAATCCCAGTTAGATGGTAAGAATTCCTGTATCCACCTCTTCAAACAAAACTCCCACAGCAAAAGGCAAGCAGTATGACCGCAACAGTACCATGTAAAAGAGGAAAGGAATGCCTCGCTGGTGTAAAATCCTTGGGTTTATTAATACAAATATGAAAAAACACTTACAGAAATGTTGCAAGGAAACAGCCTTGAACTTGCGGCGCCGGCCGGACGCCGACAAGTAAACCCGTCCTAGGAGATCGAGCAGTAAGGGGATGACGTCACCACGTCGCTCGGTCCGCCCTACGCGTTTCGTGATAGGTCACTTCGTCTTGGGGCACGGGCGGCGTGGTGCGTCACCCCCTCTTGTAGTAAACACAATAACAAACCAAACCTCGTTCTGGGGGAAAGCGCACGCGCACATCGAGGACAGACAACCAAGCCTCTATTCAGATGGAGTGACAGAGAATACACCATTAATAAAATGAGGCTCCGGCACTCCGCGCATGCGTAATTCCCCCAAGAACTAGAGGGAAAGACATCTGCATGCCGCACTCCGCAGCCGCCTTCATCTACCGCGGGATGACCCCGCAAAGACAAAGAACGGCAACCGGAAATGCGGCAAAAACTAACAAAAATAATATATACATTTTTTTTTTTTTTTTTTTTATACAAAAAAAAAATGTTGTTTTTTTTTTATATGGCAAAATTCCCAAAGGGTTGGTTCACCGGAACTTCCCCCAAGAGGGTAGATGGAAAAGCCAAAAAATAAAAAAAACAAGATAAATTAAAACAGACAGGACAAATTGTTATAAAGTGCATGTCATGATCATACACGCACAAACAACCATTTCCTATCAGACCCATTACAGGTACATTTAAAACCACTACAAAATTAACATAATTTAATATTATTCATAAACCCACACGATCAATGAAGATTTCTACCATACATCCATACACACACACCTAATTGGCTGCGTGCAGGGAAAGGAAGTAAACCATCAGGGGAGACCAACCTATGGGTGAACATGAGGCAATCTTAAAAATTCGTCACACGTGGACCCACAAAAGTCCCCCTGAGTGTTCACCAACGTATGTACTAAATGGCTATTGTGTCATACATAAAAAATAATTTAAAATTTAAAAATTGTAAAAAATACAATAAAAACAATTCATGTCTGTTAATAAACATTGGCAATAAACACCAATGTCATGTTGTCCAAACGATTGACCTGCTTGGATGTGCATTTTCCCAAGGGGACTACATCATTACCCATCAAACTCATAGGCCCCAACTCCAATCAAAATAAAAGATCAGACTGGGCCCCAGAGTCTATAGACATCAACGCATGCACCAACTACGAATTGTTGATGAATGCGTTGATGTCAGTGTCAACGTTCAGGCCAAAAGGCACATAAGACTTCAAGCGGTATATCCAAGCCATCTCTTGTCTGGATATCTCCCTCACTAGTGAGCTGCCCCTCCAGTGGGGTCTATACTTGTCTATAGCCACGTATAAAGTCTTAGAAGGGTCTCTCTTATGTACAAGATCGTAATGTCTTGATACAGAGTGCTTATCGAAGCCCTTTCTAATGTTGGCTATATGCTTGTTTAGTCTAACCCTCAGTGCCCTCTTGGTCCTCCCCACATACTGGAGTCCACAAGGGCACTGAATAAGGTAGACCACCCCCTCGGAGGAACAGGTTATAAATGGTTCCACCTCATAGGATCGTCCTGTACTAGTTGATGTAAACTGACAGATCTTCCTATCCTGACAAGCATTTAATGAGCAGACCTGACACTTTTTGCATCTATGATAGCCAGTCAAATTTTGCAAAAAAGTCCTGTGTTCCCTAGGGGGATCTTGTACACTCGGCGCAACCCGATTCGACAATGAAGATACTCCCCTAAAAACAACTGACGGTCTGTCAGGTAAAATGGGTGCTAGTAATTGATCACTCGCAAGCACATGCCAATGCTTGCAGATCAACCGTTTAATGCTCTGGTGCTGGGCAGAAAAAGTGGTAATGAATGGAAGTGAATAATCTCCCCCATTCTCATCCCTTACCCGATCCCTCAAAAGTGAGGTTCTATCTATCTCTCTGGTTGTTTGCACCAGCTTAGACATGGCAGTTGGATCATACCCCTTTTCCAAGAATCTTTTAGAGAGAATGGCTGCCTGGCTATCAAAAGCTTCCACCTCCGTACAATTTCGTCAGTCTTGTGAACTGGCCCTGGGGAACCGCCCTAAGCCAAGGCGCATAGTGGCAACTGTCCAGGGGGATATAGGAGTTTCTATCCGTCTGTTTGAAGAAAGTAGTAGTAATAAAACTATTCTCTGCAACAGAAATAGTCAGGTCCAAAAAGTTTATACTCTCTTGACTAGCCTCAAAAGAAAAAACTATGCCTCTACTATTATCATTGAGGAATCGCATGTACTCATATAAATCAGATTCGGTTCCATCCCATAGGAGGAGGACGTCGTCGATGTACCTCGCCCAGAGCACTACCTCTGGTCTCCGGCAAACATCCACGACGTCCTCCTCCCACTTAGCCATAAAGAGGTTGGCAAGGCTGGGGGCATACTTAGCCCCCATTGCCACACCCCTATCCTGCCGGTAAAATTGATTGTCGAACCAGAAATAATTGTGGCTAGCCGCATATTTCAAAAGGGTCATAACAAATTCAATCTGGCGGGGATCTAGGCCAGAGCCTCTATCCAAATATAATTTAACCGCCTCAAGGCCCAGGTCATGGGGAATTATGGTATAAAGGGAGGTCACGTCTGCCGTGACCAACCAAAGCCCATTTGTGGGTACCAGACTAGCCAAGATGTTAATGACCTGTCTGGTGTCCTTAATGTAAGAGGGTATCGCCCGGACCAAGGGCTGCAAGAAAAAATCAATATACTTGCCCACCCGGGACGTGACAGAATCAATGCCACTGACTATAGGCCGTCCCGGGGGGCAAGTCTGATTTTTGTGGATCTTCGGGAGATAGTAAATCACCGGGGTGCGAGGAGCACACGGCACCAAAAACAATCTCTCCTTATCATTTAAGATTCCACTCTGAAAGCCCTGGTCTACAATAGCCTCCAACTCCTTTTTATACTTAAATACTGGGTCTCTAATCAGGGGAGTGTAGGTTTCTAAATCGTCAACGATTCGGTGCATCTCCTTTAGGTAATCACACCTATCGAGAACCACAATCCCACCCCCCTTGTCCGCAGGCCTGATTACCAATGCTTTGTTGGAACAAAGAGACTCCAAACCACTTTCCAGGTCCTTTTGCATCTTAACCTTTTTAATTTTTAACCCTTCCAAATCCCTCAGTACTACATCACGAAACACTCTAATACTGGGTGCAAGAGACCCAGGTGGATTGAACAATGATGCATTCGCCAGATTAGTATGACGAAATTATGGCGGGGGACCCGTCTTATCCTTAGTTGGATTAGACAAAAAATGTCTGTTGATATTCAATTTTCTTGCGAATTTATGAACATCCATAAATGTCTGAAACCTGCTCAGGTTTCTAGGAGGAGCATATTTCAGACCTTTATCCAAGAGTCTTTTTTCTGGGTCTGTTAATGGTTGTTGGCTTAAATTGAAAATGCCCAACCCTACACCCTCTTTCTTTTTGGCCGACTGGGCCCGCCTACCCCCTCTTGTGCCTCTCCTTGTCCTATAGGACCCCATCGACCTTGATGACTTCTGGGAAAACCCCAACTGGGGTTGGTCCGATGGTCAGGTGGGCCATGAGGAGGGTAGGACCCAGATTGACCATGAGAACCATCATAATGATTAGGATAATACATCTGAGCATTCCTCTCTGCACTAAAATGGCCATATCCCCTATCAGTGGATCCAATCCCTTCGGGCCCAAATGAATCCGACAGGGGAAAAAAACGATTCTGAGTTGGAATGTTATATTCCTGGTTATTACCAAACCCATAACCAGGATTTGGGTTCCCTCGACCAAAGACTCCACTCTGAGGTGGAATCCTTACTGGTGGTGGATCCCAAAAACGTGGAGACTCTCCCTGATAATGCTGATATTGAAAGTCTGACCTAACGTTTAAGGGCTTTTTTGAAGTTTTAAGGGGACCCGATCCCTGGCTCTGATTAGTTTTACTAGGCTTAGGTTTGTTTTTGGTCTGTTTGGCAACAAATCTAGGAGACTGTGAATATCCTCCCCTGTTGATAGGGGGAGGAGGATTAATGGATGGACCCAATGTCCCAGATCCCTGGGGCAAGGTGTCCATACCACTCTCCTGAATATTATCATTGGCCATCTTTTTCTGCCACATAAACACCAACCCAGACTCATAGTCATCAGTATCCCTTAAAAACTTCTTTTTCTTTTTAACTTTTTGATCTTTTTCCTCTTTCTCCAAATATTTGAGTAGTGAATTGGAGCACTCCCTATACTCCACACCACTCTTATATTGGACTAAAAGTTCCTTCACTATTTTGATCTCAGTGTCCAGTCTTACTAGTTTTTCACTCTTCCTTTGTGCAAGGAACCGTAGAAACAGAACACCAGAGTCATTAAAATATTTTGCCCAACCTTCTAGGTCGGCATCTCCTGCCTGGGGGCTGACCTCCCATCGGAGGCTTCTTGGGACCATAGCAGTTTTTATGTAAGTCTCCAAAAACGCTAGGTCCCATTGTGTGTGTATCTCTGATGTCATGAGATTTTTCAGTCTCAAAAAGAGGCCACTGACATCAGACCCAATGGGTACAGGGGTAGAATCAAATACACCAACTGTATCAACAACCCGTGTTGCTCGGAAGTCAAAAATGTCCATATTAGTGGAATTGTATCAGAGCTGCAATTAATGGATGTTAAATAAGAAGATGTGAAAAGGAGAAGAAAAATTGCGCTCAGAATTAAGGGGTGGCAATTGTTGGGTGGCTCCAAATTGCCTGGGTAACGGTCTCAAGCTGCCACTAACCTGATAAACATACTCACAATCACATTTATCTATTCTGCTGAAGGACACTGTAAGAAATCTTTTCCCAGCTTACAATAGCTCAAAATCATGAGCTGATGGAGAAAATAAAAGTACAGTTGTTAGGTGTGGGCAGGATAGGCTTCTCTGAAGAGGAGGGTTTTCAGGGATCGTCTAAAAGCACACAGAGTAGGAGATTATCGGACAGATTGGGGTAGGGAGTTCCATATGATGGGAGAGGCTTGGGTGAAGTCCTGAAGGTGAGCATGGGAAGAGGTGATAAGGGAGCTAGACAGCAGAAGGTCTTGGGAGGAATGAAGAGAAATTATTTGGTTTGTATTTTGAGACTAGGTTAGTGATGTAGCTGGGGGCTGAGCTGTGAGTGGCTTTGTAAGTTGTTGCTAGTACTTTGAATTTAATTTGTTGGGTGAGCGGAAGCCAATGGAGGGATTGACAGAGAGTAGGGATGAGCTTCGTGTTCGAGTCGAACATACGTTCGACTCGAACATCGGCTGTTCGATCGTTCGACGAAGATCGAACGATTTGGGCCGTTCGCGCCAAATTCGAGTGACGCGAACGGCCCACAATGCACTACGCCATCGCAGTGTCATCCAGGCGCTGTGATTGGCCAAGCATGCACTGTGACCCCGCATGCTTGGCCAATCACAGCGCCGGCAGCGAGGAGAGCAATGATTGGCCACAGGCAGGATGCCTGTGGCCAATTATTGCTGAGGGTGTTTAGTACACGCCCCACACTATAAAAGGCCGCCAGCACGGCGGCCTAGTGTAGTGTGTTCCGGAGCAGGGAAAGAGAAGCATAGGCAGGGACAGTGACATTTATTTTTTTCTTGCTTAACCTGGATTCCTTTAGTTTAGGGAAAGAGAAGGATAGGTAGGGAGAGTGTCAGTGTGTTTTACTGTGCGAATCCTTGTTTCTAGGGACAGGGAAGGACAGTGAGGGAATTCTCCTTGTGCTATAGTGTGCTTTAAAAAAACATTTTTTCTAGGGACAGAAAACTATAGGTAGGGAGAGTGTCAGTGTGTTTTACTCTGTGAATCCTTGTTTCTAGGGACAGGGAAGGACAGTGAGGGAATTCTCCTTGTGCTATAGTGTGCTTTAAAAAAAACTTTTTTCTAGGGACAGAAAACTATAGGTAGGGAGAGTGTCAGTGTGTTTTACTGTGCGAATCCTTGTTTCTAGGGACAGGGAAGGACAGTGAGGGAATTCTCCTTGTGCTATAGTGTGCTTTAAAAAAACATTTTTTCTAGGGACAGAAAACTATAGGTAGGAAGAGTGTCAGTTTCTTTCACTGTGATAATCCTTGTTTCTAGGGACAAAGAAGGAAAGTGAGGGAAATTCTCCTTGTGCTATAGTGTGCTTTAAAAAAACATTTTTTCTAGGGACAGAAAACTATAGGTAGGGAGAGTGTCAGTGTGTTTTACTGTGCGAATCCTTGTTTCTAGGGACAGGGAAGGACAGTGAGGGAATTCTCCTTGTGCTATAGTGTGCTTTAAAAAAAACATTTTTTCTAGGGACAGAAAACTATAGGAAGGAAGAGTGTCAGTTTCTTTCACTGTGATAATCCTTGTTTCTAGGGACAAAGAAGGACAGTGAGGGAATTCTCCTTGTGCTATAGTGTGCTTTAAAAAAACATTTTTTCTTGGGACAGAAAACTATAGGTAGGGAGAGTGTCAGTGTGTTTTACTGTGTGAATCCTTGTTTCTAGGGACAGGGAAGGACAGTGAGGGAATTCTCCTTGTGCTATAGTGTGCTTTAAAAAAACATTTTTTCTAGGGACAGAAAACTATAGGAAGGAAGAGTGTCAGTTTCTTTCACTGTGATAATCCTTGTTTCTAGGGACAAAGAAGGACAGTGAGGGAATTCTCCTTGTGCTATAGTGTGCTTTAAAAAAACATTTTTTCTAGGGACAGAAAACTATAGGTAGGGAGAGTGTCAGTGTGTTTTACTGTGCGAATCCTTGTTTCTAGGGACAGGGAAGGACAGTGAGGGAATTCTCCTTGTGCTATAGTGTGCTTTAAAAAAACATTTTTTCTAGGGACAGAAAACTATAGGAAGGAAGAGTGTCAGTTTCTTTCACTGTGATAATCCTTGTTTCTAGGGACAGGGAAGGACAGTGAGGGAATTCTCCTTGTGCTATAGTGTGCTTTAAAAAAACATTTTTTCTAGGGACAGAAAACTATAGGTAGGGAGAGTGTCAGTGTGTTTTACTGTGCGAATCCTTGTTTCTAGGGACAGGGAAGGACAGTGAGGGAATTCTCCTTGTGCTATAGTGTGCTTAAAAAAAACATTTTTTCTAGGGACAGAAAACTATAGGTAGGAAGAGTGTCAGTTTCTTTCACTGTGATAATCCTTGTTTCTAGGGACAAAGAAGGAAAGTGAGGGAAATTCTCCTTGTGCTATAGTGTGCTTTAAAAAAACATTTTTTCTAGGGACAGAAAACTATAGGTAGGAAGAGTGTCAGTTTCTTTCACTGTGATAATCCTTGTTTCTAGGGACAAAGAAGGAAAGTGAGGGAAATTCTCCTTGTGCTATAGTGTGCTTTAAAAAAACATTTTTTCTAGGGACAGAAAACTATAGGAAGGAAGAGTGTCAGTTTCTTTCACTGTGATAATCCTTGTTTCTAGGGACAGGGAAGGACAGTGAGGGAATTCTCCTTGTGCTATAGTGTGCTTTAAAAAAACATTTTTTCTAGGGACAGAAAACTATAGGTAGGGAGAGTGTCAGTGTGTTTTACTGTGCGAATCCTTGTTTCTAGGGACAGGGAAGGACAGTGAGGGAATTCTCCTTGTGCTATAGTGTGCTTAAAAAAAAAAAAATTTCTAGGGACAGAAAACTATAGGTAGGAAGAGTGTCAGTTTCTTTCACTGTGATAATCCTTGTTTCTAGGGACAAAGAAGGAAAGTGAGGGAAATTCTCCTTGTGCTATAGTGTGCTTTAAAAAAACATTTTTTCTAGGAACAGAAAACTATAGGTAGGGAGAGTGTCAGTGTCTTTTACTGTGCGAATCCTTGTTTCTAGGGACAGGGAAGGACAGTGAGGGAATTCTCCTTGTGCTATAGTGTGCTTTAAAAAAACATTTTTTCTAGGGACAGAAAACTATAGGTAGTGTGAGGGGGTTAGCTCGGCAGCGGGTGTGTGTGACCCCCGGGATGGGCTCCCCACACAAAACAGGCCCAGCAAACGGAGGTTGTGGTTTTCAAAATCAAAAAAGGTGCGGTTTATTTTCTATTTACAGTGACAAAACACAGCAAAGCAAAAGAAACATAACCAAAATAAATCCTGGTCAAGTTGACCTCTGACTAAACATACAGGTTTCCTAACTAACAACTGGGATCAGCCTAGTGCTGTCCTAGTCCCTAAGTCCCTGGTTTAGTAAAAGTCCAAACAAATAGCCACACAGGCTTTGCCTCACCGCACAGGGGTTCACTCTCCCTAGACAGTCCACACAGGTCTGGTTCCAGGCATGAGCTAACATCTAATGAAGCTGGGAGTTCTTATAGAGGCCTAAATGAGCTGACAAGGTTCAGCTGGTCTCCTCATCTCTGTCTGCACGACGCCCCACACTCTCCCTAGAGGTATGAGTCATCCATGAGCCCACTAGCCTTATACAACTCTCCACCTAGTTGTATAAGTCGGCGTAAAGCCTGAATCTGGGCGAAATATATCTACCCCCCTGGATGCAACCAGGTGACTTTACCTTCCTGCTGTCACATACCCCCCCTCTTGTTTTAACCTCGGGGTTGGAACACCAGCAATCAGGCATTCATGTACTCGAGACAAAGCATCCACATTCCCCATTTGAACGCCAGGGCGATGCTTTACTGTGAAGTTGAATTCCTGGAGGGCCAGGAACCACCTATTCACTCTTCTATTTGTTTCCTTGTTTTGAGCCATCCACTTTAACGGAGCGTGATCCGTAACCATGTCAAAGTGCCTACCTAGCAGGTAGTACCGAAGGGAATCTAGAGCCCACTTCACCGCTAAACACTCCTTTTCAACGGTGGCGTAATTTACCTCATGGGACTTCAACTTCCTGCTGAGGTAAATGACTGGGTGCTCTTCCCCGTTCCAGACCTGGGACAATACTGCTCCTAACCCCACATCTGACGCATCACTTTGTACGACAAAGTCTTTAGAGAAGTCGGGTGAGTACAACACTGGCTGGCTACATAAGGCTTGTTTCAAGAATTGGAATGCTGCCTCAGCCTCGGGGGTCCATTTAATCATGACCGACCCTTTCCCCTTCGTCAGGTTGGTTAGGGGCACAGCCTTAGAAGCAAAGTGGGGAATGAATCGCCGATAATACCCAGCGATTCCCAGAAAGGCTCGTACCTGCTTCTTGCTGTTGGGACGTGGCCAACTCTGGATGGCCTCGACTTTGTTGAGTTGGGGTTTTATTACTCCCCTCCCAATGGTGTACCCAAGATATTTGGCCTCCTCCTGCCCAATGGTACACTTCTTGGGGTTAGCCGTAAACCCCGCTTCCCGAACAGAGTCCAGGACTGCTTGCACTTTTGGCAGATGTGAGGCCCAATCTGTGCTATGGACAATTACGTCATCCAGGTAAGCCGCAGCATACTTCCGATGGGGCCTCAGCATCTGGTCCATTTTCCGCTGGAATGTGGCCGGCGCATTCTGTAACCCGAACGGCATTCTTTTATATTGGAACGCCCCGTCTGGGGTTACAAATGCGGTTTTCTCTTTGGCCGACTTGGCCAGGGGGATTTGCCAATACCCTTTTGTGAGGTCAAGAGTCGTCATGTATCGGGCTGTTCCCAGCCGGTCGATCAACTCATCTATACGTGGCATGGGGTAGGTGTCAAATTTTGTAACTTTGTTCAACTGACGAAAATCGTTACAAAATCGCCAGCTCCCATCCGGTTTAGGCACCAACACGATGGGACTAGACCAATCACTTTGGGACTCCTCTATCACCCCTAAGTTCAGCATTTTCTGTACTTCCTCCCGTATTGCCTCCCGTCGAGCCTCTGGGATCCGATAGGGTTTTAACTTCACCCTTTCACCGGGCGGGGTAATGATGTCATGCTCTACCCCAGATGTTTGTCCCGGCAGCTCAGAGAATACCTCCTTGTTGCGAAGCACAAACTCCTTAACCTCCTGTTGTTGGGGTTGTGACAAGGTGGCTGCTATTCCAACCTCAGGAATCACGCAACCAGTTTGAGCTGGTGACCAAGTGTCTGCGACTAGGGACTCTCTATCCCTCCAGGCTTTCAACAGATTAACGTGATAGATCTGTTCGGGCTTTCGCCTTCCTGGTTGTCTGACCTTGTAATTCACTTCGCTCACTTTTTCCATTATCTCGTAGGGGCCTTGCCATTTGGCAAGGAATTTACTTTCAACCGTAGGGACAAGTACCAATATCCTATCCCCCGGGGAAAAGGTACGGGTCTTGGCTCCACGGTTGTACACTCTCTGCTGTGCCAACTGCGCTTGGGCCAAATGTTCCTTCACGATGGGCATTACCTGTGCAATTCGATCTTGCATCAGGGCGACATGCTCAATCACACTCCTGTGGGGAGAACTCTCACTTTCCCAAGTTTCCTTGGCAATATCCAACAGCCCTCTTGGGTGTCTCCCATACAGTAACTCAAAGGGGGAGAATCCCGTAGAGGATTGGGGCACCTCCCTAATAGCAAACATCAAATAAGGAAGTAAATAGACATGTGCACACTGAAATATTTCGTTTCGGAATTTCGTTTTCGTCCAAAAAATAAATTTATTTAGTTACTCCCGAAATTAGTTTTTATTTATTTCGTTTTTCGTTAGAAATTGCATTCGTCAGAAAATCTTAATTAATTAAGGTCGAATCTGTCATTGAAGGCTTATGGTGTCTGTCGAATGTTCAAAGAAGATTCGACGGAGCAGCGAAACTGTACGCCGCTGCAATCATACATTTCCGGTCGAATGTTCCGCCCACAAGCAGTGATCTTTTCTCTCTATGTCGAATCTTTTCTCTCTATAATGTCGAATCTTTTCTCTCTATATTGTCGAATCTTTTCTCTCTATAATGTCGAATCTTTTCTCTCCTATGTCGAATCTTTTCTCTCTATAATGTCAAATCTTTTCTCTCCTATGTCGAATCTTTTCTCTCCTATGTCGAATCTTTCCTCTCCTATGTCGAATCTTTCCTCTCCTATGTCGAATCTTTCCTCTCCTATGTCGAATCTTTCCTCTCCTATGTCGAATCTTTTCTCTCCTATGTCGAATCTTTTCTCTCTATAATGTCAAATCTTTTCTCTCCTATGTCGAATCTTTTCTCTCCTATGTCGAATCTTTCCTCTCCTATGTCGAATCTTTCCTCTCCTATGTCGAATCTTTCCTCTCCTATGTCGAATCTTTCCTCTCCTATGTCGAATCTTTTCTCTCTATAATGTCGAATCTTTTCTCTCCTATGTAAAATAATCTTGGACTAATAGAGTTAAGGTTAGGCACATTCGACCACAGGTTCGATAGACACAGATTGTTATTGTCAGCGTCACGTCGAATCTCCTATCTATATCGAACTGTTGTAGCAACGAAAACGAAAATAAAGCATTTGTTTATGTCGGATCTTTCGGTTTTCGGATTCTGTGCTTTCGTTTTCGTTTGTTAAGACGATAACGAAAATAGCTGAAATTCGGACGAAAATGCATTCGGACGAAAACGAATGCACATGTCTAGAAGTAAACAGTCCCAATCCTTTCCATCTCTATCCACCACTTTCTTCAACATTTGTTTTAGGGTTTTGTTGAATCTTTCAACCAGCCCATCGGTTTGGGGGTGATACACAGACGTACGCAATTGCGTCACTTTGAACAATTTACACAGCTCTTTCATAACCCGGGACATAAAGGGTGTACCTTGGTCCGTAAGCAGTTCTTTACAAATACCCACCCGGCTAAAAACAAGAGATAGCTCTTTGGCTATGGTTTTGGCCGAGGTATTTCGGAGAGGGATCGCTTCTGGATAACGGGTGGCATAGTCCATTATAACTAATATGTACTGGTGTCCCCTAGTGGACTTGATTATAGGACCTACCAAATCCATGGCGATCCTCTCAAACGGGACCTCAATGATGGGTAGAGGGACCAGCGGGCTACGGAAATGTGGCATCGGGGCCAACCTCTGACACACAGGGCAGGAGGAACAATAATTTTCTACGTCCTTCATCACCCCCGGCCAATAGAATCTCTGTAATACCCTCTCTCGGGTTTTCTCTGTCCCCAGATGACCTCCAAGAATGTGCCCATGGGCCAACTCCAACACCAACTTCCTGTAAGGTTTGGGCACCACAAGCTGCTCAACGGTTTCTTCTGCCCTTTTTGCCACCCGATACAGTAGGTCCTTCTCTACGCTGAAGTATGGGTAAGTGCAGGTATTATCTGGGTTCACTAACTCACCATCTATTTTCACTACGTTTTCCCGTGCCTTTATTAGGGCGGGGTCTTTCAACTGTTCTGTGGCAAAGTTTTCCCTGTGAACCTCAAGATCAGAAAACTCCACAGACGGTAGGTTTTCGTCTGAGGAGGTGGGCTCCTCTCCAGTTTCTTGAGTCTCCCCTGCCAATACTGATAAGGGAAATTCCGGAGAGTCCTCACCACTCTCAGGGGAGTTCTGGCTATCACATTCCTGGTACATAGGGGCACCAGTGAGGGGCTCAGGATCATCCCACAGTTCCCAGAACTTCGGAAAATCCCTTCCCACAATGGCGTCATGCGGTAACTGAGATACTAAGCCCACTGGATGAGAGAGGGTACCTTTGGGGGTCTCGAAACACACTGTAGTCACTGGATACTCTCGGGTGTCCCCATGCACACAAATAACAGCTACCTTGCTATTCCCAGAGACCTCTGTTTTAACTAACTCAGCCTTTATCAGGGTCACAAGGCTACCTGAATCCAGCAATACCACAACATTTCTACCATTAACACACATTTTGCATAAATGTTTCTCAGTTCCTCGAATGGCAGTGCATGCGACTGTCGCACACAGCGACTGACGTCTGCCCGTCAGAAAGTCACACTGCATGGGTTCCTCCACAACCGGGCAATTGGCTGCAATATGTCCCGCTTGCCGGCAGCGGTAGCAAACGATCCTTCTTGCCGCCTCTTGAGCCGCTGATTTCCCAGGCTGTTCTCGCCAAACTTGGGGTAGAGCTCCCACCCTCTCACTCTCTCCACCCTCACCCCTTGGAATCCTCTTATCCGCCCCTGGGGATGGTCTGGTCTTAGGGTGGAAAGTCCGAGTGTCTCTGGAAGAGGCCGTCAGGTTCTCTGTAGCCAAGTATTTCTCCACACGATCCACAAGACCATCGGCCGTCTCTGGGTCTCCATGGCTTACCCACTTTTGGATGGCAGTAGGAAGAGCTCTCAAAAACCGATCCATTACAACACGTTCCACAATCTTTGGTGCGGACAAAGTCTCTGGCTGTAGCCACTTTCTGCTCAGGTGAATGAGATCATACATTTGAGACCTGGGGGGTTTTCCAAGCTGGAAAGTCCAGTTATGCACACGCTGAGCCCGGACAGCCTGGGTGACACCCAGCCTTGCCAATATTTCAGCTTTTAGCATCACATAGTCTTTTGCTTGGTTAGGCTCTAGGTCATAGTAAGCTTTCTGCGATTCACCAGTTAACAGAGGAGCCACCAGTCCAGCCCACTGCTCCTCAGGCCACTTTTCTCTTTCAGCGGTCCTTTCAAATGTGGTCAAAAATACCTCTGGATCATCCTCTCCAGTCATTTTTGTCAATAAACGACTCACCCCAAAGGACGCGGTATTAGTGGGACGGCTTTCCTCACTGGTCTGCGGACGTTGCTGCATTACTGCTTCCATCTGTTGTTGTAGTCTCTGCTCTTGCTTCTGCAACAGGTCTATGAAGCGGGCCTCAGATTGCTGCTGGGCTCGTTGCTGAGCCTCCAGACTCTGTTGCAAAGTTGCGTTTGTCTGCTGCTGGGCTGCAAGGCTCCTTTGCAAACCTGCATTTGTCTGCTGTTGATTGGCATTTGCTAGAGCCAGCTGCTTCAGTATCTCCTCCATGCTGGCTTAAAAAAAACTGCCACTGGTTCTCCACCAACTGTGAGGGGGTTAGCTCGGCAGCGGGTGTGTGTGACCCCCGGGATGGGCTCCCCACACAAAACAGGCCCAGCAAACGGAGGTTGTGGTTTTCAAAATCAAAAAAGGTGCGGTTTATTTTCTATTTACAGTGACAAAACACAGCAAAGCAAAAGAAACATAACCAAAATAAATCCTGGTCAAGTTGACCTCTGACTAAACATACAGGTTTCCTAACTAACAACTGGGATCAGCCTAGTGCTGTCCTAGTCCCTAAGTCCCTGGTTTAGTAAAAGTCCAAACAAATAGCCACACAGGCTTTGCCTCACCGCACAGGGGTTCACTCTCCCTAGACAGTCCACACAGGTCTGGTTCCAGGCATGAGCTAACATCTAATGAAGCTGGGAGTTCTTATAGAGGCCTAAATGAGCTGACAAGGTTCAGCTGGTCTCCTCATCTCTGTCTGCACGACGCCCCACACTCTCCCTAGAGGTATGAGTCATCCATGAGCCCACTAGCCTTATACAACTCTCCACCTAGTTGTATAAGTCGGCGTAAAGCCTGAATCTGGGCGAAATATATCTACCCCCCTGGATGCAACCAGGTGACTTTACCTTCCTGCTGTCACAGTAGGGAGAGTGTCAGTGTCTTTTACTGTGCGAATCCTTGTTTCTAGGGACAGGGAAGGACAGTGAGGGAATTCTCCTTGTGCTATAGTGTGCTTTAAAAAAACATTTTTTTCTAGGGACAGAAAACTATAGGTAGGGAGAGTGTCAGTGTCTTTTACTGTGCGAATCCTTGTTTCTAGGGACAGGGAAGGACAGTGAGGGAATTCTCCTTGTGCTATAGTGTGCTAAAGCATTCCTCATCAACCATCTTTGAAATCCTTGTTTTTTTGGACAGTCAGGGAAATTGTCGTTGTGCTATTCTGTGCAAAAGCAATCATCCTCAACCATATTTAGAAATCCTTAAGTAAAGGGACAGAGAAGGACACCTGAAGGTAGCCCTTATTGCTTTTTTCCCATCTCCCTGCAGGCCATCTATTAGAATGTCTGGAAGGCAAACAAGGAGAGGCAGACAGTCAGGAGGCAATAAAAGAGGGCAAGCAGGCTCTGTGTCTGGGGGCAACAGTGCTGGTCGTGGACGCGGTGCATTGTCATCAGCACATGGCCATGGGACACGCTTGTCCTTCTTTTCGGCAGCTGGACATGTTGAGCCACATCATGCCGAAGACTTGGTAGAGTGGATGACCAAGCCCTCCTCCTCATCCTCTCTCACCCAGGCTCAGGGTACTGGAAAAGCAGCTGCCAAAGCGTCCTCTTCCCTGGTATCAATGTCAGACTCATCATCAGTCACTCCTTCCCTAGACCCACCATGTCCTCCTCCTGAGGAGTCCCCCGAACTGTTTGAGCACAGTGTTGGGTACATGCTCCAGGAGGATGCCCAGCGTTTCGAAGGGTCTGATGATGAAACCCAGCTAGAGGAAGGCAGTAGCGTGAGAGCAGACAGAGGGGATGCTCAAGAAGGACACCAATCTGGCAGTCATGTTCCAGCAGCTGCAGCATACTGCCAGATTGGCTCCAGTGATGAGGAGGGAGGTGATGATGAGGTCACTGACTCCACGTGGGTGCCTAATAGGAGAGAGGAGGAGGATGAGGAGGAGGCACATCTCCAACGAGGCAGGATGCCCTTTGGTGGCCAGCGTAAGGGCAGTACACCGACGGAATCACACCGCAGAGCTCCGCCTGTGCAGGGCGCTGCCTCTGCCCGTCATTCAAAAAGTTCTTTGGTGTGGGCCTTTTTTGAGGCTAGTGCATCAGATCGCACAGCTGCTGTTTGCAACATATGTCTCAAGCGTATATCGCGTGGCCAAAACATCAGCCGCTTGGGTACCACATGCCTGACCAGTAGTGATGAGCCGAACACCCCCGGGTTCGGTTCGCACCAGAACCCGCGAACGGACCGAAAGTTCGAACGAACATTAGAACCCTATTAAATACAATGGATGCGAACGTTCGAATTCTAAAGTGCTAATTATAAAAACTATTATGCATGTTATTGTCCTAAAAAGGGTTTGGGAACCCGGGTTCTGCACCAGGGGACATGTATCAATGCAAAAATAAGTTTTAAAAACGGTCGTTTTCCGGGAGCAGTCATTTTAATGATGCATAAAGTGAAAAAAAAAAAGTCAAATATTCCTTTAAATATCGTACCTGGGGGGTGTCTAAAGTATGCCTGTGAAGTGCCACGTGTTTCCCGTGTTTAGAACTGTCCCTGCACAAAATGACACTTCTAAAGGAAAAAAAAGCCATTTAAAACTGCTTGCGGCTTTAATGTAATGTCTGGTCCCGGTAATATGGATGAAAATCTTTAAGAAAAATGGCATAGCTACCCCATGACCCCCCCCCTACCCCAGCCCATTACCAGCCCCTTTGGGTCTTGTATGGATATTAAGGGGAACCCCGCACATAAAATAAAAAAGGCCCTATATACTCTGAACAGCCGTATACAGGCGGTGCATACAAGACAGGGACTGTAGGTTTGTTCTTATGTAGAATCTGTTTGTAATTTTGAACAGGTACATTGTTGAAGTGTAGCTCCAGACCAAAAATCTATTTTTAAACTTTTTGGAAAACATAGGTAAGGGTTATCACCCCTGTAACATTTGTTTTGCTGTCTGTGCCCCTGTTCAGAACATTTCACCTCACTTTCCGTCCTAATGACAACTGTTTTTGAAATGTGGTGTTTTTCTTGAAACAAGGATTGCTGATAAAGCATCAGTACAGAGGAGACACCTTTCTCCCATATTTATTCTTACAGGAGAGAATTTTCCTTCCTAGTGGTAGATTTCCTCTCACTTCCTGTTGTCTTCTTGCGTTTGCAAGTAGGAGTCGTTTGTAAGTTGGATGTTTGAAAGTAGGGACCTGCCGTATATACTCTGCAGAAATAGGCCCCTTAGTTGTTGGTGTTGGCACAACACTGTAAGCACTCACAGTTACTCTTGGTTGGTGCTGGAACGCCCTGCTGTCAACTATTATATCAGGAATTTTAATTACATATAATTGTTGAACAGTGGTAGTAAAAATTGGGCCTTTGATGGTGGTGCTGGTGCCACAACACTGTAAGCCCTGACAGTTACTCTTGGTGGGTGCAGCAATGGGCCCTGCTGTGAATTATTAGATCAAGAATTGTAATTACATGCCCCTGTTGAACAGGGGCTGAAAAATTGGGCCTTAGGCACTGGTGGCACAACACTGCAACCCTTCACAGATACTGTACTTGGAGCACAGCAATGAGCCCTGTTGCAAAGTATTGCTTCAAAAATTGTAATGACACGCCCCTGTTAAACAGGGGCTGAAAAATTGGGCCTTAGGCACTGGTGGCACAACACTGCAACTCCTCACAGATACTGTACTTGGAGCACAGCAATGAGCCCTGTTGCAAAGTATTGCTTCAAAAATTGTAATTACACGCCCCTGTTAAACAGGGGCTGAAAAATTGGGCGTTAGGCACTGGTGGCGGCACCCATAAACAAAAATGATCTTCCAAGCTATCATCATCAATCGTATCATTGAGGACTCGGAGGAGGAGGATAGCCAGTCAACATAACAGCACAGGCACTCAGCATCAGCATCAGTCTTGAAGGGATGTGACATTTTAAAATCAATTAGTCTGTTATATCAGCATCAGGTGTGTGGTAGCTGGTGGTGATCCAAGACTGGTTCATCTTGATGAAAGTCAGTCGATCAACCGAGTCGGTGGACAGGCGCACCCTGTGATCCGTGACAAATCCTCCAGCAGCACTGAATGTGCGTTCCGAAAGAACGCTGGATGCAGGACAGGCCAGTAGCTCAATTGCATACTGTGCAAGCTCTGGCCAGTGATCCATCCTCAAGACCCAGTAAGCCAGAGGATTTTCGGTGGGGAAGGTGTCCAAGTCTGACCTTGCCCCTAGATATTCCTGCACCATGTTTATCAGACGCTGGCGATGGTTGCTGGAACCGATCATACTTTGGGGCTGCGGACTAAAGAATTGTCTGAACGCATCGGTCAGACGGCCACCTTCCCCACCGCTCCTTCTTTGACTGGCCGAAGCCTCAGCAACTCGTTGTCCAGGACCAGGAGTTTGCAACCTCCCAGTCTCTGGGAACGCGTTGCACAGACCTTTCTGCAAGGCCTCCCGGAGTTGTCTCATCCTCTGCTCCCTCTGCGACGGTAACATAAGGTCCGCAACCTTACCCTTGTACCGTGGATCAAGGAGAGTGGCCAGCCAGTAATGGTCCCTCTCCTTGATCCGAAGAATACGAGGATCCTTCCGCAGACTTTGCAGGATCAGGGAGGCCATGCAGCGTAGGTTTGCTGAGGCATTCGCTCCGGAGTCCTCTGGGTCACTAAGGACGACATGATCCGCAGCCACCTCCTCCCAGCCACGTACAAGTCCACTGGTTTCTTGGGACTGTAAATCATCCCTAAAAGACTGCTGCTGATGATGCTGAGTGCCAGCCTCCACCTCCATGCTGACACAATCCTCCTCCTCCTCCTCCTCCTCCTCCTCCTCCTCCTCCTCTTCCTGTGCGATGGGTGGGACAGAAGGAACACTGTCTGGGTAAAGGGGGCCTTGAGAGGCAAGGAAGTCCTCCTCTTCCTGCCTCTGTTCTGCCTCAAGTGCCCTGTCCATTATTCCACGCAGCGTGTGCTCCAACAGGTGGACAAGAGGTACAGTGTCACTGATGCATGCACTGTCACTGCTCACCATCCTCGTGGCCTCCTCAAATGGTGCCAGGACAGTGCATGCATCCCTGATCATGCCCCACTGGCGTGGAGAAAAAAAACCAAGCTCCCCTGACCCTGTCCTGGTGCCGTAGTCGCACAGGTACTCATTGATGGCCCTCTGCTGCGTGTGCAGCCGCTGCAGCATGGCCAACGTTGAGTTCCACCTGGTGGGCATGTCACATATAAGGCGGTTCTTGGGCAGGTTCAACTCCTTTTGCAGCTCAGCCAGGCGAGCACTGGCATTATAAGATCTGCGGAAATGCACACAGACTTTCCTGGCCTGCCTCAGGACATCCTGTAAGCCCGGGTACCTGCCCAAGAAGCGCTGCACCACCAGGTTAAGGACGTGAGCCACACAGGGCACATGGGTCAGTTGTCCCTGTCGGAGGGCGGAGAGGAGGTTGGTGCCATTGTCGCAAACCACCATTCCTGGCTTAAGCTGGCGTGGCGTCAACCACCTCTCGGCCTGGCCCTGCAGAGCAGACAGGACCTCTGCCCCAGTGTGGCTTCTGTCCCCCAAACACACCAGCGCAAGCACGGCATGGCATCTTTTTGCCTGCGTACTTGCGTAGCCCCGTGAACGGCTACGGAGCACCGCTGGTTCATAGGACAAACCACAGGAAGAGGCCATGGAGGAAGAAGAAGAGGAGGGGGTGGAGGAGAGAGGTGTGTCACAACCAGTAGTAGCATTTTGGAGGCGTGGCGGTGGGACAACCTCCAACACTACTGCACCTTGTCCTGAATCCTTCCCAGCTGCCAAAAGAGTGACCCAATGGGCCGTGAAAGAAAGGTAACGTCCCTGTCCATGCCTGCTGGACCATGAGTCAGCGGTAATATGCACCTTACCGCTGACCGCCCTGTCCAGCGAGGCCAAGACATTGCCTTCCACATGCCGGTAGAGAGCCGGAATAGCCTTCCGTGAGAAAAAGTGGCGTTTGGGAACCTGCCACTGAGGAACCGCACATTGCACAAACTCACGGAAGGGGGCCGAGTCTACCAACTGAAAAGGCAGCAGTTGAAGCGCTAGCAATTTAGCCAAGCTAGCATTCAACCGCTGGGCATGTGGATGGCTGGGAGTGAACTTCTTTCGACGGTCCAGCAGCTGGGGCAGGGAAATTTGCCTGCTAGAATCGGACGTCGGTGTACTGCTAGCAGAGTGGGCGCAAGTACTTGGCTGTGACACACCTAATTCTACACCTTCATTCCTCTCAGTGCATGTTTCAGAGAGGACTGAAGTTATAGTGGGGTTGGAGATCCCAGCTGATGCGGTGCAAGGAGAGGTCCGCTTGGTTCTTTGGTGTGGGTCTTTGAGGTAGGCTTGCCAACGAGCTGCATGGCAGGTCAACATATGTCTGGTCAGGCATGTGGTACCCAAGCGGCTGATGTTTTGGCCACGCGATATACGCTTGAGACATATGTTGCAAACAGCAGCTGTGCGATCTGATGCACTAGCCTCAAAAAAGGCCCACACCAAAGAACTTTTTGAATGACGGGCAGAGGCAGCGCCCTGCACAGGCGGAGCTCTGCGGTGTGATTCCGTCGTGTACTGCCCTTACGCTGGCCACCAAAGGGCATCCTGCCTCGTTGGAGATGTGCCTCCTCCTCATCCTCCTCCTCCTCCTCTCTCCTATTAGGCACCCACGTGGAGTCATTGACCTCATCATCCCCTCCCTCCTCATCACTGGAGCCAATCTGGCAGTATGCTGCAGCTGCTGGAACATGACTGCCAGATTGGTGTCCTTCTTGAGCATCCCCTCTGTCTGCTCTCACGCTACTGCCTTCCTCTAGCTGGGTTTCATCATCAGACCCTTCGAAACGCTGGGCATCCTCCTGGAGCATGTACCCAACACTGTGCTGAAACAGTTCGGGGGACTCCTCAGGAGGAGGACATGGTGGGTCTAGGGAAGGAGTGACTGATGATTTGTCTGACATTGATACCAGGGAAGACGACGCTTTGGCAGCTGCTTTTCCAGTACCCTGAGCCTGGGTGAGAGAGGATGAGGAGGAGGAGGAGGGCTTGGTCATCCACTCTACCAAGTCTTCGGCATGATGTGGCTCAACATGTCCAGCTGCCGAAAAGAAGGACAAGCGTGTCCCATGGCCATGTGCTGATGACAATGCACCGCGTCCACGACCAGCACTGTTGCCCCCAGACACAGAGCCTGCTTGCCCTCTTTTATTGCCTCCTGACTGTCTGCCTCTCCTTGTTTGCCTTCCAGACATTCTAATAGATGGCCTGCAGGGAGATGGGAAAAAAGCAATAAGGGCTACCTTCAGGTGTCCTTCTCTGTCCCTTGAAACAAGGACTTTCACAGTGAAAGAAACTGACACTGTCCCTACCTAGAGTTTTCTGTCCCTAGAATAAATGTTTTTTTTAATCACAATATAGCACAAGGACAATTCACTCAATGTCTCTCCAGGTCCCTGGAAACAAGGACTTGCAGAGTGAAAGAAACTGACACTGTCCCTACCTAGAGTTTTCTGTCCCTAGAATAAATGTTTTTTTTAAGCACAATATAGCACAAGGACAATTAACTCACTGTCCTTACAGGTCCCTGGAAACAAGGACTTGCAGAGTGAAAAAAAAAAAACACTCTCCCTACCTACAGTTTTCTGTCCCTAGAAAAAATGTTTTTTTTAAGCACAATATAGCACAAGGACAATTAACTCACTGTCCTTACAGGTCCCTGGAAACAAGGACTTGCAGAGTGAAAGAAAAAAAACACTCTCCCTACCTACAGTTTTCTGTCCCTAGAAAAAATGTTTTTTTTAATCACAATATAGCACAAGGAAAATTAACTCACTGTCCTTACAGGTCCCTGGAAACAAGGACTTGCAGAGTGAAAGAAAAAAAACACTCTCCCTACCTACAGTTTTCTGTCCCTAGAAAAAATGTTTTTTTTTAATCACAATATAGCACAAGGAAAATTAACTCACTGTCCTTACAGGTCCCTGGAAACAAGGACTTGCAGAGTGAAAGAAACTGACACTGTCCCTACCTAGAGTTTTCTGTCCCTAGAATAAATGTTTTTTTTAATCACAATATAGCACAAGGACAATTAACTCACTGTCCTTACAGGTCCCTGGAAACAAGGACTTGCAGAGTGAAAGAAACTGACACTGTCCCTACCTAGAGTTTTCTGTCCCTAGAATAAATGTTTTTTTTAAGCACAATATAGCACAAGGACAATTAACTCACTGTCCTTACAGGTCCCTGGAAACAAGGACTTGCAGAGTGAAAGAAAAAAAACACTCTCCCTACCTACAGTTTTCTGTCCCTAGAAAAAATGTTTTTTTTAATCACAATATAGCACAAGGAAAATTAACTCACTGTCCTTACAGGTCCCTGGAAACAAGGACTTGCAGAGTGAAAGAAACTGACACTGTCCCTACCTAGAGTTTTCTGTCCCTAGAATAAATGTTTTTTTTAATCACAATATAGCACAAGGAAAATTAACTCACTGTCCTTACAGGTCCCTGGAAACAAGGACTTGCAGAGTGAAAGAAACTGACACTGTCCCTACCTAGAGTTTTCTGTCCCTAGAATAAATGTTTTTTTTAATCACAATATAGCACAAGGAAAATTAACTCACTGTCCTTACAGGTCCCTGGAAACAAGGACTTGCAGAGTGAAAGAAACTGACACTGTCCCTACCTAGAGTTTTCTGTCCCTAGAATAAATGTTTTTTTTAAGCACAATATAGCACAAGGACAATTAACTCACTGTCCTTACAGGTCCCTGGAAACAAGGACTTGCAGAGTGAAAGAAAAAAAACACTCTCCCTACCTACAGTTTTCTGTCCCTAGAAAAAATGTTTTTTTTAATCACAATATAGCACAAGGAAAATTAACTCACTGTCCTTACAGGTCCCTGGAAACAAGGACTTGCAGAGTGAAAGAAACTGACACTGTCCCTACCTAGAGTTTTCTGTCCCTAGAATAAATGTTTTTTTTAATCACAATATAGCACAAGGACAATTAACTCACTGTCCTTACAGGTCCCTGGAAACAAGGACTTGCAGAGTGAAAGAAACTGACACTGTCCCTACCTAGAGTTTTCTGTCCCTAGAATAAATGTTTTTTTTAAGCACAATATAGCACAAGGACAATTAACTCACTGTCCTTACAGGTCCCTGGAAACAAGGACTTGCAGAGTGAAAGAAAAAAAACACTCTCCCTACCTACAGTTTTCTGTCCCTAGAAAAAATGTTTTTTTTAATCACAATATAGCACAAGGAAAATTAACTCACTGTCCTTACAGGTCCCTGGAAACAAGGACTTGCAGAGTGAAAGAAACTGACACTGTCCCTACCTAGAGTTTTCTGTCCCTAGAATAAATGTTTTTTTTAATCACAATATAGCACAAGGAAAATTAACTCACTGTCCTTACAGGTCCCTGGAAACAAGGACTTGCAGAGTGAAAGAAACTGACACTGTCCCTACCTAGAGTTTTCTGTCCCTAGAATAAATGTTTTTTTTAATCACAATATAGCACAAGGACAATTAACTCACTGTCCTTACAGGTCCCTGGAAACAAGGACTTGCAGAGTGAAAGAAACTGACACTGTCCCTACCTAGAGTTTTCTGTCCCTAGAATAAATGTTTTTTTTAAGCACAATATAGCACAAGGACAATTAACTCACTGTCCTTACAGGTCCCTGGAAACAAGGACTTGCAGAGTGAAAGAAAAAAAACACTCTCCCTACCTACAGTTTTCTGTCCCTAGAAAAAATGTTTTTTTTAATCACAATATAGCACAAGGAAAATTAACTCACTGTCCTTACAGGTCCCTGGAAACAAGGACTTGCAGAGTGAAAGAAACTGACACTGTCCCTACCTAGAGTTTTCTGTCCCTAGAATAAATGTTTTTTTTAAGCACAATATAGCACAAGGACAATTAACTCACTGTCCTTACAGGTCCCTGGAAACAAGGACTTGCAGAGTGAAAGAAAAAAAACACTCTCCCTACCTACAGTTTTCTGTCCCTAGAAAAAATGTTTTTTTTAATCACAATATAGCACAAGGAAAATTAACTCACTGTCCTTACAGGTCCCTGGAAACAAGGACTTGCAGAGTGAAAGAAACTGACACTGTCCCTACCTAGAGTTTTCTGTCCCTAGAATAAATGTTTTTTTTAATCACAATATAGCACAAGGAAAATTAACTCACTGTCCTTACAGGTCCCTGGAAACAAGGACTTGCAGAGTGAAAGAAACTGACACTGTCCCTACCTAGAGTTTTCTGTCCCTAGAATAAATGTTTTTTTTAATCACAATATAGCACAAGGAAAATTAACTCACTGTCCTTACAGGTCCCTGGAAACAAGGACTTGCAGAGTGAAAGAAACTGACACTGTCCCTACCTAGAGTTTTCTGTCCCTAGAATAAATGTTTTTTTTAAGCACAATATAGCACAAGGACAATTAACTCACTGTCCTTACAGGTCCCTGGAAACAAGGACTTGCAGAGTGAAAGAAAAAAAACACTCTCCCTACCTACAGTTTTCTGTCCCTAGAAAAAATGTTTTTTTTAATCACAATATAGCACAAGGAAAATTAACTCACTGTCCTTACAGGTCCCTGGAAACAAGGACTTGCAGAGTGAAAGAAACTGACACTGTCCCTACCTAGAGTTTTCTGTCCCTAGAATAAATGTTTTTTTTAATCACAATATAGCACAAGGACAATTAACTCACTGTCCTTACAGGTCCCTGGAAACAAGGACTTGCAGAGTGAAAGAAACTGACACTGTCCCTACCTAGAGTTTTCTGTCCCTAGAATAAATGTTTTTTTTAAGCACAATATAGCACAAGGACAATTAACTCACTGTCCTTACAGGTCCCTGGAAACAAGGACTTGCAGAGTGAAAGAAAAAAAACACTCTCCCTACCTACAGTTTTCTGTCCCTAGAAAAAATGTTTTTTTTTATCACAATATAGCACAAGGAAAATTAACTCACTGTCCTTACAGGTCCCTGGAAACAAGGACTTGCAGAGTGAAAGAAACTGACACTGTCCCTACCTAGAGTTTTCTGTCCCTAGAATAAATGTTTTTTTTAATCACAATATAGCACAAGGAAAATTAACTCACTGTCCTTACAGGTCCCTGGAAACAAGGACTTGCAGAGTGAAAGAAACTGACACTGTCCCTACCTAGAGTTTTCTGTCCCTAGAATAAATGTTTTTTTTAATCACAATATAGCACAAGGAAAATTAACTCACTGTCCTTACAGGTCCCTGGAAACAAGGACTTGCAGAGTGAAAGAAACTGACACTGTCCCTACCTAGAGTTTTCTGTCCCTAGAATAAATGTTTTTTTTAAGCACAATATAGCACAAGGACAATTAACTCACTGTCCTTACAGGTCCCTGGAAACAAGGACTTGCAGAGTGAAAGAAAAAAAACACTCTCCCTACCTACAGTTTTCTGTCCCTAGAAAAAATGTTTTTTTTAATCACAATATAGCACAAGGAAAATTAACTCACTGTCCTTACAGGTCCCTGGAAACAAGGACTTGCAGAGTGAAAGAAACTGACACTGTCCCTACCTAGAGTTTTCTGTCCCTAGAATAAATGTTTTTTTTAATCACAATATAGCACAAGGACAATTAACTCACTGTCCTTACAGGTCCCTGGAAACAAGGACTTGCAGAGTGAAAGAAACTGACACTGTCCCTACCTAGAGTTTTCTGTCCCTAGAATAAATGTTTTTTTTAAGCACAATATAGCACAAGGACAATTAACTCACTGTCCTTACAGGTCCCTGGAAACAAGGACTTGCAGAGTGAAAGAAAAAAAACACTCTCCCTACCTACAGTTTTCTGTCCCTAGAAAAAATGTTTTTTTTAATCACAATATAGCACAAGGAAAATTAACTCACTGTCCTTACAGGTCCCTGGAAACAAGGACTTGCAGAGTGAAAGAAACTGACACTGTCCCTACCTAGAGTTTTCTGTCCCTAGAATAAATGTTTTTTTTAATCACAATATAGCACAAGGACAATTAACTCACTGTCCTTACAGGTCCCTGGAAACAAGGACTTGCAGAGTGAAAGAAACTGACACTGTCCCTACCTAGAGTTTTCTGTCCCTAGAATAAATGTTTTTTTTAAGCACAATATAGCACAAGGACAATTAACTCACTGTCCTTACAGGTCCCTGGAAACAAGGACTTGCAGAGTGAAAGAAACTGACACTGTCCCTACCTAGAGTTTTCTGTCCCTAGAATAAATGTTTTTTTTAAGCACACTATAGCAGAAGCACAAAACACACTGACACTCTCCCTACCTATCCTTCTCTTTCCCTAAACTAAAGGAATCCAGGTTAAGCAAGAAAGAAATAACAGTCACTGTCCCTGCCTATGCTACTCTATCCCTGCTCCGGAACACACTACACTAGGCCGCCGTGCTGGCGGCCTTTTATAGTGTGGGGCGTGTACTAAACACCCTCAGCAATAATTGGCCACAGGCATCCTGCCTGTGGCCAATCATTGCTCTCCTCGCTGCCGGCGCTGTGATTGGCCAAGCATGCGGGGTCACAGTGCATGCTTGGCCAATCACAGCGCCTGGATGACACTGCGATGGCGTAGTGCATTGTGGGCCGTTCGCGTCACTCGAATTTGGCGCGAACGGCCCAAATCGTTCGATCTTCGTCGAACGATCGAACAGCCAATGTTCGAGTCGAACGTATGTTCGACTCGAACACGAAGCTCATCCCTACTGACCAGACATATGTTGACCTGCCATGCAGCTCGTTGGCAAGCCTACCTCAAAGACCCACACCAAAGAACAAAGCGGACCTCTCCTTGCACCGCATCAGCTGGGATCTCCAACCCCACTATAACTTCAGTCCTCTCTGAAACATGCACTGAGAGGAATGAAGGTGTAGAATTAGGTGTGTCACAGCCAAGTACTTGCGGCCACTCTGCTAGCAGTACACCGACGTCCGATTCTAGCAGGCAAATTTCCCTGCCCCAGCTGCTGGACCGTCGAAAGAAGTTCACTCCCAGCCATCCACATGCCCAGCGGTTGAATGCAAGCTTGGCTAAATTGCTAGCGCTTCAACTGCTGCCTTTTCAGTTGGTAGACTCGGCCCCCTTCCGTGAGTTTGTGCAATGTGCGGTTCCTCAGTGGCAGGTTCCCAAACGCCACTTTTTCTCACGGAAGGCTATTCCGGCTCTCTACCGGCATGTGGAAGGCAATGTCTTGGCCTCGCTGGACAAGGTGGTCAGCGGTAAGGTGCATATTACCGCTGACTCATGGTCCAGCAGGCATGGACAGGGACGTTACCTTTCTTTCACGGCCCATTGGGTCACTCTTTTGGCAGCTGGGAAGGATGCAGGACAAGGTGCAGTAGTGTTGGAGGTTGTTCCACCGCCACGCCTCCAAAATGCTACTACTGGTTGTGACACACCTCTCTCCTCCACCCCCTCCTCTTCTTCTTCCTCCATGGCCTCTTCCTGTGGTTTGTCCTCGGAACCAGCGGTGCTCCGTAGGCGTTCAAGGGGCTACGCAAGTACGCAGGCAAAAAGATGCCATGCCGTGCTTGCGCTGGTGTGTTTGGGGGACAGAAGCCACACTGGGGCAGAGGTCCTGTCTGCTCTGCAGGGCCAGGCCGAGAGGTGGTTGACGCCACGCCAGCTTAAGCCAGGAATGGTGGTTTGCGACAATGGCACCAACCTCCTCTCCGCCCTCCGACAGGGACAACTGACCCATGTGCCCTGTGTGGCTCACGTCCTTAACCTGGTGGTGCAGCGGTTCTTGGGCAGGTACCCGGGCTTACAGGATGTCCTGAGGCAGGCCAGGAAAGTCTGTGTGCATTTCCGCAGATCTTATAATGCCAGTGCTCGCCTGGCTGAGCTGCAAAAGGAGTTGAACCTGCCCAAGAACCGCCTTATATGTGACATGCCCACCAGGTGGAACTCAATATTGGCCATGCTGCAGCGGCTGCACACGCAGCAGAGGGCCATCAATGAGTACCTGTGCGACTACGGCACCAGGACAGGGTCAGGGGAGCTTGGTTTTTTTTCTCCACGCCAGTGGGGCATGATCAGGGATGCATGCACTGTCCTGGCACCATTTGAGGAGGCCACGAGGATGGTGAGCAGTGACAGTGCATGCATCAGTGACACTGTACCTCTTGTCCACCTGTTGGAGCACACGCTGCGTGGAATAATGGACAGGGCACTTGAGGCAGAACAGAGGCAGGAAGAGGAGGACTTCCTTGCCTCTCAAGGCCCCCTTTACCCAGACAGTGTTCCTTCTGTCCCACCCATCGCACAGGAAGAGGAGGAGGAGGAGGAGGAGGAGGAGGAGGATTGTGTCAGCATGGAGGTGGAGGCTGGCACTCAGCATCATCAGCAGCAGTCTTTTAGGGATGATTTACAGTCCCAAGAAACCAGTGGACTTGTACGTGGCTGGGAGGAGGTGGCTGCGGATCATGTCGTCCTTAGTGACCCAGAGGACTCCGGAGCGAATGCCTCAGCAAACCTACGCTGCATGGCCTCCCTGATCCTGCAAAGTCTGCGGAAGGATCCTCGTATTCTTCGGATCAAGGAGAGGGACCATTACTGGCTGGCCACTCTCCTTGATCCACGGTACAAGGGTAAGGTTGCGGACCTTATGTTACCGTCGCAGAGGGAGCAGAGGATGAGACAACTCCGGGAGGCCTTGCAGAAAGGTCTGTGCAACGCGTTCCCAGAGACTGGGAGGTTACAAACTCCTGGTCCTGGACAACGAGTTGCTGAGGCTTCGGCCAGTCAAAGAAGGAGCGGTGGGGAAGGTGGCCGTCTGACCGATGCGTTCAGACAATTCTTTAGTCCGCAGCCCCAAAGTATGATCGGTTCCAGCAACCATCGCCAGCGTCTGATAAACATGGTGCAGGAATATCTAGGGGCAAGGTCAGACTTGGACACCTTCCCCACCGAAAATCCTCTGGCTTACTGGGTCTTGAGGATGGATCACTGGCCAGAGCTTGCACAGTATGCAATTGAGCTACTGGCCTGTCCTGCATCCAGCGTTCTTTCGGAACGCACATTCAGTGCTGCTGGAGGATTTGTCACGGATCACAGGGTGCGCCTGTCCACCGACTCGGTTGATCGACTGACTTTCATCAAGATGAACCAGTCTTGGATCACCACCAGCTACCACACACCTGATGCTGATATAACAGACTAATTGATTTTAACATGTCACATCCCTTCAAGACTGATGCTGATGCTGAGTGCCTGTGCTGTTATGTTGACTGGCTATCCTCCTCCTCCGAGTCCTCAATGATACGATTGATGATGATAGCTTGGAAGATCATTTTTGTTTATGGGTGCCGCCACCAGTGGCTAAGGCCCAATTTTTCAGCCCCTGTTTTACAGGGGCGTGTAATTACAGTTTTTTTAGCAATAATTTGCCATAGGGCTCATTGCTGTGCTCCAAGTACAGTATCTGTGAGGGGTTGGAGTGTTGTGGCACCAGTGCCTAAGGCCCAATTTTTCAGCCCCTGTTTAACAGGGGCGTGTCATTACAATTTTTGAAGCAATACTTTGCAACAGGGCTCATTGCTGTGCTCCAAGTACAGTATCTGTGAGGGGTTGTAGTGTTGTGCCACCAGTGCCTAAGGCCCAATTTTTCAGCCCCTGTTCAACAGGGGCATGCAGTTACAATTCTTGATCTAATAATTCACAGCAGGGCCCATTGCTGCACCCACCAAGAGTAACTCTGAGGGCTTACAGTGTTGTGGCAATGCCACCACCACCACCACCACGAAAGGCCCAATTTTTCAGCCCCTGTTCAAAAGGGGCATGTAATTACAATTCTTGATCTAATAATTCACAGCAGGGCCCATTCCTGCACCCACCAAGAGTAACTCTGAGGGCTTACAGTGTTGTGGCAACACCACCACCACCACCACCACCACCACGAAAGGCCCAATTTTTCAGCCCCTGTTCAACAGGGGCATGCAATTACAATTCTTGATCTAATAATTCACAGCAGGGCCCATTCCTGCACCCACCAAGAGTAACTCTGAGGGCTTACAGTGTTGTGGCAACACCACCACCACCACCACCACCACGAAAGGCCCAATTTTTCAGCCCCTGTTCAACAGGGGCATGCAATTACAATTCTTGATCTAATAATTCACAGCAGGGCCCATTGCTGCACCCACCAAGAGTAACTCTGAGGGCTTACAGTGTTGTGGCAACACCACCACCACCACCACCACCACGAAAGGCCCAATTTTTCAGCCCCTGTTCAACAGGGGCATGCAATTACAATTCTTGATCTAATAATTCACAGCAGGGCCCATTCCTGCACCCACCAAGAGTAACTCTGAGGGCTTACAGTGTTGTGGCAACACCACCACCACCACCACCACCACGAAAGGCCCAATTTTTCAGCCCCTGTTCAACAGGGGCATGCAATTACAATTCTTGATCTAATAATTCACAGCAGGGCCCATTGCTGCACCCACCAAGAGTAACTGTCAGGGCTTACAGTGTTGTGGCACCAGCACCACCATCAAAGGCCCAATTTTTACTACCACTGTTCAACAATTATATGTAATTAAAATTCCTGATATAATAGTTGACAGCAGGGCGTTCCAGCACCAACCAAGAGTAACTGTGAGTGCTTACAGTGTTGTGCCAACACCAACAACTAAGGGGCCTATTTCTGCAGAGTATATACGGCAGGTCCCTACTTTCAAACATCCAACTTACAAACGACTCCTACTTGCAAACGCAAGAAGACAACAGGAAGTGAGAGGAAATCTACCACTAGGAAGGAAAATTCTCTCCTGTAAGAATAAATATGGGAGAAAGGTGTCTCCTCTGTACTGATGCTTTATCAGCAATCCTTGTTTCAAGAAAAACACCACATTTCAAAAACAGTTGTCATTGGGACGGAAAGTGAGGTGAAATGTTCTGAACAGGGGCACAGACAGCAAAACAAATGTTACAGGGGTGATAACCCTTACCTATGTTTTCCAAAAAGTTTAAAAATAGATTTTTGGGCTGGAGCTACACTTCAACAATGTACCTGTTCAAAATTACAAACAGATTCTACATAAGAACAAACCTACAGTCCCTGTCTTGTATGCACCACCTGTATACGGCTGTTCAGAGTATATAGGGCCTTTTTTATTTTATGTGCGGGGTTCCCCTTAATATCCATACAAGACCCAAACGGGCTGGTAATGGGCTGGGGTAGGGGGGGGGGTCATGGGGTAGCTATGCCATTTTTCTTAAAGATTTTCATCCATATTACCGGGACCAGACATTACATTAAAGCCGCAAGCAGTTTTAAATGGCTTTTTTTTCCTTTAGAAGTGTCATTTTGTGCAGGGACAGTTCTAAACACGGGAAACACGTGGCACTTCACAGGCATACTTTAGACACCCCCCAGGTACGATATTTAAAGGAATATTTGACTTTTTTTTTTCACTTTATGCATCATTAAAATGACTGCTCCCGAAAAACGACCGTTTTTAAAACTTCTTTTTGCATTGATACATGTCCCCTGGTGCACAACCCGGGTTCCCAAACCCTTTTTAGGACAATAACATGCATAATAGTTGTTATAATTAGCACTTTAGAATTCGAACGTTCGCATCCATTGTATTTAATAGGGTTCTAATGTTCGTACGAACTTTCGGTCCGTTCGCGGGTTCTGGTGCGAACCGAACCCGGGGGTGTTCGGCTCATCACTAACAGAGAGGAGTAGCAGACACTGAGCGGTTAGTAAGGTGGATGAGCCTTAGTCTTACGCCACAGGCGCTCAAGAGTACGGCTACGTTTTTTCAGATTCCTGGTGTCATCTGTTTGCCAAGGTTGTAGGGGTCAGGCCTGATTCTGTGTGTAGTGAGGGGGACACTCTGTCCAGGGAGGATGACAGTGAAGTGTTGTAGACAAAAGTGGCTAGGTTGGGGAAGGACAGGGGAGAGATTTTGTCATAGAGGTGGTCAGTAGGAGAGAAGAGAAGGTTTGAGACGGTGAGATGGCAAATGTATCTACGGGTAACTGTTAGGTGGTTGGAGGGAGAGGAAGTGGAGGAGAGGGAAAGAGTGAAACTAATAAGGTAGTGATCAGAGAGGGGGAGAGGTTGCACGGCGTGCATAGGTGGGAGAAAACAAGGTTGAGGGTATTGCCATCAGAGTGAGTAAAAGCATTTATACATTGCTTCAGGTCTTCACACTGCATTCAGGCTGCATTCCCACCTGAGTGTTTTCAGCTCGTAAAATGCTCATCTCAAAAGTTCCAAAACGCCCAACAAGCAAAATCCCATTAATTTAAATGGCCCCTGTTCACATCTGAGCGTTCTGTCGCCTGAAGCAAGACGCCTGAAGCTCAAAAAAGTACATTCTTTTTAGGCAGATTACAGCCGTTTTTCTGCTTTTTACATTGGTGACCTTTTGACTTGTAAAAATTTGTGGCAAAAACACAGTAAAAATTGCGGTAAAATTTCGCGACTTTCTGCCTGAAAACAAAATGCTCTGGTGTGAATGCAGCCTAAGGAAGAGGTTAGACCAGGTATGGACTGGCCATAGGGACTACCGGGAGTTTCCCGGTGGGCCGATGGCTCAGTGGGCCGTTTAAAAAAAAAAAATATATATTTTTGTATTTTTTTTGTGGGCCGTTTTTTTATGCAGTTCGGTGGCAGCGGGAGCGTGGCAGCAAAGAAGCGGCCCACGAAAAAAAAGAATTTTTTTGTGGCCCGTTTTTTTATGCAGGCCATCAGGTACCTGGCATCCTACACAAACATGCCAGAACACTGAGACAGCGGGGAGGTGAGCAGAGGAGGGACTGCAGAAAGGGACAGTGCTATGTGGTCTGTCTCAGCCCTCCCCTCTGTCTCTCTGCCCCCTCTGTCTCTCAGTCCCCCCTCTGTCTCTCAGTCCCCCCTCTTTCAGCCCCCTCCTCTGTCTCTCAGCCCCCCCACTATCTGTCAGACCCCCTCCTCTGTCTCTCAGACCCCCCTCTGTCTCTCAGTCCCCCCCTCTTTTAGCCCCCTCCTCTGTCTCTTAGCCCCCTCTGTCTCTTAGACCCCCCTTCTGTCTCTCAGACCCCTCCTCTGTCTCTCAGACCCCTCCTCTGTCTCTCAGCTCTCCTCCTCTATCTCTCAGCTCTCCTCCTCTGTCTCTCAACTCCTCCTCTGTCTCTCAGCTCCCCCTCTGTCTCTCAGCTCCTCTTCTGCCTCTCAGACCCCTCCTCTGTCTCTCAGACCCCCACTGTCTCTCAGCCCCCTCCTCTGTCTCTCAGCTCTCCCCCTCTGTCTCTCAGCTCTCCCCCTCTGTCTCTCAGCTCCCCCTGTCTCTCAGCTCCCTCTGTCTCTCAGCTCTTCCTCTGTCTCTCAGCTCTTCCTCTGTCTCTCAGCTCTTCGTCTGTCTCTCAGCTCCCCCTCTGTCTCTCAGACCCACCTGTCTCTTAGACCCTCCTCTGTCTCTCAGGCCCCCCTCTGTCTCTCAGGCCCCCCCTCTGTCTCTCAGTTCCCGTGTCTCTCAGTCCCCCCTCTTTTAGCCCCTCCTCTGTCTCTCAGCTCCCCTCTATCTCTCAGTCCCCCCTCTGTCTCTCAGACCCCCCCTCTGTCTCTTAGACCCCTCCTCTGTCTCTCAGCTCTCCTCCTCTGTCTCTCAGCTCTCCTCCTCTGTCTCTCAGCTCTCCTCCTCTGTCTTTCAGCTCCCCCTCTGTCTCTCAGCTCCCCCCTCTGTCTCTCAGCTCCCCCCTCTGTCTCTCAGCCCCTCCACTGTCTCTCAGCTCCCCCCTCTGTCTCTCAGCTCCCCCCTCTGTCTGTCTCTCAGCTCCCCCCTCTGTCTCTCAGCTCCCCTCTCTGTCTCTCAGCTCCCCCCTGTCTCTCAGCCCCCCTCTGTCTCTCAGACCCCTCCACTGTCTCTCAGCTCCTCCTCTATCTCTCAGCTCCCCCTCTGTCTCTCAGCTCCCCCCTCTGTCTCTCAGCTCCCCCCTCTGTCTCTCAGCTCCCCCTTCTGTCTCTCAGCTCCCCTGTCTCTCAGCCCCCTATCTCTCAGCCCCCCTCTGTCTCTCAGCTCCCCCCTCTGTCTCTCAGCTCCCCCCTCTGTCTCTCCGCTCCCCCTCTGTCTCTCAGCTCCCTCCCATTGTCTCTCAGCTCCCTCCCATTGTCTCTCAGCTTCCCCCCCTGTCTCTCAGCTCCCCCTCTGTCTCTCAGCTCCCCCTCTGTCTCTCAGCTCCCTCCCATTGTCTCTTAGCTCCCCCCTCTGTCTCTCAGCTTCCCCCTCTGTCTCTCAGCTCTCCCCTCTGTCTCTCAGCTCCCCCCTCTGTCTCTGAGCCCCTTCTCTGTCTCTCAGTCCCCTCCTCTGTCTCTCAGCTCCCCCTCTGTCTCTCAGCTCCCCCTCTATCTCTCAGCTCCCCCTCTATCTCTCAGCTCCCCCTCTGTCTCTCAGCTCGCCCCTCTGTCTCTCAGCTCCCCCCTCTGTCTCTCAGCTCCCCCCTTTGTCTCTCTGCCCTTTCCTCTGTCTCATTCACTCCCTGACTCTTAGACTGCTTTCACACTGGGGCGGGCATTGACGGTAAAACGCTGCTAGTTTTAGCAGCACTTTACTGTTGTTTTAGCTGCGCTATTCGGCTTCTAGCAGGTGATTTTAACCCTGGCTAGCAGCCAAATTAAAGGTTAAATGTGCCCGTGTAGCACTGCTGCCGAAGTGCTTTGCAAGCGCTTCAGCAGCGGTGGCCATTCATTTCAATGGGCAGGAGCGGTGTGTACACTGCTCCTCCACTGCCCCAAAGATGCTGCTTGGAGGACTTTCACACTGGGACTGCAGCGGAGGTGTTTTTTTCTATCGCTATTTTTATCCCAAAAGCGCCTGAAAAACGCCTCAGTGTGAAAGGGGTCCTACACTCACCCCCTCTCTTTTACACTCACTCCCTCTCTTACACTCACCCCCCTCTCTCACCCACCCCCTCTCATCCCCATTTCCCTCAACCCTCCCTCTCTCTTTCTCTCTCTCTCATTCCCCTCTCGCTCACCCTCTCATGATATACAATAATGGTTGTAGGGGCCTTTTGGTGGGCGTGATTTTTTGGGGGGGTGGGGGGCAGCAAATTATTGAATTAAAGTGGGCCGGTCTGGATGAAGTCCAGGGCCAAATTTTTGTCCTAGTCCAGCCCTGGGTTAGACTGAGCAGTTTGGAAGTAGTGTTAGTATTAACAGGGATGTTGAAGTCACAGAGAATGCTTGTGGGGATTTTAGAAGAGAGAAAGTAGGGTAGCCAGACAGAGAAATCATCAAGAGAGGTTGATACCAGTCCAGGGGGGCGGTCGAAAACAGCTATCCTTAGAAAAACTGGAGAGGAAAGATACATACAATGTGCCTCAAATGAGGAGAGGGAGTTGGATGAAGTACCTGAAAAGTGCTATGTGGGTATAGAAGCATTCCACCTCCCTTGTGTCCACTGGTTCTGGGGGAGTGAGTCCAGAGAAGGCCACCATGGGAGAGGGCAGCAGAAGACGCAGTGTCAGATTCATGAAGCCAGGTTCCAGTAATGGTGAGTAGATTAAACGAGTTAGCGATAAAGAGGTTGTGGACAGAGGTGAGTTTGTTACAGACAGAGCGGGCATTCCAAATGGTGCAAGAGAAGGGGGGTCTGGTCTTGGAAAGAAGAGGAATGGGAACTAAATTATGTGGATTTCAGCTACTGCCAGAGGGTTCCGGGTAATGCGTGCGTTGGGTACAGTTATAATGATGGAGGCCCAGGGTTTGGGGATATTTCTCTTCAGAGGTTTAGGAGAAACAGAAGAGTGAGGGAGGTGTTATGGGATTCGATTTACTTGAAGAGACATGCCCCAATGTCCTGGAGATTTTATTAGTCTGTGGATTTAGAATAAGCAGGAGTTTGTGAGTGCAGCAATAAGGAGAGGAGAGAAGTGACGGAGTTATATATAAGCTGTGGGCTGGAGAAGAGGGGTGAAGGAAAGAGAGTTTAAGGAGAGAGGACACAACTGTCAGAAGGAGTGTTAGAGAGCGCGTGTTACAGAGTGGATGGAAAGCAGAAGGGGTGAACAAGGTCATCTGCGTTCTGTGTGGTGTTTTTTAAAGTATTTTCCTGTGTACTTTTGCTTCGTGCATTCACTGAAGTGCAGAGTCCCACTCCCACTTATAGAAATACCCCCACTTCTAGAAAAAAAAACAGCAGCAAATGTGCCTTCCCCATAAAGGTGCTTTAGTTTTATGCTGTTATGGATGGGGTTGGGTGCTTTCCAATTAACTAATCTGGAGTTAATAAAGGATGGCTGGCTGAACAGAGCAGGATTTTCAGAAACAGACTTACAAGAGGGCAGCATTATAAAGATAACTACAGGCCATAATTTTAGGTAAGACACTAGGGAGAAAATAAAGCATCGCAATGTGGACAGGTCTACAGATGGTTAAGCACACTGGCGTTGCTATGGGGGTGCGGGGGGTGCGGCCCGCACCCGGGTGACACCCGGCTCAGACTGGCACCGGCGCCGCATTGAAAGGGGCGCCGCAGCTCCCTCCTTCCTTTCCAGGATCTCCTCTGCTAAATGCGATGTGTGGGGAGAGTGGGGGAGGAGGGAGTGAGGCAGAGATAGACTGAGTGCCTGGGGTCCGACCGTCCCCACACACACCTCCACACTGCGCGGCCACAATCAGATCTCTGTCCCCGCCGGCTGCACTCACTGCTGCTTCCTCCTCAGCTCGGACGTGTACGCAGGCCGGGAGGAAGAGCCAAGGATGAGGAGGGACACCATCCACGCTACAGTCAGCACCTTTCCGGAGGTATGCTACAGGAGTACTGTATTGCAGAGGAGGGGGACATAGTGGTTGGAGGGTTGGGGGGCAGACATTTGCAGGTAACAATTATGCTGTCAGGAGTGATTTTAGGGGGGTTAGAGAATAGGTGCTAGGGGGTGCTCTTTGTTTTGGGTTAGAGAGAACTTGTACTAGAAGTAGAAGGGGGGCAGATTTGAAGTTTGACCCCCTCCCCCCAGCGCAGATGCTCTCCCCTCCTAAAGCACCCCCTAGCACCCCCAAATCAAAGATCCCATCCTGGCTCCATCCAGCTTCACCCACCCCCCGATCCCATACCCGCTCATCTATCCCCCCGATCCATCCCGTCTCCATCCATTCCCCCGATCCCATTCCAGCTTCATCCATCCCCCCTGATCCCATACCGACTCCATCCATCCCCCCCTGATCCCATACTGGCTCCATCCATCCCCCCCGATCCCATACCCACTCCATCCATCCCCCCCCGATCCCATACCCACTCCATCCATCCCCCCTGATCCCATACCGACTCCATCCATCCCCCCCTGATCCCATACTGGCTCCATCCATCCCCCCCGATCCCATACCCACTCCATCCATCCCCCCTGATCCTATCCTCGCTCCATCCAACCCCCTGATCCCATCCCGGCTATATCCATACCCCCTGATCCTGATCCCATCCCGTCTCTATCCATCCCCCCGATCCCATTCCTTCTCTATCCATCTCCCCGATCCCATACCGGCTCACTCCCTCCCCCCAATCCCATACCGGCTCCATCCATCTCCCTCGATCCCATACCAGCTCCATCCATCCCCCCTGATCCCATACCCACTCCATCCATCCCCCCTTATTTTATCCTCGCTCCATCCAACCCCCTGATCCAATCCTGGCTATATCCATTTCCCCCGATCCCATCCCGCCTCCATCCATTCCCCCGATCCCTTTTCAGCTTCACCAAGCCCCCAATCCCATACCCGCTCCAGCCATCATCCCTGATCCCATCCCGGCTCCATCCATCCCCTGATCCCATCCCAGCTCCATCCATCCCCCCGATCCCATCCCGGCTCCATCCATCCCCCCTGATCCCATACCCGCTTCACCCATCCTCCCTGATCCTATCCCCGCTCTATACATCCCCCCTGATACTATGCCCACTCCATCCATCCCCCCTGATCCTATCCCTACTCCATCCATCCCCGATCCCATCCCCACTCCATCCATCCCCCCTGATCCCATACCGGCTCCATCCATCCCCTGATCCCATTCCGGCTCCATCCATTCAACCAATCCCATTCCAGCTCTATCCACCACCTCAATCCAATCCCGGCTCCATCCACCACCTCAATCCAATCCCGGCTTCATCCATCCCCCCAATCCCATCCCAGTTCCATCCATTGTGGTAGGTTAAGGGGGGAGAGCCGTACCGATGCACTAGCCTGCTTAGTGCCGGGGGGTAAAGGGTGACACCATGTATTACCGCACCGGGTGACACCAACCCTAGTGACGCCACTGGTTAAGCAGAAATAACATATCAGACTAATACAAAAAACATAGGGAAATCAGTTTTCAGAATTTAAGTTATGGGTGGAATTGCAGCAGCAAGGACATACCAGAGTAATGCACAAACATAAGGAAAGCAGTTTTCAGTATTTGAGTTATGGGTGGAATTGCAGCAGCAAGGACATACCTGTGGAGGGACAGAGAAGAAATTTTCAGATGAGACATTCAGATGATGATACAGAGTCTGAAGTGCTTACCACTTAAAGAAATACCGCCACTTCTAGAAAGAGCCCCAGCAGCAAATGTGCCCCCCTGCTAATGTATGTAGGCATAGGTCACCCCCCTGCCAAGCCCCCTTAAAGTGGAAGTATACAAAAATAAATTATTTTTTTTAAATCAGTAAAAGTTTTATTGAAAAAGACAATATAACAGACATGTGCCATCAAGAAGATAATCCAAGATAGATACAAAAAAAAATGCAGACATTGAACAGACAAGTCTCATATACAGTGGATAACATCTATCTCCTTTTCTCTACAAGATCTTATATTGCATGTATTATGACAAATATAGCAGGGATTACACGTCACTTAAGATATACAATCAGTGACCCTTCAAGAAATTTACTGATATGTCATAAAAAGCAATAACATACTTGAAGAAATAAAAGAAGAGAAATAAAAGAAGAGAAAAAGAATCAGACAAATTGAAAGTAACCAGGTACCAATCTCCTAACCGTCAAGATTGGATAAACTTCCCCTTCTAACTCTCACTACGGGGGTATAATCTCCACCATGCCTCAGACGCTCCCCTCCAGGACCCATCCCCATTCGCACAAAATCAAGACAATAGTCCTTATCTATTTAGTCCTCTCACACCCACTCGCTCCCCTCCTGGACCCCCAACCCCTTCCTGTGCATAACTCTAGTCCCTAGCTCCTTATCCATATCAATCCCGTCCACAGAGCGCACCATCCCATGTCACTGGTCTATATCTGCAACAGCCTATCTTTAATTAAATGAGGAGGTCCCAGCCCCGGCGTATCTAGCCAAGGCTGCCACATGGAATAGAATTTTTTCAGTGTGTTCCTATGTTGATAGGTAAGCTTCTCTCGTATCAACTGATCATTAACCATTTTTACCCACTGCCCTCCTGTTGGAACTCTCAGGGATATCCATAACCCCGCAATCGCCTTCCTGGCTATATATAGGAGACGGAGTATTGCTGTGTGGCCGTGGGGCGACAGCGAGGGAATTTCCAACGCACCGAGTAAGCACTGTGAAGGACTAGCATCAAGTGTAGAGCTTGAAGGACACCGCCACTCGCTGGTTCTTCTTTTTAAGGGTTGTTTGCCCATTTTTATTAAAAGAAGTTCAAAACAAAATCAAAAGGTTTTCCCTCGCAGGGGTTTCAGCACTCCTTTTCAACAACAAAATGACATTCAGCCTCCTGGCTTATACATACAGCAGTGCTGCTCAGGCCTTCCACTTCAGGCTCTTGTCTGTCTCCTATAGACTATTCCATCTGCAACACCATCCATTTGGATAGCAGCCCCTTGCTGCTCTGACCCTCAGACCTGGGTCTCTGGCTTCCACTGTGCACACAAGCACTCTCTGACTTCTCCAGTGCACACTTGCACTCTATGGCTTCCCCAGTGCACACCTGCACTCGTCGGGAGGGTGGGGCCCAGAATGCTGGTCCTGACTTTACTATCAGGCCCACACACACCTGAACAATCAGGTTGCCATCGAGTCTCAAAACCCGGATCCAGGACTGGGGATTTCATCCCACCCGGATCTCTAAGAAATCCCCAAGCTCCGGGTCCCAAAGTGGATTTTAGTAAATCATGAGGAAACTGAAAAGCCAGTTTCCTCCCAAACAAGCAAATACCCTGGAGCCCCTCAACCTGCCTGGTTGAGAATCCTGTATTCATACACTGGTGGGGTACCACACTACCACATACCCTCCCCCTTTGTTTCGATCCGGAGGGAGGAACACCAGCACCCATCATTATGGTTGGGACACCTCTGTGCTGGCTGTCAGCCACGTAGGCCCAACCTTTTTTCCGGGTGCGCTTCCAGGTACGTCCAACCCTGGATCTTAACAAGGTCCTATATTTCTCTATACTCAGCCTTCTCCCTCTTCTTTTGGGGTTCCATAAGCACTGCCTCTCCTGAAATTTTAACAGGGCACCCCTGGTCTTTCTACCAACCCTTCTGCCTCCACGCTTCAGGTTCCCAGGTTTCCCAATACCTTTGGACACCACACTGTCATGTACCATTAACAAACTATTTGGTTCATCATTGACAGACATATTCAAACCAACATTACACCTCTCAACTTTGCACAGATCACCAATGCCTTTTTTTTCAGCATTTGCTAGGGCAGAGTCTGCAGAGGGCACACATACTGAAGGGCCGCCATCACCCACGGGAACCTCACATGACGTCACCTCCCCTGGGTTCACCCACTCTGCAGGCAGCTGTCCTACCACTTGACCTGTTCTGATGCCATCTGTATTTTTATCCACCTGAACAGACAAGCTCTTGTCTGATCCACATACAATTTTTACCGCACTTCTTATCTGTTTCCCTGTCTCGGGGACCTTATTAGGTTTGTCACCTAAACCAAACATTGGACTTGGGACCCCAGTCTTTTTAACCACTTTCGGTTGAGCCGCGGTCAGGATTTCTGCTGCTTTCTGGTCCACACTTGGCCCTTCCATCTTATGTGATTCTTCCACTGGTACAGCATACACTCCCTTCACCGACAACTGACCAGTACTACCTTGGACCATAGCAGCAGAAATGCCTTCTACCTGGCTGTTAGGTGGTGAAACCTCAGACACTTTCTTTTCGCCAAAGCCTCTCCCATATACCTCTTGTACAGGAACTAACCCATCAACATACCTAGAGGCAATTTTTAAGACTAGTAATACAGTCATAAATAAACCATTTCTGTCTTGTCTTCCTTTGTGCTGTACCACCTGCCACTCAGGGGTCCACCTAATGGTACTCCGCAGTACCAGACTGTCTGACTGTGGTGGAGACACCCCAGTATAGACTGGCTGTATATCCCAAAGTTTAAGCATCTCTTTTAACACTTTTGTTAGAAACCATACCCTTGGCTCCAGACCCAAGTCCTTCCTGGGGACTTTCCTGACACTGGGGATGCAGACAGCTTCACTTGCTGAGACGTGAGAGGTTGCAAGGTTTAACGGAACTTTCTCCCAGCTGGAGACAACCACAGCCTGGTGCTCTACCAGAGCGCTGCCAGGTGCTTGACTCATACCCAACTTCTCAGGTTCAGCACCAATGAACTGCTTCACATTACCAGTGACAACGTCACTTTGACACGCCATGTCAGCATAATTTTTGTAGGTTACTGACAAAGTGTCTGCTGTGTGCTCGCCCTTATATGGTCCATATTTCTCACAAGGGTTAACCCCTGCAGCAGCCACCGCGCCCTCAGGTATAAGCTGTTCTGCCGTCCCTCCTGCTGGCACAGCAGAAACTTTGTCCACCTTATTTTTGTGCATGAAAGCCTCATCTATCAGGGACATTAGATTTTTACCCCAACTATCCCAATCCGTTGTAGCTGTGCTCCATTCACTGGCGTTCCTCAGCCCTGATCCATCCGCCCAAGGAGACACATTAGAACAGATGGGTTTAGTTTCAGATTCATCACCCAAATTACGAATCATGACAGACTTCGGTAACACATGTTTTAGCACCGCAGGTTGCAATACACCACAACCACCACCTTGCTCGGGCGGCGCTTCATAAGCCTCACACACCTTTGCATTTTTCACAGGTTGTGTTAACCCACCATTTAGCGGCACATTTTTAGTACTAGCAGCTTGCACTAACACATTACCATTACACGGTACAGTTCCACTCTGTCCCACCAGAGTGACATAGCAGTTGTCCATGGCAACCTCCGACTCCAATACATGAAGTTCCCTGGAGATTTCTGGGGACAACTGTGCTGTCTTACCACCAATTGCTACAGGCAATGACCCATTTGTGACAACAGCTTTTGCTCTGGAAGAACCTGGGGTTTTCCCAACAGCAGCAAACTTTTCATTAACAGTAATACTTATAGCATTTTTAGTCATCAACACAGGTTCTGTTTGGACTTTAACCCCTGCATTCCCACTGGGTATGAAAAAGTCATTCTCAAGCGCACATTCTGTGGCCCCACTAACTGGGGTCACTCTCACATCATCATGGACAGTCTCGTAGCCAGTTCTTTTATACCTGAAATCAGCAGTTCCAGGCATCATTTCATTAAAGATAGTCTTACCCACCACAGTAGTTGGGGTCTCCATCTTCATTTGAGTACGTTGTCTTAAGAACCAGTCCTCAGCCACACATTTACTGGCCAACTCCCCCTGGTGGCCATGGGATGAAATCACAGCAGGCATCTCCCACTGTTTAGCACCCGGTGCAGACACCACAGAAAACTCCTCCTTGTTGCCAGGGGTGACTGCAAACATATTTGCAAAGGGATCTTGGCCCACAGGTAAAGAGTTCTGTTTAGCAACATTACCTCTAGGTGCACCCCAGAATATAGGGCAAGACAATATTTCGTGCCCCAGCTGGCCACATTCCAGGCATGGTACTGGATGACTTTTCCCTAGTGCGTTTCTCTCCTGATGATTCCTTCCAGGCATAACTTCCACTCTCGTTGCCATAGGAGATCGCAGTCTCCCAGTAGAGCTTTGCTGGCTCTCTCCAACATGCTGTTTTGGCTCCTCCGGAAGCCACTTGTCACGACCCATGGGAGGCACACCCCATGGTCCACAGACAGCCCGACTGGCCTCCTCTGTGTTGCTATGGGCAACCACTCTCTGTCCTGGCCTTTGATCAGCCTCTCTTCTGGCATATAACACAGGCTTCTCAGACCTTTGTTTTGCTAGGTAGCTTTGCACTGGAGCCAGGGACAAAAGGCACTTGGAGACTGCATGCCCCCACTCACTGCACCGCAAACAGCGCACTTGGTTCCATGTCTTGTCAGGGTTTCCCACCCTGCATCTGCTGGACCCTGTCTCAAGCTGTGTCACTTTCACACTTTTCACAACAGCTGCTGGTTTAACTGCAGCAGTGTTGCCAGGGACAACAACACCCCTCTCCCAGGCATGGACATTCGGCAGCTCTCTTTTTGTATGGAAGGTTGGCTTGCCTTCCACTTTAGCTTGGTCCAATCCTGCCAGGTGTCGCTTGCACCAATCCACTGCAGATTCAAACGCTGGTGGACTCTCCACACTAGCTGTCATCTGTGCATTCATTGCACCAGGGTTGCTAGGGACAACAGCAGCCCTCTTTTCCCTTGGAAAACTCTGTTTAGGCATGTATGGGGTTCGATCAGGCGGTAACAACCCCTCCAGCCACAGAGCTCTATCTATCATCTCAGCCATCCTTGCTTCTTTTAGGCGTTTTGATCGCCCCATCCTTGCGGTCTTGCACACAGCAACTTGTAACAGTTCTTGGCGGAGAAAAGGAAAAAAATATCTGTTTGTTTCTCCTTTCACAGGTACACAACCTGCATGCAACAGTCCATCAAATAAACTTCTGCGCAATGCAGTTTGCCTGGCTGCCACACACAGCTAGCAGCAGTTCACTGCAGAGAAAAAAATAATTGACTTTTTGTTCACAGGTACACCACCTGCAACAAATTGGAGCACTGTCTCTTCAAGGCTAGTTACCTTTCGCTTGCAGGTTCTCCTCACCTGCACACACACAGATTATGCAGTCTCATGCACCAAAAACACAGTTCATATAACAGATGAACTTACTTGATTGTAGGGATCTCAGATTGTGCCCGCATTCTCCACCACTTGTGAAGGACTAGCATCAAGTGTAGAGCTTGAAGGACACCGCCACTCGCTGGTTCTTCTTTTTAAGGGTTGTTTGCCCATTTTTATTAAAAGAAGTTCAAAACAAAATCAAAAGGTTTTCCCTCGCAGGGGTTTCAGCACTCCTTTTCAACAACAAAATGACATTCAGCCTCCTGGCTTATACATACAGCAGTGCTGCTCAGGCCTTCCACTTCAGGCTCTTGTCTGTCTCCTATAGACTATTCCATCTGCAACACCATCCATTTGGATAGCAGCCCCTTGCTGCTCTGACCCTCAGACCTGGGTCTCTGGCTTCCACTGTGCACACAAGCACTCTCTGACTTCTCCAGTGCACACTTGCACTCTATGGCTTCCCCAGTGCACACCTGCACTCGTCGGGAGGGTGGGGCCCAGAATGCTGGTCCTGACTTTACTATCAGGCCCACACACACCTGAACAATCAGGTTGCCATCGAGTCTCAAAACCCGGATCCAGGACTGGGGATTTCATCCCACCCGGATCTCTAAGAAATCCCCAAGCTCCGGGTCCCAAAGTGGATTTTAGTAAATCATGAGGAAACTGAAAAGCCAGTTTCCTCCCAAACAAGCAAATACCCTGGAGCCCCTCAACCTGCCTGGTTGAGAATCCTGTATTCATACACTGGTGGGGTACCACACTACCACAGCACACAATGGGTTCTCGTGGTAGCGGTATCTGGTATACTCGTGAAATCGAAGAGAGTATATAATCCCAATACCGAAAGAGTTTCGGGCATTTCCACATCATGTGGAGCAGGTCTCCATCATGTATGCTACACTTAGGACAAAGTGGCGTATCTCGACAACCCCATCTATACAGCCAGAGTGGGGTCCTGTAAACCCTATGTAGTAAATATAAATGGGACAGTCTGCGGGAGGCCGAAACCGATACCAAAGGAGCAGAGGTAAGACATAATTCCCATGTCTCCCCATCTATAGGTCCCAGATCCTTTTCCCATCCCCTTCTACAGGGAAGTTTGGAAGCATCGTGAGAAGCGTTCAATAACTTAGTATAGACCCTGGATATCATCCCTTTTTTGTCTTCAACTTGTAATACCACATTTATTAAGGGAATGCGTCAGCAGCCTGAACTCAGAAATCCGGGATTCAGCCTGGATAGCATGCCGTAATTGCAAATACCTAAAAAATTGTGACCTATGGAGGGCAAATTCCCCCCATCAGGTCAGTAAATGACTTAAGGATCGAACCTTGAAATAATTGAGCAATATAATGTATACCAGCACTTTCCCGGGAGCGAAAATCTATAAGTTTAAAGAGTTCAGGGAAGTATTTATTTCTCCATATGGGGGTGAATGAACAGATCCCTGTAATTCGCAGAAGAGACCTGGAGTATTTCCATAAAGCATTGAGTAACTGAATCGTGGGGAGTGTACTAGGGAGATGAGTAAATCCCGCTTCCAGGTGGGATAATACAGATAACTCCGATCCCTGAGGAACCAGCAATGAACGTATGGAGTCTCCCGCATCCTCCCTCCCCCCCAATTACCCAAATGCTGTTAATTGGGACACTACATAATAGTATCTGGCATGAGGAACTGCCAACCCACCCTGATCCTTGGCCAGTTGTAGAGAGAATAGACTAATGCGAGCCGCCCTATTCCCCCAAATTAGTGCCCTAAATAGAGAATCAATCTGAGTGAACCATTTATGCGATATCCAAATGGGTGCATTATGAAAGACGTATAAGAGTTGTGGGGCCCATATCATTTTCACAAGGTTAGCCCTCCCTGTGACCGAAAGCGGCAACTTCGTCCACGCCGTGCATTTAGCACGCAGTTTACGAAGCAAAGGAGTTAGATTTTGTGACAGTTATTGTGTAGGGTCAGGAGTCACTTGTATACCCAAATAGCGAAACTCTTCCACTAACAAAATGTCCCTCGCGCATTCTGGAACCGGCGAGTCAATGGGTCCAAGGGCATAAGCACTGATTTGTTACAGTTAATACTGAACCCTGACAGCTCTCCGAAGTCCGCGATCAAACGCATCACATTCTCCAGAGAGCGGCCAGTGTCCCCCAGGTAAATCAAAGTGTCGTCTGCGTATAGAGATACTACTTCCTGACTAGGACCTCTACAAAACCCTGTGATGTCCGGCGATGCTCTTATATGTATGGCTAGAGGCTCCAAAGCGAGAGCAAACAGCATAGGTGAAAGCGGGCACCCCTGCCGTGTGCCCCGAAAGAGTCTGAATGAGTCAGACACATCCCCATTAATTCTCATTCTAGCCGACGGGGCGATATAAAGTAACTGAACCCACCGTAGAAATGTGTTACCCACCCCAAATCTAGACAGTACCTCCCACAAATAGGGCCACTCGACACTGTCAAACGCTTTGGCCGCGTCCAGCGAGAAAATGGCCCTGTTACCGGGGTTATCCACTGGGATTTGAATGTTGAGAAAGAGTCTGCGGAGGTTCTGGGAGGTGGATCTCGATGGGATGAACCCAGATTGATCCCTATGTATCACATGTTGAATACATTTGGACAGCCTAGTGGCCAAAACCCTGGCTAGCAGCTTAATGTCGTACGTGAGCAGGGAGATAGGTCTATAGGAGTCTGGAGACATAGCATCCTTGCCAGGCTTTAGCAATACCACCACTAGGGCCTCATTCATGGAAGGGGGGAGCACACCTTGTTCAAAGGCGTCATTGTAGACTTTTAAAAGTATCGGCAGGAGTTGTGCCGAATATCTCTTAAATACCTCTGCTGGTAATCCATCCGCCCCCGGAGCCCGCCCATTTTGGGCAGACGCCAGGGCCTCCAGGAGTTCATCCTCTGTCAATGGGGCATTGAGTAAAGCGGCATCTGCCGATGAGAAGGCTGGGATGGGGAACCTATCTAAAAAGGATGAAAGTTCCCCACGGATGGGGTGTACTTTGGATGAGTAGACCTCCTGAAAGAAACGGGAGAAACTATCTAGTATGGATCTAGAGGAGTAGCAAGGAATCCCCTGCTCGTCCTGAATAGCGACTATGTGAGAAGCCGATTGCTGTGATTTAGCAATCATTGCCAACACATGTCCTGTATTCTCCCCCTCCTCAAAGTATTTCTGCTGCAGAAAAAAGTGTTTGTTCTCCGCCAGTTGTAAAGACACCTGCCCAAGTAAGGACTGGGAGGCCAGCCATATTCTTTTGGTGTTATCATTAGGATCCTCAACATATGCAGCCTCAGATCTTTGTGCATCCGTAAGTACCCTCTCCTCCCATTCCTTAGTCTTAGTTTTAATTTGAGAGATAATTTTAATAAATTGCCCTCTTAAATAGGCTTTGGCCGTGTCCCACACCATACCAAGTTCCGCCGTGCCCAGATTTTGTCTAAAGAAATCCTGTAGGAGATCTGGGATTGGGTCGGCCTCCGGTATCAATGAAAGCCAGAACGGGTTAAGTTTCCACAGATTCCTCCCCTTGACAGCTCCCAGCCTAAGATCAACCGAAAATGGTGAGTGATCCGAGGTTTGTCTGGGGTGGTATTGCGAAGCGACAACCAGTGGCAACAACAGATCCGTCCCCAAACCCATATCAATCCTGGATAATCCACCCACTGAGGCTGATTGGCATGAATATACTCTAGCTTCAGGGTTATACATTCTCCAAACATCTGTGAGGCCCATTTCCGTGAGGAGCCTTGCAAAGGGAGTAGCCCCAGGATTAGGTGGAGAAGGGCCCATAATAAGGGACCTAAGTTTGTCTTTCCCAGGGTCCAAATAATTATTGAAATCTCCCAGTACTAACACAGGTACGCTAGGGAAACGGGATATAAAGCCTACCAAAATCCTGAGTAGGGCCGTAGAATATGGAGGAGGAATATATAGCCCAGCCAGTATACATGTTGTCCCATAGAGAGAACACAACAGAAAGACAAATCGACCTTCGGGGTCAGTTTTAACTTCAATACAGGAGAATTGCGTACCCCGTCTAATCAGGAAACTCACCCCCCTCGAGTACACCGAGCCTGTGGCATGGTATTGATGGCTAAACAGCCTTGGTGCGAATTGTGGTATAGGGGTCGGGGGGAGATGAGTCTCCTGCAGACATATCACCTCCGGATCTATTCGTTTAATCGTGTGGAGCACGGCAGTACGCTTGATAGAGTTATTTAAACCCCTGACATTCAAGGACATAAACCTTGTGATCTTAGCCATCTTTCAAGTAACATAATATAACAGTAACAAACATAGATATCTGCATAGCATCTAGGAAGGCTCGTAGATCTGTGTGATTACATGACCATTCTGGGGGGGAGGGGATGCATGGCTGTCAGAGGCTGCAACCCATTCAACAGTGTTTAGCAGGGGAGTGGGCAGGAGCATCCGTGTAGAAAAAGAGGGAGGGGGGGCAAGAACAAACATCAGCAAAAAAGGCATGGTGGACGTTAGAGTAAACTGCGATATACACAAACTGGCCAACAGGGCCAAACAGTCACTGCAAGAATCAACTGGAGGCCGGAACCAGGCCATCTTAGGGGGAAACAGAGGAAGTGCACCTAAGTGTCTCAAGTACTTCTCAACAGCTGGAAAAAAAAGAGATTTAGCCGTGGTGGTAAACCGTGTAGAAACATTGCGCTCCGCCTTGCAGTCGTATTGTGGAGCTGATCTGAAATTCAAAGGCAGTAATGAGACCAGATTCATGGCGGTGCAGGACGCCTATTGCGTGATTCGCGGATCGCCTGTTCCTCCCTATCCAGCCATTGTGCAGCAGAGGATGGCGAATCAAAAAAAAGCACGTCGCCCAAAACTTCCAGGCGCAGGCGAGCAGGGTATAGCATAGCATATTTTAGGTCAAGGTCTCTGAGCCTGCGTTTGACATCCATAAACTTGGCTCTATGTTTCTGCAGCTCTGCTGAAAAATCTGGGAATAGAGAGACCTTGGCATTTTCCAGTTTCAGGGCTGCAGGATTCAGACAGGCTTGGCGCAAGATGGCGTCTCTGTGTTTGAAGTTGAGAAGTTTGAAAAGGAACGGCCGTGGAGGGGCCCCGGGAGCAGGAGCCCTAGCAGGGACTCTGTGCGCCCTTTCTACCGAAAACATGGGGGAGAAGGTTTCTTTGCCGAAGGCGTTAATAAGCCATGTCTCTATAAATTCAACTGGGTTTTTTCCTTCTATCCTTTCTGGCAGGCCAATGGCTCTCACGTTGTTCCTTCTCATCCTGTTCTCTAAATCTTCCAGGCGGGAGGAGTGCTGGGAGAGAAGGTGGCTATTGTAGGTGAGATCTCTCTGCATGGGAACCATGTCATCTTCTATGGAGCTCACCCTGCCCTCCACCGCTGAGGTCCTCTCCCTTAGTTTCTGAGTATCCTGACGCAGGAAGGAGAGCTCAGCTTTAACTGCCTTCATGTCATTAGTTAGTGCGGCTATGGAGAGGTTGCTGGCAATCACTACCGCGAAAATATCTCGCAGGGTGGGCTCGCTATCCCCGGGGCTGACAGGATCCTGCGGCCTAGCTGAGGCCCCCCCTGGAGTACTCACTGTGTCCCAGGTGAACGCCGCTCTGGCCTAATCTTCCAAGGGGACTGTGTCCTCCTCTTCCGATCCACCCCCGGGTGAGGCAATAGGCGTGCTGGAGGAGGCTGCGGTATCCGATGTCAGCGGCATGGAGAACAACCTCTCTGCTCCCTCTCTGTGCCGGTCCTTAGCAGTGCGCGAGCTCTGGGCGCCATGTTGTTCCACGAGGTCCGCCGGCCGAGTGCCGCTATTCTTCCTAGCTGCCGACATAGTAGGGGAGTTGTGCAGGGAAGAGTACCGTGGAGCTCTGGCGTCCTTCCTGTGGCTTCTTGGGTAGTTTGCGGAGCTATATTAATCTGTCCTCAGGAGATAAAACAGGATTTTCGGGCGGAGCTCTCTGCCCACACGTCTAGCTACATCCGCTGCCTGGCCACGCCCCCCACAAAAATAAATTATTAGTTAAACCCACAAGTGCTTTTTTTTTTTTTTATCACTACTATTCCTTTATAGTGGTTATTGAAATTTACAAGTGCAGCAATTTAGAAATTGGATGAAAGGTTTAGCAACGGGAAAAACTTTTTGAAAGATAAAAAGTGCATTTTATATACAACCATATAGATCAGACTAAAATGAGGGACAAATGAGGAGGAAAGAGAGACAGAGGGAGTTGGTGCTAACTTAGGGACAGTCCCACGAAACCAGGAACAGGTGGTAGCTATGTCTAAAGGCTAACTGTACTTTCCAGTAAGGTAATCATAATGACCTTCTCATGCTCACTAAATTTTCTTGCACTTAGAGTGGTTCTAAAGGCAAAAAGTTTTTTTACCCAAATGCATTCTCTGTAAAAAAACCTTCATGTGTCTGTGCCAGCCCCTAAACACTTACATGACACCATTTTTGATCCAGCACTGAACCCGTGGGCAGTTGTGCTGTGTCTGTTTATAGATGCACACAGCCTGGCTTGGATCCAAGCTCGCACGAGTGCCACGATAGCAAGCAGATTGCTATGAGGCACTCTCAGAAGAGGAGGAGCCAAGATAGCAACAAGGTATACCAGAAGAGGAGGTTCGGGAGTAGGGATGAGCTTCGTGTTCGAGTCGAACTCATGTTCAACTCGAACATTGGCTGTTCTGCCGTTCGCCGAATTTCGAACATTATGGGCCGTTCGCGCCAAGTTCGAGTGGCGCGTCACGGCCCATAATTCACTGCGGAATCGCAGTGCATTGCTGGCTGATGATTGGCCAAGCATGCACTATGACCCGCATGCTTTGGCCAATCACAGCGCCTTCAGCACAGAGAGCCATAATTGGCCAAAGGAAGGGTGCCTTTGGCCAATCATGGCTCAGGGGAGTAGGTACACGCTTCACACTATATAAGGCCGCCTGCGTGTCGACCTTGTGTAGTGTGTTCCGGCGGTGTTCAGAGACAGACAGAGAGAGAGAGAGATTTTTGTTCTATTTCAGTTAGCAATAGCTAGATTGAGCAGGCAGTTGATTGAGCTAGTTAGATCCAGTATATTTAGTATATATATGCACTGCACGCTTTGTATATATATATTGTGACAGCAGGAAGGTAAAGTCACCTGGTTGCATCCAGGGGGGTAGATATATTTCTCCCAGATTCAGGCTTTATGCCGACTTATACAACTAGGGAGTTGATGAAGCCCAGCTGAGGCTAGTGGGCTCATGAATGACTCATACCTCTAGCGAGAGTGCTGGGCGTCGTGAGACAGGGAGTTGATGAGACCAGCTGAAGCTTGTCAGCTCATTTAGGCCTCTATAAGAACTCCCAGCTTCATTAGATGTTAGCTCATGCCTGGAACCAGACCTGTGTGGACTGTCTAGGGAGAGTGAACCCCTGTGCGGTGAGGCAAAGCCTGTGTGGCTATTTGTTTGGACTTTTACTAAACCAGGGACTTAGGGACTAGGACAGCACCAGGCTGATCCCAGTTGTTAGTTTAGGAAACCTGCATGTTTAGTCAGAGGTCAAACTGACCAGGATTTATTTTGTTTGTTTCTTTTTGGCTTTGCTGTGTTTTTGTCACTGTACATAGAGAAATAAACCGCACCTTTTGATTTTGAAAACCACAACCTCCGTCTGCTGGCCCTGTTTTTGTGTGGGGAGCCCAACCAGGGGGTCACACACACCCGCTACCGAGTTAACCCCCTCACAGTTGGTGGAGAACCAGTGGCAGTTTTTTTTAAGCCAGCATGGAGGAGATACTGAAACAGCTGGCTCTAGCAAATGCCAATCAACAGCAGACAAATGCAGGTTTGCAAAGGAGCCTTGCAGCCCAGCAGCAAGCTCATCAACAAGCCCAGCAGCAATCTGAGGCCCGCTTCATAGACCTGTTACAGAAGCAAGAGCAGAGACTACAACAAATGGAAGCAGTAATGCAGCAACGTCCGCAGACCAGTGAGGAAAGCCGTCCCACTAATACCGCGTCCTTTGGGGTGAGTCGTTTATTGACAAAAAAGAACTGTGGGATGATCCTGAGCCCCCCACTGGTGCCCCTATGTACCAGGAATGTGATAGCCAGAACTCCTCTGAGAGTGGTGAGGACTCTCCAGAATTTCCCTTGTCAGTATTTGCAGGGGAGACTCAAGAAACTGGAGAGGAGCCCACCTCCTCAGACGAAAACCTACCGTCTGTGGAGTTTTCTGATCTGGAGGTTCACAGGGAAAATTTTGCCACAGAACAGTTAAAAGACCCCGCCCTAATAAAGGCACGGGAAAACGTAGTGGAAATAGATGGCGAGTTAGTGAACCCAGATAATACCTGCACTTACCCATACTTCAGCGTAGAGAAGGACCTACTGTATCGGGTGGCAAAAAGGGCAGAAGAAACCGTTGAGCAGCTGGTGGTGCCCAAACCTTACAGGAAGTTGGTGTTGGAGTTGGCCCATGGGCACATTCTTGGAGGTCATCTGGGGACAGAGAAAACCCGAGAGAGGGTATTACAGAGATTCTATTGGCCTGGGGTGATGAAGGACATAGAAAATTATTGTTCCTCCTGCCCTGTGTGTCAGAGGTCGGCCCCGATGCCACATTTCCGTAGCCCGCTGGTCCCTCTACCCATCATTGAGGTCCCGTTTGAGAGAATCGCAATGGATTTGGTAGGTCCTATAATCAAGTCCGCTAGGGGGCACCAGTACATATTGGTTATAATGGACTATGCCACCCGTTATCCAGAAGCGATCCCTCTCAGAAATACCTCGGCCAAAACCATAGCCAAAGAGCTATCTCTTGTTTTTAGCCGGGTGGGTATTTGTAAAGAACTGCTTACGGACCAAGGTACACCCTTTATGTCCCGGGTTATGAAAGAGCTGTGTAAATTGCTCAAAGTGACGCAATTGCGTACATCTGTGTATCACCCCCAAACCGATGGGCTGGTTGAAAGATTCAACAAAACCCTAAAACAAATGTTGAAGAAAGTGGTGGATAGAGATGGAAAGGATTGGGACTGTCTACTTCCTTATTTGATGTTTGCTATTAGGGAGGTGCCCCAATCCTCTACGGGATTCTCCCCCTTTGAGTTACTGTATGGGAGACACCCAAGAGGGCTGTTGGATATTGCCAAGGAAACTTGGGAAAGTGAGAGTTCTCCCCACAGGAGTGTGATTGAGCATGTCGCCCTGATGCAAGATCGAATTGCACAGGTAATGCCCATCGTGAAGGAACATTTGGCCCAAGCGCAGTTGGCACAGCAGAGAGTGTACAACCGTGGAGCAAAGACCCGTACCTTTTCCCCGGGGGATAGGATATTGGTACTTGTCCCTACGGTTGAAAGTAAATTCCTTGCCAAATGGCAAGGCCCCTACGAGATAATGGAAAAAGTGAGCGAAGTGAATTACAAGGTCAGACAACCAGGAAGGCGAAAGCCCGAACAGATATATCACGTTAATCTGTTGAAAGCCTGGAGGGATAGAGAGTCCCTAGTCGCAGAAACTTGGTCACCAGCTCAAACTGGTTGCGTGATTCCGGAGGTTGGAATAGCAGCCACCTTGTCACAACCCCAACAACAGGAGGTTAAGGAGTTTGTGCTTCGCAACAAGGAGGTGTTCTCTGAGCTGCCGGGACAAACATCTGGGGTAGAGCATGATATTATTACCCCGCCCGGTGAAAGGGTGAAGTTAAAACCCTATCGGATCCCAGAGGCCCGACGGGAGGCAATACGGGAGGAAGTACAGAAAATGCTGAACTTAGGGGTGATAGAGGAGTCCCAAAGTGATTGGTCTAGTCCCATTGTGTTGGTGCCTAAACCGGATGGGAGCTGGCGATTTTGTAACGATTTTCGTCAGTTGAACAAAGTTACAAAATTTGACACCTACCCCATGCCACGTATAGATGAGTTGATCGACCGGCTGGGAACAGCCCGATACATGACGACTCTTGACCTCACAAAAGGGTATTGGCAAATTCCCCTGGCCAAGTCGGCCAAAGAGAAAACCGCATTTGTAACCCCAGACGGGGCGTTCCAATATAAGAGAATGCCGTTCGGGTTACAGAATGCGCCGGCCACATTCCAGCGGAAAATGGACCAGATACTGAGGCCCCATCGGAAGTATGCTGCGGCTTACCTGGATGACGTAATTGTCCATAGCACAGATTGGGCCTCACATCTGCCAAAAGTGCAAGCAGTCCTAGACTCTATCCGGGAAGCGGGGTTTACGGCTAACCCCAAGAAGTGTACCATTGGGCAGGAGGAGGCCAAATATCTTGGGTACACCATTGGCAGGGGAGTAATAAAACCCCAACTCAACAAAGTCGAGGCCATCCAGAGTTGGCCACGTCCCAACAGCAAGAAGCAGGTACGAGCCTTTCTGGGAATCGCGGGTTATTATCGGCGCTTCATTCCCCACTTTGCTTCTAAGGCTGTGCCCCTAACCAACCTGACGAAAGGGAAAGGGTCGGTCATGATTAAATGGACCCCCGAGGCTGAGGCAGCATTCCAATTCTTGAAACAAGCCTTATGTAGCCAGCCAGTGTTGTACTCACCCGACTTCTCTAAAGACTTTGTCGTACAAAGTGATGCGTCAGATGTGGGGTTAGGAGCAGTATTGTCCCAGGTCTGAAACGGGGAAGAGCACCCAGTCATTTACCTCAGCAGGAAGTTGAAGTCCCATGAGGTAAATTACGCCACGGTTGAAAAGGAGTGTTTAGCGGTGAAGTGGGCTCTAGATTCCCTTCGGTACTATCTGCTAGGTAGGCACTTTGACATGGTTACGGATCACGCTCCGTTAAAGTGGATGGCTCAAAACAAGGAGACAAATAGAAGAGTGAATAGGTGGTTCCTGGCCCTACAGGAATTCAACTTCACAGTAAAGCATCGCCCTGGCGTTCAAATGGGGAATGTGGATGCTTTGTCTCGAGTACATGAATGCCTGATTGCTGGTGTTCCAACCCCGAGGTTAAAACAAGAGGGGGGGTATGTGACAGCAGGAAGGTAAAGTCACCTGGTTGCATCCAGGGGGGTAGATATATTTCTCCCAGATTCAGGCTTTATGCCGACTTATACAACTAGGGAGTTGATGAAGCCCAGCTGAGGCTAGTGGGCTCATGAATGACTCATACCTCTAGCGAGAGTGCTGGGCGTCGTGAGACAGGGAGTTGATGAGACCAGCTGAAGCTTGTCAGCTCATTTAGGCCTCTATAAGAACTCCCAGCTTCATTAGATGTTAGCTCATGCCTGGAACCAGACCTGTGTGGACTGTCTAGGGAGAGTGAACCCCTGTGCGGTGAGGCAAAGCCTGTGTGGCTATTTGTTTGGACTTTTACTAAACCAGGGACTTAGGGACTAGGACAGCACCAGGCTGATCCCAGTTGTTAGTTTAGGAAACCTGCATGTTTAGTCAGAGGTCAAACTGACCAGGATTTATTTTGTTTGTTTCTTTTTGGCTTTGCTGTGTTTTTGTCACTGTACATAGAGAAATAAACCGCACCTTTTGATTTTGAAAACCACACAACCTCCGTCTGCTGGCCCTGTTTTTGTGTGGGGAGCCCAACCAGGGGGTCACACACACCCGCTACCGAGTTAACCCCCTCACAATATATATATATATATATATATATATACAGGGCTTTTTTCAGCGGGAACGCGGGGGAACGCAGTTCCGGCACCTCCTGGACTGACTGTTTGTAATGACAGGGGGTGCTGGGGTGTGCTGCAGGGTATTGATGCTCACTGCTGAGGATCTATTTCCGCAGGGGGGTCTATTGATGCTGGGGAGGTCTATTGTTGCTGGTGGGGGACCTATTGTTGCTGGGGGGGTCTTATGTTGCTGGGGGGTCAGTTGTTGCTGAAAGAGATCTACTGTTGGGGAGGGATCAATTGTTGATGGCAGCCAGAGAGTCTACTAATGCTGGCTGTGCAGAGACCTGTTGATGCTGCTGGGAGTCTATTGTTGCTGTTGGGGAAATTTTGTTGTGGGTAGTCCATTGTTGTTAGGGGGATCTATTGTTGCTGGCTGCAGGAGATCTATTTTACTGCTTTTCTTGATATCATTACCAAATTCCATACAAATTACTTAGCACCACAAAATGATACTTGGTCCTATATTGTCTTAAAGGGAAGGTACTCTTTCTAATAATACAGGCAGGCAGTTGAGCTATATTAAGTCAGTGTACTGTACACTGGGCACAGTGTTCAGCTAAAGCTGACTGCAGACCATTCCTGTTCTCTTTTTAATAATACAGGCAGGCAGTTGAGCTAAGCTGCAGTATATTAAGTCAGTGTACTGTTCACTGGGCACAGTGTTCAGCTAAAGCTGACTGCAGACCATTCCTGTTCTCTTTCTAATAATACAGGCAGGCAGTTGAGCTATATTAAGTCAGTGTACTGTACACTGGGCACAGTGTTCAGCTAAAGCTGACTGCAGACCATTCCTGTTCTCTTTTTAATAATACAGGCAGGCAGTTGAGCTATATTAAGTCAGTGTACTGTACACTGGGCACAGTGTTCAGCTAAAGCTCACTGCAGACCATTCCTGTTCTCTTTCTAATAATACAAGCAGGCAGTTGAGCTAAGCTGCAGTATATTAAGTCAGTGTACTGTACACTAGGCACAGTGTTCAGCTAAAGCTGACTGCAGACCATTCCTGTTCTCTTTCTAATAATACAGGCAGGCAGTTGAGCTAAGCTGCAGTATATTAAGTCAGTGTACTGTATACTGGGCACAGTGTTCAGCTAAAGCTGACTGCAGACCATTCCTGTTCTATTCCTAATAATACAGGCAGGCAGTTGAGCTAAGCTGCAGTATATTAAGTCAGTGTACTGTATACTGGGCACAGTGTGCAGCTAAAGCTGACTGCAGACAATTCCTTGTGTAACTATTCCAATACATCAAATAAAGTATATCTGGAAGGCCAACAAGGAGAGGCAGACACAAACAGGCCAATAAAAGAGGGGAAAAAGGCTCTGTGTCTAGAGGCAACAGTGCTGGTCGTGGACACGGTGAATCCTCATCAGCACGTGGCCGTGGGGCACGTTTGTCCTTTTTTTCAGCAGCTGGCCGTGTTGAGCCGCAACATGCTGAAGAGTTGGAAGAGTGGATGACCAAGCCGTCCTCATCCTCCTCATCCTCTCTCACCCAGCCTCAGGGTACTTTGTCTGCCAAAGCAGCTGCCCAAGCGGCCTCTTCCATTGGCTCAATGGTATCAGTTACTCCTTCCCTAGCCCCACCATGTTCTGAGGAGTCCCCCAAACTGTTTGACCACAGTGTTGGGTACATGCTGCAGAAGGATGCGCAGCGTTTTGAAGGCTCCGATGATGGTAGCTTGAGGAAGGCAGTAACGTGAGCCCAGAGAGAGGGGGTGCCCAAGAAGGACAGTAAACTGGCAGTCACGTTCCCCCAGCTGCAGCATACTGCCAGGTTTGCTCCAGTGACGAGGAGGGAGGGGATGATGAGGTCACTGACTCTACATGGGTGCCTGATAGGAGAGACGAGGAGGCACATTTCCAACGAGGCAGGATGCCCTCCAGGGGCCAGCTTAAAGGCAGCACACCGACTGCATCACACCGCAGAGCTCCGCTGCTGTCTCTGCGCGTTATTCCAAAAGTTCTTTGGTGTGGGCCTTTTTTCAGACGTGTGTAGCAGATCGCACCATTGCTATTTGCAACATATGTCTGAAGCATATCTCGCGTGGCCAAAAATCAGCCGCTTGGGCACCACATGCTTGACCAGACATATGTCGACCTGCCATGCAGTCCGTTGGCAAGCATACATAAAAGCCCCACACCAAAGAACAAAGCGGACCTCTCCTTGCTCCTCATCAGCTGGGATCTCCAACCTCACTATACCGTACACCAACGTCCGATTGTACCAGGCAAATTTCCCTGCCCCAGCTGCTGCACCGCCGAAAGAAATTCGCTCCCAGCCATCCACATGCCCAGCGGTTGAATGCTAGCTTGGCTAAATTGCTAGCACTTCAACTGCTGCCTTTTCAGTTGGTAGACTCTGCCCCCTTCCGTGAGTTTGTGGAATGTGCGGTACCTCAGTGGCAGGTTCCCAAACACCACTTTTTTTCACAGAAGGCGATTCCGGCTCTCTACCGGCATGTGGAAGGCAATGTCTTGGCCTCGCTGGACATGGCGCTCAGCGGTAAGGTGCATATTACAGCTGACTCATGGTCCAGCTAGGCATGGACAGGGACGTTGCCTATCTTTCACGGCCCACTGGGTGACTCTGCTGGCAGCTGGGAAGGATGCAGGACAGGGTGCAGTAGTGTTGGAGGTTGTTCCGCCACCACGCCTCCAAAATGCTACAAGTGGTGATTCTGACACACCTCTCTCCTCCACCCCCTCCTCTTCTTCTTCCTCCATGGCCTCTTCCTGTGCTGATTTGTTCTTGGAACCAGCGGTGCTCCGTAGGCGTTCAAGGGGCTACGCAAGTACGCAGGCAAAAAGATGCCATGCGGTGCTTGAGCTGGTGTGCTTGGGGTACAGGAGCCACACTGGGGCCGAGATTCTGTCAGCTCTGCAGGGGCAGGCTCAGAAGTGGTTGACACCACACCAGCTTAAACCAGGAATGGTGGTTTGCGACAATGGCACCAACCTCCTCTCCGCCCTCCGACAGGGACAGCTGACCCATGTGCCCTGTTTGGCTCACGTCCTTAACTTGGTGGTGCAGCGGTTCTTAGGCAGGTACCCGGGCTTACAGGAGGTCCTGAGGCAGGTCAGGAAACTCTGTGTGCATTTCCGCCGGTCATATAATGCCAGTGTTCGGCTGGCTGACCTCCAAAAGGAATACAACCTGCCCAAGAACCGCCTAATCTGTGACATGCCCACCAGGTGGAACTCAACGTTGGCCATGCTGCAGCAGCTGCACACGCAGCAGAGGGCCATCAATGAGTATCTGTGCCAATATGGCACCAGGACAGGGTCAGGGGAGCTTTTTTTTTTTTTGCCACGCCAGTGGGTCATGATCAGGGATGCATGCACTGTCCTGTCCCCATTTGAGGAGGCCACGAGGATGGTGAGCAGTGACAGTGCATGCATCAGTGACACTGTCCCTCTTGTCCACCAGTTGGAGCACACACTGCATGGAATAATGGACAGGGCACTTGAGGCAGAACAGAGGGAGGAAGAGGAGGACTTCCTTACCTCTCAAGGCCCCCTTTATCCAGACAGTGTTCCTGCTTGCCTGCCGATCACACAGGAGGAGGACGAGGAGGAAGAGGAGGAGGACGAGGAGGAAGAGGAGGAGGAGGATTGTGTCAGCATGGAGGTGGAGCCTAGCACTCAGCATCAGCAGCAGTCTTCAAGGGATCATTTACAGTCCCAAGAAACCCATGGACTTGTACATGGCTGGGAGGAGGTGGCTGCGGATCATGTCGTCCTTAGTGACCCAGAGGACTCCGGACTGAATGCCTCAGCAAACCTACGCTGCATGGCCTCCCTGATCCTGCAAAGCCTGCGAAAGGATCCTTGTATTCGTGGTATCAAGGAGAGGGATCATTACTGGCTGGCAACCCTCCTTGATCCACGTTACAAGGGTAAGGTTGCGGACCTTATCCAGCTGTCGCAGAGGGAGCAGAGGATGAAACATCTTCGGGAGGCCTTGCAGAAAGGTTTGTGCAACGCGTTTCCAGAGCCTGGGAGGTTACAAATTCCTGATCCTGGACAACGTGTTGCTGAGGCTTCGGTTAGTCACAGAAGGAGCATTGGAGAAGGTGGCCGTCTGACCGATGCGTTCAGACAATTTTTTAGTCCGCAGTCCCAAGGTATGATCGGTTCCAGCAACCATCGCCAGCGTCTGATTCACATGGTGCAGGAATACCTAGGAGCAAAATCAGACTTGGACACCTTTCCCACTGAAAATCCTCTGGGTTACTGGGTCTTCAGGATGGATTACTGGCCAGAGTGCACAGTATGCAATTGAGCTACTGGTCTGTCCCGCATCCAGCGTTCTTTCAGAACGCACATTCAGTGCTGCTGAGGCTTTGTAACCGATCACAGGGTGCGCCTGTCCACCAACTCGGTCGATCGTCTGACCTTCATAAAAATTAATCAGTCTTGGATCACCAGCTACCAAGCACCATGATGCTGATGTAACCGAATCAGCGTAAGGCCCTGTCATTTTCACAGTAACCAGTGCATTTTTATAGCACTGATCGCTGTGAAAATGACAATGGTCCCAAAAATGTGTCAAAAGTGTCCGATGTGTCCGCCATAATGTCGCAGTCATGAAAAAAAACGCTGATCGCCGCCATTACTAGTAAAAAAAAAAAATATTAATAAAAATGCCATAAAACTACCCCCTATTTTGTAAACGCTATAACTTTTGCGCAAACCAATCAATAAACGCTAATTGCAATTTTTTTTACCAAAAATATGTAGAAGAATACGTATCGGCCTAAACTGAGGAAAAAATATATTTTTTATATATTTTTGGGGGATATTTATTTATAGCGCAAAAAATAAAAACCGCAGAGGTGATCAAATACCACCAAAAGAAAGCTCTATTTGTGGGAAAAAAGAACGCCAATTTTGTTTGGGAGCCACGTCGTACGACCGTGCAATTGTCAGTTAAAGCGAGGCAGTGCCGAATCACAAAAAGGGGCCTGGTCCTTTAGCTGCATATTGGTCCGGGGCTTAAGTGGTTAAAATCACTGCTCCTGAAAAAACGTCAGTTTTTAAAACAGTTTTTTGCATTGATACATGTACCCTGGGGCAGGACCCGGGTCCCCAAACCCTTTTTAGGACAATAACTTGCATATTAGCCTTTAAAATTTGCACTTTTATTTTCTCACGTTCGAGTCCCATAGACTTTAACGGGGTTCGAAAGTTCGCGCAAACTATCGGGCCGTTCGCATGTTCTGGATGCGAACCGAACCGGGGGGTGTTTGGCTCATCCATATTTGGGAGTAAGTATAACATGTTTGTTATTTTAATTTGAAAAAAGGAACCAATCACAATCACTTTAATTTAGATCAGTGCGTGCTGTGTTCCAAGAGCCTGCACCAAATTGGGTGGGTTTCATTTAGAGAAGCCTACCTGCAGTCATACAAGTAATCATTTTTGTATTTAGGTCTATGAAGAACCTAGCACCCATTGCATTCTGCATCCTGACATCTCTCTGTCACTGAGCATCACTACATCTGCATGCTTGACTCTGAAATTCACAATACCCCTGATTCTGCACCCGCCTGAATCCCTGACTCTAAAGCTCCCTGCCCCCAAACACCCCTGTTCCTGCACCCCAAAACCTAGACACTGACACTTTCTATCAGCTTGCAACTTAACCATGGCATATTCCACCACTGCTCCCTGTTTCCCTGCTCCTCCTTATCATACAAAGAGGAGGAGTGCTGAGCTTGGAGTTTCGGGGCTCTCTGCCCTCTCCTTCTGTTGACATTGCCCTCTCCCAAGTGCAGTCTGTAGAGGCCAGTCAGTCTTCTGGGGGTTCTGTGTCCACAGTGGAGTTTATTTACTAAAGGAAAATAGACATTTTCCCCAGAGCTTAGTGAATGTAGTGAAGCTTCACTTTGTAAAGAATACCCAATCAATCAGGTGCAAGGAAAGTAAAAAAAACAGCATTTTTGCTTGCACATGATTCGATGATGGAAATTAACAAAGCTTTACCACATTCACTAAGCAATGGTAAAAAATTACTTGCAAAGTGCAGAGTATATTTGCCATCAGTAATGTAGCACTACCTCCGCAGGAGCCACCATTGAATTAAATATCTCCCACCCTGCACAGCTAGGCACACAATTTTCCTCACTATGTGCTGTAGTCAGGAAACAGCCCTTTGAGCTTTGTTTTTGTATTTTATTAGAAGAATTGAACTTGGATAGAGTTGAGGGTGTTATGGGATGCCCACTTGATCAAACTCAGAACTCTTCAGGGACACAAGCTATATACAGCCTGTATATACACTTCTCCTTCTACCTCCAGCATAATCTTTCTTGTAGAACAACAACTCCCAGGACCAGCTGGCACTGTAAGAATGGGCTGACAAAAGCGCAATCAGACAATAGCAAATGCCCTTTGCAGGCAGGGATCGCGGGCCCCTTTGGTAGTGTAGAAAAAAAGTCCCAGTGCTCAGCTGTCCTACTCCTGTGGCTACTGATCCCAGTACCACCGCTTCAAGCACTGCCAGCCCGCCTGGCTGCAGCTTCCTCTTTCACTAGCACTCCTGGCTAAGACTCCACAGTTCTCCCAGACTGACTCTGCATTCATCTCAGACTGCTTCCATCCAATCCTCTCAGGTATGCCTCTGTCTCCTGCCTGTACACTCATTAGACCTACTGGTTGTCTTCCTTCCTGGAGATTTTTCTAGAAGTGTTCTGCTGTCCTCAACCTTGCTCCTGTGCCTCCTGGTAAGGATCCTTTTGTGTGTCATGAGAAGGGTCCCATCCGCACCCGAGCCCAAGCCCAAGGTCACCCCCCCCCCACCCAGACTAGGGGAGACCTCAAGGACCAATGACAGCCTAACACTCCATCTCCATCTTCCACCTGAACTTCACTGCCCCCAGCTGGGCTGACCCTGAGTATTTGAGGGGGCCTGCCACCTGCAAACCCATCTGTTGGGGATTTGTCAGGGCCCTCATGAATACTCCAGGCAGCTCCTCCTCTCCTCCACTCCCATCCTTCTAGAATCTCCTGCATGTTGTTAGAAGTAGGGGGGGGGGGGTCTTAGAGAGGCTGCCTGTGAGTCATCCAGCCCTCCTTGAGTCACTTAACCCTGACCCAGAAAAACACACAGGTTTGGCTGGTAGCCAAGCCTGACAATTTGCCTACACTGTACAAAAAAAAGATTTACATTTCTAGCATAGGGTAATACAGTAAGTCAACACCTGTGTTTTTTACCAGGGAAATAAGAAGAAGGTAATCACTTCTAGGCTAAGTGAGAAAGGAAAGCTAAATGCTGAGATGCCCGCCACCTACTACAGAACCCTTCCAATGCAGTAGCCATTTTCTAGAAGTCCAACATCCAAATGTATTGTTGTTCCTTTTACTTCCATGGTAAAAGTTTGTTTTAAAATACATCTCCATTATTTATCACTTATGCCTAATAAACTTTCTAAGCTATTATTTTGAACATGCAATTTCTATATAAGGCTGAAAGCTAAGGGGGGAACTAAAACTTAATTTAATTTCCAGTATTCTTGTTTTACAATAAGAGGTTGGAGCCAATGTAAAAGGGTTTCATTTTTTCTTGTGAAAAAAAAAAAAAGGGTTTCATTTATTTGTTTTTACAGCAACACGATCTCTGCAAAAAGAACTGGAGATTGGGTGTTAATATCTTACAGTATATGTGCTGTTTAATGTACACATATAACTTTAGGTTTAGGCCCCTTTCACACGGGCGGACCGTATGTCTGTTTTTCACCCATCCGTTTTCGGATGAAAAACGGACATACATGTATCCCTATGGGATAGCGGATGTCAGTGGATGAACATCCGCTGACACCCGATCTCACCCGTGTCCGCTATGCTCCATTTTTCAGGATAGAAAAATTTCTATTTTTCTATCCGTCTGCGGAGCGGATCGGATGAACACGGACAGACGGTCCATGTTCATCCGATCCCCCATAGGTGAGAGCGGAGATCTGACAGGGCGGTCCCTGCACAGTGTGCGGGAACCGCCCAGTCATCCGCTGGCTCAGCGGGGATCAACGGAGCGATCCCCACTGAGCAAGCGGAGGTTCACGGGGCAGATCATGACTGATCCGTCCCGTGTGAAAGGGGCCTTATAAGTGTCCACCACCTGCATGTGTTACAAGCTTTTTGTTTTGATCATTAACGTTCAACATTCTTATGCTTGACAGGTGTGTCGTGTAGCTTTCTGCCCACATTTTCTTTTTACAAAATATCTTGGAATCAAAAGTTTTCAATCTTGTTCCATGTATAAAAATGTAATCTTTCCAGTTTGATTTTCAAAGAGCCGTTAGCTCCTTTCTTTTTTTGCAGAACACCTGGAATGGAATATTTCTAAGATTTTACACATTACTAGATGCTGAAAGAGTTAACTGTTTGAATCTCATTTTGTAAAGAAGCTCAAGGCTTCGGAGAATCTGTGCCAGTTAATCAGTAGTAACCTGTGTAATGGAATGTGGCATTTGCCCTTCAGACAATGAACATCATCATAACAAATCTATTCAGCAATGTCTACTTTAACTATTTCTCTCCTGTGGCATAGACAGTTGCTTCAGTTTCAGAATTTAAATGCAATATTGTCTAATTTGTGGCCTCAGCATCTACCTTCAAGTATGCGGTATTCTCCTACTTATTAAAAGGAAACTGTGTGAACTTGCCCCTGTGGATATAGACAGGAAAGCAGATTCTACCATCAGCAAGCCTGACCTGTTTTCAGAGTAGTTTGCTTTCCTAGTTTCATGGAAGTGATTAGATCTTGCCGTCTGTTATTAAAGAGTAGAAGAACATAGTGGTTTCTGTGGCACGGTGTGATTACACTGTGTTGAATATACTACACTAGTGCGTTGATAAAAGGGCAAGCTTTCTTAACAAGGTAGTTGAAATTTTCTCTGAGCTTCTATGTACCACACAGTGCACTTGACTCAACAAATCGAGCTGTAGGTTGCTGTGGTCCTTGAAGTGAACTGGTTGGCCAAGTGCATTAGCTACCTCTGCTCCAGTGAGCTATGAAAAGGATCCTTAGGAACTTTTATTCTTACACTGAAAATTCAAATTTGCAGTGCATACTGGGAGCACAGCTTACTTGCTTGTAGTTTAGAGTTTCATCCGGGCATTGTTTTCATCCCTCCTGTTCCCTTTAGTTAGTCTAGTGATCGGGGAATACCTGCTTGATATTAAGGATGAGCTCAGATGACTTTAGATTCTTCCTACTAGGAATAGGTCACTGCAGACCACCAATCAAGGGAAGGAGGAGGGGGCTGAATTTCCGGGGGACCTCTCTGCGTCAAAAACAGGTACTTGCTCCCCTCCCCCCCAAGAGAAAGCAAACAACCGGAGCTTCCCGTTCTGGGTGGAGCCCTGCTTTAAACTGGTTCTGAAGGCAGAAGGTTTTGTACCTTAATGTATTCTCTTCATTAAGATAAACAAAACTCATACATTTAGCTCCCCCCACCAGATCCCCCCCCCCCCATATATTTACCTAAGCATGATCTTGATCCAGCACTGTGCACAAGAGCAACGGCTCTCTCAGCTCCTTCTCCTTCTCACAAGGCAGGTTGATAGTAGCGGGAGCCATAGGCTCCTGCTGCTGTCAATCAAATCAGCAGGGCTGTGCCACGCTGTCTGTGTTTTTGCACACAGGCAGTGTGGCTCAGGATCGAGCCCACAGGTGTGCCACAATAGGAAGTGGCTTCTTATGGTGGAACACTGAGAAGAGGAGGTCCCAGGAACGCTGGCAGAGGACCCTAGAAGAGAAATATTGGGGATGCCCTGTGCAAAACTATTGCACAGAGCAGGTAAAAATAAAATATCACCCTTTACAATCACTTTTACTCTGTTGCTAAAATCAGCCAAAATGGTAGTCACTTACATCATCACTAAAGCTGGCCAGACACTGCTTCTAGTTTTATTATATGGAGCCAGCAGGCTGAATGAAAAAAAGTTGTATACATCCACACAAACGAGGTGAATGGAGGAATCCCTGTCACCAGGACATTGTATTCTGACAGCCGAACCCATCTTAGGCTTCATGTACACTGACCTACATTTACCACGGCCACATGAAAATGCGGCAAACTTTTTGTCATGGTCAAAGCATTCTTATCCTGAACGTGATTCTTCTGCATTCAGGAGAGGGAGGTTAAAGCTCTCCTAAACTGCTAAAAGACTATGTGTACTTATTTGTACATATGGAGTTGAGTTTCGGAGCTTTGGCAAAAAAAACACCAAAAGCTCCTAAACTTAAGTTTAGGAGCTGCCAATGTAGGCTAGTGTACATGAAGCCTTAGCATACACTGATCAGCAGTTGATCGGTGGAAAATTTTCCATCATGTGCCTGCAACAGAAGTTGTTTAAACATTTGACTCCTGGACCGGCTGAATTTCGATTAGCATATGGCCAGTTTAAAGTTCCAGTTTAGTCACAAAAAAAAAAAAAATGCAGAACAAAGAATATAGTAATAGAGTGGGGAGACTTGTGACTTTCTGCTTGCCTCCTCCATTCAAAGATGATCTATGAATAGAGGGGGCAGACCTTTAACTCATCTGCCTATCCTCCATTCATAGACGGCTTCACATTCATAGAAACTAAAGTACAGCCTCTATGAATTTAGGAGGGTGTGCGGAAAGTCAGCACTCTTGCCGAAATGAGGGGAGTCGCCAGAACAGGTGTTGAAGATTTATCCTTGTGACAACTGTAAAATTCTGAATGAGAATGCAGAGCAAACAGAGGTTTGAATCTTGACAGTGAGGATACAGACAGCATAAAAAATGACCAAGGGAATAAAACTTCCACTATATTCAAAAGTAAAAAAAACAAAGAACGATGCGTCCTTATTTATTCATTTATTTTACATAAACATGGGAAGAACATACAACCCCAATGCAGATGGTGCCATAAGTGTTGTACTCTTTGCTTTCACAGCAAATTGTAATGCTTTCTATGCCCTCAGAAAGCTTGCCCATCTAAATCAAAAAAATGAATACATGAACCATCTTGTTTCAAAGCTTGCTTGCCTTGCTCTCACTATTTATTTTGTTATGCATATTTATAAAGCTTTCCATACTTAACGCTTACTTAATTTCCTCTGTAAATATGCAAGCAAATCTAACCAAAAAAAAAACATTCATGCATATGTAATAGTCAGATCGGAATGAGCTAGTTTGTCATGTCATCATTCCTTTTGATATTCACTCCTACAATTTGATTTTGATTAGGCATGTCAGCTAGTTGGAGATCTTGGGAAATGTGTTTTTTTTTTTTCCTTCCCAAACAAGATTATTTGATTCTAATTCTGTGCACATATCAGTTGGACTCCTGTCTTAAAGTGGAGTTTTATATGAAGCATGCTCTTTCACCTGTTTAGTGGCCTCAGACATTTTTAGTTTTTGTTGGTTTCTTAGCTCACTGCCCCATGAGCACATTAGGGATGTGAAGTCAAGGGAGGCAGTTGCCCTTGCTGACGAAGTCCCGTAGGACGTAACATGTACGGGACAGGAGCTATCTTGCGGACGTCACTCGCTGCCATCTTAGGATTTTTGCTGTTTTTATCCATTTTTACTGTCACACATCGTTATTTTTATGCAGCGCTATTTAGTGCTATCATTCCACGTGATTTGTGACTTGTGAATGAATTTTATTTAATGACTTAATGGAGAGCACTAAGATCGTGTCCATTTTTTCTCATACTTGATTTGGATGATCCGGTTCCACTGCAGTGCTGGCGATACATCTCCATCCCAGCGTGTTTGACCTTCTGTTAATTCAGGGGTCCACATTAGCTGGTAAGAGCGTTTATTTGCTGGTGGAGGGCCTGTCACTCAGAATTATCAGTGGATTGGAATGGATCTTCTCACGAGGTGTCTTCATCTTCCATTTCAATAAAGCAGCTAAAAGCCGTGGGGGCGAATAGAGGAGGAGAAACGACTGTCAGCTGCTTTATTGAAATCTATACAGGGAGATCAATGCTTGTAACTGCTCATCCTCGATTGTCCATGTATCGGGTCAAGCATTGAAGCATTTTCAGGAGTACCAGTACTCCTGCAAATGCTCGGTATCGGCACCAATACTAGTATCGATATCGGCGAAACCCTAGTTTGCGCAAAAGTTATAGCGTCTACAAACTATGGCATATTTTTATGGAATTATTTTTCTTTTTTTTACTAGTAATGGCGATCAGCGACTTATAGCGGGACTGCCATATTGCGGCAGATAATCGGGACACTAACTGACACTTTTGACACTTTTTGGGGACCAGGGACACCAATACAGTAAAAGAAAAGAGAGGGCGCACCGACCTAGTGCATTACCAATGGCTGTTTATTTAAAATAAGTTAAAAGATCATGGATACTCACAAACAAAGGCAAATAATAGGCACATAACATTCCATCCAAGGAAGTGGCCTCTTCCTGGAACCAAATAAGCAGACGACCAAAGAGTCACGATGACAAATATTTACAGCTACGGCTGACGCGTTGCGGGGGCGAGCCCCCTTCTTCAGAGCCAAAAAGTATTAGTGACTTTCCCCAGTCACTAATACTTTTTGGCTCTGAAGAAGGGGGCTCGCCCCCGCAACGCGTCAGCCATAGCTGTAAATATTTGTCATCGTGACTCTTTGGTCGTCTGCTCATTTGGTTCCAGGAAGAGGCCACTTCCTTGGATGGAATGTTATGTGCCTATTATTTGCCTTTGTTTGTGAGTATCCATGATCTTTTAACTTATTTTAAATAAACAGCCATTGGTAATGCACTAGGTCGGTGCGCCCTCTCTTTTCTTTTACTTTCTAGTCCTACGAATACCAATATTCTGAGGAGGGCAGCAAGATCTCTGGGCATTTTCCATTGAACGGAATACTCTGGTTGTGTCACCAAGAGACCATACTTCTGAGCGCAGGAGACTGTTTTTCTTGTTTCAGTACACCAATACAGTAATCAGTGCTAAATAATATGCACTGTCACTGTACTAATGACACTGGCTGGGAAGGGGTTAACGTCAGGGGCGGTCAAATGGTTAAATGTGTGCGCGCCTCCAACCCGGAAGTGCTGGATCACGTACTAGGCACGTGATCCAGCGCAGGAGAGCTGCCTTGCCGCCGTATATATACAGTATACGGTCGGCAAGTGGAACACTTTTCAGAGGTGTTTGGAAGGAGATATGTCTCTTCCTCAGCACCTGTTTTAAAGCAGTGTTTAACCCAAAAGCAAACATTCATTATATTGCAGCTTACCAATCCTTAGATATAATAGCTGCATTCGTTTTACATTTTAGGCTTTCTTTTCGCTATTTGAATCTGGTGATCCAGCCAGTAGGTCTGTTTTGTTTCTGTTTTGATAGTTCTTATTTAGTATTAACAAATAGTGAACACATAAAAGTTACGCCCAGGCAGGGGCTAGCATTGAGTTAACAAGAGTTAGCTCACATGGAAGGCAAACAATTGGGTTATACATAAACAGAAGAAACAAGAGCTAACATAACAACAATGAATAGGAGTGTTCGTGGGCCCATGAGGACCAAGGGGGCCTGGAGAGGCTCCCTACAACTATGGGGTGTCCCCTGGGACCTCCATAATTCAAATGGTGGTGCTATATATAGCCTAGACAGATCTAAAAGGGAACAGAAATCAGAAGAAAGTTTGGCAGAAAGGGAAGACTAGAGGAAAGAAGCTTGCACACCAACCGAATAGGAAGAGAAGGAGTCTAGAAGGGGGAGGGAATCTAGAAGATTAGAGACACAGGGAAGTTAAGGGCTCGGGAGCATCGGGATCATTCGTCACAGCCAAAGCTGGCTGGGGGCAGGGTAGGAAAGACATATGACAGCCATGGTTCCCAAATTTTGAGAAACTTGGCATGAGAATCATTGCGGATGCTCAACATCTGTTCGTTAAGCATCAACGCAGTCAGGCGATCCCTCACCCCCTGAAAGGGAACAGATGTTTTTTTCCAGGTTGTTCAGAGAAGCATAGAGAGCCGAGATGAGGCCCGGGGATCCCAGGGAGTGTAAGCAGGTTTGTTTTGAATGCAGTCTTCTGGAACGGGTATGTAGAAGTTCTGCGCAGCGAGGTGAGCCAATGCTGAAGTTTGAGATAACGGAAGAGCTCCCCTTCTGGTATGTCATGGGTCTCCCGGAGCAAAGCCCACGTGGGGGGTGATATGGTGGTGAGGAAGTGTCGAACACGTGAAAACCCGTAAGTAACCCACCAGGAGAATGCCTGTGGTTGGTCTAGGCCTGGGGGGGAAAAGAGGGTTATTAGTGATTGGGAGCAAGGCCAGGAAGGGCGACATGAGGCAAGTGGAGTACCGCACAGAATCCCAAACTTGTAAGCTATGTTGCATGAGCGGGCTCAAAGTCGGCGGACAAAGATTATGGGGTAGCCAAAAGAGGGTTGGCATGGTGATAGGGGCGCAATTGGGGAGTTCTAAGAGAACCCATAAAGGAAAATCTACTGAGGCATGAAGCAGGGATAATTGGGCAATCTGGGCAGCCAAGTAATATTTAGCGATATTGGGAACCCCTAGACCTCCCTGTAACCTATGGGTCAAAAGGGTCGCTCTGGAGATCCTGGGGCATTTGTTGGCCCAGATAAACCGGAAGATTCTTTTTTGGAGCAAACAAAGAAAATGCGATGGAACTCGCATCGGGAGAGTGGGGAAACAATATAAAAGTTTAGGCAAGACAGTGATTTTCATAGAATTAATGCAACTTATCCAGGATAAGTGCCGGAATTGCCAAGACTGCATAAGGGCCGATATAGAGCGAAGCAATGGGTAATAATTAGCTTTAAATAAGGAGGAGTAGGAGGGGGTCAGCGGGATCCCAAGGTAGTCCATATGCAAGGACATCCACTAGAAGGGGAAGTGGAACTGTAAGCTGGAAACCAAGTCAGGAGCCAAGGTTACATTAAGAGCGACTGTTTTGTTTAGGTTGATGCACAGGTCTGAAATTAGCGAGAATCGAGAAAGGACCCGCTACAAATTTGGGAGGGTAATGAGGGGATTTGTCAGGGTCAGAAGAGAGTCATTTGCGAAAAGGTTAAGCTTGAATTCATGGCCCGCATAAGGAATTCCCGAGATCTTCTTAATCGGCTGGTATGTTTTTTTTTTTTTTTTTAAAGAACAAGCTCTCCAGCAGAATGTGTCAGTTACAGAGCTGAGACAACCAATTTAGCACTCACAGGGGTGCTTACAATAATTGGCTTTTATTTATTTATGTAAAATCTTTATCCCAAAAGGAACATAACTGCTGTAACTGCTTATAAAGTATTAGCTGGAGTTTAGCTTCAATTTGTTAGGGTATCTAAATCTGCTAGCCCATCTAACACTGCCCTCCTCCAAGCAGGGCTGCTGTTAGAAATCACAGAGCCCCGTACAACCTACCAAACAGGGCCCCCCCCCCACACCCGGGAAATTTTAAATCGCTAAAATGCCATGGTCGCAATGGTATACTTTGCAGCCATGGCTGAAATTATAGCTGTGCTACTGCCGCCTCCTGACACCTGTTTTAGTTGCGAATGGCAATTTTACATTGCGAGAACGCACTGCAACTGTGAGCCAAGTGTTTGAACAGAATGGGGAGTTTGATAAGTGGTGCTGCCTGTCAAACTCTGCAGCCTGCATTAAAAATGCTGTGGCTGTGAAGTAAAGCATTGCAGCCATGGCATGTATGCAGCCTTGAGGGAAAAGGGGTGACCCCTATTGCAGCACATCTGAAAGATCCTAGGAAGATGAGTGGAATGACAACCTCAGCCTGGACCCCGACCAGGCCACGCCCCTCACGCATTTCGCTCCTCCCTCCTGGAGCTTAGTCATGGCGAACATGACTAAACTCCAGGGGGCAGAGCAAAACATGTTGGGGGTGTGGCCTGGTCGAAGTCTAGGCTGAGGTTGCCATTCCACTCACCTCCCTAGGATCTTTCAGATGTGCTGCAATAGCAGTCACTCCTTTTTCCTCTGAGCTACTACAGGAGCCAGGACGAGCTCCATCCCCTGTCGCCACTCTTATCAGCAGATGTTGAGGCACCCACTTATACATCCCCCGTTCATCGAGCCTTAGCGGCACACACGAAGAACAGACCGGTTACAATGTATACAGCCCCGTCAGACTATATTAGGATTTGGGTGGGCAGCCAGAGATTGTAGTAAACCCATGGCTCAGCTGCCCATGTGAAAGAGTCTTTAGGCTGCATTCACATATGATGTTTCCTGAATGTGTGACAAAGTGCACAAGTAACACACATTTTGCAGTGCGTTTCAGAAATACACTGCAAAAGCACATAGCACTTGTGGTGCCAATAATTAATAATGGCACCCCAAATGCAATTAGCAGACCCGCATTGTGTCATGTGGCAGACTTGCAAAGCTGAATGCCCTAAAAGGTTCTAGAGCTTCTATGATGTGTTTGTCACACATACGACAGCCAATTCAAGTGACCTATGTGTGAAAAACAAGTGTAGCGGGGTGTTCCCCTTTAATGCAGAGAGACAAGAAGTTCCAGGTGAGAGGTGAGTCGGGAGGAAGTAAAGAGACATTATGGAAGTGAAAGCAGAGGAGAGAGAGACTACATCTCCCAGTACATCTTGCAGCACCCAGGGTGCATTGCTCCAGAACAGAGACTGCTGGGGCAGACTTTATAAAGGGGAGGCGGAGTTTTGGTCGGGCTCTTTGGACACCCCTCTCCTAGCAAGAGGATCTCTGTGCTGAACTGCTGTGTGCACAAGGCCTGAAGCCTGGGCCGTGTGCTCCTTTCCAAAGAGCCCTCTGCCAGCCTAGCAGAGCCTTAGAGACATCTAATCCTCCTTGCTGCAGTACACCAGAAGGATTGAAGACTTGGATGTCGGTGGATTCCTGTTCCTAGACGAATCGATGGAGGAAAGGGACTTGGACTTGTCCAGGTGGTGAGAGCTGTTTAAAGACAGATACCTTTATCTTTACTATTCGTTGGGATTACAAAGTTGTTCTTCAAGTGCACCACCGAGAGATTGCTAGCAAATATTGTTTCACTGAACTTCCATTTAGATCAGTCAGGCCTGACTGCATAGGTAGACATTGCTGGGTGTTAGTCTACCCATGAGGGGAAGTAGCTGTAAAAGGGCAGCGCTAGAGTTGCATAGCAATACTTTATTATTCTGATTACTCTGTTTATCTTTATTACTGTTTGTTGCAGGGATCTGCAACTTGTTATACTGTTGTTTATTACTTGCCCATTAGCCTCAGTAAAATATCTGGGTAAAGTACATTTGGTGTCAGTTCCGCTTACTTTAATAGGAGTTTTAAAGTATATTCTGTGTATGTTTGTTATAGGACTGCGTCACCAACAGTTGCGATCACGCGGTCCTATCTCTCTATCACCAGCTGTGCCACGGGAGGTTAGAGCCGATTGCCGGGGGTTGGCAGCGGTGCACTGCAGGGCCCAAATCAATATCAGCGGCTCTCTTAACTGGGGGTAGCGCTACACGTGGGGGCTCGAGTCCGGGATCCTTGTACGTTGCACGCTGCAATCAAGCCGGTCAGAAGTACCAGCATGGACCCGCTGGCAATGTCACAGTGGTGCGCAGCGATTGGCGCCGATCCAACCGCGGCGGTAGTCATTGTACTCCCGGGGGAAAGATGGAAGGAAGAGGAGATAAAACAGCTCGTATTGTTACTGTCTCCGAGCCACAAAGCATGGGTGATGGATTTTAGGCCAGATCCAGTGATCTCGTTTACATACGCACTGGTAGAATGGAAAAACGAAATCCCAGAACATTTTAAAAGTCAGAGTATACAAGCCATAGATAATCAGATCTATCACTTGATACATACGCTGCCAGTGAAGGAAGAATGGTTTCAGACACCAAAGCCATCACTCCCACAATTATCTCCACCACTATCCCCTAAAGCAGAAAAGCTTAAGGAACTATTAAGCCCGGGATCACCGCTGGCCGCTATAGGGCCTGAATTGTTGAATGCTCTAGGAGACCTTGTAATTAAGTGCCAGAAAAGCAGTACGGTGCATGTGGAGGCCGGTTACCGGAAGCTTAGCACCTTCTCAGGGAAGCTCCCCGTCCCTGCGGGGGAGGAAGATTTTGACACTTGGGTGGAACAGGCATTGCAGGCAGTAGAAGCATGGGAGGTGCCTGAGGCACAGAAGAGACAGCGAGTCTTAGAAAGTCTGAAAGGTGCCGCGGCAGAAGCGGTGAGGAGCTTCCGGTTTAGAAATGAAAACTGTACAGCTCAAGATTGCCTGGCCATGCTGCAGGAAGAGTTTGGTCAGCTGGAGAAGGTGTCAGAGATGATTTATCAAATTGAACACACTCTCCAGCAGCCGAATGAGAAACTGTCAGAATATGTTAGAAGGCTGAACAGGCAGTTATGCAAGATTGTACTGAAGAAGGGAATGCTGCCCAAAGATGCAGATGAAGCACGCATGAAGCAGATCATGAGGGGAGCGCGGCGCTCAGACCCGGTCTGGCTGCACCTGAAAACCTCAGGAGGAGGAATGTCACTAACCTACTCTGATCTAATAAAAATTATTAGGGACGAAGAGGCGCTGCAGGAAGATCAGCAGGTGGCCAAGGCGAATGTCACACCTGTACCAGTGTTTGTCCATTCGGTCAAGAGCCCAGAAAGAGATGCGGAGGTTGACACTCTGAAATCGCAAATGGCCCAAGTGTTGGAGATGCTGACCTCTTTGATGGAGAAAGATCAGAGAAGACGAGAGAAACCGAGCCCAAGAAAGGAGTTGTTCCCGAACACCTCAGCACCGGCCTCCCTACAGGACCGAGAAGAGGTGATTTGCTATAACTGCGGAGGGAGTGGCCACTTTGCTAACGTATGCTCCAGCCCAAAGAAGAAGAGAACAGATAATTGCAAGCCGGCGGGAAACTCCAAAGGGCCCCGGTGAAGGAGTCAACCGGGTGCCCATCATCTTCAGTGCGCTCCAAACTAAAAAAAAAGGCCAAGAATGGAGGAGACAAAACTCCTAGGAGGAGGTATAGTACACCCCCACCAAGATGTACCCCAGAGGGAGGGGGCAAGACCCCTCAGTGGAAGTACAGCACCCCAAAGAAGGAACATCCACCTAAAAGGAACAATAACATCCCTCAGCGGGTTTGTGCCCCCATTGAGAGGGAGAAAGTCAATGCATGCCAGGCTCAGGAAAAATTAAAGTCCAAAAGGAGCAGGGCAAGGGTCGAAAGCCAAAAAAAAGAGGTGACCCCAGTCCGGCCATACCCAAAGGAACTGGTGGGCCCGTCTCCTACTGTGCCCATTCAAGTGGAAGGAGTCTATACTAAAGCTCTTTTGGACACCGGAGCACAGGTGACTTTACTATACCGGGACTTCTATGATAGGCACTTGAGTCATCTGCCTATCCAGAAGATAGAAGAGCTGGAGATATGGGGACTTGGAACCCAGAGTTTCCCTTATGATGGGTACCTGCCCATAAAGATGACTTTCGACCCATCCGTGGCTGGGAAGGCTGAAGTGTTTGACACCCTGGCAGTTGTGTGTCCCCGGCCGCCTGGAGCCAGCAAGATTTCCCTGATCATTGGGACAAACACGGATCTAGTCAGGAGACTCCTGACCCCTCTAGTGAAAGAGAGAAACCATTCAGCCACCAAAATCCATCCCATGCTAAAGACGGCCTACCAACGACTGGTCTTAGAGCAGAAGACCCCGGGAGAGGGGATAGGGAAGGTGTGGAGACTTGGCAGAGAAGGAGTAGTGCTACAGCCCGGAGAAGTAACCTGTCTTAGGGCCACTGTGAAGCTTTCGTGGGAACAACCTGGCCCCTTTGTCATGCTGGAATCAGACCCAAGGGAAGAGTCCTCAGGCCTGGAAGTGATACCAGAAGTGATTCCGTTCAAGGCTCTGAAGAAGGCCCATGGCAGAGTTCCGGTGAGTGTTAGGAACACTACGGGAGGACCCATGGAGATCCCTGCCAGAGTGTTGCTTGGTCAGGTGAGCCCTGCTGCCCCGGTCACTTGGTCCGAAGTCAAGGGGACGGGTGACGGAGGAGATGTTTGGGAGAAACTGTCCGTGGAAAACCCGAACCTACCCAGGGCTTGGAAAGAAAGAGCCAAGGCCCAGCTGACCAGGTGGGAGAAGATCTTTTCCGAAGATGAATTCGATGTGGGGTGTGCAAGAAGTGCCACCCATCGGATCCGCCTCCAAGAAGATAAGCCCTTCCGAGAGAGGGTCAGGCGGGTCCCCCTGGCAGATCTGGAGGATCTGAGGGAACAACTTGTAGAACTAAAGAAGACTGGTGTGATCCGGGAGTCTAGAAGTCCCTATGCCTCCCCAATCGTGGTGGTCAGAAAGAAGAATGGGTCGTTGAGGCTTTGTATCGATTACAGGACTCTCAACAGGAGAACCATCCCTGACCAATACACCACGCCAAGGATAGAAGATGCCCTACAAAGTTTGTCTGGAGCCAAATGGTTCAGTGTGATGGACCTCAAGAGTGGGTACTATCAAATCCCTATGCACCCAGAAGACAGGGAGAAGACAGCCTTCATAACCCCGGTGGGATTCTTCGAATTCAATAGGATGCCTCAGGGTCTGTCTGGAGCTCCTGCTACCTTTCAACGCCTTATGGAGAAGACTGTTGGAGACATGAATCTTATAGAAGTCCTTGTGTACTTGGACGATGTCATTGTCTTTGGAAGAACCTTGGAAGAACATGAAGCCAGGTTGGAGAAAGTATTGAGAAGACTCAGCGAAGAGGGACTTAAGCTTTCCCCCGAGAAGTGTCGGTTCTACCAGTCTTCTGTGAACTATCTGGGGCACATAGTGTCTGAAGAAGGGGTGGCCACAGATCCTGAGAAGTTGGAAGCAGTCACTTCCTGGCCACGACCCACCACAGTAACAGAGCTCAGATCCTTCCTGGGGTTCTGCTCCTATTATAGGAGGTTTGTGGAGGGGTTTGCTCGGATTGCCCGCCCGTTGAATGAATTGCTAAAGGCAGAAGGGGAAGAGGATGACTCAGGGCCCAGGAGGCCTGGTGAGTCAGTTCAAGATCAGTGGAACCCAAGGTGTGAAGAGGCCTTTCATGCTCTGAAGAGGAGCTTAACCACTGCCCCAGTCCTGGCCTACGCCGACCCTACCAGACCTTATGAATTACATGTGGATGCCAGCCATGAGGGTCTAGGTGGTGTACTCTACCAAGAACATGAAGGACAACTGCGACCAGTGGCCTATGTGAGCAGGAGCCTGACCCCCTCAGAAAAGAATTACCCCACTCATAAGCTGGAATTCCTGGCCCTCAAATGGGCGGTAGTAGACAAGCTAAAAGACTACTTGTATGGGGCAGAGTTTACTGTGAAGACAGACAACAACCCCCTGACCTACCTCTTCACCACCGCGAAACTAGATGCCACCGGACACAGGTGGTTGGCCGCATTGTCTGGATTCAACTTCAGTCTGAAGTACAGACCAGGAGCCGGAAATAGGGATGCAGATGCCCTGTCCCGGAGGTCTCATGCCACGACAAATGACTGGGAAGATTGGACCCAAGTGGCACCGGACGGGGTGCGGGCCCTTTGTCAAGGGGCTGAATTCCAAGCCAGAGGAGGCTCCAGAGCAGAAGAAATAGGGGTTACCATGGTAGGAGTCCCCAAACACTATTGTGGGGTAACTCAACTGGAGGAAGACAACCTACCGAGACTGTCCAAGAAGGAGTTGAGGTGTGACCAATTGGAAGACCCCATGGGGAGATTGGTCCTCGAAGCCCTGGAGAATCAGGATCCCAACAAATTCCTACATCACCCCTCAAAGGAGGCTCGCCTGTTGAGGAAGGAATTGGACAGGCTACAGGTACATCAGGGAGTGGTCTACCGAAGGGGCCCCTCTGATGACTCAGAAGATAAGTGGCAGTTATTTCTTCCAGAGAAGCACCGAGAGACTGTACTAATTGCCCTGCATGACCATCATGGTCACCTAGGGGCAGAAAGGACCTTCCAGCTTGTCAGAAATCGGTTCTATTGGCCCTGCATGAGGGCAGAAGTAGAGGAGTATTGCCATTCCTGTGCACGATGCATTCAGAGAAAGACCCTACCCCATCAAGCTGCCCTAATGGGCCACTTACAGAGTCAAGGCCCAATGGATCTGGTATGCATTGACTTTCTCTGCCTCGAACCCGACCTGAGTGGATTGGGGAATGTTCTGGTAATAACCGACCATTTCACCCGCTATGCTCAAGCTTTCCCAACCAAAGACCAGAAGGCATCCACCGTGGCCAAGATACTTATGGAGAAGTATTTTGTCCATTACGGACTACCACAGAGACTCCACTCAGATCAAGGAAGGGACTTTGAGAGTCGGTTGATCCGAAGACTTTTGGATTCATTAGGAATAAAGAAGACCAGAACCACGCCTTACCACCCACAAGGAGATGCTCAGCCGGAGAGATTTAACCGGACCCTGCTCAACATGTTGGGAACCTTAGAAACAGAGAAGAAGCAACACTGGAGTCAGCACATATCAGCCCTAGTACATGCCTATAACTGTACCACAAGTGACGCCACTGGCTACTCCCCTTATCGACTTATGTTTGGGAGAGAAGCAAGGCTACCTGTGGACCTGGCCTTTGGCACTTCTATAGACAATACCTCAGCTACATCCCACAAGGGATACGTGGACAGACTTAGACGTAGCTTGCAGGTGGCCTATGAACAAGCCCAGGCGGCTTCGGATCAAAGGGGGGCCCGCAACAAGAGAAATTTTGATCTGAAGGTTCGAGTGCAAGATCTGCAGCCCGGGGACCGAGTACTGCTACGCAATCTGGGGGTCCCTGGAAAACACAAGCTTGCCGACAGGTGGAGATCTGAGCCCTATGTTGTCTGTAGGAAGTTGCCCGGTTTGCCTGTCTACAAACTAAAGCCAGAAGGAAAGGTGGGTCCACTGAAGATGTGGCATCGGAACCACCTGCTCCCACTTGCTGAGGCAGTCAGAATACCTCCCGTGAGAGACTCCCCTGAACCGGCCTCTATCCTGGATATTCCTAGGCCGAACACTCGGTCCCAGACCTCTCGAGCCAAAGATGGGGAGGCCTCCCAATTGAGTACAGAAGAAGGTGGAGAACTGGACTGGCTGTGGCCTCCCTCGACTCTGGGAACGTCCGCCATAGATCTCCCAAATGGAGGGGATACCCCAGATGCAACGCTGAATCCGGAGGCTACTGAATTCATACCCTTCAGTCCCTCAGCTGATTACTGGGAAGATGTTCCTGACACTTGCGCTGAGGAGGACTCTAGAGATTCCATACGTCAGTCGACTTCTGAATCAGAGGTTCCAGAACCAGCAATGTTACCTGAACTTACTCCTGAAGAAGAGCCTGTGGTGCCAGAGTCAGAAGCACCAAGAGAGCAGAGGGCTCGCAGAGTCATCAGGCCTCCCAAGAAACTAACTTACCCCCAAATGGGGACGAGCTCAGAGGACTCTGTTGTAACGGCTAGGAGAAGTGTTGAACAACCTGATCCTTCCACCGTCCATTTGGTGGAGGGCAACCCCAGCTCACTCTCTGGCACAGTTAGGCAGGCCACTCATGGTAGTGTGACCTGTGGGCAAGAGAGTTCCATCCCAAAGTTTTGGTGGGAATTCCCTATGCCAACATCATGCTCGACATTGTCCAAAATGGTAAACAGTATTTGTTGAAGTTTTTCTTTGGGGACCAAAGAGTTCAAGTGGGGGGAGTGTGTAGCGGGGTGTTCCCCTTTAATGCAGAGAGACAAGAAGTTCCAGGTGAGAGGTGAGTCGGGAGGAAGTAAAGAGACATTATGGAAGTGAAAGCAGAGGAGAGAGAGACTACATCTCCCAGTACATCTTGCAGCACCCAGGGTGCATTGCTCCAGAACAGAGACTGCTGGGGCAGACTTTATAAAGGGGAGGCGGAGTTTTGGTCGGGCTCTTTGGACACCCCTCTCCTAGCAAGAGGATCTCTGTGCTGAACTGCTGTGTGCACAAGGCCTGAAGCCTGGGCCGTGTGCTCCTTTCCAAAGAGCCCTCTGCCAGCCTAGCAGAGCCTTAGAGACATCTAATCCTCCTTGCTGCAGTACACCAGAAGGATTGAAGACTTGGATGTCGGTGGATTCCTGTTCCTAGACGAATCGATGGAGGAAAGGGACTTGGACTTGTCCAGGTGGTGAGAGCTGTTTAAAGACAGATACCTTTATCTTTACTATTCGTTGGGATTACAAAGTTGTTCTTCAAGTGCACCACCGAGAGATTGCTAGCAAATATTGTTTCACTGAACTTCCATTTAGATCAGTCAGGCCTGACTGCATAGGTAGACATTGCTGGGTGTTAGTCTACCCATGAGGGGAAGTAGCTGTAAAAGGGCAGCGCTAGAGTTGCATAGCAATACTTTATTATTCTGATTACTCTGTTTATCTTTATTACTGTTTGTTGCAGGGATCTGCAACTTGTTATACTGTTGTTTATTACTTGCCCATTAGCCTCAGTAAAATATCTGGGTAAAGTACATTTGGTGTCAGTTCCGCTTACTTTAATAGGAGTTTTAAAGTATATTCTGTGTATGTTTGTTATAGGACTGCGTCACCAACAGTTGCGATCACGCGGTCCTATCTCTCTATCACCAGCTGTGCCACGGGAGGTTAGAGCCGATTGCCGGGGGTTGACAGCGGTGCACTGCAGGGCCCAAATCAATATCAGCGGCTCTCTTAACTGGGGGTAGCGCTACACAAGCAAAAAGGAAAAACCTGCGAGCAGGAACGTGTGTTCCCGCTACACAAAGTGTGAATGGGGCCCTAGGGGTGGCATATAGAAATGGCTGGGCAGAGATGTCTGTCAAATAGAGGGAGAAGTGTATTTACTGGCCCCTAGCTCTAGCACTGCAGTGGAAGCTAGTGTCTATCTACCTACAGTTCTAGGCTGGCTCCTGGCATATTCACCCCCTCTTCAAAATCCTGTAGTTTCTGTGTACCTAAATCTAATGTATCCAGCAGTAACTCCATCCAAACCCTGCAGCCAGCACTGGAGTTCACAGTGAACACAGAGCATGGTCTGGAGGGAGGGGAGCAGGGGTCAGGACTGACATAGGAAGGGAGTGGAGCAAGCTTCCTGTTCATTAATCACGTGGACAAGAGAAAACACGGCCGACTGTGGGCAGGGGGGAGATGGAGGGGGACTTTTCAGGACCCGGCGGAGGCACAGGCAGAGACTTTGCAGCTGTCTGCCTCTGCTACAAATTGGGACACTTTGCAATGTATAGAAACAATCTTCCTGCAGAGCTCCTGGAGGGAGAAAGCTGGCAGCGCTGCAGGGGATCCACAGGTGTCAGAAGGCAGTACAGCTGTCTCTCTTCTCCTGTAGGGGCCCCTCTTCTGAAGTGATGGGGCTCGAGGCCGGTACAGGAGGGCTGGCTGTACTGCCTTATCAGCGACTTGCCTTCATGACTAACAATGCTTCTACCCAAAGGTGCCTCCTGTGCTCTTTCAACCTGATCTTAACAGGTGACCCAAGCAGAAATTCTCCTCTCTCCCTTCCTCACCACAGTCTTCTGGGACACATCGCAGGTCCCAGAAGATTGCGGGACCGCTTCCAAAGTGCAGCATGGCTCATGCATGCGCAGTGGGCAGCCAGCTATCAAACCCAACCCAGCATAGCTGGCTGCCCACAGTTAGAATGCCACCCCCGAGAACCTGAAAACGAGATATTAGATTGTAAACTATTCTGAGCAGGGCCCCCTTAATCCTCTTGTATTTTATTGTATTATAACTGTGTCTCCCTTTTACATTGTAAAGTGCTGCGTAAACTGTTGGCGCTATATAAATTCTGTATAATAATAATAATAACTAGTGAACAACTGGCTTGGGTGAGGACGGCGCTGGATCCCTGGACAGACTTTTAATTAAAAGTCAGCCGCTACAGGATTTATAGCTGCTGACTGTTAATTTTTATTTCCAGAATGAACCTCCTCTTTGAGCTATGACAAAAGAGCACATCCCGCGCAAACCCTTTAGATGAGTATGTTACCCTCTGCTGCCTATTGAATGGTGCAGACATTACAGTGTCCAGCTTCCTGCCTGGAACATACACATCTACATGGTGCCAGGGGGTGTGTTATTTCATTTTTGTAATCAGAAGGAAGTTGATGGTTCACTCCCCCTTGCTGGCTTTTAAGGCTGGATTCACACCTATGCAGTTTTAGTGCTTTTTGCATTTTGCAGATGTGCACGACAGTCCATTTAACATGGTTTCCTATGAAACACGTTCTGTAGTGCAAATCTGCAAAATGCAAAAAGCACAAAAAATGCATAGGTGTGAATCCAGCCTAAGAAGGGCCAAAAAAAAAGCAGCTGCAGCTACAGGGATGGACTAAGGATATGCACACAAGAAAAAAATATTTCAGCAATACTAATACAACTTTTTGTGTCAGCGAATAATGTTCTTTTTAATACTTAGTGTAATGTATGTGACTTTAGTACTCCTTTAATGTTCCAACCTTAAACCTAATGCGGCGTACACACGATTGTTTTTCATGCCATTTTTTAAATCAATGTTTTTCTCGTCGTTTTTTTTTCATGTTTCCTCTCAAGCCTGTCTTGCGTACACACGATCATTTTAAAAAACGTTCAAGCAAAGCGCAGTGACGTACAACACGTACGACGGCACTATAAAGGGGAAGTTCCGTTCGGATGGTGCCACCCTTCATGTTAGTAAAGTTTGTTGAGCGACGATTCGCGCTTTTCAGCCTCGTGCTTTTCAGTCCGTTACAGCGTGACGAATGTGCTATCTCCATTACGAACGCTAGTTTTACCAGAACGAGCGCTCCCGTCTCATACTTGATTCTGAGCATGCACGTTTTTTTTCACCTCGTAAAAGCATACACACTATCGTTTTTCACGTCGTTAGAAAAAACTAAATGAAAAACGACGTGAAAAAATAGAGCATGTTCGAAATTTTTAATGCCCGTTTTTCACGTCGTTAAAAATGCTCTGGAGCCTACACACGATCGGTTTTAATGCCCATTTTTAAAAATGGCATTTTCAACGGCATGAAAAACGATCGTGTGTATGGGGCATAAGAGTATATATACAACCCAGATTCTGTGCCACAGGCCACCTCCTCTTTGCTCTTTGGGCTACCAATGAACATCTCCACAGTAAAGATGTACACAGTTCTCTCCTTACAGTGGTAAACAGTCTATCCTTTCCCACCCACGCGGTGCAAGCCTGACTTCTGCGTTTGTCTGAAATATATAATGGCAGATTTCAACAAATTACAACTCATTTCAACTAATTACTCTAGCTAAATTAAAAATTGTTTATTACTTTTTAGGAAAAATACATACATGTTGTATGTCCCCAGCCCTGCTCTAGTGTGTTCCCGCTTGCTTTTCTGTTCTCCGCTAATAATTTCATAGTATTATCTGCTTTTTCTATTCACATATCATACTGCGAATGCTTTAAAAAAAAAAAAAAAACAACCTAAGGCTGTTATCACAGTTCATGTTTGTATTTAGAGATATAAGAGGCTCTCAGGGATGAAAGAACTTATGATAAATCAAAAACCAACATGTCAGGGCCCTTTTTATCAATGCCAGCATGATTCTAGCTGGGAGGTGAAAAGCAAGCGTAAAGTCTTACATTAGCACCTGGCTCATGGAGCCTTCACTGATTACTGCCAGTGTCTTACCCCGATTACTGCTCTGTTTATTTGTGGCTAGTTCATCTTTTTTTTTTTTTTTTTTGATTCTCCATTCTCATTTTAGTGGGATCAAGAGGATAAGCTGTTCTTCCTATAAAAACCCAATGCGATTTGAGCCTCCTCATTTGTGATTCACCCAGATGCTCTTCGAATGTTCCCTTCTTCCCCTCAAAGGTATCATCAGTGCTAAAATTAGACTGCTTACAGAAAACGTGATTTTTTTTTTTTCTAGTTAATTAAACACGAGAAGGACAATAAGTACGTTTTAGCTAAGCTGAAACTAAGTCAAAGTCAATCTATGACATGGCAGAAAGCCTTGAAATGCTAAGAGTAAGTCCCTTGTGCAGACACAAAAGAAAAGAAACAGGCTCCAATGTTAATAGTATGCCTCTGGAATCCTTAATACTTCCCGATTCCTGAAGAGGAACATAACGATAGAGGACAATAAAGAAAAAGTTGTGTACCTGGTGTGTTATCTCTGGAGAATGACATTCGGCTGTCACAAAGAAATATGCGGAAACATTCACATATCCTTCTTTGTTTCTTTTTTGTCTGTCAAGACTATATTTTAGAGAATATATATAGCCTTCATTCCAGTGGACAGTGTGATAGAGAATTTACTGCAACACAGGGAGCCTTCCTTTAATTTACAGCTAGTGGACAGATAGAGTAAGCAGAATTTTGATGATTTTGCAAGCAATGTCTTTCTATTTTAAGGGTAGAGCTTCTTTCAGGTAGCTCAGTGGTAGAGATTTCCACTTCTCTGTTTCTTTTGGATCTACCCTACGCTAATGCTGTATGAATAAATAACCTAAAAGGATTACAAATTTTACTATACTTATTTCTCTTTTCGTCCATGGACGGACACAGCCTTCTCAATTCTTGACACGTGGGTTATGTTCCTGTTCATAGGAGAGGACTAGGCAGAACATGTTAGATAATTAAAAACACATGTTACAATAATCAGAGATGAACAGTCCCTCCAGACATAACCCTCCGCCCTGCAGTCAGGAGCTCAGTTTTTTTTATGCCTAGCAGAGGAGAAGGACGTGGCTCCCTTTGGACCCAGAGTCCAGAAGAATTATTTTATTTTATTTTTTATTTTTGTGATCTTCTATCAACTGCCAGCTGGGTGACAGGCTGGATATATAGATCCTTGTAGTCTTCCAAGTTCCGGCCATCGAGCGTCCCAGTCCCTTGCTTTGTGCTTGGTTCTGACCACAACATAGCCCATGGCTCCAGAGGTTTGCCGGTGAGCACATGCTCCGGGGTCCACATATGACTGGGCTGCTTGTTGTCTCACTCACAGTGGACCGGGCTGACAGCTACTCCCTCACGGTTGTAGGTCTGTCCAGGACGCACCAGTGGGTCCTCGCATGGACGGGTAAGTATTTTTCCTCCTGCCTCTGCAGGTGGAAACAGCTTAGCATCCAAGGGATTGCGGGGTTCTCCTGTCCTCCCTTTCCCTGCTCTCTATCACTATCCCCTTCTGCCCTAGGGCTTGCTGTGACCGGGGCGTAACTGTGGGGGGACTCCGGCTCTCATTGAGGGACCGTGGGGTGTCGGGACCCGTTTTTTCTGTGGGGGGTGCTCTTCCCTGGGGAAGTCCCTGCCTAGGCCTTCTCGTCCACATCGCGGTGCTTAGGAGCCATTTTTGCGGCGCCGACGCCATTTTTTGTATGCCTGCTGGTTTCTATTAAAAATCCCATTGGCGGCCATTTTGCCGTAGCCGCGCCATATCGCAGGTTGTTATTGCGGTCGGGCATTTTCTTGTGGTCGCCCCCCTTTTTTTTTTCTCTCAGGCGTCTGGCGGCCATTTTAGTGTGGGTTTGGCCTCTAGTGCTGGCTTCCTGGACGGCGCGCAGCGCTATTCTCCTCACAGACATTTTCTTCCTCACACACGCTGTGGAGACGGAAGGCGGGCAGCGGCGCTGAGCGGTCTCCTGCTGGGTTGGTGAGTCTCCTGTGTAACCCCCCCTGGTCAGTACAGCAAGGAGGGTGGACCTTTTCAATTATTTTTTTGACCCTGAGAGCTGTCAGCAGTGTCATGGAGTCAGTGTCTGGCCCTTCTTCCCCAAACTTGCCAGAGGCAGCAGCCGGTGCCCCTGCACCTTCAGGTACCATGGAGGCTTTGTCGGCTGTTCTGGAATCATTTGTTACCAGGGTGGAAGCTGCGTGTGAGTATAAGGGGGGTAAAAAGCGCCCCCTTCCCCCGCCATCGCCAGGGTAAGGTTCTGACTCAGACCAGGGCCTGGCTGCGGCACAGGACCCCGGTTCTGGACCAGGTCCTTCCTTGTGAGGAAGACCCCTCGTCCGGGTCAGCGCAAGACAGGGCACTTGTGAGTGACCTTATCAACGCTATAAGTGACTCTCTTAAGCTGGACGCAGATGAGGCTTCCATGGAGGGGTCAGTCTCTTTTGGGTCACACAAATCGACCTGTTCTGTAAAAGTTTTTCGCTATGTATCTTTCTTTGATAAATTCATAGATAAGGAATGAGAAAAGCCGCAGAGGACCTTTGTGGTCCCTCAGCGCCTGGCGGTCAGGTATCCTTTTGAAAAAATGGGCCTTTCCTCCGGTTGTTGCCCCCCCGTCCGCTCAGTTAAATAAAGTAACCACTCTCCCTGTAGAGGGGACCCCTGCGTTTAAGGACCATACTGATAGGAGGTCCAAGGCGCTGAGCAGGTCCATGTTCACCTTGCTGGGGTCTGCATTGCGGCCTATTTTGGCTGCAACCTTGGTGTCTCAGACACTCACTGACTGGGCAAAGATTTTGCGCCAGACTGTGGAGGAACATCAGCTCCCTCAGGAGTGTGTAACACTGGCCTACCAGTTGGTTCAGGGCCTTGTGTATGTCTGTGACGCCACTCTGGATGCGGCCCCCTTAATATCCAGGGCCTCTGTATCTGCGGTGGTAATGCGCCGCCTAATTTGGCTAAAATGCTGGTCCGTTGACCAGGCTTCTAAGAAGGCCTTGGCGGATTTACCCTTCAAAGATAGGAGGCTTTTCGGTGCCTCGCATGATGACATTATTAAGGATGTCACTGGAGGTAAGAGCACGTTTCTACCTCAGGCCACTAAAGGGAAGGAGCCACGCTGTAAGCCGGGGGCCCTGCTTTCCCACACAGAAGCGGTATTTTTGTCAGTCAGGCCCTGCCGGAAGACCCTCCCAAGCGGACAAAGGTCCAGCTGGGGGACAGAGGCGTCCCTGGGTGCGCAAGCCCAACAAGCCAGCGAGCAAACCTGCTACCGCATGAAGTTCTGCCCCCGCCCGACTCCAGGGTGGGGGGACGGCTTCTCGGGTTTGCAGCCTGGTGGAACTCCCTGCTCTCCGACCAGTGGGTCTGCGAGGTGGTCACCTCGGGGTACAAGATAGAGTTCCTTTCTTGTCCACCAAACAGATTCTTTCCCTCAAATCTCCCTCTCCTTCCGGCTCGTCGGTCTGCCCTAACGGGGGCAGTGCAGGACTTGCTAAGGTGCGGAGTGATTCTACCTGTACCACTGGGAGAGAGGTTTCAGGGTTTTTATTCGAATCTGTTCGTGGTTCCGAAGAAGGACGGAGTCCGTCCAATCTTGGATCTGAAAGCCTTGAATGTCTTTGTAAAGGTTCGGAAGTTCCGCATGGAATCCATTCGTTCGGTGGATGCTGCGCTCCATCCGGGGGACTTTCTGGCATCCTTGGACATCAAGGACGCATATTTGCATGTCCCCATCTGCGCAGGACACCAGAGATTTCTGCGCTTTTCAATCGGCGAAGACCATTATTAATTTGCGGCTCTTCCCTTTGGCCTAGCGTCAGCACAGAGGGTTTTCACCAAGGTGCTCGCCCCGATTCTAGCTTTGCTGAGACAGTGAGGCATTGCCATCGTGGGCTACTTAGACGATCTTCTTCTGAGAGCAGCTTCTGGCTCAGACTTAGAGGAAGATGTGTCTATAGCCATTCAGACCATCCGAGAATTCGGTTGGGTGTTAAACATTCAGAAGTCGGTCCTGATTCCAACTCTGCGTCTGAAGTACCTAGGTTTAATTCTGGACTCCAAGGAGGCGAGCGTCTTCCCTCCTTTGGAGAAGTTGCAGACTCTCCAGTCTGCGGTGAGGTTGTTGACATCCCGCAAATGGTCGTCTCTCTGTTTTTGCATGCGAGTTCTGGGTTTAATGGTAGCCTCCTTCGAGGCAGTATCGTATGCCCAATTCCACACTCGAGTCTTGCAGAAGGAGATCCTGTCCTAATGGAACAAATCTCCATTGTCTCTGGATCATCAGATTCAGGTAAGTCACCTGGTCAGGGCTTCTGAGTTGGTGGCTGAGATCCCTGTCTCTTCAGTACGGGAAGTCATTCCTTCCTTTCCATTGGACTGTGATTATGACGGGCACCAGCCTCACAGGTTGGGGGGGCAGTCTGGGGAGTCCAGTCGGCCCAGGGTCACTGGACTCGGGACGAATCCTGTCTGCCGATCAATGTCCTGGAACTCCGGGCGATCAGGCTGTGTCTCTCCAAGTGGTCACTGAGACTACAAGGGCATCCAGTCAGGATCCAGTCAGACAATGCCACGGCAGTGGCTTATGTCAACCATCAGGAGTGAACAAGGAGCTTGGCTGCAGCGTCCGAGGTCCCTCACATCCTGCGGTGGGTGGAAAGAAGCGTGCCGGATCTGTCGGATCTACATTCCGGGCGTAGAAAACTGGCAGGCGGACTATCTGAGTTGCCAGATGCTAGACCAGGGGGAATGGTCACTACATCCGGAGGTGTTTCAGCTCCTTTGCCGGAGATGTGACACGCCAGACGTGGATCTCATGGCTTCTCGACTCAATTGCAAGGTGTCGAGGTTCGTGGCCAGGTCCAGAGATCCCTGGGCAGACGCGTCAGGCGCGTTGGTGGCCCCGTGGGGTCAGTATCGTCTAATTTATGCCTATCCCCCACTAAAGTTGCTTCCTCGTCTGCTCTGCAGAGTGGAGACCGAGGGGATCCCGGTGATTCTAATCACTCCAGATTGGCCCCGGCGTCCTTGGTACGCCGACCTCGTACGCCTGGTGGCAGATGCACCCTAGCGGCTGCCGATGCGGGAGGACCTTCTGTCTCAAGGTCCCATACTTCATCCTGCTTTACAATCGCTGGCTTTAACGGCATGGCTATTGAAAGCCAGGTATTAAGGGGCCGAGGTCTTTCGGATTCGGTCATTTCAACCATGCTGAGGGCAAGGAAATCTTCTTCCAGGAAGATCTACCATCGTACTTGGAAGGCATACATCTCTGTGTGTGAGGAGATGGAGTGGCGTCCACGGACGTACTTGATTTCCAGGGTCCTGCTATTTTTACAGCATGGTGTGGATCAGAAACTTGCCTTAAGCACCATTAAGGGTCAGATTTCAGCCTTGGCTGTTTTCTTTCAACGGCCTTTTGGGTACTTTTGTGCAAGGGGTTCGACATGTGGCTCCCCCTATTAGACCACCTCTTCCTCGATGGTATTTAAATCTGGTGCTCTCGGTTCTTCAAGAACCTCCTTTTGAGAACAACAGATAGATTCCTCTCTTGACACTATCTCAGAAGGTGGCCTTTCTAGTGGCCATTACATCGGTCAGAAGGGTTTCTGAATTGGCGGCCTTGTCTTGCAAGTCACCATACTTGGTCCTCCATAAGGATAAAGTGGTGCTACGCCCGCAGCCTTCCTTCCTTCTGAAGGTGGTTTCAGCTTTTCACCTGAATGAGGACATTGTGCTGCCGTCCTTGTGTCCTCGACCGTCACATCCCAGGGAGACTGCGCTCCATAACTTAGACGTGGTACGGGCCTTGTGGGTGTATCTGTCTGCTACGGCTCCGTTTCGGAGGTCTGACTCATTGTTTGTGTCGGTGTCTGGTCCACAAAAGGGCATGGCGGTATCGTCGGCCACCATTTCTTGGTGGATCAGACAGACCGTCATCCAGGCCTATGCCCTTAAGGGGCGGGCGCCTCCCTTTCCGGTCACGGCACATTCAACCAGGGCAATTGGTGCTTCATGGGCTTTCCGACATCAAGCGTCTGTCTCACAGGTGTGCAAGGCGGCGACTTGGTCGTCCGTGCACACATTTTCAAAATTTTACAAGGTTGATGTGAGTGCATCTTCTGATGCTTCCTTCGGCTGCAAGGTTTTGCAGGCGGCTGTTTGAGGTTGCAACTCCTCGGTTGAGGAGCTCTGCTGGTTTGGGGTGAAATTGGTTGTTTTTTGATACTGTTCCCACCCCTCGCTTTTTTGACACTGCTTGGGGACGTCCCACACGTCAAGAATTGAGAAGGCTGTGTCCGTCCATGGACGAAAAGGGAAAATAGGATTTTTTGTACTCAACGTAAAATCCTTTTCTCGTTCGTCCATGGACGGACACAGCACCCACCCCTCCTTTTTTAGGTTTGTACCGCTTGCTGTTCATCTCTGATTATTGTAACATGTGTTTTTAATTATCTAACATGTTCTGCCTAGTCCTCTCCTATGAACAGGAACATAACCCACGCGTCAAGTATTGAGAAGGCTGTGTCCGTCCATGGACGAACAAGAAAAGGCTTTTACGTTGTACAAAAAAAACTATTTTTTTGTTAGATTATGATAAGGGATCAAGTTTTGTCTAATTTACATGTTTTGATCTGACACATACTGCTAGATCCAGCATTACCAGGATCTTGTAGAAACTGAGATATAAAATGAAATGTTTTCTGAGACATTCATGGCCCATTCATGTTATGCATTGCGTTGATGCATGCAGTTTTGTACGTAAAATAAAACTTGGAAGCTTGTGACTTACTTATGTAAAGGCCTCTTGCATGATCAGTAGTGGGAAGTGGTGTGGACCTCTCAGAGTGTTTAAAGGAAAAGTAAGGCCAAAGCTCTTTTTGCCCTACTTCTTCTGGGGATCACATGAGTGCACTCCAGCTGCTCCCGTCCCCTCCACAGCTTGGCGCTCCACTGAGCGCAGGAAGGGCAGAGCAGAGAGCCGGTGTCACCAGCTCTATGCTCACTAAACACTGAGAAATGAGCAATCAGCGGTCTTTAATTGCTCAGTTCTCAGTGTAGAGGTCACAGGGGACAGATGCAGTATTTGATCTATGCTGCATCAACCTAGGTGCTTATGGATGTTTTTTTTTTCTTAGTCCCAAACTTCTCTATTAGGCTGTTTTATGCTTAATGTTGGGAGCTAGCACTAAAGAATGTGAACTTGCTTTTTATTATAAGAAGAGGGAACGTCTGGACAGCCGCACTCCAATAAAAACACCTTGTCAAGGTCACCTGTGGCCAGGTGACAGATGCACACCGTAGGGGGACAGGAGTGCACCGCAAGGTAGTGAACCCTATGGCTGACTGCTGCGGATAGGAAACTGGGTGGTTGTGGAAAGCGGGACCAGAGGAGCACAACCGGGATCCTAACGGAAGCTACAGCCAAGATTCCCCAGGGCGCGGAGTCTAAGACCCAGCAGGTCTTCTCCAGGGCCTCTAGTGGTGAGGATGTTATGCTGCAGGCTGGGACCAGGTCGCGGCCCCTGGAGTTTCCTAGCTCACGCCCCGTAGGATAAGGGGAAAAGAGGGGAAGCAGCAGCACAAGATATGAGAGAACCGAATAACAAGCTGAAGGTCAGGGGCCACAAGCAGACAAGGATAATGAAAGAACGAGCCGAAGGTCAAGGGTCACGAGCAGACAGGGACAGTCGGGGACAAGCCAAATATGTAACAGAGAGACAGACGTAGCACACGGCAGGCAGGAACCCAAACACACAATGCCTAACAAACACGTTGATCAGCAAAGCAGGCTTGCAGTGCACAGGTTAATATAGTGTTCTGTGATAGGGCCTGGGGTGGAGTCTGGCTGGGAGGAGATTATAAAGGAAGCCAGGTGAAAGGGCTCAGGCCTCTAAGATGAACACATGGGAAGGAAGGTAAGCTGACAGACAAACACTACTGCATATCCATGACAGTACCCTCCCTCTTATGCCCCCCCCCCCCCCGCCTGGGCCCAGGCTTAAAGGGAAATCTCTGATGAAACCTTCTCAACAGATGAGGTGCAGCGACATCAGATGCAGCGATCCAAGACGCCTCCTCAGGACCAAAACCTCTCCAATGCACAAGGTACTGAAGAATGCCTCTGCAGAGCCGAGAATCCAGAACTTGTCTAACCTCGTACTTAAGATTATCCTCAGAGACCGAAAACGAGGTAGGGAGATGACAAGAAGATCTATTGAGGACCAAAGGCTCTCTAGGAATAAGCAAGGGCATGAGAGGATCAACAGGAATCTGAGGAGGGTCCCCTAGACCCTTAAAGGGGAACTGGTCATCTTGCACAGGACCATCAGACTGGGCAGATGTCAGTGGAACCCTGAAGTCAGGTTGGTTAGAAGGTGACATGTCGCCGGAGTCAAACTGAATAGCTGAAGGACAAGCAGAATGTCCCGAACAAGAAAAAGTAGGAGGCTCACTGGGCATGGGCTGGACTGGCATAACTAGTACAGAGGCAGAGTGAATAGCTGAGTCAGGTGTAGCGACTACCTGAATCGCATCGCAAGACGTAGCGACTGCAGGACTTGTAGACAAGCTAGCCTGGCTGTGCGTCCAAGGGTGGTTAGGGACAGAGAAATGTAAATGGTTATGCAACCTGGAATGAATGACCGGCTCAGATTCACAGGGGGCAACCTTGGGTAGGCAGGACGAGGAACAGGAGGGACCCCAAGCCAGGATCTGTCCAGTAGTCCAGTCCACATGAGGAGAATGGAGCTGTAACCATGGGAGACCCAAAATTATAGGCGTTGAGGCCTTGGGTAAGATAAGGAAGGATATCCACTCCTGGTGGAGTGTCCCTACCGACATCTTAACAGGGAGGGTCTGGAAGCGGATAGGTCCCCCTGGGAGAACAGTACCATCAATCGCCAAGACCACCAATGGTGTGGTGAGGGGCAAAAGAGTAAGTCTCATGGACGATGCGATTTCCCAGTCCATAAAATTACCAGCGGCTCCGGAATCCAGATATGCTGAGACCGAATGAGAAGAAGCACCAACATGAAGGAACACAGAAAGCAGAAGACAAGAAGGGGAAGGTGATATTTCTGGGTCCAATACTCCACTTTCCAGATGAAGTGGACCCGAACGTTTTTCTGGACAAAGAGAGCAAGTGTCACGAAAATGACCTTTGCCCCCACAGTAAAGACACAGACCAAGAGTTCTGCGCCTAGCACGTTCCTCGGGGGATAGCCTGGTCCGACCCAGCTGCATGGGTTCCTCAGCTGGTAGGAGATGCTCTACGGGTCGAAGAGAGGGGAGCTCAGGCTGACTAAGAACCAAGGAGTGCTGGCGTTGCTTTTCTAAGGTCCTCTCCTGAAAGCGAATATCGATCTGGTTACACAAGGAGATAACGCCGGCCAGATCAGTGGGGATGGTTCTTCCTGCTAATTCATCCTTCACTCTATCAGACAGGCCATGCAAAAAGGTTGCGACTAAGGCCTCATTGTTCCAGCTCAACTCAGCCGACAGTATGCGAAAATGAAGGGCATACTGTCCCACAGAAGCAGACTCTGGGCGGAGACGTAAAAGGGCGCTGGCCGCTGAAGAGACACGAGCCGGTTCTTCGAAGATATTCCGAAAAAGTTTCAAGAAGCCAGACAGGCTAGAAACCACTGGATCATTCAGTTCCCACAGAGGGGCTGCCCAGGCTAAAGCTTCACCAGAGAGGAGGGAAATTATATAGGCTACCTTAGCCCGATCAGACAGGAAGTTTTGGGGCTGGAGCTCAAAATGAATTGTGCATTGGCTAAGGAACCCCCTGCAAGCCTTGGAGTCCCCAGAGAAACGGGACGGAGCTGGCAGTTGTAGTGAGTGTGTGGCTGCGACTGGTGCAATAGGTGCAGCCGCTGGTTGTATTTGAGGTTGCGGATTCAGGGTTCCCAAGGAGGCCTGAAGCTGCTCAAAGCGAGAAGCCAGATCCTGGAGGAATCGCATCACCTGAGTCTGATTCGATTCCTGGGTTTCAAGTCTGCAAACTATGCCCTGCAACGGATCATCCACGGGTAACGGGATGTCAGCCGGGTTCATGGCTGATCAAACTGTCAAGGTCACCTGTGGCCAGGTGACAGATGCACACCGTAGGGGGACAGGAGTGCACCGCAAGGTAGTGAACCCTATGGCTGACTGCTGCGGATAGGAAACTGGGTGGTTGTGGAAAGCGGGACCAGAGGAGCACAACCGGGATCCTAACGGAAGCTAGAGCCAAGATTCCCCAGGGCGCGGAGTCTAAGACCCAGCAGGTCTTCTCCAGGGCCTCTAGTGGTGAGGATGTTATGCTGCAGGCTGGGACCAGGTCGCGGCCCCTGGAGTTTCCTAGCTCACGCCCCGTAGGATAAGGGGAAAAGAGGGGAAGCAGCAGCACAAGATATGAGAGAACCGAATAACAAGCTGAAGGTCAGGGGCCACAAGCAGACAAGGATAACGAAAGAACGAGCCGAAGGTCAAGGGTCACGAGCAGACAGGGACAGTCGGGGACAAGCCAAATATGTAACAGAGAGACAGACGTAGCACACGGCAGGCAGGAACCCAAACACACATTGCCTAACAAACACGTTGATCAGCAAAGCAGGCTTGCAGTGCACAGGTTAATATAGTGTTCTGTGATAGGGCCTGGGGTGGAGTCTGGCTGGGAGGAGATTATAAAGGAAGCCAGGTGAAAGGGCTCAGGCCTCTAAGATGAACACATGGGAAGGAAGGTAAGCTGACAGACAAACACTACTGCATATCCATGACACACCTTTATTGTGCAAAATAACAAAAGTTCAAACCACAGCAGGGTACAGTTTAAAAAACTGACGTGTTTCACACTATCAACAGTGCTTAGTCATAGCTATGTTAGTGCATGAGTCGCTGTCAGAACCAAAAGTGTTGCATATACTTCATGAATTTGGAGCAATACATTAACAAGAGGGATATACTCCAGAAATGTGGTGCAGCAGCTTTTTTTAATTCCCCCTCAGTATTTAATTGCGTCTAAGTGCCTTCAGCTTAGATGCGCTTATAGAAAATAGGATTATGCACATCCACGATCTGATTACAAAATCTGAACATAGCTAAATGCATTCACAAACACATAACACGGCTAAACCCTGGCAGAGGTAAACTTGCCACCGGACACTTGAACTGTACTATTTGTTTTCAGTGACTCCTCACTCCCCTGTTTCCTATATATGTGCTCTTCAGCGGTCCATACATGGATTGAAATTCAGACAGTTTATCAGGGAGCGGATTCAAACCATGCACGGGCTAGCTGAATTTCGATCAACTTGTGTACAACCAGCCTGTTGGGTTTTTTCCGAACAACCAGTACCATTGGCTATAGCCAGCAACCCTGATCGTTGTATTCTGTCGGCAGGGAACCTAGAATAGAATAGCTGTCAGGGTCACCTGTGGCCAGGTGACAGATGCACACCGTAGGGGGACAGGAGTGCACCGCAAGGTAGTGAACCCTATGGCTGGCTTCTGCGGATAGGGAACTGGGTGGTTGTGGAAAGCGGGACCAGAGGAGCACAACCGGGATCCAAACGGAAGCTAGAGCCAAGATTCCCCAGGGCGCGGAGTCTAAGACCCAGCTGGTCTTCTCCAGGGCCTCTAGTGGTGAGGATGTTAGCTGCAGGCTGGGACCAGGTCGCGGCCCCTGGAGTTTCCTAGCTCACGCCCCGTAGGATAAGGGGAAAAGAGGGGAAGCAGCAGCACACGAAGAGAGAACCGAATAACAAGCTGAAGGTCAGGGGCCACAAGCAGACAAGGATAACGAAGAACGAGCCGAAGGTCAAGGGTCACGAGCAGACAGGGATAGTCGGGGACAAGCCAATAACGTAACAGAGAGACAGACGTAGCACACGGCAGGCAGGAACCCAAACACACAATGCCTAACAAACACGTTGATCAGCAAAGCAGGCTTGCAGTGCACAGGTTAATATAGTGTTCAGTGATAGGGCCTGGGGTGGAGTCAGGCTGGGAGGAGATTATAAAGGAAGCCAGGTGAAGGAGGTCTGGTCTCTAGATGAACACATGAGGAGGAAGGTAAGATGGCAGACAGACATTAATGCATATCCATGACAGTACCCTCCCTCTTACGAGGCCTCCCCCTTCCCCGCCTGGGCCCAGGTTTAGAGGGAAACTTCAGATGAAACTCCTTTAACAGACGAGGTGCAAAGACCTCAGATGCAGTGATCCAAGACCTCTCCTCAGGACCAAACCCTTTCCAATGAACGAGGTACTGAAGAACGCCTTTACAGAGTCGGGAGTCCAGGATTTGACTGATCTCGTACTCCTGATTATCCTCAGAGACAGGCGCCACGGTAGGGAGAGGATGAGAGAATTTATTGAGGACTAAAGGCTTTAGAAGAGCAACATGAAAGGAGTTAGTGATTTTAAGGCTCTTAGGAATCTGGAGTTTGAAACAAACCGGATGCAGTTTAGCAGTTACCGTGTATGGACCGATGAATCATGGAGCAAACTTCAGAGAAGGAACTCGGAGCTTGATGTTCCTGGTAGAGAGCCAGACTTTGTCCCCTGGCTGAAGAGAAGGCGGTTTACGCCTGCGGCGGTCGGCAAAGCCTTTGAATTTTTCAGCAGCTGCCCGGAGGGAATCATGAACGTGACCCCAAACGGAATTGAGAGACTCCTGAACCGAAGCCAAAGCTGGAATGTCTGGAGAACAGATCATGGGAAGAGGAAGTTGAGGGTGTTTTCCATAAACTGTGAAAAAGGGTGTCTTCTGCGAACTGGTATTCACATGATTGTTATGGGAGAATTCTGCCCACGGGAGTAGAGAGGACCAATCGTCATGGTGAGAAGACACAAAGGTGCGAAGAAAGACCTCTAACTCCTGATTAACCCTCTCAGTCTGTCCATTGGATTGGGGATGGTAAGAAGAAAAATCCAAGACAATATTGAGGGATTTGCAAAAGGCTCTCCAAAAACGAGACGTGAATTGGACTCCCCTGTCGGAAACAATATGAGAAGGGACCCCATGTAGGCGGAGAATTTCCCGAATGAAAATGGGAACCAAGGCAGGGGCAGAAGGAAGACCAGGAAGAGGAACAAAATGAGCCATCTTGGAGAATCGATCGATTACCACCCAAATGACTGTATTATTCTCAGACAGTGGGAGATCGGTGATAAAATCCATGGCAATATGGGCCCAGGGTTCCTTAGGAATGGGCAAGGGCATGAGGAGACCAGCAGGAGCTTGTGTGGAGGATTTGGACTGAGCACAGGCATGACAAGCTTTAACGTAGTCTTTGACGTCTGAGCGGAGATTAGGCCACCAGTAGTGACGACTGATGAGTAGGAAGGATCGGAGGAATCCAGAATGCCCTGCCACCTTGGAATCATGTCCCCAACGAAGGATCTTAGCTCTTAGCTCAGTGGGGACAAAGGTCTTACCAGGCGGAATTTTTGACTTCAGGGTGGTAGAGTGGGCAACAATGCATGAGGTGGGAATGATCGGCTCAGGTTCAGGGGCGGACTCCTCGTCCAAAGTGTCAAATGACCTAGAGAGCGCTTCAGCCCGACCGTTGCAGGAACCAGGTTTGTAGGTAATCGTGAAATTAAAACGGGCAAAGAAGAGACTCCACCTGGCCTTTCTAGGATTCAGACGTTTAGCATTCTGTAGATACTGTAAATTCTTGTGATCGGTAAAGATCGTTATGGAGTGAGGGGAACCCTCCAAGAGATGACGCCACTCCTCTAACGCCAATTTAATTGCGAGAAGTTCCCGATCACCGATGGCATAATTCCTCTCTGCCTGAGAATTTTTTTTGGAGAAGAACGCACATGGTTGGCGTCTCTTCTCAAAGATTTGAAGAAGCACAGCTCCCACCCCCATTGAGGAAGCGTCTACTTCAATAAAAAATGCATTCCCAGGATTTGGTCTCCTCAAGAGGGGGCCAGAAACAAAGGCCTGTTTCAGGTTGTGAAATGCAGAGACAGCTTCGGGAGGCCAGTCTCTGGCATTCACACCCTTCTTGGTCAAAGCGATAATAGGCACGGCAATGGAAGAGTAATTCCTTATGAACTGCCTATAATAATTAGTGAAGCCAAGAAAGCGCTGTGTGGCCTTGAGGCTAGCAGGAAGAGGCCAGTTGGTGATAGCCAAGACCTTCCCAGGGTCCATACGAAGACCCGAACATGAGACGAAGCACCCCAAAAACAGGACCTCAGAACATTCAAAGGAACATTTCTCTAGCTTGGCATAGAGATTGTTCTCTCTAAGACGTTGAAGTACAGTGCGGACATGGTTTCTGTGGACGAGCAGATTTTCAGAAAAGATCAGAATGTCATCCAGATAGATGACAACAAACTGGTACAGCAGATCTCTGAAGATTTCATTGACAAAGTTTTGAAACACGGCTGGAGCATTACACAGACCAAAAGGCATCACCAGATATTCGTAATGCCCGTCTCTAGTGTTGAATGCAGTCTTCCATTTGTCACCCTCCCGTATTCGAATGAGATTGTACGCGCCTCTGAGATCCAACTTGGTGAAAATGGAGGCCCCCTTCAATCTATCGAATAGCTCAGATATTAAGGGTAAGGGGTATCGATTTTTAATAGTAACCGCATTTAAACCCCGATAATCGATGCAGGGTCTTAAGGTACCATCCTTTTTGGCAACAAAAAAGAACCCTGCCCCTGCAGGCGATGAGGATTTCCGGATGAAACCTCTCTCCAGATTCTCTGCGACATACTCCGACATGGCCTGGGTCTCTGGGATGGACAGAGGGTAGGTACGACCCCTGGGTAGAGTTGCTCCGGGGACAAGATCAATAGCACAGTCAAAAGACCTGTGGGGAGGAAGCACCTCAGCTGATTTCTTACAGAACACATCCCGGTAATCGCTGTATGCAGCAGGAAGATCAGAAGAAACAGAAGTGGCAGCAACCGGAAGACTCTCCTTGGGGGTCACCTTGAGAAGACACGACGAGAAACATGAGGAACCCCAGGCCAGGATCTGCCCAGAGACCCAGTCCACATGTGGAGAGTGGAGCTGTAGCCAAGGGAGGCCCAATACAACTGGGGTAGAGGCCTTGGGTAGAATAAGAAAGGATATCCACTCCTGGTGGAGAATCCCTACCGACATCCTAATGGGTAGCGTCTGGAAGCGAATAGGGCCCCCTGGGAGAACAGTGCCATCAATTGCCGAGACTACCAATGGGGTAGTGAGAGGTGAAAGGGTAAGCTTCATAGAAGAAGCAGTTCTCCAATCCATAAAATTGCCGGCAGCCCCAGAATCCAGGTATGCAAGGGTTGACTGAGGAGAAGTGCCTACATGAAGGAACACCGGCAAGAGCAGGCGAGAAGGTGATGTTTCTGGGTCCAATACTCCACCTTCCAAATGTATTAGACCCGAGCGTTTCCCGGACGAAGCGAGCAGGAGTCACGAAAATGACCCTTGCCCCCACAATAGAGGCACAAGCCCAGAGTTCTGCGCCTAGCACGTTCTTCGGGGGTTAGTCTGGTCCGGGCCAGCTGCATAGGTTCTTCAGCAGGTAGAGGATGCTCCACGGAATGAAGGGAGGGGAGCTCAGACTGGCTAGGACCCAGAGAGTGCTGGCGTTTTTTTTCTAAGGACCTCTCTTGAAAACGAATGTCGATCTGGTTGCATAATGAAATTACATCGTCCAGACCGACGGGATTGGCTCTTCCCACTAATTCGTCTTTCACTCGGTCAGAGAGGCCATGTAAAAAGGTAGCGACCAGGGCCTCATTATTCCAGCTCAATTCAGCTGTGTGGATACGAAACTGAAGAGCATATTGCCCCACTGAACTAGATTCTTGGCGAAGACGTAAGACAGCACTAGCCGCTGAAGAAGCCCGAGCCGGCTCTTCGAAGATGTTACGAAAGAGCTTCAAGAAATCGGACAGACTGGAAACCACCAGATCGTTCCTCTCCCACAGGGGGGCAGCCCAGGCCAAAGCTTCACCGGAGGGGAGGGAAATGATATAGGCTACCTTAGCCCGGTCAGACAGGAAGCTTTGAGGCTGAAGCTCAAAATGAATTGTGCATTGGCTGAGAAACCCCCTGCAGGCCTTGGAGTCCCCAGAGAAACGGAACGGAGCTGGCAATCTTAGTGAGTGTGAGGCTGCGACTGGTGCGATAGGTACAGCCGCTGGTTGTACTTGGGGTTGCGGATTCGGGGTTCCCAAGGAGACCTGAAGCTGCTCGAATCGAGAAGCCAGATCCTGGAGGAATCGCATCACCTGAGTCTGATTTGATTCCTGGGTTTCAAGTCTGCGAACTATGCCCTGCAATGGATCATCCGCGGGAAGCGGGATGTCAGCCGGGTTCATGGCTGATCAAACTGTCAGGGTCACCTGTGGCCAGGTGACAGATGCACACCGTAGGGGGACAGGAGTGCACCGCGAGGTAGTGAACCCTATGGCTGGCTTCTGCGGATAGGGAACTGGGTGGTTGTGGAAAGCGGGACCAGAGGAGCACAACCGGGATCCAAACGGAAGCTAGAGCCAAGATTCCCCAGGGCACGGAGTCTAAGACCCAGCTGGTCTTCTCCAGGGCCTCTAGTGGTGAGGATGTTAGCTGCAGGCTGGGACCAGGTCGCGGCCCCTGGAGTTTCCTAGCTCACGCCCCGTAGGATAAGGGGAAAAGAGGCGAAGCAGCAGCACACGAAGAGAGAACCGAATAACAAGCTGAAGGTCAGGGGCCACAAGCAGACAAGGATAACGAAGAACGAGCCGAAGGTCAAGGGTCATGAGCAGACAGGGATAGTCGGGGACAAGCCAATAACGTAACAGAGAGACAGACGTAGCACACGGCAGGCAGGAACCCAAACACACAATGCCTAACAAACACGTTGATCAGCAAAGCAGGCTTGCAGTGCACAGGTTAATATAGTGTTCAGTGATAGGGCCTGGGGTGGAGTCAGGCTGGGAGGAGATTATAAAGGAAGCCAGGTGAAGGAGGTCTGGTCTCTAGATGAACACATGAGGAGGAAGGTAAGATGGCAGACAGACATTAATGCATATCCATGACAATAGCTCAGCGAAAGCGTTTCCACCATTAAATGTGTGGATGGGGAAATCGGTTAATTTGAACCACGCAGCCTACTTTAGATGCCACATCTTCTAGTTCTTGTCTGCTGCATTTAGGCTGTTTTTTTTTTGTTCAGCTGGAAAGATTCCCCCATCCACACAAGTGAGGTGGATGGAGGATTCCTCCCCGCTGTGCTATTGTATTTCCGAGAACTGAGACTCCTCACAATACACTGATCAGTGCTGCAGCTGATCAAATGAAGGTTTTCCAGCAGTCCCCATTTGACAAATATTGATCAACCTATCGTCTTCTGTAAGACAGAACCAGCTGAATTTCGATCTGTGTGTACCCAGCTTTAAGCCCCGTTCACAGCTGACCGTTTTGTAGCTTGAAGCTTCAAAACACTCAACATCCAAAACCCAATGGTTTTCACATGTACCTTTGGATACCTAAGTGTAGCATCGCTTGAAGCTCATAGATCTTTTAAGCTACAAGCTTCAAGCTATTTGGTCCCCAATAACTTTCAGTTGGAGCACCTTAAAAATGTGGGAACACATGCAAAAAAAAAAAAAACATATTGTGCTTTATTCCTGGTACCTACTATAGCTTTACATTGACTACAAATAATAAAAAAAAAACACTTAAGCCACAGACAAAAACATCTGTACAAACGCCCCCCCCAAAAAAAAAGCCTGAAAAAGGACCAAAGATACTCAAGTATTAATGCCTTTAGTATTCTGATTATCCTATTGTGTAGATATGATGGTAGTGTTACTAACGTCTCAGCTCGGAGACATGCAGCAGGGGGAGGAAGAGTTCCATAGCACCCACTTTTAGTAAATTTCAGTTGGGGGAAGTGATTTGTGAAACAAACTTTTCTAACATCCAATCATGTGAAGGAAATTGTACATTTATTGTTTTAGTACTTCTGCACATAAACTGGATGTTTAAAACGAACTCTTCCCTTTATTTTCACTGTGCTTCAGCAATGTTTACACATTGCAACTCGTTCATATCCGCCCCACGTGTTTTGGTTGGTGTTCGTTGTGCAATGAGTTGCTACAACTCAAGGAGCTGTTTACGTTTTTCTTTCTTTTTTTTGAAAGTGTTACAAAATGACAATTGATTTAACGCTATGCACTGTAGCACACATGATGCACACATGCTGCATTTTTACACAACGCGTACCCCCGCACATCTATGGTATGAACAGGGCCCATAGAAAACAATTGCTTTCCACAACGCACATGGTTTTAACAAGCCTTGTGTAAGTAAATCATTTATTTTTTCATTGTATTATACACCAAGGTATGCAGCCGGTGTTTTTTTCTTTCTATATTGTATCAGGCCAATCTATCTCGCGCACTTGACTTACTGAGCTGTGTTCACCCTTATTGTCTGTGTACTACTAAAAACAGCCAAAACACACCGCTTGCGGCCATAGATTTTTCCTAGATCTCTAATAGTATGTTTAATGTATTCTGCCTGATTATTATAGACATATTCGATGAATGTTATGATTATGTTATTTTGTCTGTATTTACAAAAATAATATCTGTATTGGAAAAGCAATGTGGAGACGTATTCTGAATAAAAATCTAGAGTCACAGTATGTATTTCTGCCTTAAAGGTGCACATTAAAGACTTTATAATGTAGATAAAAGTCTTGTTAAAGGGGTTGTAAAGGTTTGTTTTTTTATTTTCTAAATATGTTCCTTTAAGCTAGTGCATTGTTGGTTCACTTACCTTTTCCTTAGATTTCCCTTCTAAATATTTTTTTTCTTTGTTTTCTTTTTCTGAATTTCTCACTTCCTGTTCCTCCTCAGTAAGCTGTTCAGTAAGCTATTCTGGCTGACTCCACACCACTCGGATGATGGTGTGAAGTTTACTGAGGAGAAACAGGAAGTGAGAAATTCAGACAAAGAAAAAAAACATTTAGAAGGTAAATCAAAGGAAAAGGTAAGTGAACCAACAATGCACTAGCTTAAAGGAACCTATTTAGAAAATAAAAAACAAACCTTTACAACTCCTTTAGGTCCAAACAATAATGGTAAAATGTGATCTAGTCTCTTATAATTCTCTGTAGATGGAATGTAGCTGCTTCAAGGAAGCCTGCACTGACAGTATGCAGTCTTCCATTGCTGACCTCCTAAAATGCTAGTTTCCTTTAAAGCCCTGGAACAAGTGTTCAGATGAGATTTTCTGACTTGACTCTGACTTTGCTAGCTGTGTGTGTATTGCTGGTCAAAGGTTCAGTGAGTATTGACATTGGAGATAGCCAGGTAAGGCCAGCCATAGACTGAGCAATTTCTCATTTCCTCCATCAACACAGTCATAGTTGATTAGGGGAATCCCTCCTGCAGAGCCATTGTGTTCTCCCAGCAGGGGGGGCTGAGGAAGCCATCCCCACCTGGAGGACACAGTGATCATTTGCTAACGGCTATAACAGCCGCTAGCAATAATCGCATGTAAAATCTGACAGGATGGTTGTACCCTAGTTGATCGATTTATCAACTTGGGTACATTCAGCCTGCCCATTCATAGTTCAAATATCAGCCAGCTTAAGTAGCATTATTACAAGGTATCCCAGCTATATGGTCTGCTCTGAATGATATTAATATACTTTACTTATACAAAAGCAATATGTTTTGTAGTACTTTGGAAAATCACAAAATAGGCAGATAAACCAATGGTTGGTAGCCCTGCCAACACAAATGTACAATTTAACCTCTTCCCAACTGTGTAATGCTTATATTTGATGTCAAGCTTTAATGCTCAGCTCTTTTGCATGAGATGCCACTTATCCGACCAGGTGCTAATGACACAATTTCCATTGGAAAATCCGATTGTGTGTACGAGGCTTTATATATGTACCATTCTGATGCTGTACATACACCTTACTGTTACAAAATATCTCTTGGATGTCTCTAATCTGCTTATTATGTTAGAGCACAGGCTATTTACTATTATTTTTATTACAGACAGATATCTTAATATTGGATCTCAGCCAATTATGATTTCCTTACGCTGTTCTCAGAACAATGTTTTGTAAATTCCTACAAGTTTCAAAAAATACTTAGTTAAACAAATTTCATATCAGTCTCTAAATGAGGTTGTGAAACAGCTTGAGAGCTAAATTTAAAGTCATATGATTGTGTATAATGTTTGAAACGAACCCCTCTGCAACAATATTTCACAGACTTTTTAAAAAGTGTTTCACGTTGACTTCTTAGAACAACAGACAGTTAAATCACAAAGTTAATACTGAGAGGCGCATTCAGCCAAAGAGAGATGCCTTTGCACAGACAAAGGTACTTCTTGCCAAACTGAAACACATTCCCTGCCAAAGTAACAAATCATGGAAGAATGGCCTTTTTATGAGGCAGGCTGTGTTTTGTTTACACATGCTAGTATACTGCTTGTAAATGAATGTCTACACTATTATATTGGTGCTAGTCGTTGCTACTAATATATCTCCCAGCTAGCCACTTTAAGTTCCTGTCTAGAGGACCCATTATGTCTGTATGCTGTATGGCCATACCCCTCAATATATGCACATAGTTTCCAAGAAAATGCTTTTTTTCAAGGTAATTTTATATAAACCCGCTGGATGTGGAATTTCGGTCACATTTCTGCATAATGAGTTTTACTTTATTTGCATTCTCATTCCAAAAATGTAGTTCTTTAGAAACCTCCTAATCATTCCCTACACTGTCCAGGCATTAATTCCTCTGGTTACCAAGCAGAACAGAGCTCCTGATTGGGACTGTTAATAAAAGATAACGACAAGCGCCTACTGATTTGCTTTCAGCACGTTACTCCAAGCGACTATACACATAGTAGTATGCTCCCCTGTAGTCTTCAATCAACCCTGGTTGCTGATCTACTCAGTTTAGTTGCCCTGCGGCAGATAGAATTCCTTGCAATGTGCTATCATTATGTTGAATGTTGTAGCTGCAACAGAAAAGGGATTTCTTTCTCAGTTTAAGGTTGCTAGACAAGATATCAGAAGGCATTACCTGTAAACGTCTATTTTTCCTGATGTGTATCTTCATTCAGTTATGTTGTTTTTTAATTTCTGTTCTTTATTATTAATGTAGCGGGTACTTACTTTCCCGCCGTAAGTTTTTGAATTTTTCGGTGACACCAGTGGTGTATCTCCGGAGGTCCACTGTTTGGCGCTGTCACTGTGGGCCGACGGACGGATACCGCTGTGTGCTGAGCTTACTTTTGTCCTCTCTGGGCAGCTGTATGGTGGGGCGGGGAACCCGCCGTGCTTGCTGGGAGAGGGGATAAAAGGGGCCGGCCATCTTGGTCACAGGGTTGTTGGTCCCTGGCACCTTTAGCCTGCGGATGGAGTTTGTGTTTGTCCTCTAGGCGGACTAGGCCTAGAGGACCACCGGAGATCGTGTTCCACCCCTGGCACCTTTAGCCTGGGGTGAGGTACTCGGACGGCGGTCCAGAGCTCAGTGCCCAACACTGAGTTCTGCGAGGGAAGGATCCTAGGGTACTCCGGAGATGGATGCCTGAATCATACTGCCGGTGACGGGTGAGCCTCTTGTCGGAGACCGTCCGGAAGGTGAATTTCCCTCGTGCGGAGACCATAACCCACTCTTTGGAGGAGAGTGGAGGATCGAACTTGTGTCTGGGCCTATTCGTACACACACCTCCTTTTCTGTTCTATAGCCAAGGGAGTCCATATTATGTTCTAAATAAAGGAGTGTTGGACTTTAACGGTGTGTGGCTCAAGTTTCTGGCAGACGAGGTTCTCGGAGACTCTTGGAGGGAGGATCCGATGCACAGCACAGGCCCGAAGGTAAAGGAAGGCATTGCTAATACCACTTATACACCTGTGGTGGAAGCCAGGCGTAGCGCACCCTCTCCCTCCCCTATCATACCCCTAGACCAGAGACACTGCGAGCAGAACTTTAATAGAGGGGACGGGAAGAGGGGAGGAAGAGCCCGCTACATTAATTATTAATATTATATCACAATGTTTACATTGTGTCATATACAAATATATTGGAATCATTATTGATGTGGTATGAATACCAATTATAGAATGTTCACTCTTCATCAATCTCCTCTTTCCGTCCTCCCCACATTTGTTCCAGGTCTAAATTCTTCTTATACATGTTATGGGAAAGAGGAGGGGGGTGTGTTGCTTATCTTGCAAGAAGATGTGAGCCAAGGGAGAAAGGAAGGGTAGAAATAAATAATGGGGAAGTAAAAGGACAGAGGGGGAGGTATAGGTAGTCAGGGGGCACAGATCAACCTTCCCTGATTATTCACCCCTGTCCAGGCCTGGTTGTTTACCAACTCACTGGTCGTGAGGCCACAAAACTTTTTTGAGTGTGCCATACCAGCACATAAACACATTTCCCTAAACACCCCATACCCACACTCCTATCTATGTAACCAGTTGGGAGTATAACCAGGTAGTAGTACCTAGCTGCCAACTAAGTAAAAGCTGGAAAGTAACTTTATAGTTGACCTCTCAGAAAATGTGACTTAAATTACAGCAGTACTTAAATGCAGGCATACATTATCTGTCTTGGTCTTCAAATAGATCCCTATGCCCTGGTGGAACCTTAGAGTGTGCATAGGATCATCACTTCTCTCTAGGTCTAGGTTAATACTGCCCCTTCCTGGTGCTAAGCCCAAACATTATCATTCAGTTATCAATATCACCATGGGCAATAGAAGCACTGGCTTTTGTGCTATAGGGGGTAGGGCATAATCTCCACTTGGAGAAAAGTAAAAGTCTGTGTAACTCTTGGTTTTAAGATTCAAGTCTGTGTGCTGAGAAAAATTGATTGACTAAAGACTAATGGCGGGTACACATGGGCTGAAAGTCAGCCAAAAATGTTTTTGTCCCATGTGTACAGCTCCCTTCCAACAGAAGTTGGTCCCACGACCGGCTTCTGTCGAACAGGTGTGCTGGAAAACCAGCATCAGATCAGTGCTGGCAGCCAATGGCTGCAAGCGTTACCCGTTGTGTTCTGGCAGGGGGCAATCCCACTGTCAGAACACCATAGCACAACGGGGGGAGATCACTGCACTAACATCGATTGTGTTAGTAAAGCGATCTGTCCGTTTTTTTTTCCCGTTAAGCCCGTTGGGTTGATCAAAAAAAAAACGTATAGAGTGTACCAGGCTTAGCACAGGTGCATTGTGCCTGCAATTAAGTACAGTAATTACTTAAAGTGTTTTTCCACTTTTGGGGTAAAATTTGGGAAACCTCCACTGCATATTTGTTATGTGTTCCCATTCACATAACTTAACTAAAAAAGATTTTTTTAAAATATTAACTTAACTTTTTCATATTACCAAGGTTGGCTGCGAGCATTTCTCAGCTATCTCAGTGTGATCTGTCCCAATAGCTGGTCTGGGGATTGGCAGAGTCCAGTTCTCAGTAACAAACAATGGCGAAGCCCAGCTCCTAAAACTTGAACCTTTTTTGTTAAGACATACAGTGTATACCTTGGAATTCCTAAAGACTGGTGCAGAATACGCCAAATTCATATACCTATCTAGAACTTGTACTTTAATCTGAGCTATTTATTTAGCTCTATGTTTACATTTGGTGCATTCAATGCAAAACAATGTAAAAAAAGGGACATTTTAGAACTATCTGAATTTTTTGCATGAGTCGCTGTCAGAACCCAAAGTGTCGGAAATGCCTCATATATTTGGTACAATACATTAACAAGAGGGATTAACACCAGAAACGTGGCGCAGCAGCTTTATTGAATGACCCCCCCCCGGTGTTCATTTTTTTTTACAACTGATGAAACAGTACGCACAGGGTTAATTATAGCAAGAACAGCTTCCCAACCCCATTCATGAGAAAGAGACGTAAATAGAAATTTTTCTTGCTGAAAGTTCCAGGAACAATTATCTAAAATGAAAAGCTGCAATTTTTAAATTTTGGGGTAATGCTATGAAAAGTAACAAATTTAAAGTAGGTAATCCCAATTTGGCTGCAAAAATGAAAATATCCTTTAAGGCACTTTTATTCCAGATTAGATTCCTTTAAATATTATTTGACATATTTTTAGTTTAAATTTAAATGAGTCCTGAAGTGTAAACAGGAATGATTGTATAGTACTGGGTAACACTTTCCTTTGTATGTTTTTTTATTGCAGATGTCCCTGTGATTGAGATGAAGAGTTTAACAAATTATTACTAAATAATAGCAACCTAAAGGAACAAAGGTATGTTAGTTCATTCTAGATAATAGAATTTCCAATGTTCCTGATTAATGCAATCACAATGTATTATTTCAACGTGTTCTTTCGTTCTGATCTATTATATGGTCTTTATTTTTTCTTTCTGTATCTATAAAAGCCCTGTTGGAAGTTCTGGTCATGGTGTACCTTTTTCTTCAAAAGGCTTTCTTAAATTTTATTTTAAAAAGTTACAGATTCGTTTGTTAAAGGCCCCAGTGCCTTATTTATTTGTTTTAATAAAAATACATTTAAAAAAAAAAAGGCACTGGGGTTGATTTACTTAAACTAGTGAGTGCAAAATCTGGTGCAGCTCTGCATAGAAACCAATCAGCTTCCATGTTTTTTTTGTCAAAGCTTAATGTAACAAGCTGAAGTTAGAAACTGATTGGCTACCATGCACAGCTGCACCAGATTTTACACTCTCCAGTTCTGGTAACTGAAGTTTAGTGCAATTCAGTAAAGGCAAGTTCAGTGCAACGGGGGAACGCGCACTTTATGCACTGGTGCGCAGTCATGTTGGAACAGAAACGGGCCATCCCCAAACTGTTCTCACAAAGTTGGGAGCATGATATTATCCAAAATAACTTAATATGTTGACGCCTTGAGATTTCCTTTCACTGGAACTAAGGGGCTAGCCCAACCCTGAAAAACAACCCCACACCATAATCCCCCCTCCACCAAATGATTTTGACCAGTGCACAAAGCAAGGTCCATAAAGACATGGATGAGCAAGTTTGGGGTGGAGGAACTTGACTGGCCCGCACAGAGTCCTGACCTCAACTCGATAGAATACCTTTGGGATGAATTAGTGCGGAGACTGCAAGCCAGGCATTCTCGCCCACATTAGTGCCTGACCTCACAAAAGTGCTTCTGGAAGAATGATCAAACATTCCCATAGACACACTCCTAAATCTTGTGGACAGCCTTTCTAGAAGAGTTGAAGCTGTTATAGCTGCAAAGTGTGGGCCAACTCAATATTGAACCCTACAGACTAAGCTGGGATGCCATTAAAGTTCATGTGCGTGTAAAGGCAGGCATGTCAATACTTTTGGTAATATAGTGTATATGCTACCAGTAAATATCAGATTGACTGCAGCAGTGCTGACAAGAAACGGGAAAGAAAAGAGCAGCGGGAGTCCGGCACAGGTTTTGTTCAGCGCAGGACGCCCATTATGGAAGACGTGAAAACTCTTCAGCTTTCCTAATAACCCTCACATATCTGAACACTTAGTGAACCCTGGGCAAGCAGCTACTTATACAGTTAACATATATACAGTCAGGTCCATAAATATTGGGACATCGACACAATTCCAACAGTTTGTATATGTGCTCACCAGTGCGTTCCTTCTTTTTAGGGATGTTCCAAACAGTTGATTTGGCCACACCTAATGTTTTTGCTATCTCTCTGATGGGTTTGTTTTGTTTTTTCAGCCTAATGATGGCTTGCTTCACTGATAGTGACAGCTCTTTGGATCTCATATTGAGAGTTGACAACAGATTCCAAATGCAAATAGCACACTGGAAATGAACTGTGGACCTTTTATCTGGTCCTTGTAAATGGGATAATGAGGGAATAACACACACCTGGCCATGGAACAGCTGTGCAGCCAATTGTCCCATTACTTTTGGTACCTTAAAAAGTGGGAGGCACATATACAAACTGTTGTAATTCCTACACCGTTCACCTGATTTGGATGTAAATACCCTCAAATTAAAGCTGAAAGTCTGCAGTTAAAGCACACCTTGTTTGTTTCTTTTCAAATCTATTGTGGTGATGTATGGAGCCAAAAAGATTAGAATTGTGTCGATGACCCAATATTTTGGACCTGACTGTAAATGCTTCAAACAAGGAAGACTCTGCTCCAGGCGAGCAGTCACTACAGTCTGAATGTGCTGGGTGCAAGCCACAGCCCGCCACTGATGATCTATAGGTGACATGGACAATTTATAGATAGGCAACTCCTATCCTCATATTGATTAGTGGTTCCAAATTAATAATAACTACTGTAGTAGGGAACAGACACAAAAGATACACTCTGCATCTTTCCAAACTGTTCTGCTTTATTATGACGCAATTGAAGATTTTTATACACATGATTACGTAGGTTTTACATTAATATTACAATTGTACATTTATGGTAACAAGGGGCGTAACATAGGCAGCCTAATTCTAATCAGGACTCAAGAGAGTGCAAACATGTAATGAAAACATTATTAGTGCCATGTGCACAGTGAGGGCAGAGTGCAATACATACAAAATAGAATACAATTATATACAGAACTTACAAATTTCCTTTACAATAGGAAGAAAAGAACGGCTGCACACCACAGGAACGTTCCAACAATTTTATTCCAAAAAATAGCAAATAACAGCCAAAAAAGACCTAGTGTCCGAACTTGGGAGGTGACTGGGTTACTGGAGGTGACCAGGTTACCTCCTGGGTTCGGACACTTTGTCTTTGTTGGCTCTTTTTAGCTATTTTTTGGAAAAAATCGTTGGAACGTTCCTGTGGTGTGCAGCCGTTCTTTTCTTCCTATACATATATGCTGACTGTCCCACCTGCCTAAGCATTAATAATTCTTTACAACCAATCTTGTAATTTAGTGCTAACAGAGAAGTGAAAATCAAAAGAATGGCTGAACATATGCGGTGTGTATTAAACATCTATTTAGCTGTTTGCCTGGAGTGCAGCTTCAACCTAACTAAAAAAGGAGCACATTACCCCCCAATACTTCACTTTAACCTTAATGCTTAAATGTAAGCCCTAAAGGGAACCCTTTAAGCCCCACCTCCATAATTCCCTACAATGAGTCTTTAACATTTAAATTTGCAGTCCATGCAAAAGTAATATTTTACGTATAGGGTGAGGCAAGTAAACTGAGTCAGCCACTGGTTTCTTATATTGAACACTTTAACAAAAAGATCTCACGTCCATAGTTCCAGATGCTATTCCTTTTTTTTTCACAAGAAATTATGCTATTCCTTCCTACCTTTACATGTTTCAGCACCTGCCTTCCAAAAGAAACAGATTTTTATAAAAACAGCCCTTTCACTGCCTTTATTGCTACACCTGTACAATAGTATTTTATAATTTTGTTTTACATTTCTTCTCTTTGAATAATAGCCTCAGCAGCTAATACCATTTATTTGTACATGCTTTCAGCTCCAATAAGGCCAAACCTTCCTTTCTGCATTTCCAATGTGTATGCCAGTGCCACTGCTTCACAGGGAAATAGCAGTTAGATCACAGACAGAGTATAAGTAAGCCTCCAAGCTTCGCTGCAGAAAATATTTGTCACTTTGTGCATGTCTGTAAACATTAAAATACAACAAAAGGTTCCTGTGTGACAGTCTAAACAAGTACCAAATTCAGTTACTATGTGATGCACAAACATTTTGCAATGCAACACAGTGATGCATGTCCCTTCAAATCAATAATACAAAAAAGTACCCCACAAATAAATAAATATGCCTTACAAAAAATTTGGTTCATATGGAAAATTTGATAACTATTCATAAATATAAAATGTCCACTATTCATATACAGTATCTCAGAAAAGTGAGTACACCCCACAATTTTGTAAATATTTTATTATATCTTATTGTTATATTATTATGTCTCCAGACCTAAACCCTATTGAGCATCTGTGGGGCATCCTCAAACGGAAGGTGGAGGAGCGCAAGGTCTCTAACATTCACCAGCTCCGTGATGTTGTAAATGAAGGAGTGAAAGAGGAATCCAGTGGCAACCTATGAAGCTCTGGTTAACTCCATGCACAAGAGGGTTGAGGCAGTGCTGGAAAATAATGGTGGCCACACAAAATATTGACACTTTGGACCCAATTTGGACATTTTCACTTAGGGGTGTACTCACTTTTGTTGCCAGCGGTTTAGACATTAATGGCTGTGTGTTGAGTTATTTTGAGGGGACAGCAAATTTACACTGTTATACAAGCTGTACACTCACTACTAAAGTAGCAAAGTGTAATTTCTTCAGTGTTGTCACTTGAAAAGATATAATAAAATATTTACAAAAATGTGAGGGGTGTACTCATTTTTTTGAGATACTGTATATAGAAAGTCCCAACTCGAGCAGCAAAAAGGTGCTCTCAGTGCCAATCTATTAAAAAAGTGCTCCAGTGCCCAGGAGCTGTCCCTCATGCAGAGCCTCTTACCGGACACTAAGATCCCAACAAAGGGAAGTCAACTGCACTTTTTATTGTAACCAATCAAAAGCTTCACTGGTTGACTCCAATGCTTGTGTCACCACAAAGATGTTCAGTCCAGGCTGCACACAGCATAGACATCAGAGGATAAGGAGAGGGGAGATTGAGACCCATCCCAGCCTAAAAACATACCAGAATACCTCCATCCCTAAATGATGTGTGAAAAAACAGGAAGGTAGTGGAGTTGGGACTTTAATTGAGGTATAAGGGTATAATAAAAGAAATAACTTGGATGTCATGGTTCCCTCTAAATTGGCATGATATGGTATAAGTAAACCAGTAATCACAATACATTTATGATACAGAAATGTAATCACAAAGGAGCAATTCATAATCATCATTAATTTAATAACACATGATTAGTTAGGGAACATAATTAATGACATACAGACATAGTAATAAATAAATCAAGGAATAATAAATATATAAGTAATAATGATAAACACGTATGTAATTGATAAATGAATAATATGGGCTCATGTAGAGCATCCGAGGATGTAAACTCTACACGTTTCATGGTCGCCTACCACTCATCAGGAGTTTGGATGCATGAAAGTAATCTAGAATGAAATAAATGGAAAAATGTGTTGTGGTAGTTTCTGGGGATCCACTATTCCCCATAGACAACCCCAATGTAGTAAGAAAAAGGGAAAAAAGAAGGGAAAAAAGGAAGAAGAGAAAGGGGAATGAGAAAAGAAAATGTAGCAATATACCTTGCCAGACAGCCCGTGTGTTGAGGCCTTGATTGGGAAAATGTTTGGAAGGTGGTACCGCGTGCGGAGTCTCCCCCAGGGTTGAAGCGGGAGAACCACTGACCAGGGTGTACGGGGGGGTCGTGGGGGGCAGACCCATCGCTCGCCGCAAGCCACTACGCCAGGAAAAGTTGTTTGTATACTGATTGAATGAGTCTGTATGAGGATGAAAAAATATATGAAAATATGAAAAATGTGTCAATATGGAAATAGAATGGAATGTAGTGAAGGTGAAAAAATACGTAAATTGGTAAAAAAAATGGTGGAAAAAGCTGCTACATGATGAATAAATAATGTGCTGACATGGTGAAGGTGAGTGTAATTTAATGAATCTGCATATCAAATGCACATGAAGGAGCATAACCATACATAGATGGTATGTGAGTGAATAAAAGAAAATCAAAAAGTGTGTCAAGTGAAAGCATACAGGTGTATGTATGTGAAAGTGTAGATGTAAATTTAGATGTGTGTCATATCAGAGGATAAAACACTGGAGAAGCGACATGGTGTAGAAAATTTTAAAATGAATTTAATAAAAATATATTGCACTTACAGTGCTCAGCATAAATGAATACACCCCTTTTAATTAATATCCCAATGAACTCAAGAAATTTTGACAAAACAGTTCTATAGAACATTTGTTTAGCTCACTACATGAAAGTAAGGCTAATGATATAACTTGGATTACCAAATCTTCAGTTTTACTCAAATAAGTTGATGCAAAAATGAATATGCCCCACAACAAAAACTTCTGTATCTCATATTTTGTATGGCCTCCATGATTTCTAAGGACAGCACCAAGTCTTCTAGGCATGGAATGAACAAGTTGGCAGCATATTGCAACATCTATTTTTTTCTATTCTTCCAGAACGACCTCTTTTAGAGCCTGGATGCTGGATAGAGAGTGATGCCCAACTTGTCTCTTCAGAATTCCCTATAGGTTTTCGATTGGGTTCAGATCAGAAGACATACAGGGCCACTGAATCGCTTTCACCCTGTTCTTCTTCAGAAATGCAACATTCAGTTTCGAAGCCATCAGTTCCAAAAACATTTACCTTGGTCTCATTACTCCAGAGTACAGAGTCCCAGTAGTCTTTTTCTTTTTCACCACAGGCCCTGGCAAATTCTAGGTGGGCTTTTTTGTCCATGGGCTTTAGTAGAGTCTTCCATCATGAACGACACCAATGCATGCCATTCCTCTGCAGTGTATTGTGTCATGGGAAACAATCACCCCAGTTTGGCTTTCTACTTCTTTGGCTCACTGCAGCAAACTTATTGTGAACTTACAAGAGAAGTAAAGTTTTTTTTGGTTTTATTTAGGAATCGTACTTACCTCAGTGGTTGCAGCATCTGTCCGATTCTGCATCTGTCCCCCGGCGCCTCCACACTGAAAATTGAGTGATCAGACACCACCGATTGCTTCGTTTTCAGAGCTCCTGGAGCAGAGAGCTATAGACAGTCAATCACAGCTCTCTTCTCTGCCTCCTCTATGCTCATTGGAGCGCTGGGCTCTGGGGGGGGGGGGCAGGGGAGGCCAGCTCAGGCTCTCAGTGGCTCGCTGAGGGGCTGAGCCAGGTGTCAGTCCAGGCACCTGGTGGATCCCGACTCAGTGGTTGTGATATGCAGTGCCCAGACTGACAGCAGTGACGTCAGCAGAGAGCGGACTTCAGCCTGCTCTCTGCTGAAAATGGGGTCACTGGAGTGCAAAACGAACACAACACTACCTGCCTGGAGTTTGCATGTTCTCCCTGTACCTGCGTGGGTTTCCTCTGGGTACTCAAGTTTCCTCCCACATTCCAGAGACATGCTGGTAAGTTAGTTGGCTCCTGTCTGAATTGACCCTAGTATGTGTATGTATGAATGTGAGTTAGGGACCTTAGATTGTAAGCTTCCTGAGAGCAGGGCTAATGTGAATTTACAATATACTGTATATGTAAAGTCAGGGCTGGTGCAAGGATTTTTTGACACCCTAGGCGAAACCGCATTTTGCTGCCCCCTCCCTGGTTCCACCCCTGACTTCACCCCCCTTGCCCTGCCCATGTATACCCCACCTTTTTATGAAGCGACCATCAAATGCAGCCCGCCAGCGCCCATCAAATGCAGCCTCACCAGCGCCCATCAATGCTGCCTCACCAGCACCCATCAATGCCGCCTTACCAGCACCCATCAAATACAGCCCCACCAGTGCCCATCATATGCAGCCTACCAGTGCCCATCATATGCAGCCTACCAGTGCCCATCAATGCAGCCTACCAGTGTCCATCAATGAATGTTTGCTTGCTTCCATTCATTCAGGAGTCGAGACACAGACACAGTCCTCTGCCGCCTCTAACACTATATGTGAACGGAGTGGCGGCTGCCTGCTGATGCTGAGACTTAGTTGCTTGCTGCAGAGAGAAGAGAGTAGGAACACCAGTGGCCGGGCGCCCTAGCAGCAGTGCACCATAGGCGGCTGCCTAGTTTGCCTAGTGGTAGCACCGGCCATGTGTAAAGTGCTGTATAAAATGATGACACTATATAAGTACCTGTAATAATATTGGTGAATACAGGGATCACATTATTAATAGAGAAAATGCAAGGCGTTCTGTGAATAGAGCTTGTGTCGAGCAAGCGACCCTGGCAGGGCAGCCATTCCATTCAGCATAGGATCCCGGAAGGCAGCAGCAATCATTGTAGTAGCGGTGCCTTCTTTCACAGGGATCTCACAGGTTGGACCAAGGACACATGCACATCCAGATTGGATGCTATAAGATCTATACCTGGAATTCAACAGTAGTATGAAAGTATTTTTTATTTCTGCTTTTGTTGTGTCAACTTTGAAAAATCACACACACAACAGGTAACAGAAGCCCTAATTAAATTCTTAGTGATGTGACAAATGGAACAATTTGCAAGAAAATTGTTTTAAAATTACTACTCTTCAAATGGGTAATAATAAAGAATACTTTTTCTATGCACTACCTATTTTTGCCTTTAAAATATATAGGGAATTAAAGAAAGAACTGATCAGTATTACCAAATGAAAGCTGTACAGTATTTGTTTCCAAAAAAATGTAACTTCCTTTTTCTATATAGGTAATGACAAAGTTATTGCCAAATTATTAGGCCTAAAGCTGAAATGTGAAAATGGCTTTGGAGCCTAACTGCATAAAGCAGATCTGTCAGGTTGGATTTTTTTTTTCCATAGTGTGAGCACAAAAATAAAATGCCTGGCACATTCATGACCTATATTCTTATTTTCTTATTGCCTTATGCATGCTATGTAAGGATCTGATGTATGCAAAATGTTTCATTTATCAGATTACTGCTTCCAAACAACCCCACCATAATGGTGAAGGAGAGAAGCAAGAATAAAAAGGTGATGTTTAGAAATAAATAACGTCCCCAGAAAACAGCTATCAGCTATGCACTTGTAATCCTTTATGATTGTATTGTTTGTTTCAGGCTCTCATCAAGTGTATCTTTGATTTTGATTGAATGTACCTTTCTGCATTCTTGTTCATCTGCTCTGCTGAAAGAATGGCTTTAAAACAGAGGACTCTCGAATGACATGTATTGCTAAAAGGACTTTCCTGAAATGTTATCTAAAGAGGGATTATTTCCCATGTATAGTATGCAAATTGGTCTGTAGTGGCCTTCGTAGTCATTTGCTAGGTTCAGCTAGAAGCACGTGCTAATGAAAAGTGCTTGATTTGTACATGACTACAGTCAGTGGAAAATAAAACTAATAACAAGAATAAAGAAATACATTCAATGTTGCCTTAATAGTAGTAAAACAGTTAATTAACAATTTACCATTCTAACTAAAAGAAATTTACAGAACCAGTTGAGAAAAGGTATTAGGGACAGCACTGGCATTATTCAGGACCCCTTTATCTTTTTGGCCTAATGAGTTCCCTGAAATCTCTTTATTCTATCTAAAAACAAAACATGCACCCATAGGTGCAACCAAAGCGCGGGCATACTTGTTTTTCACAAATTCTCACATGCTGTGTGTAAGGCAGCCTATTCATTTCAATGAGCTTCCCTATACGTGATAAGCACGAAAAAATAAGATCAGTAACTTTTTTGCAAAAATGGGCATGGATTGCAGATGCATGGGGATACAATTTTCAACTAATCCAATCAATAAGGCTCCATGCACACTGGCGTAAAAAACGTTGCTTCTACAGCAGTTTTGTGTTCTGCCTTTAGAAGCAGCTCAATGTTATCCTATGTGTTAATGCACATTAGGACGTTTACAGGCATATTTTGAGATCAACCTTTAGAGGTAGGAAAAAAAAAAAACACCTCATTTGCGTTTCTGATTGGAGCTCACTGGCAGAAAAAACGTAAAACTCTCCTAAACTCGTCTAAACTTTGTACAAAAACTTTGTACAAAATTGCTCTATATGAGCGTTTTTTACTCCAAAGAAAACAGACGTTTTTTTAAGCCCAGTGTGCATGGAGACTAAAATGTGCTGCGCTGTGTTTAGCTTACAAACATATGTAGCGCTACCCCCAGTTAAGAGAGCCGCTGGATTTGTTTTCGGGCCCTGTGTACAGCACCACCAACCCCCTAGCAATCTGCTCGACCCACTCTGGCACAGCTAGTCTAGGGGTTATATTTATATACCATTCAAATATTATTGCAAGGAATAATCTCCTAACAGTAAGACAACACACTGAGGCAGAGATGAAATATAACAGTTTACTCTTATATCAAAGGTAGCATAGACAGAACAAAACATATGCAATTGGTTAGTAGAGCCCTGCAGAATTCAATACAGCATACAATAATGGCGCTGCGTGGTACTTCACCACGTGTAGCTATTATGGTATGCGCGCCCTATGGCGCACTAAACAAAATCCTAACTTCCCACTCCAGTCAGGCCTGACATGGAGTAAATCTCAGACACCTCCTATACGGATTTCTTTGCATGCCAGCTTTCGGTGGTGCACTTGATGAATAGCAATTTGTAATCCACAATCAGGCAATACTTGGAACACTATACTGGGGGGGACACTTCAACTCTGTCCTGCCACCGGTCCCCCCGGGGAACAGCAAAGAAACAAAACTGTGGGCCTATGAAGTCTACAGGCCTGAACAAGGCACAGTCTATTAGTCTGGGCAGGTGCCCGCTCACTACTCCGGACGCAATCCCAGTCCGGAACATCCACCCTGCTGTGTATCCGCACACAGCGTCTGCAACGATCGGGTCCCCGATCCAACTGATGTCCTCACTCAACAAGTCAGATGCCACCCAGGCTCCGCAGTGGGGTGGAAGGCTCTTCGGAAGTTGCGCAAGGCCCCAGGCTTCAGGCCTTGCACTGCAGCAGATCCGCACAGGAAGAAGCTGTTGCTTGCAGCGCAGTGTCCAAAGAGCCCGAGCTCTGCCTCGCCTCCTCCTTAAATCCCCCCTCCCATGAGTCTCTGCGGTGGCCAACTGCACTCTGGGTGCCGAACGGGGTTCTGGGTAACGTAGTCCCGGGGCCTTAAAGGAGACCCCGCTACACATAAATATTACTGATTGCAAAAAAACAATAAATAACAAATCATACAGTGTATAAACATGGAGTGCCTTCCCTTAATCCAGTGTCATCGGGGAGCATATGGATGGTGTATAGTACTTATACCATTTAAAATGTTAGCTTTATTAAAACATATGCAGACAGAATACTCACACTCTCCTGGTGCTTCCAGCCCACCAGGCTTTGACAGGGAATGTTATTGTCTGGTGTTTCCCCTGGCCACACAAGCCGTTATCTCCCCACGGGCTGCTAACTCCTCGTTGGGTACAGAAGCCATCACCAACGTGATGACACTGGTTTAAGGGAAGGCACTCTACGGAAGGAATGAAGAGCCGGGAGACCGAGAATCTAGTAAACGAGCCCAGGAGGGGCTTAAACGTGCTGTTTGACCAAACTTAATTGTGAGGTCACACATATTGAGATGAGAGCACACCTAAAAAGGAGGAGGGGGCACGAGCGTCGTAGCACATCATATTTTGTTTTGGAGCACTTTGAGGATAATATGCCATATTTGTGGATGGTGATCGGCTGGTGGGGTCACACCACACAAGAGTTATATGGACTACCAATAAGAGGACTTTATATAAGCACCATTGATTGCATATTATTTTGGTTTTAACACAGGAGACTGTTTATACACTGTATGATTTGTTATCTATTGTTTTTTGCATTCAGTAATATTTATGTTTGTAAGCTAAACACAGCGTGGCACATACCTGTATATTGATTGGATTTGTTTATGCACATCTATATGGGATTGTGAACAGTGCCAGCAGCATCTATTTTAGCTCATTGCGAACACACATAGTAGCTCCACATGACCCCTGATGACGTCAGACGTTGCTGGCGAAGCGCGTTGGCTAGGGTAGTGCGTGACACGTCACTTCCGCCACCTCTCTGGAATGCAGGTGGAATGTGAATGGCGTGCTTGCTCGCTTTTATGGGCTTTTTACATCTTAGTGAACTGTAAGTGATACTTGTTTTTATGGCAAAATAAAAGTTTTAAAATGCACTATGAGGAGCTATCTCTTTTCTCCTTGACATATTAACCTTCGTTGGCTGGTACATCGTTTTGGGTCACTTCCCTTTGGAGGACACATCCTCTGTTACCCATGCCTGACACGACTACCTGTAATGGGTGTCATGTCTGTCTGGTGAGTAGAATGTTTGAAATGTGTAAATATAGGGGGCGCTATTGTTCTAATCAATCTTAACTAAAACAATATTAAAGTGCAAAGTGCTATTTTGACATATGCATAACATAGGGTAAAGTAATACAGTAATAAAGTGCATAATATTAATCAGTGCATAATATATTCGAAAAAAAAGTGCAAAAAATAGACAATGGTTGAATATTTCATCAAAAAAAATCCATAAAATGATAGTAATTCGACTTCAATCTGTACACCTTCACCAATGGAAGAACTTCACATATATCACCCGGTGGAAGCGAGAGAAAGGCCTACTCACCAGACCACCATGACCTCTTTAACTAAAAAGTAGGTCGGTAAGCGCAGTGTGTTATGAATCAGGAGTCTTGCTGATATACTGGTATGGCTGGGAATCTTATGTAGCTCCACCAATGTAGCCCATTAAAAAACAGATACACACGGGACCATAGCGTAAGACCATTTACTAATATGAGTAAATTTAAGGCCTCATGCCCACGGACGTTTTTACAGCTGCGTTTTTTACAGCCTAAAAACGCCTGTCCATGTTATTGTATCATTTAAAAAAAAAAACAAAAAAAAACGTTGGAGCTAAAAAACGCGATCGCAGCGTTTTTGCGCATTTTTGCACATTTTTTGATGCTTCGCGTTTTTTTATGCCTAACGCCGACGCTGAGGAACGCACTGGTCCTGTTTTTTTTTTACAGCTTAAAAACGTCTATGCTATTTGCAGCTCAAAAACGTCTAGGTGGGCATGAAGCTATAGACTAACATGGACAGGCGTTTTTAAGCTGTAAAAAACGCTCAAAAACGCGGCTGTAAAAACGTCCGTGGGCATGAGGCCTTAAAATAGCCGAATGGCCGCTTACATGTGTTGGTGCCTTATCCTGATACTAAGGAATAAAGCGTATAACAGAAGGCAGATGATGTTGCAGCCGTTCAGCTTCCGCTTGCCCTTTTTTTCGAATATAGTATGCACTGATTAATATTATGCACTTTATTACTGTATTACTTTACCTTTATGTGATGCATATGTCAAAATAGCACTTTGCACTTTATTATTGTTTTAGTTAAAATTGATTAGAACAATAGCGCCCCCTATATGTACACATTTCACCAGTTAAAGTCAGCACTTTGCACATTTCAGGAGAGCAGCTTTATTGTATTATCTATCTAATTATCATTTCATAGCGCAAGGTTCTTTTTCTTGTTCACGTGAGTAGAATGTTTGCCTAGTTATCGGTTGGAAGAAGGCACCATAAGTATCGTCACGTTTATTAAGAAGAATTTACTTTAACTTAATTGGAGACATCTGGTGGTGGTGCACGGACCTAATATTACCTTTTGGCACAGAACTAGATTGTTTTATGTGTTTAATTTATATTAGGAGCACAGTATGAAATATATATATATATATATATATATATATATATATTTCTATTTATACACATAGTAGCTCGCAAGGTTTTCTTCCATTTGTTTACCATTTTCAACTAATGGTACCACCTCGCATCTGCTAAAGGGCAATGCGTTTCTTTGCGTGTTGGGAAAGCGTGCAATTTTGCGTGCCTTTTATGTCTTGCATATGTATGAACCTGGCCTTTGAGTTAAAACGGGGTTCCTACTAAAAAAAAAAAATATTAAAAGTCAGCAGCTACAAATACTACAGCTGCTGACTTTTAATAATTAGACACTTACCTGTCCCAGGGTCCAGCGATTCCGGGGAACAAAGCCCTGCTTGTCTCCCCCTCCTTTCCATGGCACCAGCATTGTCACTGTGGGCGCCCGGCTGTGGCTTTACAGCCGGGCACGCACTGCGCATGCGCGAGCCGCGCTGCGCACTGTGGCTGGCCCGAGCAATCATCTGGGACCTGTGACGTGTCCCAGATGATTGCTGAGAGGGAGGGGGGAGAGGTGAACTTCCGGCGCCAGCCTGAATAAGATCCCTAAATGAAGGTCTTACAATCACACTCTGAAGGCCTCAAGATTGTAACATATGGCATTTGTTATAAAAGTTATGACTTATACCCAACTTTAACTCAACATTTCAGGCAATCCTGTTTTGTTGCAGAGCCAAGGTGGTAAGTTTTTATTCTGTCCCACCAATATCTATTTTAGGGTTGCCACCTCATCCCTTTAGGCCTGGTTCACACTGGGGCGACAAACGCTCCGACATTGGGACCTCATGTCGCATGACGTGTGAAAATCAATGTTTCCCTATGGGAGCCGTCTTAACTGGTCCGACACATGTCGGTCCGACTTTGAGAATGCTCTCTGTACTACTTTGGTCCGACTTTGATCCGACTTCAGCCCATTGACTTTCATTGAAGTCGGATCAAAGTCGGACCGCAGTCTTGCATGATCCGACTTTGGCATGCGACTTGTGCTGTACTGCTCTTGAGGGGGAACTCCAGGCCAAATTTTAAATAAAAAACCGGCATGGGTTCCCCCTCCAGAGGCATACCAAGCCCTTGGGTCTGGTCTGGATTTGAAGGGGCGCCCCTACGCCGAAAAAACGGCGTGGGGGTCCCCCCCAAAATCCAAACCAGACCCTTATCCGAGCACACAACCTGGCCAGCCGCAGGGGAAGAGGGGGGGACGAGAGAGCGGCCCCCCCTCCCTCCTGAACCGTACCAGGCCGCATGCCCTCAACATGGGGGGTTTGGTGCTCTGGGGCAGGGGGGCGACCTGCGGCCCCCCCACCCCAGAGCACCCTGCCCCCATGTTGATGAGGACAGGGCCTCTTCCCGACAACCCTGGCCGTTGGTTGTCGGGGTCTGCGGGTGGGGGGCTTATCGGAATCCGGGAGCCCCCTTTAATAAAGGGGCCCCTGGATCCCGGCCCCCCCACCCTATGTGAATGAGTATGGGGTACATCATACCCCTACCCATTCACCTGGTGGAAAAAAATTGCAATAAAAAAACCACACCGCTTTTTAAAGTATTTTATTGCACAGCTCCGGGGGTCTTCTTCCGACTTCGGGGGTCTCCGGTGTCGTCGCCGCGCTCTCCGGTTCTTTCTTCTGCCGGGCCTCCGCTAACTTCTTTTTAGCTCTTTTGCTAGCGGAGGCCCGGTCTTCTCCGTCGCCTTCTTCTCCCGCTCTCCGGTTCTTCTCCCGCTCTCCGGTTCTTTCTTCCGCCGGGCCTCCGCTAACTTCTTTTTAGCTCTTTTGCTAACGGAGGCCCGGTCTTCTCCGTCGTCTCGTCCGGCTCTCCGTTGTCCTTCTGCCGGCCCCTCCACTAACTTCTTTAGCTCTTTTGCTAGTGGAGGAGCCGGTCTTCCCGTCGTCGCCGTTGGCGTCTTCTTCCCTCTTCTCCTTCTCGATGTTGACGTGTCGCTTCCTCCCGCTGTAATACTGGCTGTCCGCTCCGCTCCGCATTAATATAGGCTTCCCATGACGTCACAGTCACATGTTCCCATGACGTCACAGTCACATGCTCCGGGGCTATGTTCCCCCGGAACATGTGACTGTGACGTCATGAGAAGCCTATATTAATGCGGAGCGGACGGAGAGCCAGTATTACAGCGGGAGGAAGCGACGCGTCAACATCGAGAAGGAGAAGAGGGAAGAAGACGCCGACGGCGACGACGGGAAGACCGGCTCCTCCACTAGCAAAAGAGCTAAAGAAGTTAGTGGAGGGGCCGGCAGAAGGACAACGGAGAGCCGGACGAGATGACGGAGAAGACCGGGCCTCCGTTAGCAAAAGAGCTAAAAAGAAATTAGCGGAGGCCCGGCAGAAGAAAGAACCGGAGTGCGCGGCAACGACACCGGAGACCCCCGAAGTCGGAAGAAGACCCCCGGAGCTGTGCAATAAAATACTTTAAAAAGCTGTGTGGTTTTTTTATTGCAATTTTTTTCCACCAGGTGAATGGGTAGGGGTACGATGTACCCCATACTCATTCACATAGGGTGGGGGGCCGGGATCCAGGGAACCCCTTTATTAAAGGGGGCTCCCGGATTCTGATAAGCCCCCCACCCGCAGACCCCGACAACCAACGGCCAGGGTTGCCGGGAAGAGGCCCTGTCCTCATCAACATGGGGGCAGGGTGCTCTGGGGTGTGGGGGCCGCAGGTCGCCCCCCTGCCCCAGAGCACCAAACCCCCCATGTTGAGGGCATGCGGCCTGGTACGGTTCAGGAGGGAGGGGGGGCCGCTCTCTCGTCCCCCCCTCTTCCCCTGCGGCCGGCCAGGTTGTGTGCTCGGATAAGGGTCTGGTTTGGATTTTGGGGGGGACCCCACGCCGTTTTTTCGGCGTAGGGGCGCCCCTTCAAATCCAGACCAGACCCAAGGGCCTGGTATGCCTCTGGAGGAGGAACCCATGCCGGTTTTTTATTTAAAATTTGGCCTGGAGTTCCCCCTCAAGATTCATACCAAACACAGTGCCTGATATTGGCTGGGATCCAAGTCGGATCCCCGTTCATTGAAAGTCGGACATATGTCGGCTTCATGTTGCAGGGCAAAGTCGGATCCAAAGTAGGACAGATGTCGTGTCGCACTAGTGTGAACCAAGCCTTAAAACCGAACACATATTCATTACACAGGTTCTGAGGCTGATTAAGGTGGTAATTAAACTCACTTGGTGCCTTGTGTGCATTAAATTAGCCTCAGAACCTGTGTAATTCATATGTGTTCGGGTTTAAAGGGATGAGGTGGCAACCCTAATCTATTTGGTTTCTTTGGGGACCCCAGTTATGTTTTTTTTCTGGTTTTAAAAAAAGACATGACACTCAGTAGCAATAAATTAAAGCTAAATTCTGGAATAAGCAAATATTTTCTAAATACAAAGATATTATTCAGACTTGAATCTTGAAGTTTTTTTCCTTCAAGAGCTGTGCAGTAATGTAATATAAAACATTGCCTTTTGTTCTCAGACCAATAACTGCTGCTGCAGTGACTGGCCTTGTATTCACCTCTTTTTGACAGTTTTCTGCAGACGGCCTGTGGTGAATGGGCCTACTGGGACCCTCCTACTGCTGTGCTCAGTGCTCGGGCTTTAAGCAGCTCATTGATGAGGTCATGATACTTTTACAAGGTAATAACTGGGTCTGCAAAGGCATTTGGTACACACAGTGGAATTATGTCTATTGTTACCATTAAGGAATATATTTATAATTATTATTTATTACAGGTACTGATATTGCACCGTCAATTTTACGCAGCGCTTTACACATTCATACATACACATAGTAGGGTCAATTTAGACAAGAACCAATTAACCTACCAGCATGTCTTTGGAGTGTGGGAGGAAACATGTGTAGCGGACTCACCCCTTACTCCCTTGCTCTATCTGTTATGCGGCTGTTGTCTAGGGGTACCTGGGAGAGGGAAATGAGACACACCACGGCCCATGTCCTCCGTAACTAAGAGTTGAAGGCCAGAAGATTGGGCTTTTGTGTAGGTGTCCTAGAGTCAAGTCCAGTCCTTCGTCCCTGACTCCTTTGCTTTAGTAACCCAAGTTCCACACAGTGAATAGGTACAACTCAGTTTTATTCTTCTTGCCAAGCAATAAAACAATCTCTTTTCTTTGGAAAATGGGGAACAGATCGAGGCACAATCCTTTCCCTTCTTGCTGCTGCCCACTGTGCTGTCACCAGTGGTGAATAGTCACTGCCACTGACTAGGTAATATAGAACGTGAATTACCTTCGCTCACTTTGCCCCTGTCAGAGGAAGAAATCCGTCCAAGGAGAAATGGAGGCCTCTCCGTCACCAGCGATGCTGCGCCGGACTCTCCAGAGAAGTTACTGTGCACCAGTCCTCACAAACTCAGACACGGGCACCCAAGGAGTTAGGGCCCCCTCGGATTCCTCCACCCTTGCGGAACTCAGTCGAAGGTACTGAGCCCCAGGCATCCACCATAGTACCTCACCCCAGGCTAAAGGTGCCTGAGATGGGCTCCATCTCCGCTCCAGTTAGGCCAAGGGCGTCTAGGCCTGGAACACCGGAACGCCAGCACCCAAGCTGAAGGTGCCTGGGTGCGGCCGCGTCCTCCAACTCTGAACCCCTCTCAGGGTGTCCGCCCCTTTTATGACCTCTCCCTTTGCGTCACAGTGGGTTCCCTGCCCTGCTGTACCAGCTCCAGGGGAGGACAAAAAGGCACAGTCTTGCGGTGCGAGCTTAACCCCGGTCCAAGGCAACAACGCCACCTTTAGGCCGGCAAGAACTTCACACCACCAGAGTCATCCAAGACTCACAAAGGGAACCTTGAATTTCCTAACAATCAAAGCACCTGGGTTACACTAACACCCAGATGCTCCCCCTAAATTCAAGTACCCGCTACACACTCCCCCTGGTGATTTGACGCTGGTCCCCAGCGTCTGGTACAAGCCCACACCCCACAAGGGTGGCGACATAAGCTCATCCCAGAAGCCAAACTACACATTTTAGCCCTGGATTGTGCCAAGACCTGTTGGGGAAAAAAACATAAACAATCATAACCATAAAACCTTCAACGACACTTTACATTTCACACATTACATTCCCTCCTCCCCTTTGACTATCTAAGGACCACCCATTCTCAGTAGTCTTGACAGACGAGTCTCCTGCAGAGGGAAACAAAAGAACATACATCCTACCAATATGTGTGTTTGCTTGGAATGAATGAGTCTATCCTAGAAGAAACCCATTCACCCCAATAAGTGCTGCATGATAAAATAAATAAACAATCGTTGCGCAACACCGCCACCTGGTGACAGCGCCGCGGTCAAGACACTCATCACTTCCAGATGAACTTTGCTCTTGATCATTTCTCTGTGACCCTACACTAACTAAAACCCAAAGTCACCGATTTCTTTTGAGTGCCAGGAGAAGGAGGGAGAACAAACAAAAAAAAAAACAGCTCCCATATCTCCGAGTAAAACTGCCCAAAATACAAAAAAACTAGGGCACAGTCCCTGTATTCTGGAAAAGGCACTCCGGAAAGTTCAGCCAGGAATAGAAAAGAAAAGCACACGGGAGTCTCTTTCCCTCTCTTCTTTTGTTTACAGGTAAAACCTTGGATGAGGCAATGACACAGGCTTCAGACGGTCATCAAAAGCTTCCACATGGTACTCAACACTTTTTCCTTCCTTGCGGCAGATCACCACATTGTCCGCATGAATGTGTCTTCCCAGCATCCACTTAGCTTTACAGTCCTGAAACTTCTTGGTGACCGTTGGTGAACAGGAAAGGTACCGCTGTGCTTGCTGTACTTTCAGTTTGTCCCACACAAAGGTATCATACCATCTTTGCCGAAAGACCTCCACCTCGTAGAGCAGTTCCCGAGGCAGATACGGGTATTCCCACCCATATTCCTGAGCAACCTTCTGGCCAAAGAGACGCTGCAGCCTTGACAAAGGTGGCATAGTAGCTTGGTCTCCTTCTCCAGGTGGAACAATCGCTTCTGGGTGGCGAGGTGCGTTCACCACCTCGGTAGACCTGGGCCTAGGAGCCCGCAGTGACTGACGTTGCACTCCCGCAACAGGAGCAGGTGAAATGGATGTTGAATCCAGAAGGGGAACTTCAGACAGGGGACCAGCTTCTTCCCTTGGCGCCGAGGCCTCTACCCGGGGTGTACTATCTCCAGTAGACATGGGCAGATCCCTTGTGACACGGGCCGAGGGTAGCTTCATTTTGTCCCATCCCTTCTGTTGGAAGATTTAATCTATCTCTCCATCATCGCCATTGTCAGACAATGAATCCAGGTCAGAGGTGTCGTAGCACTCAGCGGGCAGATAATTCCCAGTCACGGAACTATCCCCCTTGACGACCTCTACCGATTGTGGGCTACCGCCACTTTTTACCACACAGACAGTCCCAACCCCTGGCTCACCTGGACCTTTAAACGAGCAGGGATGTCCAGGACGTTGTCTACCAAATCCATCCAGGTCAGACAAGCAGTGGGGCGAAGCTCTTCCACGACCACACGAGGCCATCACTAGGCCGACTTTTCTCTTCGGCGGCCGGAGCAGGGAGCTGCTGGTGACCGAGGCAGCATCCTCGGATTTTTCTCTTTTCACTTCCGCGTGGGCAGTCACTTCGCCCGGATCAGCGCGCACGGGGAAAGCACCAGCATCGATCTCTCCCTCCGGAGTGGCAGTCCCTGTGAGGTAGTTGAGGTGGAAAGTGTGAGGCTTTTCTGTAGATGGTTCCACCTCGAAGAGGAATTCTTTGCAGACCTCACAGCGCCCGAACGGCTTCAGCTGGACCACCAGTCCCGAACAGCCGGGACAGATCACACCGAAGGCCTCCATGTCTCTGCAGGTATACAGAGCCAATCGCCTCCGGGGCCTTAGTCTTATCCCCGTATCCATAATCGGAGCAGCCAGAGAAGACATATCCGCGAAGGAAGGAACTGAAATCCATGGAGCACTTGAAGCCATCCTCTCTCTTTGCTGCTCTATTGCGCACTGACCCACCTGCGCTGGAATCTCCACGTGCGTACGTCCACATGGCCAGACTCCTCCCACCTTCTGTACTTGTTTGCTGGCTTTTCCCTTGCCCCGCCCACGAACTACACAGTTGTGGGTTGCCTCGTGGTGCGTTGGCCAATATGGCCGACCTACTCGGAACTCCTCCGGGCAGCAAAGTTCAATTTCAGACACCATACACATATCCCGGATACGATGCCCCCACGTGTAGCGGACTCACCCCTTACTCCCTTGCTCTATCTGTTATATGGCTGTTGTCTAGGGGTATATGGGAGAGGGAAATGAGACACACCACGGCCCATGTCCTCCGTAACTAAGAGGTGAAGGCCAGAAGATTGGGCTTTTATGTAGGTGTCCTAGAGTCAAGTCCAGTCCTTCGTCACCTGACTCCTTTGCTTTAGTAACCCAAGTTCCACACAGTGAATAGGTACAACTCAGTTTTATTCTTCTTGCCAAGCAATAAAACAATCTTTCTCTTTTGAAAAATGGGGAACAGATCGAGGCACAATCCTTTCCCTTCTTGCTGCTGCCCACTGTGCTGTCACCAGTGGTGAATAGTCACTGCCACTGACTAGGTAATATAGAACGTGAATTACCTTCGCTCACTTTGCCCCTGTCAGAGGAAGAAATCCGTCCAAGGGAGAAGTGGAGGCCTCTCCGTCACCAGCGATGCTGCGCCGGACTCTCCGGAGAAGTTACTGCTCACCAGTCCTCACGAACTCAGACACGGGCACCCAAGGAGTTAGGGCCCCCTCGGATTCCTCCACCCTTGCGGAACTCAGTCGAAGGTACTGAGCCCCAGGCATCCGCCATAGTACCTCACCCCAGGCTAAAGGTGCCTGAGATGGACTCCATCTCCGCTCCAGCTAGGCCAAGGGCGCCTAGGCCTGAAACACCGGAACGCCAGCACCCAAGCTGAAGGTGCCTGGGTGCGGCCGCGTCCTCCAACTCTGAACCCCTCTCAGGGCATCTGCCCCTTTTATGACCTCTCCCTTTGCGTCACAGCGGGTTCCCCATCCCGCTGTACCAGCTCCAGGGGAGGACAAAAAGGTACAGTCTTGCGTTGCAAGCCCAACCCCGGTCCAAGGCAACAACGCCACCTTTAGGCCGGCGAGAACTTCACACCACCAGAGTCATCCAAGACTCACAAAGGGAACCTTGAATTTCCTAACAATCAAAGCACCTGGGTTACACTAACACCCAGATGCGCCCCCTAAATTCAAGTACCCGCTACACATGCAAACTTACAAATTAAAGGTCTTGTTCTTCATTGTGATTTATTTGGATTTTGGCTTTAAATTACTTACTATATTATAATACAAGCACCCCAAATAGTGTTCTGAGTTTTCATTTCTGAGGCAGCAGGCAGTATACAGTATCTTTGGTATAGAGTATGTGAGGACAAGTTGGTTCTATAGAAAAATACATTTGGTGATTATGCATGTATTTAAAGTGGAACTTTACTGAATCTGAGCACCACAAACCAAAAATGCTATTTAATTATTTTTAAATATTCAAAGCACCCCCCCCCCCCCACACCCATGCCTCTATGCTTTATTTTCCAGAGAAATCACTTTGAAAAACACATCCTAGCATTTCTGGCCATGGCCATCTTGATTAAGGGCAGATGATGCATGTAGCATTTACTTCCTGGGATCCATCTGCCCTTAGTTCAGGCATGCAGACAGGAGGGTTTTCTTAAAAAAGAAGAAGAGGGGGATTTTGGGACTTTAAATGAAGCGTGGATAAATGTCTAGGAAAGTTTAGGATACCAGAAATGCATATGTTGTCACAGTCGCCTTGGGGAAATCTCTGTGGCCAATGAGAGACTGCTAAATAACCAATCCAATGAATGAAATACAATAGACAGATATGAAAAATCATATATATAATGTATCATAAATATAATACATTGATCATGCATACAAGGGCCTAATACACGTAGAGATATTCACATTGACATAACTGAAGTTCAAAAAATGGATAGACATGGTTAAAAGGCAATCACAATAAAATGGACATGCAGACGGTGTTATCCTATGCAATGGGTAGATCAATGTTGTACACTTGGTAGAATATAAGATTTGGGGTGGGTTTTGGTTGGCATCCCTGAGTGTGGACTCTACGCGTTTCTTGGCGTTATCAGCCAGTCATCAGGAGTGGGATACATAAAATGTAACTAAAAAAGAAGGAAAGAAAAAAATATATATAGATAGGTAGGTCAGATGCGTCTCAAAATTTAAATATAATACTTTAAAGAAACAGAGTTCAAAGGATCTAATACATTACCGATGACGCAGCCCAGATAGGTAGCCCAGTGGCCCCCAAATGGGAGTGAGATGATGGCCCTGGATGAACCTTCTCCCCCGGGGTTGAGGCAGGGACAAAACCCCAATACCAAACACTGTCTTAGCTGAGATAGTCCCTCATGAAGACTCCTGAGATGTATGACATCATTTTCCTAGGCATGGGAACCAGGAAGTAACTGAAAAAAATGTAAAAAGAAAGTTTAAAACAAGTAAATATCATATACATTCCTATCCACTTACTAATCCTAGCAGCATAAGGTTTAAAAAATAGTTAATGTTGATTTAGAGAGTGAAGTTCTGCCATAAACATACAGTATTTTTATCATACGATGAAAGTAGTGCGAGTTTACCATTAAGTAGTGATAGCGATACCTTGCATTTAAAGTGTTAGGAGCTTCTCATTGTCAAGGTAACCCCTTGTTTATCCCCTTAGAAATCCATTAGCTGATTTTGTGAAACTAGGTTAAAATGAAAACGTATACAAAGGTCTTTAATGACAAATATATAATATTGTTCCTCAAGCTGCTGAAACCTCAAATAAATGTAAGTGTCCTATTCTGTTTTGATCAGCCTTGAACACAAGGAAGACTGAAAGATCTTTTGGCCTGTTCTCTAACCTTATCTATTGTGCCTTTAGAAGTAGTAGCAGCTCTTTGTATTGTCTATCTTTATACATGTACTATTACCATGAACACTAATAATAATGTTTATATTGAGTGCTTGTACATTAAAGGAGTATTAAACCATAAGTGTTTCCTAGCTTAACACACGGAGCACCATAAAAATGAATATTCCCCAGTAAACTATTTGGTAATATTCTTTCCCCATTTAAAACATTGATTTCCACTGCACTTAAGACCCCTTTCACACTGGGGCGGTTTGCAGGTGCTATTGCGCTAAAAATAGTGCCTGCAAACCGTCCTGAAACAGCTGCTGCTGTTTCTCCAGTGTGAAAGCCCCGAGGGCTTTCACACTGGAGCGGTGCGCTAACAGTACCGCTCCAAAAGTCCTGCTAGCCGCATCTTTGGAGCGGTGAAGGAGCAGTGTGTATACCGCTCCTCCACCGCTTCTGCCCATTGAAAGCAATGGGAAAGCATTGCCGGCGGTATTAACCCTTTTTCGGCCGCTAGCGGGGGTAAAACCTCACCGCTAGCAGCCGAATACCGCCGCAAATCCAAAGGAAAAAATAGCGGCGCTTTACCGCCACCGCACCTCCCGCCCCAGTGTGAAAGGGGCCTTACTTTTCCTATGACTACATAGGGAAATGAACAAGGGAACATACCTATCTGGGCAGACCCGTATAACCTTCCTCTCCCCCTACTTTTTCTATATCTGTTTTTACTATCAACGCCCGCCCGCCCCAGTGTGAAAGCCGCCTTAGGCGGCTTTCACACCTGAGCATTTCAAAGTCGCACGTTTTTGCCGTGTGTTTGGCACGATTTTACCGCGATTTTGTACAGGTCACCAATGTAAAAAGCCGAAAAATGCCTGTAATCTGCCCCAAAGAAGCTCATGTTTTTATTTGAACTTAAGGCGTTTTTTAGGTGTTTTGCTTCAGGTGACAAAACGCTCAGATGTGAACAGGTGCCATTGAAATTAATGGGATTTTGGTTGTTGGGTGTCTTTCAGGCGTTTTACAAGCGTTTTATGATCTAAAAAAGGCTCAGGTGTGAATGCAGCCTAAAAGTGGTTGTTAAACCTTACATATACCCAGAGAAGCGACTGTTCTCAGGTGATACACACATCCTCCTACATAAGTTGTACCTGTTTAACGGCAGTCCTCATTTCTCTACATCCATTCAAAGTCCAGAAAAAAGGGGACGGAAAGCTGAAGTTACACTCTGAAATGCTCAGTGAGAAGAGCATCAAACATAGAGGCACTCAAAGGACAGTCTACTCAGCAGTGTATGTTTGTGGGCTTCTAGCCCAATTTTTTATTTTTTTTCATCAAATGGGGATAATAAACTTCCTTTGCAGATGTATATATCCAACAAAACCAGCTCCATGTTCTGACCTTCTCACCATACTCTCCCTCAGGCAAGAGCTTTTTGCATTTTAAGAAGACTGCATACCTGGGTTTTCTCCTAAGTGGATAACCCATACACACGGTTCACTTTTCAAGGGCAGTTGCACCCTGCAAGGGAATATTCCCCAGAGATTAGTGAATGTGGTTAAGCTCTGCTGACATCAAGCATCCAATCATGTGCAAGCAAAAATAGTTTTTTTTTTTTGCCTTGAACATGATTGGTTATCTTATGCAAAGTGAGATTGCATCACAGTTACCAAGCTCTGGTGAAAACCAAAAGGTGGGTATAACAGCTTTTCTATTGAAGGGAACATCTTTTTTCGGTTTTTAATTACAGAACTGCCAGTTGATTTAATACTTGCCAAGTCACTGACCCATACCAAATATACAAATCATGGAAGTTGGTGGAATGTCAGAATCTGTTATCTGCATGCTTGGTCAGGGTCAGGGATTCTGAGTACTGAAGAAAAAAATGGGAGAAAGACCGCCAGGCAACTAGCATTTTCAGAAGAAAGCAATGAAAGCCTCCATATTCCTGACATGTTCCTTTACATTCTCCTCTAAAGTGGGCATTGTATGATATAAAATTATTTGTACATAACATGCAATTTCAGCTGAATACAGAGTTGTTAGCGTTGTCATTTCCTACTTAGTACAGCTTTCTGGAGCTGATTGCATAGAGAGAGTTTACTTCCTGATACTTCTGTCTGTCAGAATATGAAATATTGAGAGACTTAATATTACTACAGCTTGGCTGGAAGTTGATTGCAAACATCATGTAATGCATGGTTATTATTTTAGAGCTGGCCATACACTAATATCATTTTGTTAGAAGACTTTTATTTTAACCGCTTTTCCCCCAGGTCAATTTCTGAAATGTCTCTATATTTTTAAAGCAGGGGCCCTAGAGAATACATTTTTTTATGTCACATAATAGTTGCGTAACAGTTTTTCAAGCACAAATGTTTTGGAAAAAATGCACTAATGAGTTGTAGTGAACATAATGTAGCGCCCTCACCCGCCTTCTCCCGTCTCTTTATGGCTGTATGACTCGTCTAGGGGTATCTGGGAGAAGGGGGAAGATGTACACCACCAGCTCAGCTCTCTGATGTAGTATGCAGAGATATGAGTGTAGCGGGTGTTTGAATTTATGTGAAGACTCTGGTGGTGTGGGGTTCCTTGGGGCCTGCATGCGGCGTTGTTGCCTTGGGCCGGAGTGAACTCACATCGCAAACTGTGCCTTTTTGTCCTCCCCTGGAGCTGGTACAGCGGGGCGGGGAACCCGCTGTGACGCAAAGGGAGAGGTCATAAAAGGGGCGGATGCCCTGATTTGGGGAAGAGAGTCGGAGGACGCGGCCGCACCCAGGCACCTTCAGCTTGGGTGCTGGCGTTCCGGTGTTTCAGGCCTAGGCGCCCTTGGCCTAGCTGGAGCAGGGATGGAGTCCATCTCAGGCACCTTTAGCCTGGGGTGAGGTACTATGGCGAATGCCTGGGGCTCAGTACCTTCGACTGAGTTCCGCGAGGGTGGAGGAATCCGAGGGAGCCCTAACTCCTTGGGTGCCTGTGTCTGAGTTCGTGAGGACTGGTGCGCAGTAACTTCTCTGAAGAGCCCGGCGCAGCATCGCTGGTGATGGAGAGGCCTCCACTTCTCCCTTGGATGGATTTGTTCCTCTGACAGGGGCAAAGTGAGCGAAGGCAATTCACGTTCTATATTACCTAGTCAGTGGCAGTGACTATTCACCACTGGTGACAGCACAGTGGGCAGCAGCAAGAAGGGAAAGGATTGTGCCTGATCTGTCCCCCATTTTCCAAAGGAGAAAGATTGTTTTATTGCTTGGCAAGAAGAATAAAACTGAGTTGTACCTATTCACTGTGTGGAACTTGGGTTACTAAGGCCCCTTTCACACTGGGGCGTTTTTCATGCGGTTTAGCGCTAATAATAGCGCTGTTATACCGCATGAAAAAATCCTGCCCTGTGCCTTCAATGTGAAAGCCCGAAGGCTTTCACACTGAAGCGGTGCGCTAGCAGGACCGCTCCAAAAGTCCTGCTAGCCGCTTCTTTACAGCGGTAAAGGAGCGGTGTGTTCACCGCTCCTTTACCGCGGTCTCCCATTGAAATCAATGGGACAGCGCGGTAATACCGCCCGCAAACCGCAGCAATAGCCGCGGTTTGCGGGCGGTATTAACCCTTTTTCGGCCGCAAGCGGGGGTTAAATTAACCCCCCTAGCGACCGCATACCGCGGTAAGAACGACAGTATAGCAGCGCTGAAAATCGCGCTGCTATACCGCCACCGCACCTGCCCGCCCCAGTGTGAAAGGGGCCTAAAGCAAAGGAGTCAGGGACGAAGGACTGGACTTGACTCTAGGACACCTACACAAAAGCCTAATCTTCTGGCCTTCACCTCCCAGCTACGGAGGACATGGGCCGTGGTGTGTATCATCTCTCTCTCCCAGGTACCCCTAGACAACAGCCATATGACCGATAAAGAAAGGGAGAGAGGTGAGTCCGCTACATGAGCAAAACCGTTTACCTTTGGGTCTGCGTTTTAGGCCGGAGCCTCAGCTTCTCCTGTGGAGGATGATTGTCACTGTCACTGACAGGGACACTTAGCTTCCAGTAACACAAATTCTACACCATAAAAAGTCCAACACTGTTTTATTTGCTTTGATCAATAGGTAGGCTGGTTGAACTTTAAAAGAACAGACAGGGTGTGGGAAAGAGTAGGTCCAGGCACACTCAATGAATAAAGTCTCTCCTGTTCTGTTTAGTGCAAACAGGCTTGGCGCACAGTCGCTGCCACCGACCGTGAATTTGGTCCCTGCCACTGACCTGGGTGAACGTTGAGGCCTCTGCCACAGGCCTTAGAGGAGGCCTGCCACTGACCTGATGAAGATGGGTCTCTGCCACAGACCATAGGAACATGAAATACCTCCGTTAGGACAAACGACCCCTGTCAGAGGAAGACATCCATCCGGACGGTCACCGGAAGCCCACACCGGCACCGGCCAAATGCTGCACCGGCTCTACGGGAGCGTCACGTCTCCGGTCCCTTACGCCCTGGATTCAGGCACCCAATACCGGGGGCACCTTAGGAATGCTTCTCCCTTGCGGGACCTAGTCGAAGGTACTGGGCCCCAGGCCTCCTTGCAAAGTACCTCACCCCAGGCTGAAGGTGCCTGGGATGGAACTCGACTCCACGCGCCCAGGCCAAGGGCGCCTGGGCGCAGACGAACCGCAGCAACCCCCAGGCTGAAGGTGCCTGGGGAATGGACCTCGTGCACAAGATTTCCCCCCTCTTTATATCCTCTCCCAGCAGGCACAGTGGGTTCCCCGCCCCGCTGTACTACTGCCGCGAGAGGACACAAAGGGCACGGCGCTAGAATGGCAGTTAAACCCCGGTCCCAGGTGACAGCGCCACCTAGGGACCGCAGGGAACATGACACCATTCATACCTCCCACACTCCAAAGTGTCCATAAATCCCTAAATCAATGTACCTGGGCCATCTATTGCCCAGATACGCCCCTCTAAATTTGACACCCGCTACAATAATATAATACCTAATTTTTGGTAAAATATAAAAGATGATGTAACGTCAAGTAAATATATACCAAACATGTCACACTTTAACCACTTCAATACCAGGCACTTTTCCCCCTTCCTGCCCAGGACAATTTTCAGATTTCAGCGCTGTCGCATTTTGAATGACAATTGCGCGGTCATGCAACACTGTACCCAAACAAAATTTTTAGCATTTTCTTCCCACAAATAAGCGCTTACTTTTGGTGGTATTTGATCACCTCTGCGGTTTTTATTTTTTGCGCTATAAACAAAAAAATACAGACAATTTTGAATGGGCACTGATAGGCGGCACTGACGGCTCTGATAGGTGGCACTGATGGCACTGATAGGTGGCACTGATGGGCACTGATAGGTGGCACTGGATAGGCAGCACTGATGAGGAACTACTGACAGGCATTAATGAGTGGCATCTGAAGGGCACTGACAGGAATTACTGATGGGGCTCTGTCAGAGGCTCCATACCATGATCTGGTTACTTCTGGTTTCTGACATCAGAGAAGGGGGGAAGGAACTCCTCGTATGTTCGGATCACTTTTACTAAAAAGAGAATTGCCAGCAAAAAAAAACATATCAGGAGCATAGTTGTAGCTACAACCATAGCCCTAAAATAGCCACCCCAATACAAGGATCTATATATATTGTGGGGGGGGTTCGCTCGGCAGCGGTTGTGTGTGATCCCCTGGATGGGCTCCCCACACAAAAACAGGCCCAGCAGACGGAGGTTGTGGTTTTCAAGATCAGAAAGGTGCGGTTTATTTCTCTATTTACAGTGACAAAAAAACACAGCAAAGCAAAAAGAAACAAAAACAAAATAAACCCTGGTCAGCTTGACCTCTGACTAAACATGCAGGTTTCCTAACTAACAACTGGGATCAGCCTGGTGCTGTCCTAGTCCCTAAGTCCCTGGTTTAGTAAATGTCCAAACAAATAGCCACACAGGCTTTGTCTCACCGCACAGGGGTTCACTCTCCCTAGACAGTCCACACAGGTCTGGTTCCAGGCATGAGCAAACACCTAATGAAGCTGGGAGTTTTTATAGAGGCCTTAAACGAGCTGACAAGCTTCAGCTGGTCTCATCAACTCCCTGCCTGCACGACGCCCAGCACTCTCCCTAGAGGTATGAATCATCCCTGAGCCCACTAGCCTCAGCTGGGCTTCATCAACTCCCTCCCTAGTTGTATAAGTCGGCATAAAGCCTGAATCTGGGAGAAATATATCTACCCCCCTGGATGCAACCAGGTGACTTTACCTTCCTGCTGTCACAATATATATACAATATCTCACAAAAGTGAGTACACCCCTCACATTTTTTTGTAAATATTTTATTATATTTTTTCATGTGACAACAATGAAGAAATTACACTTTGCTACAATGTAAAGTAGTGAGTGTACAGCTTGTATAACAGTGTAAATTTGCTGTCCCCTCAAAATAACTCAGCACACAGCCATTAATGTCTAAACCGCTGGCAACAAAATTGAGTACATACCTAAGAGAAAATGTCCAAATTGGGCCCAGTTAGCCATTTTCCCTCCCCGTTGTCATGTGACTTTGTTAGTGTTACAAGGTCTCAGGTGTGAATGGGGAGCAGGTATGTTAATTTTGATGTTATCGCTCTCACTCTCTAATACTGGACACTGAAAGTTCAACATGGCACCTCATGGCAAAGAACTCTCTGAGGATCTGAAAAAAAGAAGTGTTGCTTTACATAAAGATGGCATAGGGCTATAAGAAGATTGGCAAGACCCCTAAACTGAGCTGCAGCATGGTGGCCAAGACCATACAGCGGTTTAACAGGACAGGTTCAACTCAGAACAGGCCTCGCCATGGTCGACTAAAGAAGTTGAGTGCATGTGCTCAGCGTCATATCCAGAGGTTGTCTTTGGGAAATAGATGTATTGCTGCAGAGGTCAAAGGGGTGGGGGGTCAGCCTGTCAGTGCTCAAATCATACGTCACACACTTCATCAAATTGGTCTGCATGGCTGTCGTCCCAGAAGGAAGCCTCTTCTAAAGATGATGCACAAGAAAGCCCGCAAACAGTTTGCTGAAGACAAGCAGACTGGAACCATGTCCTGTGGTCTGATGAGACTTAGAAAAATGTATTTGGTTCAGATGGTGTCAAGCATATGTGGCGGCAACCGGATGAGGAGTACAAAGACAAGTGTGTCTTGCCTACAGTCAAGCATGGTGGTGGGAGTGTCATGGTCTGGGGGAACCATGAATGGCAACATGTACTGTGACATACTAAAGCAGAGCATTATCCCCTCCCTTCGGAGACTGGGCCACAGGGCAGTATTCCAACATGATAACGACCCTAAACACACCTCCAAGAGAACCATTGCCTTGCTAAAGAAGCTGAGGGTAAAGATGATGGGCTGGCCCAGCATGTCTCCAGACCTAAACCTTATTGAGCATCTGTGGGGCATCCTCAAACGGAAGGTGGAGGAGCGCAAGGTCTCTAACATCCACTAGCTCCATGATGTCGTCATGGAGGAGGACTCCAGTGACAGCATGTGAAGCTCTGGTGAACCCCATGCCCAAGAGGGTTAAGGCAGTGCTGGAAAATAATGGAGGCCACACAAAATATTTACTAATGGGACATTTTCACTTAGGGGTGTACTCACTTTTGTTGCCAGCGGTTTAGACATTAATGGTGTGTTGAGTTATTTTGAGGGGACAGCAAATTTACACTGTTATACAAGCTGTACATTCACTACTTTACATTGTATCAACGTGTCATCTCTTCAGTGTTGTCACATGAAAAGATATAATAAAATATTTACAAAAAATGTGAAGCGTGTACTCATTTTTCTGAGATACTGTATATATATATATATATATATATATATATATATATAGCGATAATGAGGTAGTTTAAAAGCGTTCATTTGATCTTCTAATGGTCAGTGGGTTTGAGATAATAATTCCAAGGAGCAGGATGGACATAGTTTCACAAACAAATTAATTTCTAACAGAGGATGTGGTTTTCATTTGGTAATGGAATTTACGTTTCAAAATTGAATGTTAAAAGCAAACAAAATTTTGAAGTACTTTTGAAGTACTTTGGAACGACCTTCATCAAGTCATCAAATGTACTGAGAATTTTTGTACAAATGTTTTGTACAAATGTTTTGTATGAATGTTTGTTTCACAAATCTGCTAGCTTATGGACAGCCTAGGAAAACTGTCAGCATGGAGCTTTGTTGAGGTGCAGCTCCCGGTATTTTGTAAAACATCACAAAAGTAATGTTTTTACATTTTGCAGCAAATTTGTGTGGTCTCCTTCATGAATCCAACAGTCAATGTTAATATTCTAGAGCTAGAGACTGAATATATCCCAACTAGTGGACAGTAGAATGTATGTATATTTCTCCGTGAAAATTATCCCGCAAAATTTCAGAATGAGAAATTATTTGTTTTAACTGGCAAAGAATGCTGGAGTGATGTTTCAAAACTGTGGAATGCAGGCAAAACATTCTAAAGGACTGCATTCTTACCCTTATTCATAGCACACATACCTAGAATAATGGCTTTAAGTATCCTGTCCTGATATAGTACTGCTCTCAGTACTATCCTAGAGTTATATTAATGATAAGCATTTGCCTTCTTCCAATGCATCTGAATGGATATGTTCTATGAGAAAGGAGCAGGAATGGAATTGTACACAACACCATGGACTACCAATGGTCTGTTTAGCTGAGCTTGCAATGACCACCATTTTAAGGGGGACATCACGACTGTCCACCAATGTATGGGGGCACCTTTCCAGTGACCATCAATGCCTAGGAACATTTCAGCACTTACCACCAATGTAAGGGGTCCTTCTCAACTGATCAGTGTAGAGGGACACTACAGTGACTACACAGTGCATACTCCTGACAGCTGCACTGTCCATGTATCTTTTCTCACCATTATTGTTATTTGTCTAATTTTATGATCATTACTAAAATATTTTTGTCATATAGGGAATAGTGGTGTTAACAAATGATTTGTACTGTTTTTGTAATGGTATGCCACTGGTTGGCTGTATAGACTCTAGTAACATGCCAGTACATTTATGTATAGATTTACAGGCAGCCAGTTGAAGATGACACGGCTGACTGGCATAGACTCAGTAATGTGTCCAGTTAGCAATTAAAAAGAGATGTACACAAAGTTGAAGCACTGCACAAGTCTACCACCTAAAGCAATGAAATGTCTGGTCTGTGGCCTATACTTTTCATTACTAATGTGGTGTAGAGTATGAAGGAGAAAATCATGTCATCTCCAGAAAAAAGCTCACAGTATCATGCCTCCTGATATCCACTGATTGATCCCTTCTTTTTGATTCTACACATACTGTGTATTCCCCAGAAATCTCTCTGGGGATGGACAGTTTTTTTTCCAGCAAGTTAATTTTATTGAAAGAATACAATTGAAAAGAATGTATCAAAAGTGTTTAGAGCACAACAAATAGTTTGTAGCTTAAGGCCCCTTTCACACTACCACGACTTCAAAGTCACGCGATTTTGCCGCAATTTTACCGTGATTTCACGCCCGCGTTTTTGACGCAATTTTGCGGCAATTTCAGGGAGACTTGAGGTCTATGAATCTGAACTCATCAAAGTCTAACCAAAGTAGTGCAGGGACTACTTTGAAGTCGGCACGACTTGAAGTCGTACTAATATGAATAGTTGTCATTGGAAATCATGGGGAACAACTTGTCATGCTACTTTGCAGTTCCAAATCGTGGGACAAGTCGTACAAGTGTGAAAGGGGCTTAATATGCAGAAATTATATATAAGATAGAGAAACAATTGATTGAATGTAATTAATTATCATATTCATATAAAGACAATAATGTTTCAAACAGTATTAGGGTCCATGCACACTGGCTTAAAAATCGCTGCTTCTACAGAAGTTTTGTGTTCTGCCTGTAGAAGCAGCTCATCGTTTGACGACGGCAGTATGGCTCCCCTGTGCGAATCACCGTAGCTGTACAGGGGCCACTTTAAGGGGTATAGGGGGTGCGTGCATGCCCGCCGCGTCACTTAGGAGATGGTGCGCGTGCCCATCGGCTGCGATGTCCGCCAGGCACCAGCGATCACTCCTGACAGAGCCAGAACAGGGATCTGTGTGTGTATACACACAAATCCTGGTTCTGTCAGGGGAGTAGAGACAGATCGTGTGTTCGTAGTAAGTAGGAACAGCGATCGATCTCCTCCCCAGTCAGTCCCATCCCCTCACAGTTAGAACACACACTGAGGGAACACATTTAACCCCTTGATCGCCCCCTAGTGTTAACCCCTTCCCAGCCAGTGACATTTATACAGTAATCAGTGGCTATTTATAGCTCTGATCGCTGTATAAATGTCAGTGGTCCCAAAAAGGTGTTCTATCTGTCCACCGCAATGTCGCAGTCCTGCTAAAAAAATCGCTGATCACCGCCATTACTAGTAAAAAAAAAATAATAATAAAAATGCCATAAGTATATGCCCTATTTTGTAGACGCTATAACTTTTGCACAAACCAATCAATATACGTTTGTGATTTTTTTTTACAAAAAATATGTAGAAGAATACATATTGGCCTAAACTGATGAAGATTTGTTTTTTTTTGTTTTTTTTTAAATTGGCATATTTATTATAGCAAAAAGTAAAAAATATTGTGTTTTTTTCAAAATTGTTGCTTTTTTTTTTGTTTATAGTGCAAAAAATAAAAACCGCAGAGGTGTTAAAATACCACCAAAAGAAAGCTCTATTTGTGGGGAAAAAAGGACATAAATTTTGTTTGGGTACAGCGTTGCATGACCGCGCAATTGTCAGTTAAAGCGACGCAGTGACGTATTCCAAAAAAAGGCCTGGTCAGGAAGGGGGCAAATACTTCCGGGGCTGAAGTGATTAAACTCATCTAAACTTTCTTCATAAAATGCTCTATAAAGGGCGTTTTTTTTCTGGCAAGGGAAATGGCATTTTTTTAAGCCCAGTGTGCATGGAGCCTTAGACCCCTCTACACTCTGCTAAGCGCCTGAAAACTGCCTCCCATTCATTCTAGTGTGACTTTTCACACTCGGGCGATGCGCTTGCGGGACATTATAAAAAGTCCTGCAAGCAGCATCTTTAGGACGAGTTGGGAGCGCTGTATAAAGAGCTCCCAAAATGTCCCTGCCCATTGGAATGAATGGGCAGCGCTTTCAAAGCGCCTTAAAAGTACGTTGAAAGCGACGCAAAACTGGAGTTTTTAATCCTTTTTTGGGGATAAAGGCTCCCCGCTAGTGGCCGAAAAGTGTTGCAAATGCGCCGCTTAAACAGCGCTAAAGTGCCACTAAAACGTTCGCCACTTTAGCGCTGACGGCAGGCGCTCTCAGTGTGAAAGGGGTCCTATAGTTAGGAAGAACAGTTAGCACAAGAGTAGTACGTTTTAATTGTGAAAGAAGATGAGAAAAATTCTGTATGATGCAAACTGTACGTCCCGTATCTTACAAAAAAAATATAGCAGTGGTATCAGTGACAAGGCTACTTTCTGACTGACAAATACAGCATGAAATGAATTTTATTTAAGACAGCAAGGAAAGGAAATTAAGTTTGTAGCTAATGTTTGGCAGTTACTATTCTGGGTACGATTAGGAATTTTCAATTCACATTCTAGACACAATGAGGACAGGACTCATCATAATAAAAGGAATATTTGTGATAAATTGAAAAAGAATACTTGAAAAGAAAAAGATTGAGCAGTTTGGAGATTAGCCAGGGGACAAATGTAACCAAAAGAGCCCTGCCCTGTAAATCTCCAAAACAATTATCCAAATTGGTTGACATGAACCATCTATGAAGGGGCTTGTAAGTATTTTTCAGAGAGAACTCCCAGTCTTCAGACAAAATGTTGTTTTAGGGCACTTTCACATTGCCGCAGTGCAGCGTACCCACGGTTTTCATGCAGGTTACTTACACTTTTCCATAGACTTCTATTAGATTGGGCGTTTTTGGTGTGTTTTCTTAAAGCACACTAAAAGTCCTTGTATGTTGCATCTTTGGTATGCTTTCAGAAAATGCACAAAAAACGCCCAAACTAATAGAAGTTTAAGGGCTGCTTCACACCACAATTCTTGCGTTCCAAATGCATTTCTGCATGCGCGTTTTTAATACATTTCGGTGAATTTTTTGTCATGTTTTTTCCCCTTTTTTTTCTTTATCTCAATTGAGGACATGTGCGTACCGGTGCATTTTTTATGCGTTTTGCTGCATTGCAAATGTGTTCCACACAGAAAAATACAACATGTTTTACTTTTGTTGACTGTACTGGAACACACCGCTTTGGTGTAAACTAGGGCCATTGGAATACATTTTAGTCCATGCGGTTTTGATATAGAGAGAAAATGCAGCGGACTGCATCTGGTGTGCCTCTAAAACCATGGGTACACTGCTTGTCTGAAAGTGCTCTTAGTGTGGAAGAAACCCATTTACTCCTTTTCTGAACAATGACGTTGATGAGAAATATTACTATATTCTATGTTATATTAGTAGAATACATTTTTATTTTTATTTTATTACATTTTATTTTAACAGAGCTGTATTCTTTCCATTATTCAATATTCTATTTATCTCCTTAATTGTTTACTGGTGTAAATAGGCTGTTCACTTTGCAAAGGAATTTTTCCCTTAGCTTAGTAAATGTGGTGGAAATTAATTTTGTAAAGAATACCAAACCATGTGCAAGAAAAATATATATTTTGCCTGCACATGATTGGATGATGGAATGATGATGATGATGATTGGCAGAGTTTCAGCTCATTCTCCAAGCTAAGAGAAAGTTTCCAGTGCAAATTCACCAAATTGACTATTTGCCTTTAGTTATCAATCACAAAGTGTGGAGTTTTGTTGTATAAAAATATATCTGCAAAACTTTACCTTAGACTTGAAAGCTCTTTGGTCTGCATGATCTCCAAGAATCTCTGGGACTTTCCACAAATCTGTATTTCACAGCTAAAGGGAAAATATCTATTAGGTATACAATAAATAATTTCAGTTTTAGATTTCTAAGTAACCTAGAACACTATGTAGATTTTTCCAAAAGTTAATAGAATTTACAAAAGTTAGTTGGTTAATACATGTAGAAAGCACTGTATCCTGAGAATAGTTATACTAAAAATGAGAAATAAGCTTGTATCTGATGCTTAATAGATATGCAGTCTGGTATATGCATACAGTATGTGCTTGTTATTTCTCGCCTTGACTATTGCAACCCCCTCACATAGGCTTACCTCTACACAGGCTATCCCTCCTTCAGTCTTTTATGAATGCTGCTGCTAGACTCATCCACCTTACCAACAGCTTAGTGTCCTCTACCCCTCTCTGCCAATCCCCCACTGGCTTCCCAATGCCCAACAAATAAAATTCAAAATACTAACAACATGATACATTCTCTAGCTCCCTTGTCTCCTCCTCCCATGCCTGTCTCCAGGACTTCTCCAGAGCCTCTCCCATCCTCTGAAACTCCGTACTCCAATCTGTCCAACTGTCTCCTACTTTTTCCACTGTTATGCCGTGTACACACGATCGGTTTTACAGATGAAAACAGTCCGATGGACTTTTCTCATCGGACAAACCAATCGTGTATGGGGCCCATCACCGATAGCAAATTACTATCGTCTGTGTGGAACTCCAATCGGACAAAAAACCCAGGCATGCACAGAATCAAGTCGACGCATGCTCAGAAGCATTGAACTTCATTTTTCTCGGCTTGTCGGAGTGTTTTACGTCACAGCGTTTGGGACGGTCGGATTTTTGACTGATGGTGTGTAGGCAAGACTGATGGAAGTCAGCTTCATCGGATTTCCGATGGAAAAATCCATCGGATTAGAATCCATAGGATATCAGATCGTGTGTACAGGGCTTTAGGCAAACTTATATCCCACCTTCTTCTAACAACTGAATCTTTAATTTCCCCCCATCAGCTCCCATCACGTTTAAAGTGCTGGGCAAACTGTTGGTGCTATATAAATCTAGTATAATAATAATATGTGCTGACAATGTAAAGGCCCATGCAATTGGAGAGAAATGGATTGTATTGTTAAGGTTTGTCCTTATATTACATAGTTTTAAATGAGATTGTACAATTAGATTGTGGTGTGTATGGCCTCCCTTACACATCCTCAGTATTGTTTTCCTGCCTTGATTAATAAGCTTTATGGTGCTAATAATGTAATGTTTTTCAAAGATTTACTGACTCCCGGAGCTCTTGTTTTTTAAAAGCTTACATGTAGTCTTCTCAGTATATTTCAGTACAAGCCTGGCGAACACAGTGATCTGCATTTGACCTTTCCCTAAAACAACAGACTTTATTTAGGTTTGGTATTCCGTACACAGCAAATGACACCGGTTCTATTGGAAGTAATTAGCTACACCTACAATTATAAATGTCAAAGCTGTCGCAGTCAGCTTCCAGCCATCGGTATACACAATGACAACAGAAGAGCTTGCTTTACTAGAAAGCCTTATGTCAAGGTTTTAATTGGCACCTGTAGCAGAGTGATAGTTTTGCAATTTTAGCTGGCAATATGTGGGTGTCAGAAAAATGCTGTACATGTGTGCATTTATGTCTCTTTTGCATTCAGAGGGAAATTTATAACCTATTAAATGTAATTTTAGATGAACGGGTCTGTCTGATAAATATAAAATGATTTTAAATGATGACAAACTGCACTTCATTATTTTTTTATTCTCCCAAATTCTTTAGAAGATTATGGACAGAAGGCACTTGGTGGCCTGGTGCACTGCAACAATGCTTGAGGCTGGGTTCACACTGAGGAACGGAGCGGCTCACAGCAGGGGTCTGGTGCGTCTTCATTCACCGTCTCAGGTCAGATTTCAGCCTGAATTTTTGGGCTGAATTCCGACCTGAAATGGAACAGAAAACGCACAGGACTCCTGTACAATTCGCACCGGAGCCGCTCTGGAGATGTGTGAACCGGCTCCATAGAGCGCCGGGCACAATCTCTTGAAATGCGGATTGGATTTGGAGAAATCCACATCCAATTCGCACTGGTGTGAACCCAGCCTCAATGAAAAACTACAAGCCCTGAGAATATGGGGGGTTGCTTACTGATTGTAAAGTGTGTGTGTACCAATTCTTTTTGTTTTGGATAGAAAGGGCAAGGATTAGAAACTCTATAACGTTTTTTAAACTGTCTGTACCCAGATTGGGGACATTCATTCACCCTATTTGTCCTGGTAGTTATTGTCATTGAGTGCAAAAAAGTAAAATATAAATGCGCAACCTTAAATACAAAGCAATCACAGTGCTAATAAATTCATATATATATACACACACACGTGTAAAAAGCTGAAACAAAGTTCTGTGCTGGAAAAATTAATAATAATGTCCTGTGTGCAAGTGCCACTGGTGAAAAAACTTTTGTTTTAAAAAGCAAAATGAATATATGTAAGGAAAATTCCCATAGGATTAGTTCATAAGCCAAACGAACAACCAAATCTGATGGTCTAGGGGTAGTAAAACTCTTCAAGACAGCTGTAGGCAGAAATCCACATCCCACTTGTTCAGGTAAGAAATGGAAGAAATAGCAGCTTACCGGATCAGATGGATCTCTGTTACGGAGATCTATGGGGGCACAAGCTCATATAGTAATCCCACAGGCAGTCCGTGAAGGAACACCAGAATCAGATGGTGTCTCACTCCTCACCGATTCTTCCCAAAAGTAAAATCCCTCCAGGTGTCAGCTGGTACAAAGTTGCTCATGCAGCACGATAATTGATAAAATGAAAGAAGAAGAAAAATAAAAACCTCATGGTGCAGTACTTTTTAAAAAAAAGGTAAGATACCCTTTATTGATCCTGGGTAAAAAATGACATCAAATGGGTTTCATAGAAGTGAGCGGCAAACTCAAAAACGAAACAGTACTTTCAGCTGCGGTCTGTACCGATCAGCTGTAGCGTAGTGATGTCACGATCAAACAACTCCACCCGACGCTGCGTTTCGTCGTAAGAGGCGTCCACTGGGAAAGGAGCCTCCTTTCCCAGTGGACGCCTCTTACGACGAAATGCAGCGTCGGGTGGAGCTGTTCGATCGTGACGTCACTACGCTACAGCTGATCGGTACAGACCGCAGCTGAAAGTACTGTTTCGTTTTTGAGTTTGCCGCTCACTTCTATGAAACCCATTTGATGTCATTTTTTACCCAGGATCAATAAAGGGTATCTTACCTTTTTTTTTTTAAAGTACTGCACCATGAGGTTTTTATTTTTCTTCTTCTTTCATTTTATCAATTATTGTGCTGCATGATCAACTTTGTACCAGCTGACACCTGGAGGGATTTTACTTTTGGGAAGAATCGGTGAGGAGTGAGACACATTCTGATTCTGGTGTTCCTTCGCGGACTGCCTGTGGGATTACTATATGAGCTTGAGCCCCCATATATCTCCGTAACAGAGATCCATCTGATCCGGTAAGCTGCTATTTCTTCCATTTCTTACCTGAACAAGTGGGATATGGATTTCTGCCTACAGCTGTCTTGAAGAGTTTTACTACCCCTAGACCATCAGATTTGGTTGTTTGTTTGGCTTATGAACTAATCCTATGGGAATTTTCCTTACATGTATTCATTTTGCTTTTTAAAACAAAAGTTTTTTCACCAGTGGCACTTGCACACAGGACATTATTATTAATTTTTCCAGCACAGAACTTTGTTTCAGTTTTTTACACGTGTGTGGGTATATATATGAATTTATTAGCACTGTGATTGCTTTGTATTTAAGGTTGCGCATTTATATTTAACTTTTTTGCACATATTTATTTAGCGGTTATTCTAGCTATCTTTATTTGCAGCACCTATTAATTTATTATTTCATACAAGATTATCACTATTTTTATATAGATAATAGTTCACTGTTTATTAATCACCATCATTTTAAAGGTTAGTGCGGATTATTTATGCTTTTTTAGTTATTGTCATTGAGACAGAAAGTGATGAGAAATCATAATTTTTAAGTTTAGACCAACGTTTCTCAACTGGGGTTCTGCGGAACCCTGGGGTGCCGCAAAGAGTCCTCATGGATTCCGCGGCAAAATGACCCAAAGAATTCCTCAACTTAGGCAGGCATCTATTTAAACATTCTTCTTGCCACTTGGTTAAGCCTTTTTTTAATACAGTCTTCCCGGTCCACTGTCAAGCTTGCCATTTTGCTGCCAGAGGCACTTGGAAACCTGTGTGGGCCTCCCGACCGTGTCCTGCCAACTGATGACAGGTCATGCACAGCTTTCTGGAAAGAGCTCTAGTGATCTGTGCCTTGGCGCGCTTTTTTCGCAGAAGCTAGGGAGGCGCATGCAGGTGTGTGAGGAGAGGTGGGAAAACACAGGCAGGAGGCTGTTTAGCGGGCTGTACATGAGCTCCTCTGCAGTGGCGTATCCAGGGTATGGCACTCCATGGCAAGTGCCATGGGCGCCCTGCGGGGGGGGGGGGCGGCAAAATAAACGAAACAAAAAAAATCCCTCCCGCACCTGTCCTCCTGCGGGCCGCCTTCCACACTATAGCCTCCGTCTGCGGCATGGCACTTCACTTGTAAGTACTCTGGGCTGGATGGCAGTGTGTGGGAGACGGAGTGACAGGCGTGGGCGCCCCCATGCTTGTAGATGAGTGGGACCGTCCACTCCATCTCCAGACCGTCATTCGGCTAACTGGCGGAGGCAGAGCTTTCCTCCTCTGCACTATCTTCTCCCTGAGCGCGAGCGGGTCGGTGACGTCACGTGAGGTGAGGTCGCCGTCGCTGAGGAGGAGAACAGAACCTGAACTGACAAGTTGGTTTTAGACAAATTGGACTCTGGAACCCGAACCCCCAAGCCAGGCAGCAACTGCGGCAGGTACTATAGTCACAAGTCAGTCACAGTGTAATTTGTGAATAAAGCATTTTTTTTATTAGAAAAAAGTTTTCACTGTGCATATAATGACCCCATGTATGAATCTCTGTCTCTGACATAAATAAGATGAGCAATGTCTCCTTCATATGGGTAACTTAACCCTTTACTAAAAGTAAACTGCAAGTCAGTCAGTGTTAATGATGTGTGCCAGGCCAGCCCAACTGCCAAGCAGCCAATCAAGTATACTGTAGTGCCTGCTTGCTCAATATGGATTAAATAAATTGTAATTATGCATAGCCATAATTATCATAAATAAAGTGATTTGTGCAAGTAGTACCTGCTGTTGCACAAATCACTTTATTCATGATATCTATGGCTATGTATAATTACAATTTATTTAATCCATATTGAGCAATCACTATATTTGATTGGCTGCTTGCTTCTGTTTGGGCCTGTGCCTGGCACATGATGACTTAGGCTGGTTTCACACTGGGGCGGTGGGGGCGGTGGCGGTATAGCGCCGCTATTTTTAGCGGCGCTATAACGTCGGTATTGTTGAGCTATTCGGCCGCTAGCGTTGCGGTTTTAACCCCCGCTAGCGGCCAATAAAGGGTTAATACTACCCGCAAACCGCGGCTACAGCCGCGGTTTGCGGGCGGTATTACCGTGGTATCCCATGCATTTCAATGGGAAGGAGCGGTGGAGGAGCGGTAAACACACCGCTCCTCTCACCGCTCCAAAGATGCGGCTAGCAGGACTTTTTTTACCGTCCTGCTAGCGCACCGCTCCAGTGTGAAAGCCCTCAGGGCTTTCACATTGGAGAGAAAGGAGCCGCTGTTTAGGCTCGGTTTGCAGGCGCTATTTTTAGCTAAATAGCGCCTGCAAACCGCCCCAGTGTGAAAGGGGCCTTAGGCTATTTTCACACTGGGGCGTTGCGCCCTCGGCGGTAAAGCACTGTCGCTAGCGGGACACCTCAAAGATGCGGCTGCCAGGACTTTTTTGAGCGTCCTGCCAGCGCACCGCTAGCGACCCAAAAAGGGTTAAAACCGCCCGCAAAGCGCCACTGCAGCGGCGCTTTTCTGGCGGTTCGGCGGCGCTGCCCATTGATTTTAATGGGCAGGGGCGCTTTAGAAGCAGTGTGTACACCGTTCCTACAGCGCCTCAAAGATGCGGCTAGCAGGACTTTTTTGAGCATCCTGCCAGCGCACCGCTCCAGTGTGAAAGCCCTTGGGCTTTCACATTGGAGTGGGAAAAGAGGCTCTTTCAGGGCGCTTTGCAGGCGCAATTTTGTAGCGCTGTAGCACCTGCAAAGCACCTCAGTGTGAAAGCAGCCTAAGACCCCTTTCTCACTAAGGCGCTTTGCAGTCGCTATAACGCTAAAAATAGCGCCTGCAAAGCGCCTTGAAAGAGCGGCTCCATTCACTCCAGTGTGAAAGCCCCGAGGGCTTTCACACTGGAGCGGTGCGCTAGCAGGACATTAAAAAATGTCCTGCAAGCAGCATCTTTGAGGCGCTGTAGGAGTGGCTCCTAAAGCGCCCCTGCCCATTGAAATCAAAGCGGCGCTTTGCGGGCGTTTTTTTTAACCTTTTCTCGGCCGCTAGCAGAGGTTAAAAGAGCCCCGCTAGTGGCTGAATAGCGCCGCGAAAACAACGGTAAACGACGCCCCCCCCCCACCGCCCCAGTGTAAAAGAGGCCTTAAAGTCAACATCATGTGCGATTGTGCGTGTGTGCTAAGCAGACAGGGCCGCTGGTTATCCTACTCCCTCTCTCCCTCTGTACAGTGTCAGAGGCGCTGGCGCAGCAGTGGCGGAGGACTGTATCCATTATGAGGAAACATCCCCTGCAGCGCTGCGTGTCCCTGATCATCACAGTGCCACTGCCAGTGAGTGTGACCTGTCTCTGTACCACTGCACACAGTCACTGTCTCTGATGTTCCGTTCCACTCTGCCTTTCTGCCCAGTGCTGTGCCCGTACATCTCATGATCCGCCCCCATGGAGGCCGCTCTCTGTCTCTTTCCCTCCTGCTAAGTGCCCATACATCACACGATTCCTCCGCATTTATGGGTGCTGATGTTACTGCATTTATGGGTGCTTATATTACTGCATTTATGGGTGCTGCTAAGGCCGCATTTATGGGTGCTGGTAAGGCCGCATTTATGGGTGCTGATGTTACTACATTTATGGGTGCTGATATTACTGAAATTATGGGTGCTGGTAAGGCTGCATTTATGGGTGCTGGTAAGGCTGCATTTATGGGTGCTGGTAAAGCTGCATTTATGGGTGCTGGTAAGGCTGCATTTATGGGTGCTGGTAAGGTCGCAATTATGGGTGCTGGTAAGGCCGCAATTATGGGTGCGGATATTACTGCATTTCTGGGTGCGGGTAAGGCCGCATTTATGGGTGCTGATGTTATTGCATTCATGGGTGCTGCTAAGGCCGCATTTATGGGTGCTGCTAAGGCCGCATTTATGGGTGCTGATGTTACTGCATTTATGGGTGCTGGTAAGGCCGCATTTATGGGTGCTGATGTTATTGCATTTATGGGTGCTGATGTTACTGCATTTATGGGTGCTGCTAAGGCCGCATTTATGGGTGCTGCTAAGGCCGCATTTATGGGTGCTGATGTTACTGCATTTATGGGTGCTGATATTACTGCATTTATGGGTGCTGATATTACCGCTTTTATGGGTGCTGAATCTTACTGCAATTATGGGTGCTGATGTTACTGCATTTATGGGTGCTGATATTACTGCAATTATGGGTGCTGATATTACTGCAATTATGGGTGCTGGTAAGGACGCATTTATGTTTTGACAAAGGCGCAGTTTCAGTGCTTGCCATAGGCGCTATTTTCACTAGATACGCCTCTGCTCCTCTGAGCTCTGAGAGGTACAGCAATTCTTGTGATTGTAGTAATTCCTACCAATCATCATGCCTGCAATTAAACCTATCAGTGTGAAGAGGCAATATGTCACTTTTTCACTGCCTGTTTTCACCCCTTAAATGCAGCATTACTATGCCCCAACTGCATTCAAGATACACAGTTGTGGGTCACTTGCAGCGCAACCCCATTTACCTGGCGGTATACTTCCAGCCACAGCATGTGTACACCCCCAGTTGCTGCCTCTGAAGCTAGCTAAAGTGGGAGCAGTTGGGGGTGGTAAAAGCAGCTCAACTGTGTGGTTTTACCAACCTCTAACTTCACATGTAAACGAGGCCTTGGTTCACGTCTGTGCTGCTGCTCCTTATAATGGGTTACCCTACCTGCAGAAATGTAGGGAAGGAGATCCCTGGCCTTTTTTTTTTTATCGCACTGCACCAAACACACATTGTGTTTTCCAATGTATGGGGTACTATTAATAATTAATGGCACCACTGCACATCTGCTACAGAGCCACACATTTGTCTGCTTGTCAGGAACGAGCGTGATTTTGCGCAGGTTCAGTGACACACAGACTGGGGTGCCTCGAGACTGAAAATACTTTTCAAGGGCGCCTCGACTGAAAAAATGTTGAGAAACACTGGTTTACCCCTACTACCTCTCATTTCTTTCTTCCCTATCTATTTTTTCTCCTACCTAAGATTACTTTTTCTTTTATCGACTTTTTCCCCCTATTCTCTCTCTCCTCTTTCAATTTACTATATAGTTCCGGCTGCAGAACTTTTGTTTCCTCGGTTATAATTATACCAATGGTACATAGTTCCAATATGTAGTATAAGATTTTAAAATCTATAATAAATTATTTCATTTTTTTTCTTTTATATTTAAAAACTATACTCTTGATAATAATTAGGACCTTTTTTTTTATATGAAGTCATCTTATATTAACCTGGTCTAAGTTGGTTTTATCCTTTCTTGTACAATGTATGATGTAATCTTTTGAGTAGTTAGATCTATGCTAAATATGTTTTTGTTAAACTACTTTTAGTTTATGTTGGGACTACAACTCAGCATTATTACATATACAGTATGTGATCTTTTCTTTTGCTGCCACCATATGTACTTATGTATGCTAATTGTTAAAATTCAACAAACAAATTTGACAAGAGAAACACTGGTTTAGACTATAACAAAAGTTGATGGTGAACTGTACAATGGTGGCAACTGTTCCTAGGACAACCGTCTAAGGAGAAAAATTCCCCTTACTTTAGGGAAGTTTTCTCTCAATTCCTGTTGTGTCTTTAGAAATTAAGGGAAATCTTCCCTGTGTGTCACAGAAAGCAAAACATAACCTGACAAGGATTTTAACTGTTCCCCACTCTATCCAATATTGGCCATAGATACGCTTTGAGGCTTAAATGTCAATTTTGACTGGGCTGGGCCTTTAAAGGGACGGTGAGTATGAGACTTCCTAGAAAATGATTGTAGTCCTACAAAATAGGAGTCTCCGACTTTAGGATAAAATACCCTTTTTCAACGGGAAACACTAATGTGGAGGTGTCTCTTTTTAATAGTAATTAACTTTAATAGCTTGAAAATTTGAATTTTGGGAAAAATAAAGGAGAGATATCTATAGTCCGAGACTGTGATTGCCAGAGGGTGACAGGTATGGAGATATAGCGATGTCATACCTTGGAGTTTTGTGATCACTATGCTTTTTTTCTATTTTACTGAATAGCAAGAACTCATTAACACTGGAAAAAAGTGACTTTTGCTTCAGTTTCTAGTGCAGGCAAAATACATGCATACATATTTGGATTTAAATGGGGTCCATTTCCGTCAGTGAGTGCATTGCAACATTTTGGGTGCATTTTACAGCATTTTTCCCTCAATTTCAATTCAGATGCAAAAAGTGACTGAAACCCATATCCACACATGGCCACCATTCAAAGTACAAAGTCAAGCTTAGAAAATTTTATTTTGCCCAAAGAGTAGTTGATGCTTTGAACTGACTTCTGACAAAGGTAGTAAGTAATTTAACAATAAACATAGCTCTATACTCTTACTTTTTTTTAAAGTAAGGCCCGGTTCACATGATGAGTCGCGTCCCGCTCTGTTGAATGGAACCGTCCTAATAGGAGCGACTCAGGTCGCTCCGACTTAGAAAAAGGTTCCTGTACTACTTTTGGGGGCGACTCGGGACGACTTGCATTGACTTCTATACAGAAGTCATTATGCAAATTGCCTGAACCGGGCCTCTCAAGTCGTCTTGAGATCGCGTCGCCGAGTCACCCCCAAAGTCGTGCCGCCCCTGTGTGAACCGGGCCTTAGGCTTGGTGGACTACTTGTTCTTTTTCTGCCATTGCTCTTCTATGTTTCTATATCAATGTAATCAGTGTAATAATACTTGCTTTGTGGATGAGCCCTAAAAGGTTTGTGTATAGTTGTCAATACTGCAGTGAAGATTCAGGTAATGTTATAATGCTTACAGACAAACCCAAGCCTGATATCTCAGTAGAGGGCAGAATCACGTACTGGCTTCTAGAGACTACAGTAACAAGAGATTCACCTGCCCCCCCCTTGCTCCTCCAGCCTTTCAATGTAATTCTTGTGTAGTGCATTGGCCTAATAAGGAAATGCACGCTTTAACCTGACCTTTATATTCTGACCTTCTGGGCTATATATATATATATTTATTACCATATTGCCAGTGTTCTTTTTTGCTGTGTCATCAAAATAATCTAATTAAGGACACACATTTACTGTAACAGGTGGCGCCTGTGGAAGATGCAAAGAGAACTCATTACTAACTTAGTAAGAATTGATCAGTGAGAGTGTTGGGAATCATTTTCTGAAAATAAATAAAGATCAAAGACGAAGAAAACACAAATAACCTACATAAAAGTGCATTAGAATAAAAAAGTTGTTTATAGAGATTGAAGTGGTAAAGGTTCGTGTTTTTTTTTTTATTTTTTTTATAACAAACCTCCACTGTTCAGTTCGTTTTGCACAGAGTGGCCCCGATCCACCAGTTCTGGGATCCCACGGTGGCTCTCGCTGCTCCTCCCTGCATTAGATAGCCCCCTCTGGGGAGCTCTCTCCTGAGGGGGTTACCTTGCGGGCGTGCTCCTGAGTCATACACTCGGCGTCCGTAGACGCCGAGTGTATGACTCGGCCCCGCCCCCCGGCACCCGCGCCATTGGATTTGATTGACAGTAGCAGGAGCCAATGGCTGTGCTGCTATCAATCTATCCAATCAAAGCCGGGACTCCGTGGAGAGAATTTTTTCTTTATGGACATTACACCATAACAATACCTAATTCACTACAATGATAGAATCGTGTACATTTTGGTAGCAAACATCTGAGTTACAATACCTGCTTATCATATATGCATAGTCTACACTTATGACCCATACACACAATCCAAAAATCGGACGAAATATACCGCTTTCCAAGCGATCGTGCAATAATCTGAACATTAGTACAGAGCTTTTGAGAGCCGATCACGACAGTTCATCTGATATTATCCGATCGGACATGCACGAAAATGTTTCTCTTATGATACCAGATCGTACGATTTTCGTTTAATCAATACAGTTGTCGTTGAAAATACATTACAAATACACTACAACACATTACATCACTTCCGATCTTTTATTCTGTCATACGAGAATTTTCGTAACTTTAGTAACCTCTTAATTTTTGATATGTGACTAGTATGCAAGAAAAAAACAGATGACCTGTCATTCAATTTTCGGATCGTGTGTACGGGGCTTTAGTGTCTCTATTCTGCTCCTAACTTAATGAAAGTCTGTGAGCAACTCGAATTAAAGAGTTTCATCAAATGCTGCAAGAGTGATTGATATCTTGCCAGTCTGGAATAAAACAGTTATTCAATGAGGAGGTAGGGTTCTTGGTTGTGTTGGTTGTTCTGACTGCCCTCTAGTGGTCAAAATCTAAGAAATCTAAAAATATGACACAAAGACCTTGTAAAAATCTGAAAACCATGTTAAATTATCTACAGGTAACTCATACAGTATCCGTTACTACATATGTATGATAGTGTTATATAGAAAAGTTGAATTTTTTTTTTTTATAAGTTCACTTTAAGAATGTTAGACACAATGAATGTCATTAAGCAATTTTCATGTCTTCTTATATTACCATTTCTGTTTAAATACTACATGCACACATTTGTACTACACAATTTGGCTTGCTTTTTATTACTGGAGAAGTTCATCAAATTAAGAGAAGGGCATTTTTCTGTGCATTTCAAACTGCCGGCACATTTATTTTTGCATTTAGCTATCACTAATTACCGTGAAAGGTGATTTGAAGTTGGGAAGATTGACTTTGTACAATCACACAGCATCTGCCAAATTAACTTATACCACCCAGAGGATTTAAAATAAATATATAAAAGCAGATTAGCTGTTTATATCTACACATTTTAATCTTTCACATTTCCAGCCAAGAAGTTTGCCACTCAGGATAATTATAGGAATGTATTTTTTCTACTATCAAATGTGTTTTGATTAAACACATTCTGTATATATTCCTAATTATCTTAAAACCAATGATGAATATCCTCTTGGATCCAAACTGCAATGGTGTAAAGCAAACCATAGATCTTAGAGTTACCCTTCTCTAAATCATGGGTTCCTAATACATATTAATAAAATGACGTCTACATAAACACCATAAATGCACAGAAGTCTAATATGCTTTCAGACTTCTTGTAATGTACTGGCATGCATCTTCAAATTAGCTTTTATGATTACAATCAGCCAAAGACATGGCTTCAAGGTTATCAGAAAAGGCTATTTTAAATTGCCCATATACAGTACATCATTATCCTTGACTTTTACTTTTCTAACCTGGAGAACTGATATGTAGGGGAAAATCCTTATATTGAATATTTATTAATAGTTATTGTACAGATAATTGTGTGACTGATGAAGAGGGCACACCGGAGGATTGCACAAGGTTGACTTTTAGACTAAAATCTGCAACTTCCTCACCGATCTGATAAAAATAAAGCTGACATCAGATAGCACAGAGGTCAATGGAGAAGAGACCTGTTTTGTCAAATATGACTTTCCCTATCCCAAACAAAAAACCCACTACTATTAGCATTTTATTTGACAGGTATAGACTGCTTCTGAGTTGGCACCGACATCTTAATTGAAGATTTTAGCAACTTCACCGTCTGCAGAAAAAAATCCTGATATGTCATTATACACAGAAACAGTGTAACTTTTCAAAAAAACCTTTACCATTTATGAAATGGTATGTATGAAATCATACTACAGTATGTTTGCAGCGTCTACAGCAGCAATACAAAATCAAAGTGCATATTTAAAAAATACATCCATTGGAGAAATACAAAATCATAAATGTCCAATCAATGTGATATGAAAAAGTGCAAATGGTGATCAAGCTAAATAAATAAATATATTCACAATAATAAAGAGATGCAAAACAAAAGTCTCTATAGTATAACTCATCCAAGTTCAAGAAGTCAAAAAAGGTGTTGTGACATCCACCACCATATCCAATGGAGAACCGAACTTCCAATGTATGACTACACAGCACCATCTAATGAATTTCACACTCACCAGTAACAGTGGCTGCGAAATGCGCAGCAACAACAGCCTGATAGCTCAGAGCAGCTCATTCTTTCCTTGTCATCCATGGCCAAAGCTGTATCTTGGCCTAGGCCAACAAGGCCCAGGCCTAGGGCAGCACTTTGCAGGGGGGCAGCATGAAAAGAGTCCCCGTCTGAGAAATTTGTGCTTAAAGTAGAACTATAGACAATATTTTTTTTCCATTTTGGATAGCGTAAGGGATGGTTATAACCCCTGTTAATTTTTTTTTTGCCATCCGTTCATTTCCCTTCATTTCCTGCCCCCTAGCCAAACAGGAAGTGAGAGGAAATCTCTGCAGATTAAGGGAATCACCCCCCAAGGCCCTCAGAATTGGTGTCCCCACTGGAAAATTTCAGGGCAGGTCTTCAACAGGAAGGGGTGTGACCTTGACAGGAAAGGGTGGATCATATTTAAATTAGGGGTTGCACGTGTTTAGTCAGGCCTAGGGCAGCACAAAACCTAAATACACCACTGTCTATGGCACAGCCTCTGTTCAGTAGAGCTGTGTCTCCTCTCTCCTCACCAACACAGCTCGCAAACTGGGTGGACAAAACAGGTCCATAATGTAGTATTTTTATTATAAAAGCCACAAATACCATAAAAAAACATCAGAAACTCTTCAAAACTGCTGGGAAAACTTACATTTGGAGCTGCTGCTTGGGTCTCGTTGCAGCGGCATGACGTCAGCACACAGACTCTTGTAGAGTCAGCCAGTTTGTGAGCCAGCAGCAAAACCCCAATTTCCACAGAGCAGCTGCAGTACAGCACAATTATTCTATCTAGTCATGGAACTAACTTTTGCATGTACAGAAATTGTGCAGCCTATTCAATGTGATTATACATGATTTTCAAAAAAGTATGTTTGACTATTGTAGAATACTAATATTATTGTCTTAGTTCAACTATGATCCTTAAATAGGCCTTCTGACACCAATGCTGGAGTTGGGTGCGGGTGCCTTTCCACCCGTGCATCCATGTGCATGCACACACAACTGGCCTTTGGCTACATGTTGGAGCATGTGCAAGTCATTTTGTGATGCCATGCTGACAATCATTGATGATCATTTATTGCAGTGGTCTCCAAAGTGTGGCCCTGGGGCCGGATGCGGCCCTAAACGTGCCTTTATTCAGCCCTTGAGGCAATATTCCTGCCACTAACACCGACAATGGGGCACTATGCCTTCCACTGACACCAACAATGGGGCATAATTCCTTCCAGCGACACCAGATCAGGCATTGTTTACTCCCACTGAGCACAGTTCGGCCCCCATAAAGTCTGAAGGACAGTAAACTGGCCCTTTCTTTAGAAAGTTTGGAGACCCCTGATTTATTGGATCATTTGACTACTAACAGAGTAGCAAGGTAGCAAGCTTGCCAGCAAGACTTACCTGAGCCGGTCTGATATACAGTTTGATTAGCCACTTGACCACCTCCTTCTACTTTATTCACTGCTGTAATACTAACAACTACTCAGTCATGCAACACTGTACCCAAATGAATTTTAGATAGATAGAGATGTCTTCCGGTGATATTTAATCACCACCGTTTTGTTTTTAGATTTTTAACTATATCAAGGAAAAAAGTTCAAAAATGTTAATAATATTTTTTTCATAAATGTATTCTACTAAATTTCTTTAGTAAAAAACAAAACAAATGTGTATATATTATTTACAGTGGAACTTTATGTACAAAACCAAAAAGGGCAAACACGCAGGATTTTTAAAGCAGAAGAGGCATGCTTTGTCTCTTCTGTATTAAAATGACCCACCATGCACAGTTCACTGCACAAATTCAGAAATGCTGAATCTGACTATACTGCCGCGCATGAGCGGCAGTGACGACTTAACGGCCTGGCCAATGAAAGCGGCTGGTGCTCGATACCCAAAAGCCAGCCGCTAGAAGATGTTAGGTGCCAGTGGGGAGCTCCAGGGGGCCACAACGCTGGAGCCGAGTTGAGTATAGTTTAACTTTAATATGTGAGAAAGTTATAGAGTCTACAAACTATGGTATATACACCAATCAGCTATAACTTTATGACCATTTACAGGTAAAGTAAGCAACATTGATTATCTTGTTGAAATGGAATCTAAAAATCAGTGGGATTTATTAGACAGCAAGGAAACGTTGTCCCATGCGTTGAGAGCAGAAAAAATGGGCATCACAGTTTGTTGTGTATGGGACTGCAGAGCCACAAACCTGCCTGATGAATGACAATTTATTTTATAACATGTGGATGGCTGGCTGCATGTGTGTCACTTGTAGGTGGTGTGCAGCATGGTGCGGTGGCAATAATTTATGTGCAATAAAGAACTACGGTAAACAAAAAGAAATATTGAAATATGAAGAAACAGTTCACAACAAAACCCAGAGGGAGGACCGCCCAACTGGGTGCACTAACCATTTTCAGCAATATGAATGGAGTGATGCTCATCCAGACTGACTGTGCTTGTAAAGAGGGCAGAATGCGGCCTGGCCGCCTCGTGCCCAATCGGGAAGATGGAGTCGCAGACCCTATGCTCTCCCTCTTCATCAGGGACCTTTCCCTATCGCTAACACTGTCCCTAACAGGCACGGTACCTTTCTCTACGCTGCCCACTTGCCAAATGCGCTTCAAATCCAAGAGCCAGGGCTTTAAATTGGTTCTGTCTTTCATGAGGATGTTACTTTGGCATCCTCATGAAACATAGTTGGTGACCAAATACACCCCTTCATGGAAACAGTATTTGCTGATGGCAGTAGCTTCTTTCAGCCGGATAATGCGCCTGCCACACTGTAAAAATGGCTGAGGAATACAACAAGTTGGTGTTGACTTGGCCTCTCAATTCGATTGAGCATCTGTGGGATGTGCTTGATAAACAAATCCAATCCATGGAGGCTCCACCTCGCAAGACTTAAAGGTTCTGCTACTGACAGCTTGGTGCCAGATACCACAGCATACCTTCAGAGGTCCAGTGGTGTCCATGCCTCAAGGGTCAGGGCTGTTTTGGCTACAAAAGGGAGACCTACTCAATATTTGGTGTATGGTCATAAAATTATGGCTGATCGGTGTATATTTAAAATGTATTAACCCTGACGTTCTGACGGCCTAGCTAATTTCTTGAGTCCCTAAAACGCCAGCACAGTACTAACACCCACAGAATGACCCATTCTGGAAAGTAGACACTTCAAAATATCTAGTAAGAAGCATGGCAAGTTTTTTGAAGCTGTATTTTTGCCACCATTTTTCAGAAAATGAAGAAAGTTGTAATTTTCACACACAGCATGGGCATACAATTACGCCCGACAACACATTCTTCTACTCCTCCCATGTATGGGGATACCAAATGTGTGAGACTTTTTTGCTGCTTAGATGCATAGAAGGGTCCAAAATTCAAAGAGCAGCTTCATACTTTCATAAATAATGCATTTGATTTCCTGACTACCTATTACATTTCTTGAGACAGAACAGGAGAAACACCTATAATGACTATAGAATCTTAAACATATTTATTTAGAGGCATGGGAAGTCTTTTGAAGATTACATTCTTTGACACAATTTTCTGGATTTTTTTTTTTACACACAGCTGTCGATTAATAATATACTAAACATACAAAGCACGAGCATATTTAAAATTACATCCCAAAACACTCTCTTCTATTCCTTCCAAGTATGGGGATACCACATATGTGAGACTTTTTTGCAGCCTAGCCACATAGAAAGGACTACAAATCCAAGGAGCACCTTCAAGCTTTGAAGAGAAGAATATGAGCAAAAAATATGGAAATTAACCGCTTACCGACCGCCACACGCCGATGTACGTCGGCAGAATGGCACGGCTGCGCATATGGGCGTACAGGTACGTCCCCTTTAAGATGCGACCCGGTCGGGAGCTCCGTGACCGCGCCCGCGGGACCCGCGGACCCGATCGCTGCCGGTGTCCCGCAATCGGGTCAAAGAGCTGAAGAACGGGGAGAGGTAAGTGTAAACAAACCTCTCCCCGTGCTTCCTAGTGAGAGTGTCACTGATCGTCTGTTCCCTGTCATAGGGAACGACAATCAGTGGCGTCATATGCCAAGCCACGCCCCCCTACAGTAAGAATCACACATTAGGTCACACTTAACCCCTTTAACGCCACCCTACAGGTTAACCCCTTCGCTGCCAGTGTAATTTTCAAATTAATCAGTGCATTTTTATAGCACTGATCGCTGTAAAAATGACAATGGTCCCAAAAATGTGTCAAAGTGTCCAATGTGTCCGCCATAATGTTGCAGTCACGAAAATCGCTGATCGCCGCCATTACTAGTAAAAAAAAAAAATATTAATAAAAATGCCATAAAACTACCCCCTATTTTGTAGACGCTATAACTTTTGCGCAAACCGATCAATAAACGCTTATTGCGATTTTTTTTACCAAAAATATGTAGAAGAATACGTATCGGCCTAAACTGAGGAAAAAAAAGTTTTTTTATATATTTTTTGGGGATATTTATTATAGCAAAAAGTAAAAAATATAGAATTTTTTTTCCAAATTTTCACTCTATTTTAGTTTATAGCCCAAAAAATAAAAACCGCAGGGGTGATCAAATACCACCAAAAGAAAGCTCTATTTGTGGGAAAAAAAGGACGCCAATTTTGTTTGGGAGCCATGTCGCACGACCGCGCAATTGTCAGTTAAAGCGACGCAGTGCCGAATCGCAAAAAGGGGCCTGGTCCTTTAGCTACAAAATGGTCCGGAGCTTAAGTGGTTAAATAAAAATGTACTTTTGTTACACAAAGTTGTTAAACAATAAGATATTTCTACCACACTTATGTGGTGGGGATACCACATATGTGAAACTTTTTCGGAGACTAGCTGCATAGAGGGGTTCAAAAACCAGGGAGCACCTTCAGGCGTGACCATATTTTGGAAAGTCTCTTCACCTCCTTGAGCAATGGGAGACAATATGATATAGATAAGTTCATCTCTTGTGATTCGACCTTTGTCACCTACCAGATTTCCTGTCCGTGCGGGCTCCAATATGTGGGGCGCACGACCAGGAAGTTGGGAATTAGAATTAACGAACAACTTAACAACATTAGGATTGGGTTTCCAAAACACAGTCTTTCTAACCATTTTAGAATCCACCACAATCAGGATCCTAGCGTGGCTTCTTCTTGTGGAATTGACAGAGTTGTTACCGCATTGGCGGGGAGGTAATATGAAACAAAAGATTTCAAAGAATGAAACAGAATGGATTTATAAACTTAAAACCTTACATCCTGCTGGTATTAATGTAGACATTGACTTAAATTGCTATATTTCTAATTATTAGGTTGTTTTACAGTGTTTTAATTCACTTTTTTCCCCTTAGTTTATGCCTTCTAATTGTAGAAATGTTTTGATATTCATACTATTTACCCACAAGATGGCGTCCCGTAGTAATGAGTAATCTCTCCTCTCTTGACATCATGTTTTTAATTAGAGAGATTTTTGGTAGTTATAACATGTCCATCCACAAGATGGTGTCCCGAAAGCTCCATACACACGATCTGACTTTTTGACAACAAACTTCAAAATGAGCAGGTTTTCAAAAAAATCTGACCGTGTGTACGCTCCATCGGACAAACTTTTTCGGTGTTCATCGGACAAAAGTTCGCTCTGCAAACGGACAAACTTTTCGGCAACAAAAGTCCTACGGTGCAAAGTCCTATCGTGTGTACAGAAATCCATCGGACTTTAGTCTGAAGTACAAACACGCATGCTCAGAAGCAAGGACCAGCCGGAAGAGTTCTGTCTTGTAAAACTAGCGTTAGTAATGGAGATATCACATTCGTGACGCGGCAAGGTATGAAATGTAGAAATGCAGCGCACATTCTCTTCTTCTTTAATAATGGGATAATAATAAAGCTGCTTTGCTCATGATACAGAGAAATGACAAACGTATTTACAAAGGATTTGTGTTCTAGTGAAAATGAAAATCGCGAATCAACACTGACCAAACTTCTACTAACTCGAGATTAGCAGAAGGAGCCCAAAGGGTGACGCCGGAGAATTGAACTTCCTCTTTTGAAGTGTCGTCAGTACATTGAAACGTCACTATGTTCGTGTTTTGTTGCCGAAAAAGTCCAAGCGTGTGCATGCTATGGGCTATCACCGCCAACTCCCTGCGGACAAAAATCCACGGAAAAGTTTGTTTGAAGTCCGACCGTGTGTACAAGGCTTTAGTAATGAGTAACTACTCCTCTCCGGACATTATGTTTTTAACTAGAGCCATTCTTGATAGTTATAATATGTCCATCCACAAGATGGCGTTTTTTTTATAAGAAGTAATTGTAGATAGCAATACTTTACACATCCACAAGATGGTGTCTCTACATTGGGCGAGTTTGGTCCTTTTTCTGTTGTAGTAATCGAGTCCACCATTAGAAGGTGTACTTATTACAGTCTTTTTGATGTAGTACAGTAACTTAGTCCACAATTAGAGGGTGCACCTGTGACGATACCTTTTTATAAATTTCAATATATTTTATATAGATTTTATAGTATTAATTTTTTGATTTAATATAAGTGCCATAATTTAGCTTATTGGGTTCTCAAACCATGTATTAACTTTTTGGCACAATATTCTAAACGATTACTAAGGATGGAAGTGGATTGGATATCCAATTTTCAGCTGTGTGTATATATATAAAGGAAATGACGCATCCGACCACATGACTCCTGATGATGTAAGACATTACTGATGATACGCGTCGAGTCGTAGGGCACATGATACGTCATTTCCGCTAGTTGGAACGCAGGTGGAATGCAAACGGCATACCTGCATGCTTTTTGATTCGAGCAACGTTTTTTATTATGTTTATGCCGATGATTCTTATGGAATAAAGGGATTTTTTATACTACGCAATGAGAAGCCCCTTTTTCTTGTTATCTTTTAAACATATGATCAATCTTTGGAGTATATCGGGCCGTAGATCAGTCTCCCTTTAGAAGACATACTTCCATTGGTATCTACGCTTGATCTGATCACCTGTAATGGGTGCCAATCTTGTTTGACCGATCATTGGAGCGTATTGGGCTGTGGACCAGTCTCCCTTCAAAAGGCACATTTCCATTGGTATCTGCGCTTGGTTTGACTACCTGTAATGGGTGTCAACTCCCTCTGGTGAGTATATTGTTTGCCTGGTGGTGGTGGAAGATGTTTTCTCACCCGAATCGTAGGGATTTTCATCACTCACATTGATAGAAGATCCATGGTGGTGGTTCACAGACATTTAGATTGATTTAACTTTCTTTGGAAATTATAAGGACATTTATTTTAGTGTTTCAGCATATATGTTTCTTATAAATTTCACTTATGATTTTTTTGCATTTATTTGCATGTATATGTGAATATTTAGAGTGCGGTATGAAATTTATTTGGTTTCTTTAACACGATAAACAGGCAAAGCATTGGTCCAGGCAGCAGGCAGAAATGTGGTCAATAAACAGGCTAGTGGCAGACAGAGGCAACACTGCACTGGTGTGGCAGTGATCAGGAACACTGTTGCTGGCTGCATTAGCTCTGGTGATACCGTACTGATGTTGTGGCATTCCAGAAATTTTTTGCTGGCTGCACTGGTCTGGCTGCTAGTGTGGCAGTGGTCAGAAGCATGTTGCTGGCTTACACTGGTCTGGTGACACTGGGAATTGTGTGGCAGCAATAAGGAACACTGTTGCTGACTTACACTGGTCTCATGACACTGTACTGGTTTGGAGGTGATCAGAAACGCTGTTGCTGGCTTGCACTGGTCTGGTGACATTGGAAATGGTGTGATAGCGATCAGGAACGCTGTTGATGATTAACACTGGTCTGGTGACACTAGGACTGGTGTGGCAGCAATCAGGAACATCATTGCTGGCTGCACTGGTCTGGTGGCAATCAGGAACACTGTTGCTGGCTGCACTGGTCTGGCAACACTTGGACTGGTGAGGCGGTGATCGGACACATTGGGGTTTATTTACTAAAGCTAGAGAGGGAAAACATAGTCACAATTCTGCAGAGAAACCAATCAGCTTCTAGGTTTTATTGCTGACGCTTAATTAAACAAGCTGAGTGGTTTCTCTGCAGAATTGTGACTAATTTTGCCCTCTCTAGCTTTAGTAAAAAAAAAACATTGTGTCTGATCACCGATGAGGGACACAGAAAAATTATATTGACTTCCTGTATTCCCATATACACAAGAACTCAGACTGGAAGAGGGGATGTCAATGCTCTGGGCCAGTCAGGGCTATACTACCTTAGACAATATGGTTAGTCTAAAGCTTATCATATACATTACAATCTACAATCTTTGTACAGTCTATTTTAAATTCACAGAAACAATGCTTTATAATAACCTACTTAACTATACTATTAATTTGTTATAAGTCACACATGCACTTACTCTGCATAGTTATTAGTAGATCTAGAGGTGGTATGTATGTTTATATTGTACAGTGTGCGTGGGTAAGCTTTAAGCTCCTCACACATGTTACAGTCTGATTGTACAATGTACTAATCAGGAACAGTGACAGTAAACCAACCTTTTTTTCTATAGTCACATTTCAGATGAATGAAGGGCATTATTATGATCTGGAGGACATGGGGGAATGGTGTTGCCCTGGGCGAATTGAGGGCAATTGCATATTTGAGAGTAAGAAAAGGGTCATATACTTAAGATCTTAAGTTTGGAATTTTCACCTGGAGTTCTGCTTTAAAGTAAAACATTTTATTATTATGAAGGGAAAAAAATCTGAAATTGTTCCTTAGGCAGGAATAATGTATGCCAAAGACATTAGGACCTCCGCGGTAAAATAGTATTCATAGAAATGTATTCATGATCATATTTCTAGGTAACTTGATTTTATATTCTTTGTTAAGGCAAATTTCTCACTTGATATATGCAGAGCTAGCCTTGCAAGATTATCTGTATTATTCAGAATGCTCTGAAGACTGAAGAATGCTACAGATATTAAGAATCTCAAATGTTTCTTCTATTGCCAGAAAATGAAGGATTGCATGTGATGATTTGTATTCGTGTTGATCCTATTTTGAAACAGGGGAACACCTGAATACATTTGTTGTTCCATATATACTGTAGATCTGAGATGTTGCAGGGTTAGGTGCTGGGTTTCAGATAGAGCATTTTTTTAAATTTTGGGTAGAGCAAGGAAGGGCTATAACCCCAGTCAGATTTTTTGTCGCCATCTGCGTCCCATTGCAGAGATTTCCATTCACTTCCTGTCCCATAGCCAAACAGGAAGTGAGAGGAAATCCCTGCAAATTTATTTAATTCCTTGGGGACCCCCAAGTCATCATAATTAGTGTCCCCATTGGAAGATATCCCCCTGTTACTTTTCTGGGGACAACCTAAAATTTTTTTTTTTTTCTTTTACTTTCAATGATAATGATAAACAGGACAAATAGAGACGGTTAATCTCCTTAACGGGGACACAGACAGCAAAACAAACTGACAGGTGTTCTAATCCATCTCCATTCTATCCAAAACTAAAAATAAAGTTGTCTTTTGTTATACTTTAAGTATGGTCAGCATTGTAACGGCACCCCCAATATCAAAGGGGTTTAAAACGCCATTTAGATCTCTTCCCTCTCCTGGACACAAATTCACTGCCGATACTCCACAGCCAGCTGACCCCTTCCCATAGGAATTAATCCTTCTGAAAGAACGAGACGCACTCTGTATCTTCCCAAGGATAGACTCAATTTCCCCAATCCACATCACCACAAACAATGAACAGGTCCCTTAGAAGCTGCGACTCATTAGCACTACACTAGGCAGACAGGTGACCGAGGCTGAACACATCAGTATCTCTCAATTAACCTGTTGAGCTCAGAATCAGCAAATAGTCCTTTACAGATATCCTTGGGAATATGGTGGATAAATATTACATTTTAGGTAGTCCAAGATATATTTCTTAATGTCCATGGTTTCCTGGCTCACCCTGTGTCCAACGTGACCCTCCTGTCACAAGCATGTTGCAATGTTTATGTCACTTCTTCTTAGACTAGCCATAGATTACTTGTTTCAATCAGCCAATGGGCTGAATGGATTCCTACATCTACACGAGTAAGGCAGGTAGTGGAATACACCCAGCTAAAATATTGTATTCTGACAGCAGGACTCCCCCACTGTCAGAATACACTAATAAGTGGCTGTAGTTGCTGATCAAGAAACATTTCCAACTTTCCCGTTTGACAGAGCTGGCCAAATTTTGATCCATTTATGACCAGCTTTACACTCCTAATCAAAGAACAATGGTATTAGCGGTTATTTTTGAAACCTCTGCCATTGCTTAATGGTGTAATTTAAGGGTTATTTAGAGAAAATTAAGATTGGGGAAGTCATAAATTAAAGAGGGAGGAAGACCAAAGGGAGAAAGTTGAGGTAGGTATCTCTCCTTTATCGCAACCTTCCGACCTGATCATACTGCCTTCATGTGGGAATATGTTGCAATCATTCTTGAGAGTCAGTGTGCATAAGGGCAGATGGAGAATATTCTATTCTGGCCATGTACAAGCATCTAAAGTGGGATAGAATTTTTTTTAATATAAACTGAAATGTAAATTTGTTATTTATGTATCCCCAAAAAACTGTGAAACTGGAGCCATGTTTACAAAGGACATGGGAGTCTGGCCATGGAGGATAAAGAAAGGAACTTGCCCCCTAGGTATACTCTTCTTTACAACTGAGGACCATCACACACCAAATTGCAATGTGGGTTCCCTTTAGTGCTGATTATTATTGTACAATCACTATATAAGCACTTATGTCTCCATTTACCCAATTGCTAAAAAAGAGACCCTGTCACCAGACCATTCATTTCAACAAAAATCTTCCAGTGGATATGTGCATTTAAAGCCTTATTGAACCCAAAAGCAAACATTTAACTTATTGCAGCTTACCAATTCCTTGATGTGATAGCTGCATTCATTTTATTTTTTAGGTTTTCTTTCTTTTTTAAACTGGTGATCTGGCCAGTGAGCTGGAGTTTGGATTCAATTTGTTAGTGTAAGCAAGTCTATTTGTTTTGCTCCCAATGACTTGCGGTACTAAATTTGTAGCCAATTCTTATGGTCTCATCATGTTCTTCATTGCTTAGACCAGAAGCAGTTCCAAAATGGGTACATAATTCCTTCATAGGGAGAATATTGCCTCAGTTAAGTGCTTGTACTGCTGATCATGTTCTCTAAATATACAGCTTGAGTAGAAATACCAAAGCCCTGTACAAACAATCAGAATATCATACATAAAATAAGCGATCGGAGCAATCGTACGATAATCTGATCGTAATACGCAGCATTTGTCCAAAGTTTTCTAAAGGGCCAAACACGAAAATTCTCGTACAATGCCAGATCATTTGTTTAATTAGCACAGTTTTCGTCCAAAAATACAATATGAATACATGACGAATTTTTATTCTGTCATACGAGAATTTCGTACTTTAGTAACCTATTCGTTTTTGATATTAAGACTAGCACTTGATCATTTGTTCAATAATCTCTTTGTGTGTACTAGGCTTAACTTGCGGTTGGGGGGATGGAGGGGGCTAAAAACGTGGTTGAGCTGCATTTTTAGTGCCCCCTGTGACAGACCTAACCAGGACAGGGGCTTTTACAGGGGACTGCAGTGTAGCCTCTTGACTACTGACTATGGGCCCTGGCTTTTGAGGGGGCTCTATTCTTGGGAGGTGTGTGCCTGGGGGACACTTGGAATGGTTTTGCTTCGGATTCAAGTCCATGTCTCCCTAAAACACACAGACTCTGGGACTGGAGGACCCAGATACATATTTGGGACCACTATACCCTAACCAGCAACGACTGCTTTAGACTGTGAGATTTAGAGTAGATGTTAATATGATCAGCTCAAAACATCAAAACAACCTGATACTGGGGTCTTCTGCTATAATCCGTTTAAGGTGTTATGCGTGTATTTGCCCCATTGTGTGCCTCCTAGGTGTGAGGTCCAATGTTAATTGAGTCATCTATTGTTTCTGTCTGTCTGCTCATCTGTTAGAGATGTGATTAATATTGTGTCCACTTTACCTTGTATCAAACCAGTGTGGGATATTATGTGTTTATGCTTATGATAATGTGTAAGTCAATAATTTGTAAGTCAAAATAATACCTTGTGTATCCAGGGCTTGTTGCCGGATGGTCTGGTCACCTACAGTGCCTTGAAAAAGTATTCATACCCCTTGAAATTTTCCACATTTTGTCATGTTACAATCAAAAACTTAAATTTATTTTATTGGGATTTTATGTGATAGACCAACACAAAGTGGCACATACTTGTGAAGTGGAAGGAAAATAATAAATGGTTTTCCACATTTAAAAAAAAAAATGAATATATGAAAAGTGCATTTTGTATTCAGCCCTTATGAGCCAATACTTTGTAGAGCCACCTTTCACTGCAATTACAGTTTCAAGTCTTTTTGGGTATGTCTCTACCAGCTTTGCACATCTAGAGAGTGACATTTTTGTCCAGTCTTCTTTGTAAAATAGCTCAAGCTCTGTCAGATTGGATTGAGAATGTTGTCCTGCTGGAAGGTGAACCTCCGCCCCAGTCTCAAGTCTTTTGCAGACTCTTTATTATGTATATATATTTATATATATGTTTATGTATATTTCTCCTCATGCTGTACTCTTTGTTCTATCTTCATTATGTAAGTCTAGTTTTTACACACTGTGTGATTTAATGATTTTATGTGGTGTGTTTAATTGCTATACATGTTGGTCAGCCAATCAAACCAATTTTTTTTTGTTGCATCACTTTTGGGTGGAGCATTTATATAGCTCAGGTTTGGGGCTACATTTTGGTTGTGAACAAGCACCAGTTATCCGTGTGAAACCGGTCTACCAATGTTAATCCTGTCTACGTACTTTGGCACTTTGACAATAAAGTAACTATTCTACAGAAGTTCTTCCTTCCATGGTGTGTGACCAATCTTTTTTTTCTTCAATTACTATTGACGGTGGTGAGCTGGGTTCAGCACCCACAAGGAAATCTGTATCCACAGTCTGAGCGGTGTTACACTCTTTCTGGATTTTGCAAACTTTAACAGGTTTTCTTCTAAGATTGATTTGTATTTGGCTCCATCCATCTTCCCATCAACTCTGACCAGTTGCCCTCTCCTTGCTGAAGAAAAGAATCCCCACAACATGATGCCACCACCACCATGTTTCACAGAAGGGATGGTCTGTTCAGGGTGATGTGCAGTCTTAGGTTTCCACCACACATAGCGTTTTGCTTTTAGACCAAAATGTTCAATTTTGGTCTCATCTGATCAGAGCACCTTCTTCCACATGTTTGCTGTGTCCCCCACATGGCTTCTCACAAACTGCAAATGGGACTTCTTATGACGTTCTTTCAACAATGGCTTTCTTCTTGCTACTCTTCCATAAAGGTCAGATTTGTGGGGTACACGACTAATAGTTGTCCTGTGGACAGATCCTCCCACCTGAGCTGTGGCTCTCTGCAGCTCCTCCAGAGTTACCATGGCCCTCTTGGCTGCTTCTCTGATTAATGCTCTCCTTGCCTGGCCTGTCAGTTTAGGTGGGTGGCCATGTCTTGGTAGGTTTGCAGTTGTGTCATACTCTGCATTTTCGAATGATGGATTGAACAGTGCACCGTGAGATGTTCAAAGCCTGGGATTTTTTTTAGAACTTAACCCTGCTTTAAACTTCTCCACAACTTTATCCCTGACCTGTCTGGTGTGTTCCTTGGCCTTCATGATGCTGTTTGTTCGCTAAGGTTCTCTGACAAACCTCTGAGGGCTTCACAGAAAAGCTGTATTTATACTGAGATTAAATTATACACAGGTGGACTCTATGTACTAATTAGGTGACTGAATACAAATGCACACCACACTTTTCAGATATTTATTTGTAAAAAAAACTTTGAAAACCATTTATCATTTTCCTTCCACTTAACAATTATTTGCCACTTTGTGTTGATCCATCACATAAAATCAAAATAAAAGACATTTACGTTTTTTGGTTGTAACATGACAAAATGCGGAAAATTTCAAGGGGTGTGAATACTTTGTTAAGGCACTGTAGGCCTGTTTAAGTGACTACTTGATAATTAGTTCATGTTAATTAGATCACTGTCAACTATTAGTTGCTAGATGTGGATTAGCATACTGTTTATGTTGGCTGTTCCTTAGATGTGCTAATTGCTTCCGATAACGTGATCAAGCTTTTATCAAAATTTTGTATGGTATATAAATTCTGTGTGAGTTTACAATAAAGAGAGTTACAGTTTGCACCTAAGCTAGTGTCGTCTAGATCTTGGGTGCAATATTCAGCTAAAATACCTGGTGCCTGGTTCCAGACTGGAGGAAGCTGTATACTGACAGAAGCACCTAAGCTGTGTACTGGACGTTCCGACACACTCCCCCTTAAGCTGCATTGGCGGGGGGGCATTCACATAAGATGCTTTGGGCCTATCGCAAAAATGATCCATCATGTCACACTTGTGAGCAGTAAGACTGTCAAACACAACCCAAACTAATGAGGAAGCATCACACACACCTCCTCCCGACTGCATGCAGCCCAGGTGGTTGAACCGCGTTTATGGGGTTAAAACAGGTAGTGAGGAGGCGTCACTTGCCAAAAGACTCTGAAAAGCGGACTGAACACGGATCACTTTTCTGAGTAGTGCCGGTTTAGATGGAGGTTAAAACTCAGCCTAACGGTGTGGCTCTGTTCAAGTCATGAGGAGTTAATGCACAGGCACGGTCATACTGGAGGCAATTTTTAAGCAGAGAATGTAAAGACTGTGATATTTACATGCTCCAAGCAAAGCATAGTGAATGTGGAGAAGGAGTGGACAAAGCAAAACTACCATAATTGAGCTGCATAGCATAAAATTATAAAATAATAGAATCCTATACAGAATTGTAGTGTTTTAAGTCAGAATATATTATACAATAACTTAGTCATATTTACATTCATGCCATAAATAATTTTAATTATTTTTTAATCCAGTAATAAGTAGATCACGAGTATGCCAGTGAATGCTTTTGAACAGAAAGCTAATTCTTGATGTGGAATTATATCAAACTAAACCTATGTCATCATGAAAATTATATTTCATTGTTAAGCTGTAATCATATCTTTGAGCTAACAGAGATATGAAGAGCCAGGAGTGCTAGAAAATCTTGGGATGACAGTAACATGGATTGGCAATTACCAATTTGAGGAAACATAGGCATAATTTTTTGTAGACGGTCCCATGGTTAAAAAATGGCACACTAACATTGACATCAAACACCATCTCCAGTGACAAAATCCTGCGGCATATGGAAAAAGATGATTTCAGGGAAAGAAGAAACTGTAAGAGAAGTAGGAAGCAGACAAATGTAGCCCATGCCAAGACAGAACACAACTGATAAATGCTGCTGCCAAGTGTTGGCACGCTTCCCTCCAGACAGATTTGTTGTTCCTTTTTATTTTGCAGGGATTATATTGTGCCAATCTTGCAACACATTTAACATAGTTTGGATTTGTCAGCGAACCCAATAAGTACTGGGTGCAGGAAATGATTTGGCTACAGTTCCAATGTCTTTCTTCTTCCATATCTTTACTAGATTGTTAATTTGTCACCCTAATAAAATATATGGGTATATATGCGTGCCAAGTAATTTACAGTGTTCACTGTTTTTAGCAGACAATAAAAACCCTCTTCAGCTTTTCCTTTATTTTCTTTTACAGAGTACTGACTTCATATAACTGCTACTGTATGTTGAGATGTACAGCATCATGACTAGACTTCTCAGTGCAAAATGTGCCCCAGGCCCCCAGCATCAATTCTGATATCTTGTATCAGCAGTGTTGTATAGTGTTGGCCAATGATGAAAGCAGAATGCTTTTGAATAAAGTAATAACGTTTATTGGCTAACTTAACAGACTGAAAATGCAAGCTTTCAAAACACATTAATTTTATTTGTCAGGCACTTAACATGTTTAAAAAGCCTGTATTTTCGATCTGTTTAACCACTTCAATACAGGGCTTTTATACACCCTTCCTTACCAGACCAATTTTTAGCTTTCAGCGCTCTCACACTTTGATAGACAATTACTCAGTCATGCTACACTGTACCCAAACCAAATTTTTATAATTTTTTTCTCACAAACAGAGCTTTCTTTTGGTGGTATTTAATCACTGGGTTTTTTATTTTTTGCAATATAAGCGAAAAAAGAGAGACATTTTTTTTTTTTTTTTTTAAAACAAATTTTTTTAGTTTCTATTGTAAAATTTTGAAAAAAGGTAATTTTTCTTCATAAAATTGGGCCAAAATGTATACTGCTACATATCTTTAGTAAAAATAACCAAAAAAAGTGTATATTATTTGGACTCTGTGAAAGTTATAGAGTCTACAAGCTATGGTGCAAATCATTGAAAAATGATCACATCTAATCACACCTGATGTACTGAAGGCCTATCTCATTTCTTGAGACCCTAACAAGCCAGGAAAGTAGAAACACCCCCCAAATTACCCCTTTTTGGAGAGCAGACATTCCAAGGTATTTAGTAAGGGGCATGGTGAGTTTTTTGAAGTTGTAATTTTTTCCCACAATTCTTGGGAAATTTATTTTTTATTTGTTTGCACAAAATTGTCATAATAACAAGTTATTTCTCTCACACAGCACATGCATACTTGAAATGACACCCCAAAATACATTCTGCTACTCCTCCTGAGTATAGTGATACCACATGTGTGAGACTTTTACACAGCCTGACCACATATAAAGGTCTAACATCCAAGTAGCACCGTCAGTCGTTCTACAAGCATAAATTGCACATCTCATTTGATGACAACCTATCACATTTTTGAAGGCCCTGGAGCACCAGGTCAATGGAAACGCCCACAAAATTACCCCATTTTGGAAAGCTAACACCCCAATGTATAATCTATGAGGCATAATGAGTCTTTTGAATGGTTTTATTTTTTTCCAGAAGTTTTTGGAATATGTGGGAAAAAAATGAAAACGCATTTTTTTTATACAAAGTTGTCCATTTATAAGATATTTCCAACACATAGTATGTACATAGCAAAACTGACACCCCAAAATTCATTCTGCTACTCCTCCCGATTATGGCGATACCACATGTGTGAGACTTTTACACAGCCTGGCCACATACAGAGGCCCAACATTGAAGTAGCACCATCAGGCCTTCTACAAGCATAAATTACACATCTCATTTCTCAACCACCTATTACAGTTTTGAAGACCCTGGAGCACCAGGACAATGGAAACGCCCACAAAATTACCCCATTTTGGAAAGCTAACACCCCAACGTAGAAGTTTTTGGAATCTGAAAAAATAAATTAAAACGCATTTTTTTTACACAAAGTTGTCCATTTATAAGATATTTCCAACACATAGCATGTACATAGCAAAAATGATACCCCAAAATACATTCTGCTACTCCTCCTGAGTATGGCGATACCAAATGTGTGAGACTTTTACACAGCCTGGCCACATACAGAGGCCCAACATTGAAATAGCACCTTTAGGCATTCTAGGAGCATAAATTACACATCTCATTTCTCAACCACCTATAACAATTTTGAAGACTCTGGAGCACCAGGACAATGGAAACGCCCACAAGATGACCCAATCTTGGAAAGATAACACCCAAACGTATAATCTATGAGGCATAATGAGTCTTTTGAACAGTTCATTTTTTTCCAGATGTTTTTGGAAATGTGGAAAAAAAATTAAAACACATTTTTTTTTTACACAATGTTGTCCATTTATAAGATATTTCCAACACACAGCATGTACATAGCAAAAAAGACACCCCAAATACATTCTGCTACTCCTCCTGAGTATGGCAATACCACATGTGTGAGACTTTTACACAGCCTGGCCACATACAGAGGCCTAACATCCAAGTAGCACCGTCAGGTGTTCTAGGAGCATAAATTACACACATAAATTCCTGCTAACCTATTACATTGTTGAAGGCCCATTATATTTCTAACACATAGCATGTACTGTACATACCAATTACAAACCAAAATACATTCTGCTGAGCAAAGGGTAAAGAAAAGATTACATGCGGTTTTCGTAGTGCAGTGGTCCAAAGAGGAGCGCATCGTTCCAGGCAGCAGGCAGGAACGTGGACAGCGACAGCAAAACAGGCAGCGGGCAGGAATAGTCAGTACAGGTAGAGATGATGTCAGCACAGCCAAAGCATTGGTCCAGATAGCAGGCAGGGATGTGGTCAGCAGCAGCAAAATGAACAAAGGATCGTCCATGCAGCAGGCAGGAATACTGTCCATAGTTAGTACATGCAGCAGGCAGAGGTATGGTCGGCACAGCCAGATTATTTGTCCAGGGAGCAGGCAGGACCATGAAGCTTAGGGCATCGGTCAGGAAAGAATGGGGACAGGGGTAGAGGCTTCTCCCACCCAAATCGCTTTGAAGCCTCCGGACAACCAGACCCTGTTCTGGGAACACAGAAAACCAAAAACGTTTTTTTTTAACTCAGAACACTATTCTGGAGTCCCTCACATATGTGAGACCCTGTGTAGCAGGGTGAAAGATCAGTCCAAGGGGGCAGGCAAAAACATGGTCAACAGGCCGAGGTCAGTGCAGGTAAAAGGCAGAAATAAACGGTAGGCAGAGGCATAGTCGATACAGTCCAGGGTCAGTTCACGTGAAAGGCAGAAACATGGCGGATAAACAATGCAGACGGTAGGCAGAAGCATAGTCGAGGAAACAGGCCAGGGTCAGTTCACATGGAAGACAATGATATGGTTGGTTGAGACAGGGAAATATTCAGGACAAATTTAAAACGGGGAAATGGCAGTATTAGAAATATGCTAATAGTTTTCGAGAGTGTGATATCGCTTGAAGCATTCTCCGATGCAAAGGCCAGGTTGGGAGGGACAGTCGGGACAATGGAAGCTGGTATCTTTCCTAACTCCTCTTCTGGTGCACACCCGACATTTGTTTGGGCGTCGTCTTCCGGATCCTGATGGTGGAATATGGTCCAGAAAATGGCGCTCATGTAGTCTGCTGACACAATCTGAGTGAATGCTTTCTGGGGGGGATGTTTGTTGGTAGATCAAGGCAGTGACAATTAGACTTGTGCACAACGGAAAAATTTGTTTCGTTTCGGTTCGTTTCTTGTGCACAACGGAAAAATTTGTTTAGTTTCGGTTTGTTTCTTTTCGGTCCTGTTGATTCGTAATCATTCGTAATTTGCTAGACGGGATTTTTCATGTTCGGACTAATTTGTATTTTCGCAAGTGACATTTTTCGTTGAATTTTTAGTTGATTTATAATTTGTACTTTCGGTAGAGTACATTGTTTTTCGTTGATTCTGGACACAACACTTTTTTTGGGTTCGTTGATTCGTAATTTTCTGTGTCTCTCTCACAACGATGCTGCCTATAATGCCTAATGTGCTTCGAATGGATTTGTACTTTTCTAAATACATAGCGGTTATTTGTAATGATTCAAAATCTCGTATTTTACTTTCGTTTTTTACATGCGGCTATAGCCTCCTCCCCTGTACACCATTTTGAGAGGGATTTCAGCACGGTGAGGGAGAAGCAGAGAGCAGAGCAGAGTGAGTGTTATTGTGCTTCGTATGGATTCGTACATTCGTAACTTTTTTCATAACGAATTATGCCGAAGACATTCGGGCATTCGCTATTTGCGGTATAATTTATTTCGGATTCGGTTTTATTCGTAATTGCTTTGTTCGGAAATTCGAATGCTTCCGAATGTCCGAAAGTTGCTAAATTCGGAGGAATTTCGATTCGTTACGAAACGAATTGCACAAGCCTAGTGACAATGTCTTCAATAAACCTTATGAAGGTGGTGGGTCTTTCTGTTGATTTTTGGTAGATGATGAAAGAATTTAAAAGGGCCAAATAAAAGGAGTAAATTGCGACTTTTTTGTACCAGAAGAGGGATTTTTGGGTTGAAAGATAGGGCTGCCGATTCCCCCCTTTGAATGGTTGTGGTGACAAGACGCTGTGGGAAGCCCTTTCTGTTTTTTCATGTTGTACCACAGGCCAGAGTTTTTTTTAGGTAGAGGGGGCGGAGAAGGGGCAGGCTGGTGGAATAGTTGTCCATGTAAATATGATACCCTTTTGGAGGAGTGGGAATGCCAACTCCCAAACAATTTTTCCACTTATTCCCATGTACGATGGACACTCAGGGGGCTGGAGCTGGGAATCTTTGCCTTCGTACATGCGGAATGAGTGCACATAACCGGTGGCTCTTTCACAGAGCTTGTTGAGCTTCAAGCCGTACCTCGCCCACTTACTGGGGATTTATTGCTTGATTCCCAGCCAGCCTGTGAAATGCACCAGTGATTCGTCCACGGAAATGTTTTTGTCAGGGACATAAAGTTCGGCAAACTTCTTGGAAAAAAAATTAATTAGGGGGCAAATTTTATATAGTTTGTCAAAATTTGGGTGATTTCGGGGGGGGGGGGGTGGTCACTAAAGTTGTCACTAAAATGCAGGAACCGCATTATAATTTCGTATGGGGACCTGGAGATGGCCGATGAAAAAATTGGCATATGGTGGATGGGTTTGGTCGACCAATACCTATGCATTTCATTTTTTTTGTAAGCCCCATGTTAAGCGTTAGGCCTAAAAACAATCTAAGCTCCACCACTGTTAGGGGTCTCCATTCAAAAGGGCGGGCATAGCTGGAGCTGGGGTTGTTTTCAATAAATTGTTGGGAAAAAAGATTGGTTTGGTCCACGATGCCTTGAACCAATTCGTCAGGGAAAAATACATTTAAAAAATCCATTTTGGAAAAACCTGCAGTGTTGACCTGCACACCTGGCTGTGCTGTAAAAGGGGGGATCGTGGCTGACCCTGAGGTAGAAGGCAGCCACAATGGGTTTGCCAAGCCATCTGGAAGCTGGGTTTGGGCCCTACTTCTTTGACGTGCACTTGCACTGGGCCTTTCCTCCTGGGTCTAGCAGCGCTTGTACTGGGCCTCTCCTCCTGGGGTCTAGCAGCTGTGACAGCAGGAAGGTAAAGTCACCTGGTTGCATCCAGGGGGGTAGGTATATTTCTCCCAGATTCAGGCTTTATGCCGACTTATACAACTAGGGAGAGAGTTGATGAAGCCCAGCTGAGGCTAGTGGGCTCATGGATGATTCATACCTCTAGGGAGAGGGCTGGGCGTCGTGCAGGCAGGGAGTTGATGAGACCAGCTGAAGCTTGTCAGCTCGTTTAAGGCCTCTATAAAAACTCCCAGATTCATTAGGTGTTTGCTCATGCCTGGAACCAGACCTGTGTGGACTGTCTAGGGAGAGTGAACCCCTGTGCGGTGAGACAAAGCCTGTGTGGCTATTTGTTTGGACATTTACTAAACCAGGGACTTAGGGACTAGGACAGCACCAGGCTGATCCCAGTTGTTAGTTAGGAAACCTGCATGTTTAGTCAGAGGTCAAGCTGACCAGGGTTTATTTTGTTTGTTTCTTTTTGCTTTGCTGTGTTTTTTTGTCACTGTAAATAGAGAAATAAACCGCACCTTTTTGATCTTGAAAACCACAACCTCCGTCTGCTGGGCCTGTTTTTGTGTGGGGAGCCCATCCAGGGGATCACACACACCCGCTGCCGAGCTAACCCCCCCACAGTTGGTGGAGAATGCGGGCAGTTTTTTTTTAAGCCAGCATGGAGGAGATACTGAAACAGCTGGCTCTAGCAAATGCCAATCAACAGCAGACAAATGCAGGTTTGCAAAAGAGCCTTGCAGCTCAACAACAGAGCTTTGCAGCCCAGCAGCAATCTGAGGCCCGCTTCATAGACCTGTTACAGAAGCAAGAGCAGAGACTACAACAAATGGAAGCAGTAATGCAGCAACGTCCGCAGACCAGTGAGGAAAGCCGTCCCACTAATACCGCGTCCTTTGGGGTGAGTCGTTTATTGACAAAAATGACTGGAGAGGATGATCCAGAGGTATTTTTGACCACATTTGAAAGGACTGCTGAAAGAGAAAAGTGGCCTGAGGAGCAGTGGGCTGGACTGGTGGCTCCTCTGTTAACTGGTGAATCGCAGAAGGCTTACTATGACCTAGAGCCTGACCAAGCAAAAGACTATGTGATGCTAAAAGCTGAAATATTGGCAAGGCTGGGTGTCACCCTGGCTGTCCGGGCTCAGCGTGTGCATAACTGGACTTTCCAGCTTGGAAAACCCCCCAGGTCTCAAATGTATGATCTCATTCACCTGAGCAGGAAGTGGCTACAGCCAGAGACTTTGTCCGCACCAGAGATTGTGGAACGTGTTGTAATGGATCGGTTTTTGAGAGCTCTTCCTACTGCCATCCAAAAGTGGGTAAGCCATGGAGACCCAGAGACGGCCGGTGGTCTTGTGGATCGTGTAGAGAAATACTTGGCTACAGAGAACCTGACGGCCTCTTCCAGAGACTCTCGGACTTTCCACCCTAAGACCAGACCATCCCAAGGGGCGGATAAGAGGATTCCAAGGGGTGAGGGTGGAGAGAGTGAGAGGGTGGGAGCTCTACCCAAAGTTTGGCGAGAACAGCCTGGGAAGTCAGGGGCTCAAGAGGCAGCCAAAAGGATTGTTTGCTACCGCTGCCGGCAAGCGGGACATATTGCAGCAAATTGCCCGGTTGTGGAGGAACCCATGCAATGTGACTTTCTGACGGACCGACGTCAGTCGCTGTGTGCGACAGTCGCATGCACTGCCATTCGGGGAACTGAGAAACATTTATGCAAAATGTGTATTAATGGTAGAAATGTTGTGGTATTGCTGGATTCAGGTAGCCTTGTGACCCTGATAAAGGCTGAATTAGTTAAAACAGAGGTCTCTGGGAATAGCAAGGTAGCTGTTATTTGTGTGCATGGGGACACCTGAGAGTATCCAGTGACTACAGTGTGTTTCGAGACCCCCAAAGGTACCCTCTCTCATCCAGTGGGGTTAGTATCTCAATTACCGCATGATGCCATTGTGGGAAGGGATTTTCCGAAGTTCTGGGAACTGTGGGATGATCCTGAGCCCCCCACTGGTGCCCCTATGTACCAGGAATGTGATAGCCAGAACTCCTCTGAGAGTGGTGAGGACTCTCCAGAATTTCCCTTGTCAGTATTGGCAGGGGAGACTCAAGAAACTGGAGAGGAGCCCACCTCCTCAGATGAAAACCTACCGTCTGTGGAGTTTTCTGATCTTGAGGTTCACAGGGAAAATTTTGCCACAGAACAGTTAAAAGACCCCGCCCTAATAAAGGCACGGGAAAACGTAGTGGAAATAGATGGCGAGTTAGTGAACCCAGATAATACCTGCACTTACCCATACTTCAGCGTAGAGAAGGACCTACTGTATCGGGTGGCAAAAAGGGCAGAAGAAACCGTTGAGCAGCTTGTGGTGCCCAAACCTTACAGGAAGTTGGTGTTGGAGTTGGCCCATGGGCACATTCTTGGAGGTCATCTGGGGACAGAGAAAACCCAAGAGAGGGTATTACAGAGATTCTATTGGCCTGGGGTGATGAAGGACATAGAAAATTATTGTTCCTCCTGCCCTGTGTGTCAGAGGTCGGCCCCGATGCCACATTTCCGTAGCCCGCTGGTCCCTCTACCCATCATTGAGGTCCCGTTTGAGAGAATCGCAATGGATTTGGTAGGTCCTATAATCAAGTCCGCTAGGGGGCACCAGTACATATTGGTTATAATGGACTATGCCACCCGTTATCCAGAAGCGATCCCTCTCAGAAATACCTCGGCCAAAACCATAGCCAAAGAGCTATCTCTTGTTTTTAGCCGGGTGGGTATTTGTAAAGAACTGCTTACGGACCAAGGTACACCCTTTATGTCCCGGGTTATGAAAGAGCTGTGTAAATTGTTCAAAGTGACGCAATTGCGTACATCTGTGTATCACCCCCAAACCGATGGGCTGGTTGAAAGATTCAACAAAACCCTAAAACAAATGTTGAAGAAAGTGGTGGATAGAGATGGAAAGGATTGGGACTGTCTACTTCCTTATTTGATGTTTGCTATTAGGGAGGTGCCCCAATCCTCTACGGGATTCTCCCCCTTTGAGTTACTGTATGGGAGACACCCAAGAGGGCTGTTGGATATTGCCAAGGAAACTTGGGAAAGTGAGAGTTCTCCCCACAGGAGTGTGATTGAGCATGTCGCCCTGATGCAAGATCGAATTGCACAGGTAATGCCCATTGTGAAGGAACATTTGGCCCAAGCGCAGTTGGCACAGCAGAGAGTGTACAACCGTGGAGCCAAGACCCGTACCTTTTCCCCGGGGGATAGGATATTGGTACTTGTCCCTACGGTTGAAAGTAAATTCCTTGCCAAATGGCAAGGCCCCTACGAGATAATGGAAAAAGTGAGCGAAGTGAATTACAAGGTCAGACAACCAGGAAGGCGAAAGCCCGAACAGATCTATCACGTTAATCTGTTGAAAGCCTGGAGGGATAGAGAGTCCCTAGTCGCAGAAACTTGGTCACCAGCTCAAACTGGTTGCGTGATTCCGGAGGTTGGAATAGCAGCCACCTTGTCACAACCCCAACAACAGGAGGTTAAGGAGTTTGTGCTTCGCAACAAGGAGGTGTTCTCTGAGCTGCCGGGACAAACATCTGGGGTAGAGCATGATATTATTACCCCGCCCGGTGAAAGGGTGAAGTTAAAACCCTATCGGATCCCAGAGGCCCGACGGGAGGCAATACGGGAGGAAGTACAGAAAATGCTGAACTTAGGGGTGATAGAGGAGTCCCAAAGTGATTGGTCTAGTCCCATTGTGCTGGTGCCTAAACCGGATGGGAGCTGGCGATTTTGTAACGATTTTTGTCAGTTGAACAAAGTTACAAAATTTGACACCTACCCCATGCCACGTATAGATGAGTTGATCGACCGGCTGGGAACAGCCCGATACATGACGACTCTTGACCTCACAAAAGGGTATTGGCAAATTCCCCTGGCCAAGTCGGCCAAAGAGAAAACCGCATTTGTAACCCCAGACGGGGCGTTCCAATATAAGAGAATGCCGTTCGGGTTACAGAATGCGCCGGCCACATTCCAGCGGAAAATGGACCAGATACTGAGGCCCCATCGGAAGTATGCTGCGGCTTACCTGGATGACGTAATTGTCCATAGCACAGATTGGGCCTCACATCTGCCAAAAGTGCAAGCAGTCCTAGACTCTATCCGGGAAGCGGGGTTTACGGCTAACCCCAAGAAGTGTACCATTGGGCAGGAGGAGGCCAAATATCTTGGGTACACCATTGGGAGGGGAGTAATAAAACCCCAACTCAACAAAGTCGAGGCCATCCAGAGTTGGCCACGTCCCAACAGCAAGAAGCAGGTACGAGCCTTTCTGGGAATAGCGGGGTATTATCGGCGCTTCATTCCCCACTTTGCTTCTAAGGCTGTGCCCCTAACCAACCTGACGAAAGGGAAAGGGTCGGTCATGATTAAATGGACCCCCGAGGCTGAGGCAGCATTCCAATTCTTGAAACAAGCCTTATGTAGCCAGCCAGTGTTGTACTCACCGACTTCTCTAAAGACTTTGTCGTACAAAGTGATGCGTCAGATGTGGGGTTAGGAGCAGTATTGTCCCAGGTCTGGAACGGGGAAGAGCACCCAGTCATTTACCTCAGCAGGAAGTTGAAGTCCCATGAGGTAAATTACGCCACGGTTGAAAAGGAGTGTTTAGCGGTGAAGTGGGCTCTAGATTCCCTTCGGTACTATCTGCTAGGTAGGCACTTTGACATGGTTACGGATCACGCTCCGTTAAAGTGGATGGCTCAAAACAAGGAGACAAATAGAAGAGTGAATAGGTGGTTCCTGGCCCTACAGGAATTCAACTTCACAGTAAAGCATCGCCCTGGCGTTCAAATGGGGAATGTGGATGCTTTGTCTCGAGTACATGAATGCCTGATTGCTGGTGTTCCAACCCCAAGGTTAAAACAAGAGGGGGGGGTATGTGACAGCAGGAAGGTAAAGTCACCTGGTTGCATCCAGGGGGGTAGGTATATTTCTCCCAGATTCAGGCTTTATGCCGACTTATACAACTAGGGAGAGAGTTGATGAAGCCCAGCTGAGGCTAGTGGGCTCATGGATGATTCATACCTCTAGGGAGAGGGCTGGGCGTCGTGCAGGCAGGGAGTTGATGAGACCAGCTGAAGCTTGTCAGCTCGTTTAAGGCCTCTATAAAAACTCCCAGATTCATTAGGTGTTTGCTCATGCCTGGAACCAGACCTGTGTGGACTGTCTAGGGAGAGTGAACCCCTGTGCGGTGAGACAAAGCCTGTGTGGCTATTTGTTTGGACATTTACTAAACCAGGGACTTAGGGACTAGGACAGCACCAGGCTGATCCCAGTTGTTAGTTAGGAAACCTGCATGTTTAGTCAGAGGTCAAGCTGACCAGGGTTTATTTTGTTTATGTTTCTTTTTGCTTTGCTGTGTTTTTTTGTCACTGTAAATAGAGAAATAAACCGCACCTTTTTGATCTTGAAAACCACAACCTCCGTCTGCTGGGCCTGTTTTTGTGTGGGGAGCCCATCCAGGGGATCACACACACACCCGCTGCCGAGCTAACCCCCCCACACAGCGCTTGTACTGGGCCTCTCCTCCTGGGGTCTACCGCCGTTGGCACTGCTGGTAGCTGCCTGGTGTTCAGACCGTCTTCTTTTTGGATGGACTGCGTCCTCCTCTCATTCGGATCCTGATGTGCTGCCTTCGGGGGGCTCATATTCCGAACCAGAATCGGAATCAGAACTGAGCGGTGAGAGCTCCCGTTGCTCTCATCGGTCGGACTGAGTATTTGGTATGCTTCTTCTGGGGTGTAGACCTTTCTGGACATAGTGGCTGTATGTACTCTGGTGGCGGGTACTCTGGTGAGGTGGCAGGTACTCTGGTGGCAGGTACTCTGGTCTGGTGGCAGGTACTCTGGTGAGGTGGCGGGTACTCTGGTGTAGTGTATAACATGTGTAACTCACTGTTAGCTGATCTCCTCCTCACACTGGATCGGTGTGTAAAGAGGAGAACTCAGCAACAGAAGTTACACAGAGGTTTGTTTACATTTAGTGACCGGCTGTCATTGGACATTTCATTGGCTCTTTACCCTGATCGGGCTGTATCCAAGGGGGCGCGAGCGGGCGCCGTGCACGCCGCTGCGCAGCTCTGCATCATCAAATCCGGTAAGTTATACCGGAATCTCCTCCGCCCGCCGCTCTGCTGCCGCTACATTACTTCCATCGGGGATTGGCTGTGTCCCGAGGGACACACCGGATCCCCGATCGCCGCACTGGGCACCCCCGGGGGTGCGCATGGGCACCGTCCACGCCGCTGCTGCAGCTCTGCATATGGGAGCCCGTCAGCTATACGGGAAGCTCTGCCGCCGCCGCTCTGCTCCATTACCCCCATCGGGGAACGGCTGGCCCCGGGGGCCCGCAGTAGCGCCGGAAAGCCGAGGACGTCAATGTCACAATATTTATGGACCTGACTGTATAAGCATTTACCTCTAGTGCCTAGTCTCAACCCAGGTGCATTAAAGTAGAACCAAAACGCAAAACTTTTTTTCCATTTTGGATAAAGTAAGGGGAGCTATTAACCCCTGTATGGTTTATTTTTGTCACCTGTGCCCTGTTGTGGAGATTTCTCTACACTTCCTGTTCCATAGCCAAAACAGAAAGTGAGAGAAAATCCCTGTAAAGTGAGGGAATCCCTAGTTGTCACCATTGGAAGATATCCCCAATATTCCTGTTCTGGGGACAACACAAAATTTGGGATTCTCTTTTGCTTTCACTTTCGATGATAATGGTAAACAGAATGAATATCTCTCTAATAATGGCACAGACTAATAAAAAAATTACATGTGTTCTAATCCTTCTCTACTCTTATCTAAAACAAAAAAACAAAAACATTATTGCCTTTAGTTATACTTTAACTCAGTGTCCATTTATCTGTGCATACTGTATGTCAGTGATGGCGAACCTTGGCACCCCAGATGTTTTGGAACTATATTTCCCATGATGCTTATGCACTCTGTAGTGTAGTTGAGCATCATGGCAAATGTAGTTCCAAAACATCTGGGGTGCCAAGGTTATAGCCCCTTAACAGGCCAGTCCTCAGTTCATATGCATTATCTGCTCAGTCCCTGGGCATATGTGTTAAGATCTCAGAACCCAGTGTCCAGCTCATGTATTTTAACCCCTCAGCATCCATTGTATGTGCTTTAAACTCTCAGAACCTATTCTTCTGCTTATGCTTTGACTACTCATAAGCCATTGTCCATTACATATGTTAACCCTCAGCAGCTAGCACCTAGTACATGTCTAAAAACCCCTAGCAACAAAGTCCTGCTTCATTGCTTATATTTCCAGCACTACTTCCATCCTTCCTGGACTCCATTACACATTCACTGCTAATAACACAATTGAATGCTGGTGTCTCCTTTTCAACCTCCATTGTCCCCAGTCCTACTGATATACTTTTCCTGTTTCAGTTTCAATATCCCTCCCACCACCTTCACAGTCTGTGGGACTGCTGACACAATCCCTGTCACCTCGTTTGTCCCAGAATAACCTGCTTCAATCTAGCAGGCCCTTTTCATCAGTACTGATTGTAACCTCTATTCCTCCTTTGTTTATCCCACATAGCTTGGTTCCCATGCTGCTGCTCTATAATTACTCAGATTTGTATATCCATGCCCAATGCATTATGGGGCATTCCTCTCTTGCACATATTGCCTCCCATAATACAAGCCACAATCTTCTCCTTCACACACTGCCCACCACTATCCTCTCCTATATATATTGACTGTTTAGCCCTGGTTCACACTATGAATCGCAACGTATTGCTGTGCAATTCACATTCATTTTGAATGGGCTCAGATCGCACCGCATCACACCAAAGTAGTACATGCACTACTTGTGAAAACGCACTGCAACCGGATCACATGGTAGTTTTGTACCATGTGATCCGGTGCAGGCAAACGCACTGCATTTGTGACCTACGTTTTGAGGGTCATTTACATTGCACTGATGCACTGACACCCGCTGCAGATCGCAAGGGCTGTGCTTTTTGAACACATTGCGGGAACACAATACACAGATCGTGGGTTTCCCGAACCACGCTCTAGTGTGAGGTGGGGCTGAGTTATATCCCCAACCCATTCTAAAACAGACACACTTTTGCTACTTACCTTGTGTAGCCTCATAGAGGAACACATTAACCAAGATAAATAATTTCTGGCCTTCCACCTCCCTCACTTTTCTTTCTCAAAAAAACTCTTGCTTTCTAAAGTTCTGGCTTGTAGCACTTTTTCCCCAAAAATCAGTTTATATAAACAAATTATTTCTGCAAGGAATAATGCGGGAAAGTAGGTCAGTATGCACCATATATATTGTATGTTTTCCTATGCACCAAGGTATATTAAGCACAAGTTCAACATAGATATTAATTAGATTCAGTTCAAACTGCGGTCAACCCATGGTAATGCCAATATAACTACTTGGTATACACTTCAAAGCATTCATGTGTATGTACCTAAATCCTTTTCAAATCTATTCCTTTTTTTAGTTTTTTTTTTTGCAAGAAAAGAGAAGTCACTATAAAGAAATTCACAAAGATGTTGGTAAAACTCAGGTGTTGTGAAAATCAACAATTACATTTGCCTATTACAATTACACTTACAGTACAATTAAAATTTACTTATTACAATTACATTTACTTACTAACACTTTCTTGACACTTTTTTTTTTGGCTTAATAAAACACGTGTTAGCATGTTGCTGATTGCCTCAGTGGAACATCCTAATCATCTCTCCAGGAGACCAGAAGCAGACACACTTCTGTTATCAACAAATGGCGGCACAACAGGAATTGTGGGATCAAAAATACTCAACATATCATCTACAAATTTATTTCACATGGATAACCTTCAGTGCTCCATAACTTTCTTAAAGCAAAATAAAGTATTATTATTTACATTTATTTAAAAATTTGACTGAAAGAAAAAACATTATTTCCATCCTTTTTTTTTTATTCTTTATTTTCCAAATTTTGAAAAAATTACAATACAGAAGAGAATGTTCTACGAGTAAAAGCAGATCATGATACAGAGCCAGGCACCAGAGTAGGGAAGGCCATAGATGGCTGGTTGAATGAAAAAAATAAAATAAACAATTCCCCCATGAACACACTCGGTGTGCGGAATCGAGCAGGAGCAGCAGACATCCACCAGCCGCCAGCTGCCCTGCTTCTGATCGCTTACAGGTGCAGTGTTAGGCTCCACCCCCATATATTTCAACACCTAAGGCTTTGTCCAGGGGAACTTCCCCTGGACAAAGTCTTAGATGATGAAATGTGTAGGGGCGGTGCCTAATACTGTCAGCTGAGTTGTATTGGGATTATAATCTTTAACTCATTAATATAACACTAATTGTATTGGGATTACACTGCACCTCTGTGAGCGATCAGGAGTGGGGCAGATAGTGACCAGCAGATGCCTATTGCTCCGTCATAATGCTGATTCAGCTACACAGTATGGTATATAAACATCTTTGTTTTGCCTACAGTCATCTATTGTTATGTGAGTATGCTACCTATGATTTTAATAAAGGTTTACTAAACATTATCATGCTATGTGAGCATTCTTTTATGGCTTGCATTCATTCATGACGAATTGTGAGAAATTACTAAAGGGGCAGCTAGCGGAGAAGGATTGTTCCACTGAAAAAGTGGATTCCCCATCTGGGCCGAGTCTATACAAGCTGTGATAGCCTAATCTATAATGTGGTAGACAAACACTTTTGGTGAGTGCAATTCCTTAAAGTGGATGTAAACCCACCACTCACCCAGTATAGACAAATGGCACAGTATTAATGCATATGTATATATATATATATATATATATATATATATATATACATGCAAGCCTTTGCATGTATCCCTACCTTGCAAATGTCACCCCCTTCAGCAGTAGGAGACCCACAAAACTCTGGAATCAGTGGGTGGGTCTCTTTGTCTGAGCTTGGTGGGTGGAGTGGTAATGTCACAAGACTCCCCACCCACTTCTATACTCTTCTACTCTTCAGTCACACTGATCATGCCCCATGATGAGTAACTTCCAGTCAAAACTCAAAAAAGGCACCACATGACTTCAGCATGCCCAATCTTGCTGAGGTGTGGACCAGCCAATCCTGGGAGAGCTGGAGAAGAAAGGAGGGAGGATGTGAAGCTGGAATCGTAACACACACTCTGCTCTCTGCTCTCTGCTCATTCATGAGATAAAGAAATGAGATGTCAGTCACAGCAGTGGGGGATGTTGCGACACAAACTTATCTGTGTGTAGTTTTCTATCTTGCTTCAAAAAGAGAAAAGGATTTCTCAGAGCTGGATAAACTCTTAGTGGCAAGACTGGGCACAGATAACTTGACAGCCACTACTGTACCAGGTAGAAGTCTTCATTAAAAAAATAGGGAGCACTGTAGGAAATTTGTCTTATCGATTTGCAGGGTGTTATTTAAATATATATACTGTGTATATACATATATATCATTTTTTTCTTCATACCAAAGTATTTTAGTTTGATTTATTTATATAAGCCCTATAGACAGGAGAATGTAAACAGTTAGGACTGTTTATACCCACCTACCTCAGAAAAAACACAGAAAAGCACTGCATTCTTTTCTGTTTTTCTGGACCTAAATGTGATGGATTGGATGTAACCTGATGTAAACAGACAGCAGAGTCTGTTTACATCCGGCCACCCACATAGCTGTTATGGGTCCACCTGTTTCTGTGGGGCACAAACTAAAAGGGCACAGATGAAAAAAGTGACATATGTCCTATTCAGTTCTGATTTACCTGAGGGTGTGCTCATGGTTTCCCTGCTGAGCGGAGTGGAGACTGGTCCGTGTGAAAGAGCCCTTAGTATTTTTCTAATAGTAAACCTCATATATTATATCACAGGAAGCAACAAATAGGTAAACAAGGTACCCTACAGAGTAAAATCTAACTTGATATACAGTAAAAAGGCACTTTAAAATGTACACATAATTGAAACAGATACAACATAACATAACATTCCAACACCAGCAATCGGTTTAACTTTAATCAGGCAGCTAGGAAGCATTCACCAGTTTAGTCCTGGTATCTGTTGTGATCACAATTTTAAGCCAGCACCGCATTTCACAACCTACGAGTGACTCTGCACTTTACAGCATGTGCTCATTCGGAATTGAAGGAGACATTTTGAAGATTGTTTCCATTGAACAATAGGGACTTTCATATGTGGATAGCATAAAGCCCACTAACTTTGTAAAAAAAAAAATTCTTTCTTGTGCCTGCACTTGAAAAGAAAAAATGGCTGGGTAGTCAGTCTTGAAACAGATGAGTACAAACAAACCCAGAAGGGGAATACTGTATGTGTTCCTAGAATCCTCCTCAGAGCAAAGATAGTTTTCAAATATGATATAAAGAAGCTTTCTAGCACGGTACAATAACTTAATAAGTAGTGGTTAGAGAATTCTTCATTTCCATCTAGAAAATACTGTCACCCAAGGCTGCCATTAGAAATCATAGAGCCCTGTACAGCGTACCTGACCAAGTCCCCCTGGAAAATATGTAGAGTTGATTATGTAATCAAGATATACACAATCTTTACAGAACGGGATATATATAAAACCAGGTAGTTGGGTATATTGGCAGTGTTGGACATGATTTAATAATGTATGTACTATTTGCAGGATATTTGCAGAATTGGATATAATATCAGGATATATAGAATATGTATAGAACTAGGTATGTATGATATGAATATGTACAGTATATTGGTAGAGGTGGACATGATATATGACATATTTGCAGTGTTGAATATGTATGCCTCAGGCCTCATGTACATTGCTACTGGTAAACGGACGTTTAGGAGCAATTGAGAGTTTCTTTTTAACTGCCCCTGAACTCTCCTCTGTTATCTCATCTGTCCATGTACACAGGGTCGTTTACAGTAGTTTCTAGGCAGTTGAGTTTAGATGCATTTTTTGGAAGACAAAAAATGTGTTCAGAAGCTGAGTATACAGGCATTTCAAGCGCTAAATGCGCCTAAGCGCGGTAACTCACGTTTAGCCGCATTTCGTTTACAGGCATTTTTCATCTTTGGCTATTTGAAAAAATATATGTGTAGAAAGGTGTTATTATATACCGTATCTTAACAGACTGCAATTGATACCTAGTGGGGAACCTGGCTCCCTCTGGTGCTCGTTTTGTGTTAATTTGGAAGTTGTTTGGTTCCGTCATGTTAAGGACAAAGCATGGTGGGCATTGTAGTACAAGAGACACAGCCTCTATTGCTGTGGGCTGGATTAAGACTACAATACCCACAAATCCCACTGTACTACCAAAATGCGGTGCGCCACGCACAGCCTGCTGGGAGAACTGATTTAAGGCAGAGGCGGGGCTTCAGCCCGCTCTCTCGGGACACCATCTTCAACAGGCAAGAGGCCTGCTGTGTGCGCACCTAGGCCAGAGAAGCCTGGGTCTAAAGTTACAGAGAGAAAGGATCGCCTGACGAGGGATCCTTGTGGACAGCCTCGCTGATCGAGCCATAGAGGGACCGGTCTACACTTCACAGCATCCGGAGTCACCTATCCACCGGCACCTTGTGAACGGCTGCACGGAGGAACATGGGCCTTGTGTTACAAGAAGAACCTGAGATCAAGGAGAGGTTCCAGACGGAGTGTACCGGCGAGGCCTCATTTGGTGAGAAGGCACTTGCCTATCCACATAGTTAACTGGGTCGTAGGAAGGTGGTTTGCAAAGTTCCACGTGTACTTGCTGGCATTTGCAGTGCCGCAGGTAGGGATACGTTACAAAAAGAAGAAGAACAAGGGCGCACCAGCCTAGTGTATGATCGATTGGATAGGTTTTATTTAAAAGCAATATAAAAGCTACTCACAAAAGTAGTAGAAAGGTTTGCAGTAAACAAGTTGTTCCATAGCTGACTGCAGCATGTAGAACCCAAACCGCACTACAGACCTGCTTACCAATAGGCATGTGGTACTGGCATCAACAATATTATCATCAATGGTGCCATCGCCACCATCATCAATATCGGTAATGCCATATGCCTCTTGTGCTTTCGGTCACATCTATAATTATGTTTACGCCATTTTTGTTGGTAGTGTGTGAGGTATCCCTGCTAGTGATCTGCTATGGTTTGTTTGGATCTGTCATCTGGCCCCATCCAGTGGGTGTTACCTATTGTCCTTTAAGACCACCCACCTAAGTGGGAGGAGCCACCATGTTTCCTGGGAGGTCCTCCATTTCCTGATTTGTGTATGCGTATATAAAGGGACTGTATGAGGGTAGTACACTGCTGGGCTCTGATGAAGAAGCTTTGCACTTCAAAACGCGTTAGTGGGCAGTGACCCTCATCACATCTTCCACGACTATTCGGAGTGCGGTTTGGGTTCTACATGCTGCAGTCACCTATGGAACAACTTGTTTACTGCAAACCTTTCTACTACTTTTGTGAGTAGCTTTTATATTGCTTTTAAATAAAACCTATCCAAGGGGGCGTGTCCTGATGTGATCAGCGGCGGACGTGTCAAAGGGGAGCTACGGGTTTTCTACATCCCATCCGATGCCATCCTTGCAGCCTATAGTGGATTCAGCATCTACCTGCCTGCCAGCGGGTCCCCCTCGATCCTCTGGAGCATTCTGAGTCAGAAATTGTACAGCAGCTCTGCCAGGGGACGTCTGCCCAGCACTGCTCCTCTCGTCCGCGGCCGCCGCCATCTTGCCGTCCCGGCGTCTTCCCGGACGAACGACTCCGGGCCTGACTGAAGGTAAGGAGGGTCATCCACTCTCCCCTGCCTGTCCATCCGCCCATCTAGTGAGGCCCGGAGGCCTGTCTGGCCGTTGGGGACGTCCGTGGAGGCCGTGGTCCCGCCCGGCCGAGTGCGGCCTGCAAAGCACCGCTGTCTCCTGAGCCGCGGCCCCGCGAGTGCTTCCGGAGCTCGGATCCTTGGCTTCCATCCCTCCGCCCTGTCCTATCTGCCCACCGCTGCCTTGGCCTAGTGTGCCGCCCATCTAGTGAGGCCCGGAGGCCTGTCTGGCCGTTGGGGACATCCGTGGAGGCCGTGGTCCCGCCCGGCCGAGTGCGGCCTAGTGCGGCCTGCAAAGCACCGCTGTTTCCTGAGCCGCGGCCCCGCGAGTGCTTCCGGAGCTTGGATCCTTGGCTCCCATCCCTCCGCCCTGTCCTCTCTGCCCACTGCTGCCTTGGCCTAGAGTGCTGCCCTGCAAGAACTGTGACTGCTGCTGAGGTGGCCTGGATGATAGATCCTGAAGTCCTCTGCTGCCTGCCTGCCTATACTACACTGCTCTGAGCCACCCTCACCCCTGTACCTCCAGCCTCACATCCTCCCTAACTGTCAGCCGGGTGTTGGCTGCTGAGTGACGGGTGCCTGGAGACCCCCTGTGTTCTGATCACTGCGGCCAGTCTGGCTGGGCTCTCATTGCTTCCTAAAGCCTCCTCTGAGCACGGCTGCAAATCCTACCCCTGTGTGACCTGCCAGATGCCCTCCTCCTCTAAGAAAGGCAAGGGGAGCTCTAAAGCCACAAGGGCCCACACACCCCTCCGAGTACCACCGCCTTCTTCCCCGCACACGGATCCCGTCCTGGTCGGGCGAATCCGGGCCTTGCTGGCCGAACTAGACATGGATCCCAGCGAGGCCCCGGAGGTAGAGGGGGTGGCCCCGTCATCTCATGACAACACGGCCATAATCCTTGCTGCGATCGAGCAGAGTAGGACTTCGCTACTGGTACGCATCGACCACCTTGCTGAGGAGTGCAATTTCATACGGAATGATCTAGACAAGATAAGGGGGAGGATGTCTGAAACAGAATCAAGAGTGTCGGCCACAGAGGATCTAACGGCCAATCACTCCACCTCCATTGCTGAGCTACAACGCACAGTACAGTCCCTTGTCGCAAAGTCGGACGACGCAGAAAATAGGCTGCGACGCAACAATGTCAGAGTCCTCGGTCTGCCTGAGGGAGAAGAGGGGGACCACCCTGCTGTATTTGCGGAGGAGTTTTTCAAAAATTTACTCGACCTGACGGATGTTCCCCCTACTTATGTTGTTGAAAGGGCCCACCGAGTGCCTACGGGCAGAGCCATTCCGGGGAATATCCCCAGACCTTTCCTGGTCCGCTTCATCAATTACCGGGACAGGGACAGGATCCTCTCTGAGGCCCGCAGACACGCCGCACTCAAATACGGCAACGCCTCAGTTCTCCTTTTCCCCAACTTCTCGGCAGAGTTGCAGAGGAGCAGAAAGACCTTTAATGACGTCCGCAGATGGCTCAGAGACAAGAACATTAAATATGGAATGCTTTACCCCAGCCGCCTGCGTGTCCAACATGGTGGAGAGGTCCGCTTCTTCGACAACCCTGCGGATGCTGATAGCTGGTTGACCACCCTGCAATGAAAGATTCCTCCCACCGATCTATTAGATGCCTGATTCTTTCACATCCTGGTTTGCTCTATCCTACTCAACTTCCTGCAAGCCCCGGAGTTATCCCAAAGTACCTCTACAAGTGAAACACAGCCGACCCCCCCTGTTTTGTTTGGTTTTGTTGTTTGCTTCCAAGTGAAGGACCAGGAGACCTACCTCTACCTGGGGCAGCTCGCTTCTTGAGGGGACTGCTCCGCTGTTCCAGAGGGCCGGTCTCCTCCCACTGTAATGGGATGCAAGTTCCCTCACTCTCGCCTAATGTTCTAGGTTGAACTCACACTGAGGTTATCTCAGAGACTTTGAGCCTCCAGAAGGCGACATCTACAATCAAGTTTAGGGTAAGAAACTGCCTCGGTGAAAGTTGGGGATATGCCAGGCGGTAGGGCGTTATTTGTACTGTTTGTAAGTTTCCACACCTGCTCGGGTTCTACACTATTTTTCTTGCTGGACTATGCTGTCATCATTTTGATACTTCTCTGGTTCACATACTATTTTCTATTTTTTCACTTTATGTTCTCTCCAGTTCCACTAGATTGCTACACCCTGTGGACTACCTCTGCAGCGGGCCTATGGCCAGGATATTACTGGGTATGGGTCTTCTATGATCCTAAAGTCATCGAAATTCTCTACTTCAAATGGGTATAGATTTAAGGCTGATATCTTGGAATGTTAGGGGCTTGAATGACAAGATAAAAAGATCATTAGTATTTAAATTTCTGAAATCCCACAAACCTCACATTTTGTTTCTCCAGGAAACCCACCTGACGGGCAACAAAATCCTAGCACTCAGGCGGGCATGGGTCAAACAAGGGTTTCATGCCACATATTCCTCCTACGCGAGGGGCGTGACTGTCCTGTTGAACAAGTCACTCCCCTGCACAGTGGAACAGGTCTTCACGGACCCTGGGGGAAGATACATCATCCTTATCCTCGAAATGTATGCCCAACGCTGGGCAATAATTAATGTATATGTCCCTCCTCCATTTAATTCCTCCATCCTGTACACGGTCCTTACAAAAATAGCCCCCCTACGGGTCCATAATATTCTAGTCGGAGGGGATTTTAACGCCATCCTTGACCACAACAAAGATACTACTAACCCCCTTAGACCTGCCCCCCCCCCGATTTGGAGCTCTGGGCAAACACCTTTGGTCTCCAAGAGCTCTGGCGGTGGAAGCATCCGGAGGAGAGGACATATTCATATATCTCAGCATCACATAGGTCTGGATCCCGCATAGACTTCATGTTCAGGTCGGCTTCTGCACTGTCCCAAGTCAGAACAGTCTCCTATCTCCCGGCAGGTCTTTCAGATCACTCACCGCTAGAGCTTGGCTTGAGTCTGGGCGCCCCCGCGAGCCGGGATGCTGGAAATTGGCGTCCCATTGGATAGCCAACCCACAAGTCCAGGAGCTGGTGGAGCCCAGGCTCAGGGAATACTGGCAGACAAATGAGGGATCGGCTTCCCTTGACGTGGTCTGGGAGGCGGGCAAGGCTCATGCCAGAGGAGAATACATCTCTTCCATCAAGGCAGTGAGATCCGGCTTTGCGTTACAGACCACTCAACTGGAACAGAGCGAAGGGGCGGCACTGGATCTTTTCACGAAGCATCCAGCGCGTGAAAATTATTCTACCCTAGCACAAACGAGAAGAGATCTGAAGCTCCACTACACCTCGCTGGTACACTCAGATGCGCGAAAGCTTGTAGCCAAGCTTTTCGAGTCAGGGGACAAGAACGGGAAACTACTGGCCAACCTTGTAGCAGAACCTACGCTCCAAACAGTAATCCCTAGACTTCAGACTTCCACTGGTTGCCAGGTTACGGACCCCGAAGGTATACTGCGGGAATTCCATCGTTTCTATAGCAACCTGTATGACGACCCATTCTCTGGCTCAGCTGCTGCTGGGCTAGAGGAACTGGGGGGAAATACTTTGCCTCTCCTCTCCGAGGAGGACAGGATAGCGTTAGACAAGCCGTTAACACGTCTGGAAATAGAGGCTGCAATATACTCCTTGCCCAACAATAAATCCCCGGGCCCGGATGGTCTACCTGGGGACTGGTACAAAACGAACGCTAATTTACTGGTCCCTAAACTAAATCAGCTATACACAGATTGCCTGGATTCCGATAGGCTACCAGACAGCATGCACCAGGCGCATATAGTGCTGCTACCCAAGCCAGGGAAGGACCCCACCTGTTGCTCATCCTATAGACCCATCTCGTTGCTGAACTACGATCTTAAGATACTCACAAAAGTGCTAGCCAATAGACTCATGAAGGTTTTACCATCCCTAGTCAACATAGATCAGACAGGCTTTATGCCGAGCAAGTCCACGGACATTAACCCTAGACGAGTCTTTACACATCTCCAGCTCCCACCCGAAGAGAATGCCTCCCGGGTACTGGTATCCCTCGACATCGAAAAGGCTTTCGATACAGTCAGATGGTCCTATATGATGCAGGTTCTGGAGGGTTTTGGCTTCGGCCCAACTTTCCGGAAATGGATCGGCCTACTATATAGGGTACCCACCGCCCGTATCAAACTGAATGGTGGCCTCTCGCCCTCTTTCCCGATTAGGAGGGGAACAAGACAGGGGTGTCCTCTATCACCTGCATTGTTCGCCCTGGTAATGGAGCCTCTGGCTGGGGCCCTGCGGAGGTCGGGGGAGGTGTCTGGAATACGGGTCGGCTCGGTGACTGAGAAGCTGGCATTGTATGCCGATGATTTGATTCTTTTCCTCAGGGACCCCGGTCCCTCGCTCGCCGGGGCGTTTTGGCTTCTGGACCGTTTCGCGGCTCTCTCTGGCCTCAGAACCAACTGGAGCAAATCACTAATTCTACCCATAGACCCCGGGGCAAGGAGGCTGAGTGATCCTACTTCGCCTCTACAATGGGCAGATACCATCAGATACCTAGGGATAAATATCTCGTCCAACACTAAAGATTTTTTCAAACTTAACTTGTCCCCGGTGCTGCAGTGGTATAAACTAAAACTGAAGGCTTGGTCAAACCTCCCACTATCTCTGATAGGGAGAATTAATTTAATAAAAATGAAACTACTCCCGGTCTTGCTGTACATCTTACGGCACTCTCCGGTATGGATCCCCAAGTCTCTTCTCCAGCAACTAAACTTCTCAGTGGCTTCCTTCTTGTGGCAATCACACCCGGCCAGATTTAGTAAAAAGATTTTGTGTAGACCATGGACACAGGGGGGACTTGCCTGCCCAGACTTCCACACCTACTATCTAGCAGCAATGCTCACCCATGCACATAACTGACTGGTTTCGGATGACACCAATGCGTCAGTTGTATTGGAGGCGGCACACCTAGGATCTTTTGAGGCCCTCCGCAACGCACTCTATAGGGGGTCGGAGGGCTCTGCGGTACCCTCGACCCTAGCTATGAAAGCGATCATTAAGGCATGGCACACGGTAGTGATTAAACCTAATTTGGCAAAGGCCAGATGGTCCCCCAACACACCACTTTGGTGCAATCCGAGGCTCAGGGAGTTCCACTCTTTGCAGGATCCGGGTCTGTGGGCCGGCAAGGGCATCAAGTATTTGAGGGATATCTGCGATGAGCTGGGGCTATTTACATTCGATAGGTTGAAGAATAAATTCCAGCTTCCGAACTCTTTCTTTTTCAGGTTCCTGCAGCTCCGCCACGCCTTCAATTCGCAATTCAAGTCGGTTCAGCTTCGGTTGGAGCTCGACACCCTGGAGATTCTCCTGGATGATGCCGAGCTCTCAAAACCCCTATCCCGGATCTATCGAGCACTCCTGCCGTCCATTCAGGAGGGTCTGGATGGTCTGCGTGGTTTGTGGCGGGCGGAGGTGCAGGAGCTGGACAGCGAAGACTGGGAAGATATGTGGGACTACCCATTTCAGCCGCTGGTGGCTACCAGGGACAAACTGATCCAATTCAAAATCCTCCACAGGATCTATTACACACCCCAACGCCTCCACCGCATATACCCGGCCCTGCCAGCTAACTGCTGGAGATGCTCTGATACTCCTGCAGATTTCACACACATATTCTGGGACTGCCTACAGATTCGGGACTATTGGCGGGAGGTAACCTAATTTATCCACAGCCTAACTACCATTTCTATTCCCCTGACAATTAGTGTATGCCTCCTTGGCCTGGTGGGGCAACTGGCACTTGCCAAAGCCCCACGTATCCTAATAGGTATCCTCCTGTTTTATGCAAGGAAAGCCATAGTACTAAAGTGGAAGTCAACCACCCCCCCCAACCTGACCTCATGGAAACATTTAGTCAACACAGTGGTGCCCCTCTATAAAGCGACGTATCTGTCTCGTGGATGCCCCAAAAAATATGAAAAAGTCTGGCATCTGTGGACTGATTCAGAGTCCACAACAGATGACCGACCTCAAGAGGAGTAACTCGTAAGATCTCCTCTGTACTCATCAGTCCTGATAGGAGCTAAGGTCTGTACTCTGAATAAATAAATGGAGGTGCAAGCATAGCTCAAATTAATAGCACCTACCCCTGCATGCTCCTGATAAGCCCAACCCAGACATCTAGGAACAAGTAGAGGTCCCGCAAGGAATAATAACTCCTGTTGTAATCCTACCATGTGTACCCCGAGAAGTGTCCCTGTTAAGTTAGCTAGATATATTTAGTGCTAGGATGTGATGATAAGTTGTCCTCTGTTTTTTTTTTTTTCTTTGATGTGCACGTGGTTATGTGCAAAGTTTGGCCGGGGTATGCCCCAAAGGCCCTGTTTTGTATTTCAAAAACGCAAAAAACTTCAATAAAGAGAATTTAAAAAAAAATAAAATAAAACCTATCCAAACGATAATACACTAGGCTGGTGCGCCCTTGTTCTTTTTCTTTTTGTTTGTCACCAGGATACCCCTATCCATGAAGGGATGTGTCATTGTTACGAAATATTGACTGCTTGACAATCCACTCGTGCGCAGGAGTGTTTGTTTTCTGTTATCAAAAGGGATATGTTACACCTGAGAGTGATACAGCGGTTGGGAAGAACTAGTGTTTGTTCTGCCTAAACACTACTTGCATCAAGTAATTGCCATTTATTTTCACCCTGTCTATTGGAATACAAATAGATAAGTGCACCAACGAAGCTAGCCGAAGACTAACTGACATTTAAAGGAACAGTCATCCGTTTACCTTATTTCTGGAAGTTCTACAACAGAACACTCACCGGTTGTACTGTCCATTAGGGGGAGTCACATAATTTATATCACATATATATACTGTGAGGGGGTTAGCTCGGCAGCGGGTGTGTGTGACCCCCGGGATGGGCTCCCCACACAAAAACAGGCCCAGCAAACGGAGGTTGTGGTTTTCAAAATCAAAAAGGTGCGGTTTATTTTCTATTTACAGTGACAAAACACAGCAAAGCAAAAGAAACATAAACAAAATAAATCCTGGTCAACTTGACCTCTGACTAAACATACAGGTTTCCTAACTAACAACTGGGATCAGCCTAGTGCTGTCCTAGTCCCTAAGTCCCTGGTTTTAAATGTCCAAGCAAATAGCCACACAGGCTTTGTCTCACCGCACAGGGGTTCACTCTCCCTAGACAGTCCACACAGGTCTGGGTCCAGGCATGAGCAAACACCTAATGAATCTGGGAGTTTTTATAGAGGCCTAAATGAGCTGACAAGCTTCAGCTGGTCTCATCAACTCCCTGTCTGCACGACGCCCCACACTCTCCCTAGAGGTATGAGTCATCCATGAGCCCACTAGCCTCAGCTGGGCTTATACAACACTCCACCTAGTTGTATAAGTCGGCGTAAAGCCTGAATCTGGGCGAAATATATCTACCCCCCTGGATGCAACCAGGTGACTTTACCTTCCTGCTGTCACATACCCCCCCCTCTTGTTTTAACCTCGGGGTTGGAACACCAGCAATCAGGCATTCATGTACTCGAGACAAAGCATCCACATTCCCCATTTGAACGCCAGGGCGATGCTTTACTGTGAAGTTGAATTCCTGGAGGGCCAGGAACCACCTATTCACTCTTCTATTTGTTTCCTTGTTTTGAGCCATCCACTTTAACGGAGCGTGATCCGTAACCATGTCAAAGTGCCTACCTAGCAGGTAGTACCGAAGGGAATCTAGAGCCCACTTCACCGCTAAACACTCCTTTTCAACAGTGGCGTAATTTACCTCATGGGACTTCAACTTCCTGCTGAGGTAAATGACTGGGTGCTCTTCCCCGTTCCAGACCTGGGACAATACTGCTCCTAACCCCACATCTGACGCATCACTTTGTACGACAAAGTCTTTAGAGAAGTCGGGTGAGTACAACACTGGCTGGCTACATAAGGCTTGTTTCAAGAATTGGAATGCTGCCTAAGCCTCGGGGGTCCATTTAATCATGACCGACCCTTTCCCCTTCGTCAGGTTGGTTAGGGGCACAGCCTTAGAAGCAAAGTGGGGAATGAATCGCCGATAATACCCAGCGATTCCCAGAAAGGCTCGTACCTGCTTCTTGCTGTTGGGACGTGGCCAACTCTGGATGGCCTCGACTTTGTTGAGTTGGGGTTTTATTACTCCCCTCCCAATGGTGTACCCAAGATATTTGGCCTCCTCCTGCCCAATGGTACACTTCTTGGGGTTAGCCGTAAACCCCGCTTCCCGAACAGAGTCCAGGACTGCTTGCACTTTTGGCAGATGTGAGGCCCAATCTGTGCTATGGACAATTACGTCATCCAGGTAAGCCGCAGCATACTTCCGATGGGGCTTCAGCATCTGGTCCATTTTCCGCTGGAATGTGGCCGGCGCATTCTGTAACCCGAACGGCATTCTTTTATATTGGAACGCCCCGTCTGGGGTTACAAATGTGGTTTTCTCTTTGGCCGACTTGGCCAGGGGGATTTGCCAATACCCTTTGTGAGGTCAAGAGTCGTCATGTATCGGGCTGTTCCCAGCCGGTCGATCAACTCATCTATACGTGGCATAGGGTAGGTGTCAAATTTTGTAACTTTGTTCAACTGACGAAAATCGTTACAAAATCGCCAGCTCCCATCCGGTTTAGGCACCAACACAATGGGACTAGACCAATCACTTTGGGACTCCTCTATCACCCCTAAGTTCAGCATTTTCTGTACTTCCTCCCGTATTGCCTCCCGTCGGGCCTCTGGGATCCGATAGGGTTTTAACTTCACCCTTTCACCGGGCGGGGTAATGATGTCATGCTCTACCCCAGATGTTTGTCCCGGCAGCTCAGAGAATACCTCCTTGTTGCGAAGCACAAACTCCTTAACCTCCTGTTGTTGGGGTTGTGACAAGGTGGCTGCTATTCCAACCTCAGGAATGATGCAACCAGTTTGAGCTGGTGACCAAGTGTCTGCGACTAGGGACTCTCTATCCCTCCAGGCTTTCAACAGATTAACGTGATAGATCTGTTCGGGCTTTCGCCTTCCTGGTTGTCTGACCTTGTAATTCACTTCGCTCACTTTTTCCATTATCTCATAGGGGCCTTGCCATTTGGCAAGGAATTTACTTTCAACCGTAGGGACAAGTACCAGTATCCTATCCCCCGGGGAAAAGGTACGGGTCTTGGCTCCACGGTTGTACACTCTCTGCTGTGCTAACTGCGCTTGGGCCAAATGTTCCTTCACGATGGGCATTACCTGTGCAATTCGGTCTTGCATCAGGGCGACATGCTCAATCACACTCCTGTGGGGAGAACTCTCACTTTCCCAAGTTTCCTTGGCAATATCCAACAGCCCTCTTGGGTGTCTCCCATACAGTAACTCAAAGGGGGAGAATCCCGTAGAGGATTGGGGCACCTCCCTAATAGCAAACATCAGATAAGGAAGTAGACAGTCCCAATCCTTTCCATCTCTATCCACCACTTTCTTCAACATTTGTTTTAGGGTTTTGTTGAATCTTTCAACCAGCCCATCGGTTTGGGGGTGATACACAGATGTACGTAATTGCGTCACTTTGAACAATTTACACAGCTCCTTCATAACCCGGGACATAAAGGGTGTACCTTGGTCCGTAAGCAGTTCTTTACAAATACCCACCCGGCTAAACACAAGAGATAGCTCTTTGGCTATGGTTTTGGCCGAGGTATTTCGGAGAGGGATCGCTTCTGGATAACGGGTGGCATAGTCCATTATAACTAATATGTACTGGTGCCCCCTAGCGGACTTGATTATAGGACCTACCAAATCCATGGCGATCCTCTCAAACGGGACCTCAATGATGGGTAGAGGGACCAGCGGGCTACGGAAATGTGGCATCGGGGCCGACCTCTGACACACAGGGCAGGAGGAACAATAATTTTCTATGTCCTTCATCACCCCCGGCCAATAGAATCTCTGTAATACCCTCTCTCGGGTTTTCTCTGTCCCCAGATGACCTCCAAGAATGTGCCCATGGGCCAACTCCAACACCAACTTCCTGTAAGGTTTGGGCACCACAAGCTGCTCAACGGTTTCTTCTGCCCTTTTTGCCACCCGATACAGTAGGTCCTTCTCTACGCTGAAGTATGGGTAAGTGCAGGTATTATCTGGGTTCACTAACTCGCCATCTATTTTCACTACGTTTTCCCGTGCCTTTATTAGGGCGGGGTCTTTCAACTGTTCTGTGGCAAAGTTTTCCCTGTGAACCTCAAGATCAGAAAACTCCACAGACGGTAGGTTTTCGTCTGAGGAGGTGGGCTCCTCTCCAGTTTCTTGAGTCTCCCCTGCCAATACTGATAAGGGAAATTCCGGAGAGTCCTCACCACTCTCAGGGGAGTTCTGGCTATCACATTCCTGGTACATAGGGGCACCAGTGGGGGGCTCAGGATCATCCCACAGTTCCCAGAACTTCGGAAAATCCCTTCCCACAATGGCGTCATGCGGTAACTGAGATACTAAGCCCACTGGATGAGAGAGGGTACCTTTGGGGGTCTCGAAACACACTGTAGTCACTGGATACTCTCGGGTGTCCCCATGCACACAAATAACAGCTACCTTGCTATTCCCAGAGACCTCTGTTTTAACTAACTCAGCCTTTATCAGGGTCACAAGGCTACCTGAATCCAGCAATACCACAACATTTCTACCATTAACACACATTTTGCATAAATGTTTCTCAGTTCCTCGAATGGCAGTGCATGCGACTGTCGCACACAGCGACTGACGTCTGCCCGTCAGAAAGTCACACTGCATGGGTTCCTCCACAACCGGGCAATTGGCTGCAATATGTCCCGCTTGCCGGCAGCGGTAGCAAACGATCCTTCTTGCCGCCTCTTGAGCCGCTGATTTCCCAGGCTGTTCTCGCCAAACTTGGGGTAGAGCTCCCACCCTCTCACTCTCTCCACCCTCACCCCTTGGAGTCCTCTTATCCGCCCCTGGGGATGGTCTGGTCTTAGGGTGGAAAGTCCGAGTGTCTCTGGAAGAGGCCGTCAGGTTCTCTGTAGCCAAGTATTTCTCCACACGATCCACAAGACCATCGGCCGTCTCTGGGTCTCCATGGCTTACCCACTTTTGGATGGCAGTAGGAAGAGCTCTCAAAAACCGATCCATTACAACACGTTCCACAATCTTTGGTGCGGACAAAGTCTCTGGCTGTAGCCACTTTCTGCTCAGGTGAATGAGATCATACATTTGAGACCTGGGGGGTTTTCCAAGCTGGAAAGTCCAGTTATGCACACGCTGAGCCCGGACAGCCTGGGTGACACCCAGCCTTGCCAAAATTTCAGCTTTTAGCATCACATAGTCTTTTGCTTGGTTAGGCTCTAGGTCATAGTAAGCTTTCTGCGATTCACCAGTTAACAGAGGAGCCACCAGTCCAGCCCACTGCTCCTCAGGCCACTTTTCTCTTTCAGCGGTCCTTTCAAATGTGGTCAAAAATACCTCTGGATCATCCTCTCCAGTCATTTTTGTCAATAAACGACTCACCCCAAAGGACGCGGTATTAGTGGGACGGCTTTCCTCACTGGTCTGCGGACGTTGCTGCATTACTGCTTCCATCTGTTGTTGTAGTCTCTGCTCTTGCTTCTGCAACAGGTCTATGAAGCGGGCCTCAGATTGCTGCTGGGCTTGTTGCTGAGCCTCCAGACTCTGTTGCAAAGTTGCGTTTGTCTGCTGCTGGGCTGCAAGGCTCTGTTGATGAGCTTGCTGCTGGGCTGCGAAGTTCTGTTGTTGAGCTGCAAGGCTCTGTTGATGAGCTGCAAGGCTCTTTTGCAAACCTGCATTTGTCTGCTGTTGATTGGCATTTGCTAGAGCCAGCTGCTTCAGTATCTCCTCCATGCTGGCTTAAAAAAAACTGCCACTGGTTCTCCACCAACTGTGAGGGGGTTAGCTCGGCAGCGGGTGTGTGTGACCCCCGGGATGGGCTCCCCACACAAAAACAGGCCCAGCAAACGGAGGTTGTGGTTTTCAAAATCAAAAAGGTGCGGTTTATTTTCTATTTACAGTGACAAAACACAGCAAAGCAAAAGAAACATAAACAAAATAAATCCTGGTCAACTTGACCTCTGACTAAACATACAGGTTTCCTAACTAACAACTGGGATCAGCCTAGTGCTGTCCTAGTCCCTAAGTCCCTGGTTTTAAATGTCCAAGCAAATAGCCACACAGGCTTTGTCTCACCGCACAGGGGTTCACTCTCCCTAGACAGTCCACACAGGTCTGGGTCCAGGCATGAGCAAACACCTAATGAATCTGGGAGTTTTTATAGAGGCCTAAATGAGCTGACAAGCTTCAGCTGGTCTCATCAACTCCCTGTCTGCACGACGCCCCACACTCTCCCTAGAGGTATGAGTCATCCATGAGCCCACTAGCCTCAGCTGGGCTTATACAACACTCCACCTAGTTGTATAAGCCGGCGTAAAGCCTGAATCTGGGCGAAATATATCTACCCCCCTGGATGCAACCAGGTGACTTTACCTTCCTGCTGTCACAATATATATATATATAGTGTGGCGGTGGGACCCCGTGCGACCCTAAAGATTGTTGGTTTACGCCAGATTTTGTAGAAAAATACACCCTGATTGCACAGCTGTGTGTTGGGCTATTTAGTTCTGACCTGACTATGGCTCAGGGCTCCGCCCAACAGACAGGAAGTCTGTGCCTGGGGAGTCAGGTGGACTCCCGTCCCTTTAGAGGAGTCAGGCGCTGCATGGGTGCAGCCAAAGTATGCATGCCTGCAGGAGGCAGATGTCATTGATGATTTGAGCAACAAGGTGCTGATCAGGAGTAAGCTAGGAGAGAGCCTAACTCTAGGAAACTCTGTTTGTTCTGAGGAGCAGACCTAAGGCCTAGGCTAAAGGCCTGAAACAGCCGGTGGGCAAGAATGAAAGCCAGGAGGCTAAAGTTTTGAGTATGCGAGATATAATAATGGTGGAACCCCCCTGTGAGGGCTACTGATGTATTTGTGAACTTTTTGTGCTTTTAAATAAAAGTGGGCTACAGTTGTGTGAGACTTGGTGGAGAGGTGTCCCAGTGTTGGTGCCATTGCATTGGGAGATTCCTCCACCATACACTCACTCAGGTCTAAACCCCGGGTCATGTTTAATTGTGTCTGGGAGCAGAGACATTCTGTGCCAGTGGTGTTGCATTGACTTCTGCAGGGAGCTGTGTGTAGTCAATATTGTCTGTGTAACCATTGTTTTATTCTTTTGCCAAGTAAACACTTTACCACTGGTTATGCTACATCTTGTGTGGGACTCTGTCTTTTGCAGCTGTGGGTCAGGTGACCAGCATCAAGGTAACAATATTTGGAAATATATATATTACTGTGTGGTGTTATTGTGGTTCCCTATTGCCATTGGGCTCCACAATCGTATTATTGTCCAGGTGTGCCAAGGAGGGGATCGAGCCGAACTTAACGGGTTGACAGGCAGAGTGCAGACCCAAAAATATAACCAGCAGCTCCTACGGGGGTAGTGCTACATATATATACTGTATATATTTAAAAAACGATTCTAAACGCAAACGCTTCTAAACGCAAACATTTTAAACGTTGGTTACAATGTGTCAAGTTAAATCATTTAGGAGAGGTTATAAAAACGTCCCGTCTACATGAAGCCTTACACTTTGGTCTGTAATGCTGGGTAGAGATAATACAAGCTAACTGGAGAGATATAGATAAGTCTCAGAAAAGGAGATAGTACTGCACTTCTGGGGATGTATGGGGAACATTTAGCTTGTCAGTTCTGGATACACAGATACATGTAAAAACACAGGGAGGGCAGGCAGGGCTCGCTGTACAGCTATAACAGAAGTGTCCCTAGCACTCACCTTCATAGAGACCCTGCTCTTGGCTCCAGCAGACATTTCATTCTCCAGACTATGGCACTTCCCACACGTTACACAGACTGGACCTCAGAAAGAATCAGGTGCAGGAAAGGAGGAGCAGCAGACCAACTGGCTTCCAACCTTATTTGGGTGCTGCAAGTCAACAGCCAGCTTGGAGATGGGACTATGCAGACAGCAGTGTCGGTATTTGTAGCAGTGAGCATGCTCTTGCTCAGTGTGGTGGTGGTAGGAGCTATGATTACTCCACACTGGATGCAGTGGGGAAGATTTACTAAAACTGGTTAACACAGAATCTGGGGCAGCTGTGCATGGTAGCCAATCAGCTTCTAACGTCAGCTTGTTCAGTTGAGCCTTGGCAATAAAACCTGGAAACTTATTGGTTTCTATGCAGAGCTGAACTAGTTTTTGCACTCTCCAGTTTTAGTAACTTACCCCCAGTGTAACCAGGACCATGAGGGGGGTTATAAAGGGACAAGGACCACCATTAGAAATCACAAGGAAATCACCCCTATGTACTTTTCTCAAAATGGCATTACATCAGGGTTGCCCTTTTAGGAGTTACCAACTTTAATGCACACCACTCTGTGGATCAGCATGGGTGAGGGTTGGGTATGAATTTATTGCCTGGGATTCAGCTTTAATCTCTTTTGCCAACCAAAGAACAGCCAAACAATGTCAGAGCAGGGCAGATATTAATCTCTTATAACCTCTGTTTTGTTGCTGATAAGAAAAAAATCCAGGACAGACAGTTCTGGCTGTACATAATGTCCAATTTTGCATTGTTCTATAGCTGTCATATCTGTTGAATGTGATGCTGATGTGATACTCTTTGGCTTATACAGGTGTATTCATCTTGAGACAATAAAGAAAAAAGCCCATGTACCACTAAATGCTCTTGTCAGTTTTCTGTAGTATTTTCACTTTGAGAGCCAGGAGTACGGGCAATTAAAACACCAGTACAGAATTAGATTTTTATGCATGGCTTTTAACTGATAGCATGATTTGGAAATTATTACTATTGGCATATCTGCTTCCTTTTGTTAAAAGATTAAGCATTTACTAATTGTGTTTCTACCTACTTGTAAATAGATTTCAGTTGACAATTGTCAATACAATTTAAAAACAGCAGTCAAACATGACGTTTATAAATCACATTCAAAGTGCGTTTAAAACATAATTTTAAGCTCCATAAAAGCACTGGTGTTTATATTGCTGAAATCTGACAAGGCAAGGTACAATAGTGCTTTCAGCTTGCTTTTTTCCCCATGAATTAAGCTTGCCCAATTTAAAGCTGTTGTATACCCTATTTTTTTACTTTTACCTACAGGTAAGCCTATAATAAGACTTACCTGTAGGTAAAAAGAATATCTCCTAAACCTGTACGGTTTAGGAGATATTCCCCGCGCAATGAGCCGCTGACTGCAGCGGCGCATGCGCAACGGGGATTCTCAGCTAAAGCCCGGCAGCCGCCGGACCTTGCCGACGCGCGGGAGTGACGACATCGCCGCTCCAGCCACTCACAGCGTTGGAGCGGCAATACCCGGAAGACACGCCGAGGCAAGATGACATCTCCCTCGGCGTGGACCAGGTAAGTTCCCGACGCCTCGTTCTAAGGTAAGTATTTCATAATGAGCTAGTATGCGGGTATACAACCGCTTTAAGAGTGTCCCATGCTTTCCTTTTTTATTTATTTTCTGTCAACAGGAATCTGAAATACACAACAAACCTCCTGTCTAGCTCTTCTATGGCAGTACATGCTGTTCGGATCTTTACAGTGCTTTCAACATTTCATTGACAATGACCTTGTTAAGAAAAATAAAACTTAATTTAACAAAAAGTTGTAGCCTGCAAATTTTCTATTTTCTAAGCCTCCTAATTACAGGCAAAATGAACACATGGCTGTATTTGTCTTCACCAGCTTGCAGCTACCTTGGACTCAAAACCTGAAGCTTGCCTTATACAAAGTTATTTTGTATGCAAATAATTTGTGTATAATCTTAGTGTCGGTGCAAATTATTACAACAGATGACCTCAGGAGGCCAATGTAGAATGAAAAAAAAAGTATTCTGGGCAATTCCTTGTTTTTTGATTATGTAATATGGTAGCCATCATTGTCTGCAGGGATCTCCATCATGTGGTTTGGTTGGTAGCAAGAGGGAAATTTTCAGTTGGTCTAGTTCTAAAATTAAAAAATTTTGGGCAGTGTGCTTAAAGACATTAAAATATGTCATATAAGCAAATGATTTGATTGGAAAATGTACAAAGTTAGGAGTATCCGTGCTCAAGCAAACCTGGATGTGAGATGATCCAACTGAAGGCTCATCATACAGTAAAATACTGTAATAAAACAGAATATCTTGACAGACTCAGAAGGCTGCCACTTGGTCCTATCTCTTATAACCTCAATTAGCGACAGTGGAGTGATAGCACTGGTCTCCTCACAACATATGTCATTGCCCAATTATTATATTGTTGTTCATCATTTGCGGAATTCTCTGTAGACATGTGCATGATGAAAAAATTTGTTTAGTTTAGATTCGTTAATCTAGTTATTTTGTTTCGTTAAATTCGGTTGATTTTTTTTTATTTATTTTTTTTATTCGAATGTGGCAAAGTGAACAAACAAAAGAAAAATCTTCATCAGATGATTACAATGACTCTTTAAATTCGAATGTGGCAAAGTGAACAAACAAAAGAAAAATCTTCATCAGATGATTATAATGACTCTTTAAATCACCAATGGCTTAACAAAAACAGCATTATTTCGAAATGGTACTCTTATGACACACACAGTCTTTGATTTCAGCAATATGTGTGTAGCGGACCCCCAAAATTGGGGTCGCTGTGCCTTAAATTTAGGGGCGGCCTGGGCAATAGTTTGGCTCAGGTTTTCTGATTCTCTAGATTGGACTCTGCTCTGCTGTGGTGTTGCCTGGGTGTATAGTTCCCCTTGACCTGCGGGTGGCGCTGTTGCCCAGGTCTTGGGTCGAACCACAGGCGGCATTGTAGCATGATTGGGTGTCCTCTCTCAGCAGCCGTACAGTGGGCGTGGTCTACCTGCTGTGCATGCCGGGAGAGGGTACATAAGGGGCAGACGCCATTAGGTGGGGAGATTGGCCGGGGGATTCCAAGGGGGACCCCTGGTGGCGAGAGTCGCGCCCTTTGGCCCTGCTGGCCAGGGGTGCGTGAATTGGTCGAGAAGTCTCGAGCACCTTCAGCCCGAGGCTATAGTGTTCCAGGTGGGCCCAATACCTTCAACTGGGTCTACAACCAAACCATCGGAGTCCCAGGGTACCCGAGGGAGGGTGGCCCGCTCTGAAAGAGAGGAAACCAGGAGAGGACCTGTCCGGAGGATCGGTGAAGGAAGTCACTGTTTTAGGAGAGGCCTGGTTGCCTATCAGAGGGAAAGATTCCATGAGTTGCACAATAGCTCCTGTGATGTGCCCCACTGGCACTTATGGTTTCTAAAAGTTGCAGGCGCAAAAGAGTTCTAGATTCGGGAACTAAAGGATTCTGTGGCAGAGGATCTCCTGAACTTGTCTTTGAAGGGGACGAAATCTAATGTAACTGTTCGTGCTTCACTCCGGCTGCTAGGACTGTGAGAGGGATCTATCCGGGTGAGCAATACCCACTCAGGCTTGAGTGGAGAATAGGGTAAATGGGGGCTGCGTGGCTGAACCTACCTCCCTACCCAACTCTATCTTCAACCTTTTTTCCACTAAGTTCCAAGCAAGAAAAATAAACTTGTCTGTTGGAGTTTAAAACAGTCTGGACATTGGCCTTCTTTTAGGAATGAGAATAGACTTTTCCCTACACTCTATGGACGAGAACCAATGGAGGGAAGTAACTCGCTGCAGGACCCAAAAATAGTATGAACACCGCTCAACCTCTTATACCAGGAGGATACGGGCATGTGACGTGGTGTGCCCTACTCTGCAAGTGGAGGTAAGCAGAAGAAAAAGGGTCTGTGTGCTACATGTGTACAGTTAGAATTCGACTGGAGATGTAAAATTAGATTTGAATTTCACTCCGAATTTTGTTTCGTTATTCGGAACATTCGGTTAAATTTGTTTATATCGCAATTCGGTTATTCGGATATATCCGAATCTCTGAATAACGAAAAATTTGTCAGAATATTAATTCAGAAATTAACCGCACATGTCTAATTCTAATGCCGCGTACACATGATCATTTTTCCCGTCGGGAAAAATTACATTTTTTCTTTTGGACGAGAAAAACGACCGTGTGTGGGCTTTTTGTCATTTTTCCCGACGGGAAAAACGGCATTAATCACGACGACAAAAATTAGAACATGCTCTAATTTTTCTCGTTGTGATTCCCGTCATTTTTTTCCGCGGCAGTTTTCCCATAGGGAAACACTGCCGGGGAGCCTACACACAGTCGTTTTTTTTTACCAAGAATTTTTTTTTAATTTAAAACGGCCGTGTGTAGGGGAACAAGCTGTTCCTCGTTTTTCACGTCGATTTTCTCGACGGTGTTTTCACCGTGTAAAAAAACGATCGTGTGTACACGGCATCAGGCCTTCTTGTGAATGAAACAAAACCAAAAGCTTGAAATATAGTATCTCATTGGATCTCCAGACTCTTTCTTCTCAGTTCAGACCATTTACCAGTTTCCCCAGCCGTCTTTGGAGTAGCCCTCCACCTATTAGATATGTGAAGACCCCTGTCCATCTCCTGGTTTGGTAGAATCTATACAATAAAAATATCTTTCTTATTGAAATTATTGTACTATTTGAAAACCATACCTATTGTGGTCTGAAATATTTTTTTGCATAGCTTTTGAAATTTATTTGGGGAACTCTAAAGCCAATGATAGCAAATGCTTCTCGTCTTGACAATACTTCCCTGGTAGAATCATCACCCTTCCCCAGTCTTCTTTCTTCTACCTAACTTCTTATTCTTCTATCCTCACTCTCCTGCCTTCTCCCATCTTTCTGCTGTTTTTTTCCACACTTTTCCTGATGCTCTTTAGAGTGTACTTCTAATCATGGTTATATTGATTTTAATCTCTTCCTTTTAAGATAGGAGCATAATGTCTTTCTATTATTATGGGACTTATACATTTAGATTTGGCTTGTATTGTATATCCGTACACTTGAACTGCAAGACTCCAGGCAGCTAAGAATTTTGATGTGATGTTATCCTATGCAGTGGTATATATCAGAGATGCTGTTCTACACTTTGCAACTTGGATTGTATACTGTTGGTTTTCTACTGATCTCCAATCAATTTAAAAATCAAATAAACTTTTTGTAAATAAAAAACAGGAAATTAAATTGTGTTTTTTGCTTTAGTATTCAAGCTGTACAGTATATGATTTTCCTATTCTGGGAAAGGTACTTCTTATGCCGCGTACACACGATCCATTTTTTCGATGGTGAAAACACCGTCGAGAAAATCGACGTTAAAAACGAGGAACAGCTTGTTCCCCCCACACACGGCCGTTTTAAATGTCATTTTTTTTTTGGTCGAAAAGGGAAACACTGCCGCGGAAAACATGTCGAAAAAAACGACGAGAAAAATTAGAACATGTTCTAATTTTTCTCGTCGTTTTTAATGCCGTTTTTCTCGTCGAAAATGTCGTTTTTCTCGACGAGAAAAACGGCCGTGTGTACGCGGCATTAGAAGAACAATATTGACAATATTGTATCAGATTCATGGAACTACATATCCCCTATTTTTTTTGTCTGTATAGCATCACCCTCTCTTTAGACAGACAAGTAGGCACATGGAAATGTGAGAAATTCATAAGGTAATTTTCACACAATTTGTGAGCAAATAGATCTCTTTATTGACATTTCAGTTGTGCTGTGCAGGAAAAATCAGCTATATCCCAAGGAGGTGTCTGTGATGCTGATTTCATGTCTCCCTTTCCATAACCCCTATGTCAGTCAAGGGAAAAAATATATTTTGTGTGGCTTAAAAAGGTTTTTGTCCTTTACAGATGGTCACTGAGAGCAGTAAAGGAAATATCAATTTGGAGGAGAACAGCTAGACATTTGACACCTGGAACTGAGGAACTGTCATTTTGTAATGGTCAAATGGATAATGAAAAGCCATTGAAAATCTGATTGAGTGAGGATTGTGCCAGGCCAATCCAATGTAGCTGTATAGAACAAACTTTAAAACCTGCTGTATAATCTTTACAATGTACTGAGAGCAGACCTGTTATAGTCGAACTTTGGTCAAAAAGTGAAAACTTTTCCAGCAGTTATAATGACCTGTAGTTTATTTTCCATGGCATACATCTTTTGGTTTAGTCAGTATCTTCTGTGTTAAGTAGATTATGTTGTCTTAGGAGTGAGTCCAGTTGTTCTGATCCTACATTCCAGGTTGGATATTACAAAAGACCAGTGTTTCTCAATTCTAGTCCTCAAGGCGCCCCAGTAGGTCATGTTTTCAGGATTTCCCTCAAATGAAACCTTTGTGGTAATTACTAAGGCAGTAAAACTGATCAAATCACCTGTGCAAAATAATTGGAAAGCCTGAAAACAAGACCTGTTGAGGCGTCTTGAGGACTGGAGTTGAGAAACAGGCAGACAATGATCCAAAACATGCCTCAAAATCAACCACGAGCTACCTAATAAAGCAAAGCAGATCTTGCATCAAAACAAATTGGACCCGCTATGCACCCTTTTTCCTCATGTAAAAGCTAGGTAAAAATATAAAAACACACACAAAAATACATTACTACTGTAGTAAAAAGTTAAAAAATAGTTACTTTAGACCCTGGCCCTAAAATGCATTATTGGGAGTTTTAGTATCCTCAGTTACTGGGTATTTTGTGTGTGTGAGTGTGTGTTTGCTCATGTGTGTTTATTTTTACATCTGTGTGTGGGGAGTAGGGCTTTCTTGTTTTGTGATCAAAGGTCCACTTTAAAGGTTTTGAATGGCCGTCATAATACCCTGATTTATTCATTGTTAAAAAGTTTTACGTGCAACATGTCATGGCCGAAATTGTTGGCACCCCAGAAATGTTTCCAGAAAATCAAGTATTTCTCACAGAAAAGTATTGCAGTAAAACATGTTTTGCTATACACATGTTTATTCCCTTTGTGTGTATTGGAACAAAACAAAAAAAAAGCAAATTGGACATAATGTCACACAAAACTCCAAAAATGGGCTGGTCAAAATTCTTGGCACCCTTTCAAAATTGTGGACAAATAAGATTGTTTCAAGCATGTGATGCTCCTTTAAACTCACCTGGGGCAAGTAACAGGTGTGGGCAATATAAAAATCACACCTGAAAGCAGATAAAAAGGAGAGAAGTTCACTTAGTCTTTGCATTGTGTGTCTGTGTGTGCCACACTAAGCATGGACAACAGAAAGAGGACTTGAGAACCAAAATTGTGGAAAAATATCAACAATCTGAAGGTTACAAGTCCATCTCCAGAGATCTAGATTTGCCTTTGTCCACAGTGCGCAACATTATCAAGAAGTTTGCAACCCATGGCACTGTAGCTAATCTCCCTGGGCATGGACGGAAGAGAAAAATTGATGAAAGGTTGCAACGCAGGATAGTCCGGATGGTGGATAAGCAGCCCCAAACAAGTTTCAAAGAAATTCAAGCTGTCCTGCAGGCTCAGGGAGCATCACTGTCAGCGCGAACTATCCGTCGACATTTAAATGAAATGAAATGCTATGGCAGGAGACCCAGGAGGACCCCACTGCTGACACAGAGACATAAAAAAGCAAGACTAGTTTGCCAAAATGTACTTGAGTAAACTAAATCCTTCTGGAAAAACATCTTGTGGACAGATGAGACCAATATAGAGCTTTTTGGTAAAGCACATCATTCTACTGTTTACCGAAGACGGAATGAGGCCAACAAAGAAAAGAACACAGTACCTACAGTGAAATATGGTGGAGGTTTAATGATATTTGGGGGTTGTTTTGCTGCCTCTGGCACTGGGTGCATTGAATGTGTGCAAGGCATCATGAAATCTGAGGATTACCAAAGGATTTTGGGTCGCACTGTAGAGCCCAGTGTCAGAAAGCTGGGTTTGCGTCCAAGATCTTGGGTCTTCCAGCAGGACAATGACCCCAAACATACGTCAAAAAGCACCCAGAAATGGATGGCAACAAAGCGCTGGAGAGTTCTAAAGTGGCCAGCAGTGAGTCCAGATCTAAATCCCATTGAACACCTGTGGAGAGATCTTAAAATTGCTGTTGGGAAAAGGCGCCCTTCCAATAAGAGAGACCTGGAGCAGTTTGCAAAGGAAGAGTGGTCCAAAATTCCGGATGAGAGGTGTAAGAAGCTTATTGATGGTTATAGGAAGCGACTGATTTCAGTTATTTTTTCCAAAGGGTGTGAAACCAAATATTAAGTTAAGGGTGCCAAGAATTTTGGCACCCATTTTTGGAGTTTTGTGTGACATTATGTCCAATTTGCTTTTTTTCCTCCCTTTTTTTGTTTTATTCCTATACACACAAAGGGAATAAACATGTGTATAGCAAAACATGTGTTACTGCAATAAATTTCTGTGAGAAATACCGTATTTATCGGCGTATAACATGCACAGGCGTATAACACGCACCCTAACTTTAAGGGGGAAGTTTCAGGAAAAAAACTTTCCACAGCCCCCTGCGTATAACACGCAGGCACAGTTTACCCTCTATTTTCAGGGTAAAAAAGTGAGTGTTATACGCCAATAAATACAGTATTTGATTTTTTGGAAAAAATTCTGGGGTGCCAACAATTTCGGCCATGACTGTATCTCAAACAAGTGTTTTCTGCAAGAAAGAGTGGGGAAAAATATAAATCAAGTATAGAAAGGCTTCAGGAAATGTTTGGTGGTTCTAATTTCTGCCAAAGGGGGTGTTTCTATATACCAAGTGCCACGTTTAGATTTTAGTTTTTTAAATCTGTTAAATTTAGCAAATAAATAATATAATAATGTGTCTGTCAAACTTTCTAACTCTTTAACTCTACTTTTTTAATGCTTTAATTAAGCACTGCGCAGGGAAGATGTGAACCAATGCCTTCAGAAGGATATTGCAGGTTGGCCTGAAGCAACAAGTTATGATTGTTTTGGCAATTGTCAAGCAATCTTGCTAACAAAATGAATCAACTATTAATGCCATCCAAAAAGCTTTGCCACAATGCCAAAGTCAGAGTCCAGTTACTTCACCTTTTTCTTAGCTTTATATGTTCACTTTCTCACAGGGTTTCCAAACAAGCCCGCAGCATTGCGCTATATGATTCTGTGAACTGTAGTTTCCCTGTCATTCTCCAGTTTTTGTGGTTAAAGCGGAGGTCCAGCTGGGATTTTTTTTTTAAAAGTCAGCAGCTACAAACACTGTAGCTGCTGACCTTTAATAAGCACACTTACCTGTCCAGTGTGCCCGCGATGTCGGCCGCCCGAGGCCGATCCATCCTCCGGATCGTGTGCCGGCGCCGCCATCCTCACTAAGGGGAACAGGCAGTGAAGCCTTGTGGCTTCATTGCCCGTTTCCTACTGCGCATGTGCGAGTTGCGCGGCGCTTTGTGAATGGGCGGCTGTCCTCTGGGAGACACACAGTTCCCAGAAGACAGCACGCCCCATTTCCCAGGAGGCAACGCGAGTAGGAGAAGAGAGAAGATAACCACGGACAAGGAAGTGGCAGATTAGACGATCTGTCTAGCAACAGCCATTTCGGGTAAGTATTAAAAAAAAAAGGATTTTTTTTTTTTTTGGAGCCTTTTTGTCTATTTGTTTTTTAAGGGTGGACCTCCGCTTTAAGTTTGCAATGAGCCCATAATGGGGACAGTGATTAAACCAGGTAATGTTTTTTTCAGGCCATTCGCAATACAATAATCTTCATAACTATTACTTGTTAGTAGTGGGCAAATCTTACACTGGATGAATTTCAAAACGAAAATGAAATCCATTGATGAGGTAGGCTCAGGATGCTTCAGTGATGCTTCGGTGTGTGTGTGTGTGTGGATATCTCACACCTGAAATTTCTCCAAAACAAAGCAAAACTATAGCTGAATTAAAGCCTCTCAAAAGCTTTAGGTGCTTCAAGCGAGCTTTGCCATAGACTTCTATGGAGGCTTTAAAGACGCTTTGAAGCACCACTAAAACTACATGGGGTATAATTTTTGAAGTGAAGCTGAAGCAAAGCAAATGCAAGGTGTAAACAGGACTATAAGCTAACCATTTTATTTAGTGACAGGGTCTTTCACTGGCGTTCAGAGAGCTTTAACAAAGCGTGCCCAAAGCCATGTTTTGAAGCAAGTGTAAACTAGCCCTTATTTTTTAAGTCTGAATGAATACATTCCTGGCAATCACAATATACAGACAATTTACCTTTAGAAACGTCTTGTTACTTTTCCTAGGCTAAGATAATGTCATCAGTCTGCTGTAGGCAAAAGGAAGCATATTCTCAGTCTCCTGCTCAGTGGTTAGGCTGCAGAATTTCAACTTTCTATACTTGTATGGTCACGGCCAGAAATACTAGGGGATTGTTTTTGTGATTTCTCATCAAAAAAACGCATAGAGACATGGCTGGATGTTTCATGCTAGGTCCACATTAATTCCCACTAATACCTGCAGTAAACACAAGCTGTATGTAAGCACTAACACTTATATGCAGCATACCTAAAGGTCTAATAAAATGGGCATTGCAGGAGTTAGGATATTGCTGTCAGGACATTTTCATTCATCCATGTCCACAGTCCTTTAATTGACATGCCAGTGTAAAATGCCTGTGCAGTTCATATAGTCAGGGCAGTATTTTTAAAGAAACCAAAGGACAGAGTAGGGATTTGCTAAGCAGAACCTTGGAAATGGGTTCAGGAAATAGTATTTAGCCTCCACATCTCTCTGTAAAATGTGTTTTATGTTACGAAATAACCATTTGAAGCATCACAAGAGGCTCAGTGTTGCATTCCATCTGTAGGGGAAGACATTAATCACAGAACACTGTGTGCAGTGCTCTCTTTTCCTGGCGCTGGATGCCAGCTGTGCTTCTTTCTGTTTGTGCCATCTTTCTTATGCCAACACGTTGTTTCTGATTCATTTTGCCCATGGCTTTGGCTCTCTATTAATGGCATACTTCTGACAATCATGATCTTTGTTCATAGATAGGACAAATATGTAAATAGGATGAGTCCTTGTTTGGAGCACACATCAGAAATTCTCATGGATTGTTAACACAGCCAAATAATATTTTGTAATAAACATTAACAAACTATTTATTACGCTGATAATCTGGAAATTGTTCAACTCCTTTACAGTTTGCATTGTGATAATTATGTAATTGGATATGGATACATTAGATAAAGACACACTGAGAGTGAAACACTGCTCAAAACCATAGTACATAGGAAACCATTAGTGGATGCAATAGTGATTGATGTCTTGATGTCTACTGCTTAAATTCACTTTTTACTGTTATATATATATATATATATATATATATATATATATATTGTAAGATTGGGGGTTGTTAGCTCTTGTGGTGGACGCGTATTTCCAGTGATGCAAGCCAGTCAGCAACTCTGTTTAAGGGCATGGTAGCCCATTTTTTTTTAAAAGCACGAAAGTTCACAAACACATCTGTAGTATTCACAGGGGGGTTCCACCATTCCTGTATCTTTCATACTAACAGTAGCCTCGTAGCTTTACCTTCTAGCGATCCAGGCCTTTAGCCTAGGCCTGACGGTCTGTTCCTCAGACCCACACAGTGTCCAAGAGTTTCAGCTTTCTCCTAGCTTCTCCTGGTCAGCACCTTTGTTGCTGTATCACTAACGGTGTCTGCCTCCTGCAGACATGCACCGCCCTTGACTCCACTTCAGAGGATGAGAGCCCACTCGGCTCTCATGCACACAGACTTCCTCTCTGTTGGGTGGAGCCCTGTTCCATAATCACCTCTGAACTAAATAGCCCAAGACACAGCTGTTACATTAGCGTGTCTTTCTTTACCAAATCTGGCATAAACCAACCCTCTTGAAGGTCGCACAAAGTCGCACCCTCACATACTCTCCCCCCTTGTTTCGACCTGGAGGGAGGAACACATGATTCCGTCACCATAAACGGGACACCTCTGTGCCAGCCATTGGCTGCGTAGGCCCATTTCTTTTTCGGGGTATGTGTCCACCAGCACTTCACCTTGGCGCCTCTGTGCAAACTATCCGTAGCAGTAGTCCTAATCTGCCCAACCTTTTCTCTAAAGGGGCACTCCACCCACATCTTCTTCCGGGTGTACTTCCACCAGCCCTTCTTCCTGAACCATGGGCTCCCACTAATCTCTCTATCCCTTCTACCTTTTGGCCTCAGAACCCTTCTTTTTCCTCCCACAGACCTACTCTCCCGGGACTGTTGGGGACCCACTTTCATGGCATCTGTCAGGGACTGGCCACTCTCACTACCTGACGCAACATTAACCATCAACATTTGTTTCTCAGGTTCACCAACCCCTGTGTGGTCACTCTTGGCCACCAAACCATCTGTGAGTAATACCATATCCTCAATAGCAATGTTCCACAAGGGGTTATTCAACACAATATTGTCATTCGGACCTCTTGTCCTGTTTGCTAGGACAGTGTCTATGGAGGGACCATCTACAGGCAAGCAGTTACTGCCTATGGGACAGTTCCGTAGTTTCACATTGCCCCCTGTTGTCCAACACTCCAATAACAATTGTCCTACCAATGCACATGTTCCACCACATTTTCCCACACCAATCTCTTTAACCATTTCTGTGTCCATTGGTACCTCAACCAATAGCTCGGAGTTGTCTGACAGTGCTCCACAGTGCTTCTCATACATATTTCCGTTACAGTTACCATCACTGTTATTTCCTGTCAAAGTGTCTCCGGGTACCTCAAACTGCACCTCTCTACGCGTGATGGACTGAATTCCCACTACCACCACGTCTGTTCCGGGCCCTTCCTTTACATGAGGTGTAGCGGGTGAGACAGTACGCGCGCCCCGTACCAACCACTGCTCAGCCGTACCTCGGACCGCACCAGCAGGAATACACCCCATCACACCCGCATACGGAGAGACTCCCACTATGTCTAACATCTCTAATTTCTCAAACAATTCCCCTGAGCGCCTTCCGCACATAACCGCCGCTGGAAGCTCTCTCGCGGAAAACTGTGAGACAACTTTCCACAAAAGCAACCAACAGTGTAGCAACCAATTCTCATCAACATTGCTTAACAACGCATGTATCACCTGCATCCACTGATTGGTATTATGCAGTACCATGTCGCCCTTCTGCTGTGGATACACGCAGATGTACATTGGAAAGATTCTCACCAATTCCCACAACATCTCAGAAATTTCTAGACATGCCGTAACTAAACACAGAACTCTAGGAACTTGACCTTTACCAACGATGTGGAGGGGCTCATTTGCTAGGGAGTGAGAGGCCGGGACACTTAAAAAGACCTCTACCTCAGAGGCAACTAACAAAATTTGCGGCTCCTGCTGAGCACTGCCAATCGCATGTGTCACACTCATCCTCTCACCTTCAGCAACACTGAGCCCTTCCAAATCGCTATCCACTACCTCATCAATCTGACATTCAACATTACTCATCTCTTTTGCTGTGGACAAAACCTCTGCTATGTATGCGCCCTTTTCAGATCCTTCCAACTGGAGAGGGTTAATTTCTGCAAAAGCCAACACACCCGTGTTTACCGGCCCTGCAGCCTCTCTATTTGGCATAGCAGAAATTGTGTCCACTCTACTGTTACCCACTAAGCCTTCCTTGTTTAAATGCACTTGTGGCAAAACATTTTCAAACACAGCAGGCTGCAATAACAAAACGTCACCACTTTGCTCGGGTGGCGCTTCACTAAACCCATGAGGACTGTCAGCAGTGACAGACCGTAACAACTCATTATCAGTACAAGAAATTTTAAACATTTGAGTTTTACCATTTTTCTCATCACTAAGGTCAAGTACCCTCTTATCTATCCGACCGGCACCACAGTTGTCCCAGGCAACCTCTGGCTCCAACACACAGAACTCCCTGGAGGTTTCTAAGGACACCTCTGCAGCCTTAGATACTGTTGCCAAGGGGAATCGCATATCCTGCTTAGCGATCACCCCTACCTCATTAAGCATCCCATTACCATCAGCACATGTGTCATCAGCATTCAAAAACATAGCAGTTTTATAAACTCTATCAAATTGTCCTTTGTCAAAACGCATGGCACCCTGCGTGCCACTCAGCATACCACCCTTCCTCTCCAAAGGAATTATTTTGCCCACTAGGGCGTCTTCACAGTTGTCCTGGGAAACCACTTGCCTCACCACTGCAGGCTCCTCGGTGGTTTCCCTTGGCAACTGCACAGCACCTGTCACTAGGGAACATGGCATACAAACTGATTTGGTCACCCCTAGCACATCCTTTCCAGCACTCCGCTGGATTACCTTAGCTGTACCCAGAGTCCATATGTCCCTTTCAATTTTTGACCTCGCTGCAAGCAGGGTTTTAACCTGTGTCTCCCCACTGATCTGGGTAGCACACTGCAGCAAGTTCATTTTTTCACCTTCAGTGGATCTCCGCTCTGGGGTCACTTCCACTTCATTGTGAGCAACCATACAGTCAGCCTTTCCCATGATTTTACCATTCTCTTTAGCATGGGTTGAAGACTTCAATTGAGGGCGTTGTCCCTTCTTTGCCATGCTCTCACAAGATGACGCCCCCTCCTGGAAACAGGGTAACATTACATCCCTCTTGGATTTTCCATCATCTCCTGCAGGCAAAGCATTAAGCCCAACAACACGATCAGCAGCTGTATTCCACAAGCTTGGACAAGAAAAGATCCCGTGGCCCAGCTGACCACATTCCAGGCATGGCACTTGGCGACTTTCTCCTGTTGCTATGGGAGACCACCTTCTCCCCGCTGATCTCTTGCAGCGCTCTCTAGACTTGACTGCTCCTAGAAAATTATCGTAGTCATCTCGGTTACTATACATCCCACGGTACACCTCCTGGTACTCCTCCATCAGAAAAGGTTGCACCAACTCAACCCAGCGATTTCTGGGCCATCTTCTGTAGGAAGCAATCATCGCAAACTCATCCAAAAAGTCCTCAACACATTCCGAAGGCAACATAGACCGTATGAAGTCAGCTGTACGGATTTCTACTTTGTTGCCATGGGCAACTTCACCCATCTGCTCACTCTTTACACTCAGAGCAGGCTTCTCATACCTTTGCTTTGGTGAAGCCTGGGACAAAGGGCATTTAGAAACTTCATGCCCCCACTCACTGCACCGCAAACAGCGCACTTGGTTCTTAACCCTTTGCACATTGATAGCTGGCCATCTTGCACCAGCGTTGCCAGGGGCAACAACATGTCCTTCCCTTTTAACTTGGTTCAATGCAGCCAAGTGTCGCCTGCACCAATTCACTGCAGACTCAGACTCTGGCGAACTCTCCATACTTGCAGTCACCTGTGCACTCCTTGCACCAGTGTTGCTAGGACCAACACCCGCTCTGTCGCTCATTTCATCAAACATTGCTTCCTTTCACACAGAAAAATTTTGAAGTACTGTCTCCAAGACTTTTCAAACAGCACGCTTTCACATGTAGACTTTACTCTCTGCTTGAGCTCACTTCCACAGGCACATCACCTGTATACAACACAGTCCATTAATTGAACTCCTGTGCAATGCAGTTCGCCTGGCTGCCACACACAGCTAGCAGCAGTTCACCGCAGAAAACTTTAACTTTTCCTTCAGATAGGCTGTTCATCACAGTATTGCTGTTAAACACACAGTTTCTTTTTACTCACTGTTTTTGGTATGCGAGGATCTGGAACTCTTCCAAATACTGCCCAAAGCAATATCTCCACCACTTGTAAGATTGGGGGTTGTTAGCTCTTGTGGTGGATGCGTATTTCCAGTGATGCAAGCCAGTCAGCAACTCTGTTTAAGGGCATGGTAGCCCATTTTTATTTAAAAGCACGAAAGTTCACAAACACATCTGTAGTATTCACAGGGGGGTTCCACCATTCCTGTATCTTTCATACTAACAGTAGCCTCGTAGCTTTACCTTCTAGCGATCCAGGCCTTTAGCCTAGGCCTGACGGTCTGTTCCTCAGACCCACACAGTGTCCAAGAGTTTCATCTTTCTCCTAGCTTCTCCTGGTCAGCACCTTTGTTGCTGAATCACTAACGGTGTCTGCCTCCTGCAGACATGCACCACCCTTGACTCCACTTCAGAGGATGAGAGCCCACTCGGCTCTCAGGCACACAGACTTCCTCTCTATTGGGTGGAGCCCTGATCCATAATCACCTCTGACTCCACTTCAGAGGATGAGAGCCCACCTGGCTCTCATGCACACAGACTTCCTCTCTGTTGGGTGGAGCCCTGTTCCATAACCACCTCTGAACTAAATAGCCCAAGACACAGCTGTTCCATCAGCGTGTCTTTCTTTACCAAATCTGGCATAAACCAACCCTCTTGAAGGTCGCACAAAGTCGCACCCTCACAATATATATATATATATGCACACACACACACACACCCATACTGCCATACTGTATGTACACACAGTATATTTTATTATTACTTTTTAACTAAGAGACTTGCCCTAATATGGCAAATAGCTAATTTCTACTATCTTGTTTTCTGGAATTACAACAGCTGACTTATTTCACTCTTCGTAAATATTTGATTACACAGGGCTGTCCCGTTTCCATTCACTCCTACAGGAGTGCCATTTATACTCACACCTTTACTGTTTGTGTGGGTGCGATTGGAATTTTATGCAAAATCCACTATGTTCTCAGTTTGACAATGTGGCCTTAAGTGAAATGCAAGGAAAAGGAGAGAGAAGCGCCAAGCCAATCCTTTAAACAGCTTAGGAATTTATTCAGTATATACGTATAAAACAACAGTAAAAACTTGCGCGAAAAATTTTGGAGCACTTGCAGAATGCTAGAGCGGGTGGGAACTTCAACATGCAGTGTCACAGGAGCACAGGAGGGCCGCCGGAAAGTCTCTATTGAGGGGTCCACGAGCACTGTGTGTTAGCCGCAGTTGGAGCCTCGATAAGCCTCATGGAGACGTTGTGAAATGAAAACTGTCCAGCACCTATGGTTCTGTCCCTAAGGAAGAACATCCTCAAAACCTCCCCAGACTGATAAGTACCTGCACTTTCCCACCTGCTATTAAGCAATTTCTTATTTTCTCCCCAACTTCTGATTAGTACCTGTGAACTACACAACTCCTAAAACCCCACCTGTATTGTTAAGCACTTACAACCCCTTTTGACTAACTATTACCTATCCCATGATAGATAGGACAAATATGTAAATAGGATGAGTCCTTGTTTACAGCCAGAGTTGGTCTGTAGAGCTAGGGCCCACCAGGGGAAGCAAGAAGAGGGCCCTAGTGTAAAGCCATGCACAATGCTAAAGAATATTATTATGGCCTACTATGAAGGGACTGATTAATTGGCAAGGGGACAAGCAGCACTTTGGTCAGGAAATAACAAGCAACAAAATGTAAATGGTGCAAAGGTCAGAAATATACAATGGTGGCCAGCAAGTTTCTTTATTCGTCGTCAGTGGGTGTAAAAATTAACCAAAATTGTAAAATATTTGAAAAGAATTAGAAGCAACACCTTGAAGGAATTGAGAAGTAAACCAGTATTGCACTACATGGGCCACTTGCCTAGACAGAATTCAAAAGAAAAATCTGTTTGTGGCCAAAAATGTGAGCATAATCAGTAAAGTGGGTGTTGATTTACTGTGTATGGATTGTAGTGTACTACCTCCCCCCATTTGCTTTGCCATGATTTAGACAAAATTGGGCCTGGGGGTACATTGAAGAAATTGTGGGAGCAAAATAAGCTCCATTGTTGGTGTCAGTGGCATCAATAATAAAAGACAGCAGTGCTGTCAGTGCCTTCAATTATAATCTTTAGCAATATCCCCCACAAAGTGTCAAGGCCAGCTGTCATAACCCTCAGCAAGTAGTAGGGCCAGCACTCATATTACCCAACATGTGCCAGGGCCAGCAAAGATAACACCCATCAATAACCCCAAGCAAATCTCAGTGCCAGCAATAACCTCCAGCAAGTGTCAGGGCCAGCGATAATTACTAGCAGCAAGTGTCAGCGCCAACGATGCAAACCCCAAACAGGTGTCAGGGCAAGTAATAACCCCCCAACAATAAAGGCTTAGAGTCGTACAAATTCAGAATCTAATTTGCAGTTCTAATTATCCATTTAATCAGGATAAGAATAATTCTTTATTAAAAAAATCAGGGCAAGAAAAGCAAACATAATAATTATTTATTTTTTATTCATTAATCGAATCATTTAATCTAACATATTAAACTGTTTTACCATTGGTGTTCAGTTTTACTTACCTGATTACCCACCCCAGTGAAGCTGCTCAACCCATGCTTCAGTGAAGCTGCCCCTCCCATGCTCCAGTGAAGCTGCCCCTCCCATGCTCCAGTGAAGCTGCCTCTCCTATGCTCCAGTGAAGCTGCCCCTCCCATGCTCCAGTGAAGCTGCCCCTCCCATGCTCCAGTGAAGCTGCCCCTCCCATGCTCCAGTGAAGCTGCACCTCCCATGCTCCAGTGAAGCTGCCCCTCCCATGCTCCAGTGAAGCTGCCCCTCCCATGCTCCAGTGAAGCTGCCCCTCCCATGCTTCAGTGAAGCTGCCCCTCCCATGCTCCAGTGAAGCCGCCCCTCCCATGCTCCAGTGAAGCTGCCCCTCCCATGCACCAGTGAAGCTGTCCCTCCCATGCTCCAGTGAAGCTGCCTCTCCCATGATTCAGTGAAGCTGCCCCTCCCATACTCCAGTGAAGCTGCCCCTCCCATGCTCCAGTGAAGCTGCACCTCCCATGCTCCAGTGAAGCTGCCCCTCCCATGCTCCAGTGAAGCTGCCCCACCCATGCTTCAGTGAAGCTGCCCCTCCCATGCTTCAGTGAAGCTGCCCCTCCCATGCTTCAGTGAAGCCGCCCCTCCCATGCTCCAGTGAAGCTGCCCCTCCCATGCACCAGTGAAGCTGTCCCTCCCATGCTCCAGTGAAGCTTCCTCTCCCATGATTCAGTGAAGCTGCCCCTCCCATACTCCAGTGAAGTTGCCCCTCCCATGCTCCAGTGAAGCTGCCCCTCCCATGCTCCAGTGAATCTGCCTCTCCCATGCTGCAGCAAGAATTATAATGTATCTGTCAGGCATGAGATCACTTACACAGGGGGGATCTCATGCCTGACCCAGCAGGTCAGCACAATTGCAGGTAGTGCATGGCTTTCCTGCAATGTTTTATTTGCTAAAGTAGCAGAGGCTCTCTTGAGCATCCCCTGGTCCTCTAGATGGTTCAGTCCTGCCTGTCCCTAGTACCTATCAAACTCATGAGCAACAGTAAGCACCAATCACAGTCATTTGTTATACATTTGCACACTTTTCATCATACACAATTCTAGACTCAGGATTCTTATTCAAATTTTTGTCACAATGTGTTTTTCAAAAATATCCTCACAGAAAACAATATTTATCAGATGATATTTATTGTATTTTTAATTAATAAACACATCAAGTTTAATTTGCATACACAAATGTCACTGCAACGCACTAGTACCTACTGTATATCTGGGTTGTGGTGCATAGCCATTCATTGTGAATGACACCTGAAAGCGATTCACTGATACAAGGTTTTTTTACCTTAATCCATTCTCTGGTAAAAAAAAAACCTTCTATATGCAGCGCCCCCCATAAATACTTTCCTGAGCCTGATCTCGATACAACGATATGCATGAGCTCTCTTTTACCCTATTTTACAGAGAGACAGCAGTGGGAGCCATTGGCTCCTGTTGCTTTCAATCACAGGCAGCGAGGAGAGAGCGGGGGCGGGACCGAGAGCCACACTCAATGGACACACAGAGCTGGCTCAGAAGCGAGCAGCATGAGTAGCTTGCTCTGGGGGCACTCATTAAGGAGGAGGAGCCAAGAGCACCAGCGGGGGATCCCAGTAGAGGAGGAGGATTGGGGCTGCTCTGTGCAAAACCACTGCACAGAGCAGTTAAGTATAACATGTTTGTTATTTAAAAAATCACTTTAAATGCAAATATAGGTAAACCAACAGACCTGCCTTCAGCACAATGCATCACCCAGATATAAAAGTAATACAAGTGCACAACTATGTAGTGCACAACAAAGCTATGAATAGAGCTTACACATTTTAACCTTTGAGTGAAGCTATGTGTAGCGATACCCCCAGTTAAGAGAGTTCCACTTCCAGTGGGTCCATGCCGAGACTTTTGGCGCGTTGTTTGCTGTATCAGGATCCCGGACTCGAGAGCCCCCACGTGTAGCGCTACCCCCAGTTAAGAGAGCCGCTGGTTTGATTTCGGGCCCTGAGTACAGCTCCACCAACCCCCGGCAATCTTGTCTAATCTCCTATGGCACAGTTAGTCTAGGGATGTTATCTATCACAATCTATACCTGATTATACACACCCCAACTTCTCTCTGAGATATAAGCACTATGTGCAATAATAACACAGTGATGCAAGTGGTAAAGTAACGGCTTTACTTTAGGCTAAAAGACATAGGTCAAACACAACATAAACTTGCCTACAGAGCCCTGCAGCAATAGATATAGTGTACAGTAATAGCACAGCGCGGTAATCCACCACGCGCAGCTATTATCATCCACGCGCCCTGTGGCGCACTAAACAATATTCTACCCCCTCCCTGGTCAGGCCTGACACAGAATTAAACTCAGTCTTTTGAATTAGGATTTCTTTGCATGCAAACTTGAAATGGTGGTGCACGTTCAGGAACAATATTGTAATCCACAAAGTAGGCAATCACAAGGAACACTATGCTGGAGACCCTTTAACTCTGTCCTGCTACCGGTCTCCAGCGGAACAGCAAATAAATGATTGGTGGGCCAAGGCAGTCTATAGGCCTAAACACAGTACAGCCTATTGGATTGAGCAGGTGCTCGCTCACCACTCCGGACGCGATCCCAGTCCGGGACTTCCACCTGCTGTGTCTCCGCACACAGCGTCTGCAACGATCAGGTCCCCGATCCAACTGATGTCCGCAGTAAACAAAGTCAGATGCCACCCAGGCTTTGCAGTGGGATGGAAGGCTCTTAGGAAGTTGCGCAAGGCCCCAGGCTTCAGGCCCTGCACTCCAGCAGATCCGCACAGGAAGACCAGTCAGCAGCCGCGCGGTGTCCAAAAGAGACCGAGCTGTTCACGCCTCCTCCTTTTATCTCCCTCCCACAAGTCTCTGCGGTGGCAACATTGCACCCTGGGTGCCAAACGGGACTCTGGGAAATGTAGTCTCGGGAAGTCTTAAAGGAGACCCCGCTACACACTCCCCCCCACTTGAACTCTTTGGTCCCCAAAGATAATTTTTTAACATACACTACGTACAATTCTAGACAATGCTGTGTACGATGTCGACAAAGGGATCTCCCACCAAAACTGAGGGGTGGAATTCCCTGGCCCACAGGTCAGTGGGCCAGGGATTTTATGTAGGATCTTATCCAGACGCCTCATGAACTCTGACAGTTTCTCTCCTGTCTTCTGATAGCAGTGTTCCAGCTGGTAAGTGAGCTCAGTGACTTTCTCTGTTCCACCTAACACATTCTGCAGAATGTCCAGATAATCCTGTGCATCACAGTCTTTCTTGCTTAGCTTGAGGTTGCGTATGGTCTCCAAGGCAGGCCCCTTCAGACTCTCAGTGATTCTCTGTTTCTTTCGGTGTTCCGGGACCTCCCATTCTTCTAAAGCCTGAGTGGCGCCTTCTAGCCACTCCTCAAATCCCTCTTCTCCCGAAGGTACAGGTTTCCTTCCAGAAAACATCCTGAGTTTTCTGTATCCCGACATCGGGTAGTCTGTAGGATCCTTCTTACACTGAGCTACAATCTCCACCAGGACCGCACATAGTTCTGCGCTGAGGGTGGCCGGCGGTGACCCGGGACTCTCTTTCGCCTTCTGCTTTCCTGCTTTTGGGGACTGCGGTGGAGATGTCTGTGGAGGTGATGGTTTTGGTGTTTGAAACCATCCTCCCCTGACTGGCAGCGCATGTATTAAGCTATAGGTCTGATCATCCACTGCTTTTATGCTTGGACTTTTGAAATGCTCTGGGATTTCATTCTTCCATTCTACTAGTGCATGTGTCAGCGAGGAATTGGACCTGACATCCATCACCCATGCTTTCTGGTGTGGGGACAGCGACATTACTAGCTGCTTTATGGCTACTTCTTGCCAGATCCCCGGGAGCTCAATAACTACTGCCGCGGCTGAATCGGTGCCCGCCACCGTGCACCACTGTTCCACTTCCAGTGGGTCCATGCCGGGACTTTTGGCGCGTTTTTTGCTGTATCAGGATCCCGGACTCGAGAGCCCCCACGTGTAGCGCTACCCCCAGTTAAGAGAGTCGCTGGTTTGATTTCGGGCCCTGAGTACAGCTCCACCAACCCCCGGCAATCTTGTCTTGTCTCCTATGGCACAGTTAGTCTAGGGATGTTATCTATCACAATCTATACCTGATTATACACACCCCAACTTCTCTCTGAGATATAAGCACTATGTGCAATAATAACACAGTGATGCAAGTGGTAAAGTAACGGCTTTACTTTAGGCTAAAAGACATAGGTCAAACACAACATAAACTTGCCTACAGAGCCCTGCAGCAATAGGTATAGTGTACAGTAATAGCACAGCGCGGTAATCCACCACGCGCAGCTATTATCATCCACGCGCCCTGTGGAACACTAAGCACTAATCTACCCCCTCCCTGGTCAGGCCTGACACAGAATTAAACTCAGTATTTTGAATTAGGATTTCTTTGCATGCAAACTTGAAATGGTGGTGCACGTTCAGGAACAATATTGTAATCCACAAAGTAGGCAATCACAAGGAACACTATGCTGGAGACCCTTTAACTTTGTCCTGCTACCGGTCTCCAGCGGAACAGCAAATAAATGATCGGTGGGCCAAGGCAGTCTATAGGCCTAAACACAGTACAGCCTATTGGATTGAGCAGGTGCTCGCTCACCACTCCGGACGCGATCCCAGTCCGGGACTTCCACCTGCTGTGTCTCCGCACACAGCGTCTGCAACGATCGGGTCCCCGATCCAACTGATGTCCGCAGTAAACAAAGTCAGATGCCACCCAGGCTATGCAGTGGGATGGAAGGCTCTTCGGAAGTTGCGCAAGGCCCCAGGCTTCAGGCTCTGCACTCCAGCAGATCCGCACAGGAAGACCAGTCAGCAGCCGCGCGGTGTCCAAAAGAGACCGAGCTGTTCACGCCTCCTCCTTTTATCTCCCTCCCACAAGTCTCTGCGGTGGCAACATTGCACCCTGGGTGCCAAACGGGACTCTGGGAAATGTAGTCTCGGGAAGTCTTAAAGGAGACCCCGCTACATTATTGCTTTATCATTATAATAATAGAGGTTAGTGTGGTAGGAGTATTTTTAATAAATGAGAACCCTAAATACTGCTCTGAAAAAGATACAAACTCCACGCTTCATTGTCTCTGTAGTCTACCTGACATGCTTGTACACTTTTTCCAACTTGATATGTGAGCAAGTTCTTTTTTAAATGGTTATACTGTGATCATTCACAGAATATTGCTGCCAATGTTGTATTCTTCTTGCCTGTAACAATAGATAGATAAACAGATGCACTAGACTGGTGCACCAGTCCTTATAGTAAAGCAAGTTTAACAAACAAGTAATGTGTTTCAACAAGAAAACAAATAATGTGTTTAACTGTGCTTTGTTTATGTAACATATATATGTATTTTATTTAAAGCGGAGGTTCACCCAAAAAATTGACATTAGCCCATCCTGATCTTTGTACCATATACTGCTACATAAGTATAATATTTTTTTTGTGCGTGTGTCATTACCGGGATTCAGCCATGTTAGTCAGGACTTCCGGGTATTCCTCCCGCGGTAGGGGGCGTATCTCTTGCTCTCCACGAAGCCCCAGTGTTTGCTGGGAGGTGACTGCAATGTCTCCTGGGAGCACAGTGTCACGCTTCCCAGGAGACAGAGTAACGCTGCTGGGAGACTAGCATTCGCCTCTTTCCGGAAGTCTGTGCTTGTGGGCTTCACATTGCCCACAAGCAAAATGGAAAATACCAGAATCGTTATATAAGTTTATATTTACTACGAAAACGGACGGGGGATGGATCATATTGCCGAACAAGTGAGTACTAACTATGTATGTGTAACCCCATTAGATGCACGTAAAAAAAAAAATCGAGGGACCGCGGAACCTCCGCTTTAATTTAAAAAAGGCCTGTTTATAGTAGTGACAATTAATCTTTTCCTGCCTGTTTATGACACGTACAGTAGATATTGTTTGAATATGATGTTTTTTTCCCTAAACCCTCATTTAAGCTAGACAGCAGAAGCAGCTAGCAAATCAGGGTTAGCAGTGTTTATTAAGACATCACAAACTACAGCTGTAATTTTTCTGACTAACCTTTCTTGTCCTTCCTCTCTCTGTTGTAGCTGATTCTGCTCCAGGCTGCTGCTGTTCTTTCTGTAGACCTTACTAGTCCTAGTGGGTGATGTCTGAGAATCTCTAAAACATCCTAATATTCCGCTAGGTGTGTATTGCTATTTTCTGTTCTCTGCATGCTTTGTCTGGCTTGACTTGTGCGACCCTTTCTATCCCTAGCTGTTCTAAGCATCTCATTTGTCTTTAAAAGGCCATAATGTGCAAAGCTAATTTTCTGTGTGTAAAAATTGACATATTTGACTCTTTGCTGTAACTACGTAAATATTCTGTGTGCATAGTGGAGGCAAACAAACTGTTGACTAAAGCAGTCTTCCTGACTACGTGGACCATTAATTAATTAGATAAAATTACTCTCACTGACTAATGCCTCAGTGATATTAGAAGAACTAAAGCTGGCAATACACTAGAAGAATTTTGTTAAAATACCTTTGCTTCAAGACCGTTCGATTTTCAAATTATTCGTGGGGTCAAATTGATGTTTGTTTTCGACCATAGTGATGTTCATTCATTCAAAAAGCTTAAGAAAATTGATAAACTGAACTTTGAAGGGGTACTAAATCCTCCTATCGTTTTCAGACAAGGAAGCTGCCATCTTGGCCTCTGTTTGATCTTGAACTACTAAGATGCTGCACATGTGATCAGTCATGACACCAGTCATTTGATGGTTTTACAGTTTGGTTGAGAGCACAACCAATGTGACAGTTACATCCCTGGCATGTGCCTGGAATGTAACTGTTCTTTTAAACTGTTAAATCAATAGGTTTAGTTCTACTTTAAGGGCCAGTTCACACCAGACGCAGTTCCGTTCAGTTCCGTGTGCTTTTTTTCTGCACAAAATGCATGCACAGTGTTTTCCATGTATTCCAATGGCTCTAGTTGGCTCTAGTTCACACCATGCAGTCAGTTTCCGGTCAGTTTCTGCACCGGAAACTGACTGCATGGTGTGAACTACAGCCAACAAGAGCCATTGGAATACATGGAAAACACTGTGCATGCATTTTTAGTGCTGAAAAAATGCGCACGAAACTGAACAGAACTGTGTCTGGTGTGAACTGGCCCTAAAGCGTAACTCCACTTTTGTTGAGAAAAAACCCTTCCCCTCTGGGTGATATATGTACATTGCAAGGATTATAACAAACTTTTTTTTTCTTTAAAGATATTTTTATTGGGTTTAAGTCAAACCAACAAACAGAAAGAAACACACAAAAAAACAACAATACTACCAGACAACCTGGTCATAAACATTAGGCAATATGCTCAAACATAGAAAAATAAACAGATATCAGTGCTAAAATATAAAATAGGCACAATGGTAAAAGGTTCAGGTATATTACCGGGGCATAGGGAAAGCGGAGGTCCAGACATTAGAGATCCCTGAGGCACGGCCCATTAATGGTCAAGCAAGAGTAGTATAATCAGTGCTGGGAGAGGGTTAGCGGACTAGCCAACCATCTACCCCAAATTTTGTGAAAGGTTTTGTTCCGTTTCCGGAGTTCAAAAGTAAGTTTATACAGTGGGATAGAGTCATTAATAAGTTTTAGCCAGAGGGATTTCAGAGAGGTCTGTGCACCCTTCCAAGACAGTAAAATTGCTTTTTTAACATAGAAGTAGAGTATGCGGAGCAGTCTCTTGGCATGTGATGATAGGTGTATCTCGCCAAATATGGCTAGTAGGCAGATCTTGAGGTGGATTATGTTTGGTAGGCCAAGCGCCGATGAGATGAAAGCACCCACTTTCTCCCAGAAGTCCTGGACTACCGGGCATGACCAGAAGCAGTGTAGGAAATTGGCCTCCTGGCCACAGCCGCAAAAACAGGCAGCCGAGGGCAAGAGATCCATCTTATGTAACCTAGCCAGAGTGAGGTGGGTTTGATGAAAAATGTTGACCTGTATGATGCGGTTCCAGGAAGCAATAACAGAAGTTTTATACGTATCACTAAATTCTGACCAGTCCTCGTCTACCAGGGAGATGTCCACAGAGGTCCATTTAACCTGAGCTTCGTGAAACCTGGGATTAAAGTGAGTCATTAGGGCTGCATAGTAGGTGGAGACAAGTTTAGTGAGATCTGGCTGTCTGAGCAGTTTTTCCAATGGGGGCAGGTCAGTGGGATCATCCAGGGAGCCAAACTGGGCACGGATAGCTTGCTTGAGCTGGTAATAATAAAATAGGTATGATCTTGGTAGATTGATGTCTAAACGTAGCTGAGAAAATGTTTTAAAGCCCTGGGCGTTGTACAGGTGACATAAATATTTAACCCCCTTAGAGTACCAGCGATTGGGATCAGGAAGGGAGTACAGTTCCTGCAGATTAGGGTTAAACCCCAGGGGGTTGTTGGGAGATTTCAGCCAGGTGTGCTTGGATACTTTTGTGACAATATAGTGGAAAGAGGAAAGGGAAGTGGCAAGTAGAGATGTTCCGGGGCAACCGGTGGGACCCGGCCTCTGTAGATAATATTATGTAGGGTTTCCAGGGAAGATGCGATGGGCCCCTCCGTGGAGGTATAGGCATTGGCCGGAACCGGGCACAGCCAATCGTGGATGTGCACCAGCTGGGGTGCCAAATAATATAGAAAGAAGTTGAGGAATGCCAGGCCTGCCAAGTGCGCTGGTAACCGTAGTGTTTCAAGTGCTACCTTGGGGGAGCCACCCTTCCATAGGAAAGTAGTACATATTGTGTCTATGCGTTTAAAAATAGATTTAGGTATTTTTCAAGGGGAATTGGCAAGGATATAGAGTAATCTCGGTAGGTAGATCATTTTGAGGACATTGGCCCTCGATTATAACAAACTTTGTTGCAGATTCCTACTATTTGTTATTCTGAAGTAATCCATGTGTGTTTGTCTGTGCCTCTGTTCTGAGTGGGTCTAATGGGATTGGTTTCATAATTAACAGTAAGGTGTGGAGCTACAGGGCACTAATGAGGAAATCTGCTGGGCCTGCATCCCTTTAGACGGGTTCCTATTGAAATGTCATTTTTATTGCAAGGGATGCCTGAAATCTGACTTGTATCTTAAGCAGACTTCTAGGGAAATTGATGAGCCAATCACATAAGCAGGAAATTATGTTTCTGGGGAGTGGTCAGTACACACTTTGTGTACAGAAAACTCCAGGTAGCCATATTACAATGTATTCTCAGAAAATTACATTGGCTGCAGATTAAAAAGGAAAGGTAATTTTTAATAACATTCAATTTCCAAAATGATTAGTGTCGCAATCATATGCACTATATTATTTTTTGTTTATTTGCTTTTTTTCCCCCACAAAAGTGCAGTTACCCTTTGAAGTGTATCTTCAAACCAAACATTTTGCTTTCAGTTGCAGATGTGCAGAGTGAGAGAGGATCTGATACCCTGCCAGATATTTACTGTTGCCTGTGATCCAGGAGGGAGAGACAGGAGAGTTGCCTCTACCTCTGGGCAAGGCTACGCTGTGAGGTGTACTTCCTGGTTCCCTTATCCAGACTGCATTTTCCAGAAATTCCTATGGAAAATCCACTAGGGACCACAGTACAGTATTATGATGCCACTGACCTCCTAATATTTTCTGTTTAGGAATATATAGACTTTGCATTTCAGTTCTTCCAACAGTTCTCTGGCAGTCCTATGGTAGGCGGACACTTGCCAAACCATAGTCACTAAGGGGGATTAAACTACATGCTTCCGAAAACAAAAAAAAGTAGGATTAGAGTTCCACCAAGTGGAATATGTCGAGCATTTATTTATTTGTAAAGATTGACGCTGAGCAGTATTTAGGCCATGGGCGCCTACACACATTTTTGTGTCCGATTATCCTTTGATACAATCATTATACTTAAAGCAGAGTTCCACCCAAAAATGGAACTTCCGCTTTAAGTGAAGGTGATCCCCTGACATGCCACATTTGGCATGTAATTTTTTTGGGGGGGGAGCGGATACCCTCTTTTTAGAGGGATCCAGCTCCCACTTCCTCCCAGGGCACCACGGCGCCGGAAGGGAGATCACCTTTCCACCCTCCCTCTCGGCAATCATCTGGGACTTGTCACAGGTCCCAGAAGATTGCCCGGCCAGTCACAGTGCGCAGCGCGGCTCACGCATTCGCAGTGCGTGCCCGGCTGTGAAACCATAGCCGGGCACCCACAGTTACAATGCCGGCGCCGCAGAGAGGAGGGGGAGAGGAGCGCGGCTTCATTTGCCCGCATCGCTGGACAATGGGACAGGTGAGTGTCCGATTAATAAAAGTCAGCAGCTACACTTTTTGTAGCTGCTGACTTTTATATGGGTGGAACTCTGCTTTAATAAGTTCCATTGATGGGAAAATGTTACATTACATTTGAATAGGTAGAACAATACACAGAATAGTGTAGTGCTACCCGAAATATACTATGCGCACAAATCTATATCTGATATGACATGAAACTTTTCACATATAAAAAATTAAAACATGCATCCAACAAAGTGTATATATCAATATAAACCCCACAATGTAAAGGAAAATATAATTCAAGTCCTGACACACCATGCAGTTCCATGAAAAAGTAAAGAAAATAATAGGGCATACAGAAAAATCCATGATTCACTGTGCCGGAATTTTCTGTGATAGTGATCACCCTCCTCCTCAGACTGTCACACACACTCCACCCAGTAATACGAGAGTCCGCTTACCTCCATAATAGACCTCAACGTTTCCTAAGAGGTCAAAACAGCTTTTTCCATTATATGGATACATGATTCTGGTCTGCCTTCGGCCATTGCTCCTCCAACATACATCCTCCACAAATCACAGCAGCAAGAATGGCATAAAATACAAAGGAAGACTAATGGAGCTCACCGTATAATATTTTAATAAAAGGAAAATATCACACTCACATAAAAAAAGTTAAAACTCGCATATCACATAATACTGCTCCAGCTCGCCACCAATTCCCAGTGTGAGGGGGTTGGCTCGGCAGCGGGTGTGTGTGACCCCCGAGATGGGCTCCCCACACAAAAACAGGCCCAGCAAACGGAGGTTGTGGTTTTCAAAATCAAAAAGGTGCGGTTTATTTTCTATTTACAGTGACAAAACACAGCAAAGAAAAAGAAACATAAACAAAATAAATCCTGGTCAACTTGACCTCTGACTAAACAGATAGGTTTCCTAACTAACAACTGGGATCAGCCTAGTGCTGTCCTAGTCCCTAAGTCCCTGGTTTTAAATGTCCAAGCAAATAGCCACACAGGCTTTGTCTCACCGCACAGGGGTTCCCTCTCCCTAGACAGTCCACACAGGTCTGGGTCCAGGCATGAGCTAACATCTAATGAAGCTGGGAGTTCTTATAGAGGCCTAAATGAGCTGACAAGCTTCAGCTGGTCTCATCAACTCCCTGTCTGCACGACGCCCCACACTCTCCCTAGAGGTATGAGTCATCCATGAGCCCACTAGCCTCAGCTGGGCTTATACAACTCTCCACCTAGTTGTATAAGTCGGCGTAAAGCCTGAATCTGGGCGAAATATATCTACCCCCCTGGATGCAACCAGGTGACTTTACCTTCCTGCTGTCACATACCCCCCCCCTCTTGTTTTAACCTCGGGGTTGGAACACCAGCAATCAGGCATTCATGTACTCGAGACAAAGCATCCACATTCCCCATTTGAACGCCAGGGCGATGCTTTACTGTGAAGTTGAATTCCTGGAGGGCCAGGAACCACCTATTCACTCTTCTATTTGTTTCCTTGTTTTGAGCCATCCACTTTAACGGAGCGTGATCCGTAACCAAGTCAAAGTGCCTACCTAGCAGGTAGTACCGAAGGGAATCTAGAGCCCACTTCACCGCTAAACACTCCTTTTCAACGGTGGCGTAATTTACCTCATGGGACTTCAACTTCCTGCTGAGGTAAATGACTGGGTGCTCTTCCCCGTTCCAGACCTGGGACAATACTGCTCCTAACCCCACATCTGACGCATCACTTTGTACGACAAAGTCTTTAGAGAAGTCGGGTGAGTACAACACTGGCTGGCTACATAAGGCTTGTTTCAAGAATTGGAATGCTGCCTCAGCCTCGGGGGTCCATTTAATCATGACCGACCCTTTCCCCTTCGTCAGGTTGGTTAGGGGCACAGCCTTAGAAGCAAAGTGGGGAATGAATCGCCGATAATACCCAGCGATTCCCAGAAAGGCTCGTACCTGCTTCTTGCTGTTGGGACGTGGCCAACTCTGGATGGCCTCGACTTTGTTGAGTTGGGGTTTTATTACTCCCCTCCCAATGGTGTACCCAAGATATTTGGCCTCCTCCTGCCCAATGGTACACTTCTTGGGGTTAGCCGTAAACCCCGCTTCCCGAACAGAGTCCAGGACTGCTTGCACTTTTGGCAGATGTGAGGCCCAATCTGTGCTATGGACAATTACGTCATCCAGGTAAGCCGCAGCATACTTCCGATGGGGCCTCAGCATCTGGTCCATTTTCCGCTGGAATGTGGCCGGCGCATTCTGTAACCCGAACGGCATTCTTTTATATTGGAACGCCCCGTCTGGGGTTACAAATGCGGTTTTCTCTTTGGCCGACTTGGCCAGGGGGATTTGCCAATACCCTTTTGTGAGGTCAAGAGTCGTCATGTATCGGGCTGTTCCCAGCCGGTCGATCAACTCATCTATACGTGGCATGGGGTAGGTGTCAAATTTTGTAACTTTGTTCAACTGACGAAAATCGTTACAAAATCGCCAGCTCCCATCCGGTTTAGGCACCAACACAATGGGACTAGACCAATCACTTTGGGACTCCTCTATCACCCCTAAGTTCAGCATTTTCTGTACTTCCTCCCGTATTGCCTCCCGTCGGGCCTCTGGGATCCGATAGGGTTTTAACTTCACCCTTTCACCGGGCGGGGTAATGATGTCATGCTCTACCCCAGATGTTTGTCCCGGCAGCTCAGAGAATACCTCCTTGTTGCGAAGCACAAACTCCTTAACCTCCTGTTGTTGGGGTTGTGACAAGGTGGCTGCTATTCCAACCTCAGGAATCACGCAACCAGTTTGAGCTGGTGACCAAGTGTCTGCGACTAGGGACTCTCTATCCCTCCAGGCTTTCAACAGATTAACGTGATAGATCTGTTCGGGCTTTCGCCTTCCTGGTTGTCTGACCTTGTAATTCACTTCGCTCACTTTTTCCATTATCTCGTAGGGGCCTTGCCATTTGGCAAGGAATTTACTTTCAACCGTAGGGACAAGTACCAGTATCCTATCCCCCGGGGAAAAGGTACGGGTCTTGGCTCCACGGTTGTACACTCTCTGCTGTGCTAACTGCGCTTGGGCCAAATGTTCCTTCACGATGGGCATTACCTGTGCAATTCGGTCTTGCATCAGGGCGACATGCTCAATCACACTCCTGTGGGGAGAACTCTCACTTTCCCAAGTTTCCTTGGCAATATCCAACAGCCCTCTTGGGTGTCTCCCATACAGTAACTCAAAGGGGGAGAATCCCGTAGAGGATTGGGGCACCTCCCTAATAGCAAACATCAGATAAGGAAGTAGACAGTCCCAATCCTTTCCATCTCTATCCACCACTTTCTTCAACATTTGTTTTAGGGTTTTGTTGAATCTTTCAACCAGGCCATCGGTTTGGGGGTGATACACAGATGTACGTAATTGCGTCACTTTGAACAATTTACACAGCTCCTTCATAACCCGGGACATAAAGGGTGTACCTTGGTCCGTAAGCAGTTCTTTACAAATACCCACCCGGCTAAACACAAGAGATAGCTCTTTGGCTATGGTTTTGGCCGAGGTATTTCGGAGAGGGATCGCTTCTGGATAACGGGTGGCATAGTCCATTATAACTAATATGTACTGGTGCCCCCTAGCGGACTTGATTATAGGACCTACCAAATCCATGGCGATCCTCTCAAACGGGACCTCAATGATGGGTAGAGGGACCAGCAGGCTACGGAAATGTGGCATCGGGGCCGACCTCTGACACACAGGGCAGGAGGAACAATAATTTTCTATGTCCTTCATCACCCCCGGCCAATAGAATCTCTGTAATACCCTCTCTCAGGTTTTCTCTGTCCCCAGATGACCTCCAAGAATGTGCCCATGGGCCAACTCCAACACCAACTTCCTGTAAGGTTTGGGCACCACAAGCTGCTCAACGGTTCCTTCTGCCCTTTTTGCCACCCGATACAGTAGGTCCTTCTCTACGCTGAAGTATGGGTAAGTGCAGGTATTATCTGGGTTCACTAACTCGCCATCTATTTTCACTACGTTTTCCCGTGCCTTTATTAGGGCGGGGTCTTTCAACTGTTCTGTGGCAAAGTTTTCCCTGTGAACCTCAAGATCAGAAAACTCCACAGACGGTAGGTTTTCATCTGAGGAGGTGGGCTCCTCTCCAGTTTCTTGAGTCTCCCCTGCCAATACTGATAAGGGAAATTCCGGAGAGTCCTCACCACTCTCAGGGGAGTTCTGGCTATCACATTCCTGGTACATAGGGGCACCAGTGGGGGGCTCAGGATCATCCCATAGTTCCCAGAACTTCGGAAAATCCCTTCCCACAATGGCGTCATGCGGTAACTGAGATACTAAGCCCACTGGATGAGAGAGGGTACCTTTGGGGGTCTCGAAACACACTGTAGTCACTGGATACTCTCGGGTGTCCCCATGCACACAAATAACAGCTACCTTGCTATTCCCAGAGACCTCTGTTTTAACTAACTCAGCCTTTATCAGGGTCACAAGGCTACCTGAATCCAGCAATACCACAACATTTCTACCATTAACACACATTTTGCATAAATGTTTCTCAGTTCCTCGAATGGCAGTGCATGCGACTGTCGCACACAGCGACTGACGTCTGCCCGTCAGAAAGTCACACTGCATGGGTTCCTCCACAACCGGGCAATTGGCTGCAATATGTCCCGCTTGCCGGCAGCGGTAGCAAACGATCCTTCTTGCCGCCTCTTGAGCCGCTGATTTCCCAGGCTGTTCTCGCCAAACTTGGGGTAGAGCTCCCACCCTCTCACTCTCTCCACCCTCACCCCTTGGAATCCTCTTATCCGCCCCTGGGGATGGTCTGGTCTTAGGGTGGAAAGTCTGAGTGTCTCTGGAAGAGGCCGTCAGGTTCTCTGTAGCCAAGTATTTCTCCACACGATCCACAAGACCATCGGCCGTCTCTGGGTCTCCATGGCTTACCCACTTTTGGATGGCAGTAGGAAGAGCTCTCAAAAACCGATCCATTACAACACGTTCCACAATCTTTGGTGCGGACAAAGTCTCTGGCTGTAGCCACTTTCTGCTCAGGTGAATGAGATCATACATTTGAGACCTGGGGGGTTTTCCAAGCTGGAAAGTCCAGTTATGCACACGCTGAGCCCGGACAGCCTGGGTGACACCCAGCCTTGCCAATATTTCAGCTTTTAGCATCACATAGTCTTTTGCTTGGTTAGGCTCTAGGTCATAGTAAGCTTTCTGCGATTCACCAGTTAACAGAGGAGCCACCAGTCCAGCCCACTGCTCCTCAGGCCACTTTTCTCTTTCAGCGGTCCTTTCAAATGTGGTCAAAAATACCTCTGGATCATCCTCTCCAGTCATTTTTGTCAATAAACGACTCACCCCAAAGGACGCGGTATTAGTGGGACGGCTTTCCTCACTGGTCTGCGGACGTTGCTGCATTACTGCTTCCATCTGTTGTTGTAGTCTCTGCTCTTGCTTCTGCAACAGGTCTATGAAGCGGGCCTCAGATTGCTGCTGGGCTTGTTGCTGAGCCTCCAGACTCTGTTGCAAAGTTGCGTTTGTCTGCTGCTGGGCTGCAAGGCTCTGTTGATGAGCTTGCTGCTGGGCTGCGAAGTTCTTTTGCAAACCTGCATTTGTCTGCTGTTGATTGGCATTTGCTAGAGCCAGCTGCTTCAGTATCTCCTCCATGCTGGCTTAAAAAAAAAAACTGCCACTGGTTCTCCACCAACTGTGAGGGGGTTGGCTCGGCAGCGGGTGTGTGTGACCCCCGAGATGGGCTCCCCACACAAAAACAGGCCCAGCAAACGGAGGTTGTGGTTTTCAAAATCAAAAAGGTGCGGTTTATTTTCTATTTACAGTGACAAAACACAGCAAAGAAAAAGAAACATAAACAAAATAAATCCTGGTCAACTTGACCTCTGACTAAACAGACAGGTTTCCTAACTAACAACTGGGATCAGCCTAGTGCTGTCCTAGTCCCCAAGTCCCTGGTTTTAAATGTCCAAGCAAATAGCCACACAGGCTTTGTCTCACCGCACAGGGGTTCCCTCTCCCTAGACAGTCCACACAGGTCTGGGTCCAGGCATGAGCTAACATCTAATGAAGCTGGGAGTTCTTATAGAGGCCTAAATGAGCTGACAAGCTTCAGCTGGTCTCATCAACTCCCTGTCTGCACGACGCCCCACACTCTCCCTAGAGGTATGAGTCATCCATGAGCCCACTAGCCTCAGCTGGGCTTATACAACTCTCCACCTAGTTGTATAAGTCGGCGTAAAGCCTGAATCTGGGCGAAATATATCTACCCCCCTGGATGCAACCAGGTGACTTTACCTTCCTGCTGTCACACCAGGTATGCAACGTAATGGCATCATCTGCAGGTTCTACTACTATACACGTTATGCCCACTATAAAGCTTCCACAGAGGGGAATGTTATAAGAGTGTAGCGGGTATGTACTTTCCCGTGTGTAAATTTAACTGGCAGAGACACCAGTGATGTGTAATTCCCTGCAGCCCAGCAGGTGGCGCTGTCGCCATGGGCTGGGGGGTTGAGCCATTGCTGTGTGCCGGGCCTCCTTTTTGTCCTCTCTCGGCAGCGGTATGGTGGGGCGGGGAACCCGCCGTGCTTGCTGGGAGAGGGTATAAAGGGGCCGGCCATCTTTGTCATGGGGTCGAGTCCCAGGCACCTTCAACCTGTGGGCGGTGGTTCGTGTCGGTCCTCTAGGTGGCCTAGGCCTAGAGCAGGGATATGCAATTAGCGGACCTCCAGCTGTTGCAAAACTACAATTCCCATCATGCCTCTGCCTCTGGGTGTCATGCTTGTGGCTGTCAGAGTCTTGCTATGCCTCATGGGATTTGTAGTTCTGCAACAGCTGGAGGTCCGCTAATTGCATATCCCTGGCCTAGAGGACAGTGGGAGGTCGTGTTCCATCCCAGGCACCTTTAGCCTGGGGTGAGGTACTCGGATGGAGGTCTGGAGCTCAGTGCCCAACACTGGGTTCCGCGAGGGAAGGAGGCCCTAGGGAACCCAGGGATTGGGAACCCGAATCCGGAAGGCGTAATGGACCGGGCGGAGCTCCTCACTTGAAGACCGGGTGCAGCAGATTGCCAGTGACAGGTGAGTCTCCCACCGGAGACCGCCTGGAAGCAAAATCCCCCCTCGCTAGGAGACCTCAGCCCACTTTCAGGGAGGAAAGTGGAGAACCAATTGTGTCTGGGCCTATTCGCATCCACACCTCATTTTCTGTTCTGTTTTCTAAGGGAGTCTAACTGATTATGCTGTTAACTCGAGAGGAATAAAGGAGTGTTGGACTTTCATGGTGTGGGGCTTTTTTCTGGTGGACATTGTTCAAGGTAATCTCACGTGGAGGTCTTAGGTGCACAACACTGACCCGAAGGTATAGAAAGAACTTTGCTTACACCGCACTGACACCTGTGGTGAAGGTCAGGCATGGTGTCCCCGCTCTCTCCCCTCTGAGGTACCCCTAGACAAGAAGAGAAACAAACTGATGCAAAGAGGGGAGTGAGGGGGGCGATACACGAGCATCTCCCCAAATTTACATTATATTCAAGTTGGTATTCTTCCCAAGCAAAACAGCAACAGCCTGTTAATAGCTCCAAATCAGATACAATTTTGATTCCACACATGTGTGGGGAGGTCAGCTTACAAGCAAAACAACCACTGACCTCACCTTTGAGCTTTTATGTACTCTGCAATCAAGATAAAAGTAATTGCACACCAATGGTCATCGTATCAGTTACATAAAAGATTGTCATTTAATGCCAGGGCGATATTTAAATAGTGACATGAATATCCATGCCAACAGCATGACCTGGTACATGTCTATACAGAATCGCCATATTCTTTATAATTCTGTAAAATTCCCCTTATCACATACAGACATACACTCAAGTCATAAGACAGTGACACGACAATATTTCTCATAAAAAGCATGTTTACAAAGTTTTCATATTTCTATGTTAAGCTTATAATAAAAACGTGTCTAAAATGGCTGACACTGCTACAAAATGGTTGGGAGAGCAAGTGATTCAGCAAGAATCATCCTAATTCCCTACACATATTACAAAACACTCTAAATAAACAATACATTTTGTTAAGGTCACACTTGAGTTTATTATGAGCAGAAAATATTTTGCCCCCTTCCAGCTATGTATAAAGCTACTGCCCAGACTACCTATTGTAATCCACCTTTGTTGAGATCAGTAGACTTGACAGCTATGGAATACATAGTTGATGGGAATATTACTTGAAGACAACGGGGAGCAAATCTCCATTTTTTTCAAGCCCGTCTGTCTTTAACTTCCTTTTATTCATGGCTTCTTACAAAAGCTGGAGTTGCAGCTCCTCCACTGTGTGAATTTGTCTTAAAATAGAAACACCCATGGTAGCACGAAAGTCCTGATTTAGTGACGGTTTCATAGTCCAAAATATTTTCTGGGATTTAAGGTGTTCTTAACAGTGGTATTGCTGTAAAGCTAACTTCTAGCAACACTAGATGTGTCTTGATGGTTACCTCCACATAGGATTGTGAGGCCAAGTATTAAAATTTCAAGAGGATAAAAGAGGCATATTATATACTGTAGGCAATTCTCAAAATTTTTTTACCAGACTAGCAATCATTTCCAATCTTCCACAATTGATAGAGACGTGTGATGCAAATGTACATAGGAAATGTGGCCTGCTATGTGTGTAGTTTGGACATCTTGAATGTCTGCAATTGTTTGCCACCAAGTGTTACTACCCAGGGTATCAGAAATGCATGTATGGCTGACAAAATCATCATTATTAAGTATTTAATATCACTTATACAAAACAAAACTTGTGTTTCCTTCATTCTTTCTATGTAGACAACTTGTGACGTTTATCATAATAGTCTTGTTTTTGCAAAATCTTGCCTGATATTTCCACTGATTAGCTACACTGTGTGTGGAAAATCCTACAAATCCTTCACAGCTTGTTCCAAGGGAAAAGGTCTTGACTGTCTGTTGTTTATTCACATAGGCGCCATTCTGTAATGTGGCTTTTTATGTGTTCATGCAGGCTTCATCATAGCCTCCGAATACCATGCATGCAACTAACAGATACTATCTCACTGTGGAACCCTAAAAAGATTAGCATTCAACAAATCCCCAAAAAATATACATGTTCTCTGGTCATGATTTGATTTTCAAAATCGTAAAAAAAAAAAAAATATAAACCCAACAATCAAGTACATATTCCAAATGCCTGGGAGTTTGAAGATCACAAGTTTTGTAGCATTTCTGCTTCATTGCAAAGATTGAAAGCTTACTTCAAATTGATGAGATCTTCAAAGAGTAGAGTCTGCTTCTAAAAAACCTATTATCTTTATGTTCTTTAACTTTACATTGTTATTTGCACAATGAAAACGATTTTGGAATATGCATGAAAATTTAATGTCAAATAGAGGCTTATTTGCTCCTTAAGGGCTTCATATTTCCTCAAGAGATTGTTTAACTGCTTAAAGCAGCAGTAGTTTGTTAATGCAAGCCAGCAGCAATCATTTTAGGTCTTTTGTAAAGATAGCTGTCTTTCTATACGCTGTAATACTCCAAAAAAGCATTTATATTTAACGACGTGAGGTAAGAAATGCATTGCTTTTTCTAAACCATTAAGGCAACTACGCTTGTTGCCTATAGCAGCCAAAATCAGTTTTCTTTCTCGTACATCACGGGACACAGAGCGACATAGTCATTACTAATGGGTTATATAGATACCGTCAGGTGCTGGCACTGGCAACTTCCAAAACCGGAAGTACCCTCCCCTATATAAGCCCCTCCCATCCGGGAGCACCTCAGTTTTTTGCCAGTGTCTAAGGTGTTGGCCAAGAAGAAACATGTGTTTTTCACTGAGCTTGCGTACAGGTTCTTTTGGGCCTCAGTAAGCTATTCCGGATCCGACCAAAAAAGCTTCATAGCTAAACGGTCGGTACCCGGGCCTTGCAGAGAAGAGCAAGGTTTTGCCTGTAATGCTTCTCTTAGGAGAGCTGGACCCTGGGATCCAGAGCTCTGGTCATACCCACGACCAAGATGTTTTCTGGGCAGCGTGCTATACAGGTCCAGGGGAGTGGAATCCTTGGGAACCCGGTCCCTGAAGGTTTGATTACAATGCCTGCCGTGATAGGTGAAGTTTGGGCTTTTGTGGACCAAACAAAGTCCTGCGGCGGGGAACAGGTAAGTGGGGGCCCCCAGGAACTTGGTTCTATTGGGGGACCCCCAAGCCTAATTTGTCTTTCTGTCTGTTACCTAATGGTATTCCCGCAAAATTCTGTGCATGCCTGTAACTACTAAAAAAATGTAATAATTTTTAATGGTGGTCAAGAAAAAAAAATATATATATTTTTTTATATATATTTAAGATATTAGACTGCGGTACCTGTGTTTGTCCACTAGAGGCCGCTGTGGAATGTTTTCTTGTCATGTGGACTAGTTTCTTCTCAGCAGAGCAAGTCCAGGCAGATGGTGAGTTCTCTTATGGGAAACTGCTTCCTCTGCCATGTTGCAATGCTCGTCCATCCCCCGGCCTGCGGCAAAGAGGGGCCCTGGCTCTTGTCCCTAGTCTCCATTTTTCAAAATTAGCGCCGAAGGCGCACGTGGCCGCGCGCGTGCGCGTGCACGCGCCTCTATATATAGAGGTGAGCCAGGAAAGGGGGCGGAGCCTGGGGGAGGACGCTCTGTGTGCGCCGCAGCGCTTCTGCGCATGTGCGGGCGTCCCAGCAAGTAAAAACCACAGTTTTGTGTGGTGAGCTGGCTATGAAGTACAGAGACAGAGCTGGCAACATTTAAAAAAGGGCATACAGCAAGCGGTTGATACAGGCATCCCCTAGAAAGGCACATTAGTAGACACCAACTGTGATATAGCAGCAATTGTGCTAGACTATTCTCAGTAAAAGTGGTGTATTACGGCTGGAATACCTCAGCTTTAGGCTTAGGAATATGCCGTCCAGAAGCTCCGGAACTGAATCTTCCAGGAAGCGAAGGGGGTCTCATCGGGCTCGGAGGATCTTGGGCATACTTCTGCTGCACCAGTCTCCCCTGAAGTTCAGAGGTAAGTGACCGTAGAGACCCCGCAGGGGTACTTGGTACTGGGGCTGTCCTCAGTTCACCTGCTCCTGTGTATGTAACAGAGGAGGTTTTTTCCTCAGCTCTGGGAGGATTAGAGAGAGATTGTCAACATTTATCGCTGCCTCCCTGTCAGGGAAAGCACGCCCGATCTCCGTCTCCTCCTTCAGAGTGCCTGTTAGCAGAGCAACAGTCCCATACAGGGATCGACCTGCCTGAAGGGGATCAGGATGAGGTTGATTCTGTTATAGAGGAATCAACAGTGGGGGAACCTTTTCTCAGCATCTCAAGCTGAAAGATTATGGGTTCAGTCTCTGACTAACATGGTCCGATCAGCATTTAAAAATGCACCTTGCGGAACCATCAACCACTACTGTATCCTCGTTGGGGTCGCTAGAAGCCCCCAGACTGTCTGTTCTTTTCCACTTCACCCTTTACTGAAAGGGCTCATTTACCAGGATTGGGAACGTCCTGAGAAAATATTTATTCCCCCAAGAGATTTCCGGTGGTCTATCCCATGGAGGATAAGTTCATCAAAAAAAAAAAAAAATGGAAGGTCCCTACAGTGGACGCAGCCATCTCTTGTATGTATAAATCACTGACATGTCCAGTGGATAATGTCCAAATGTTCAAGAACCCAATAGATAAAAGATTGGAGTCCTTATGAAAATCTGCTTCTTTCTACAGCAAGCTTGGTGACACAACCAGCAGTAGCAGCTATTGGGGTCTGCTAAGCAGTGAAGGATCAGTTGAAACAGGTCTTGAGGGACTTGACAGATCAGCAGGCTTTGCCCTAGCTGATCTACCTAGAGCCTTAGGCTTTGCGGTTGACGCCATAAAGGATTCAGTCCATCAGGCCTCCCGCCTTACGCTGTCTATAGTACATATGCGTAGGCTCCTATGGCTCAAAAAACTGGTCTGCTGAAGCTCCCTGTAAAGAATGGCTGGTTAGCGTCCCATTTCATGGTGAACGCTTATTCAGGGAAAACCTGGACAAATATATCCAGAAAATTTCCAGCGGTAAAAATACGCTCTTGCCGGTTAAAAACAGAGTTAGAGGTCCCTCTTTAAGAGGCCTGCTTCTCCAGTCCCTGGGGCATCGGCTGTGTAACAGTTCCGACGGCCTCCTCGGTCAATTCCCGGGGGTAAAAAACAGGGACAATAGCAGGGTAATGAGAAACCCTGGGTCAGGGGAGGTACAAAACCTCCCCCAAAGTTAAATTCATTGAAGCCCCCATTCAGTCGGGTGGGGGGGAGGACTCCAGTTGTTCGCAAGAGACCTGGCGGGACACGATCAAGACAGATAGGTGCTCTCCGCAGTATGTTTGGGATACAGTTTGGAGTTAAAAGACTCTCCTCCTTCCCATTTTTGAGGTCAAACGTGCCAAGGGATCCCCGGAAGAGAGAGTCCCTCCTGTTGGCACTAGAACAACTATTGCTCCAAGGAGTAATTATGGAGGTTCCCCTGGAAGAATGAGGGTTCGGGTTTTACTCAAACCTCTTTACAGTCCCGAAGCAAACGCGGACGGGAGGCCCATATTAATTCTAAAAGGGCTATACAAATTCCTGTATATCAGGACTTTCCAATGGAGTCAATCCGATCGGTGGCCACTGCCCTACAAGGGGAGGATTGGTTAGCCGCGATCGACATCAAAGATGCTTATTTGCGCATTCCCATCTTTCCAGTCCACCAAAAATTTCTACGCTTTGCAGTAGAAGGGCGCCATTTTCAGTTCAGAGCCTTACCCTTCGGTTCGGCCACAGCACCACGAGTGTTTACAAAAATTCTGGCCCTTTATTGGCCAATCTAAGAACACAAGGTGTAATGATAATGGCATATCTAGATGACTTGTTGCTGATAGACCACTCAGTGAAAAAACTAGACATGGTCGTTCACAAGACAATCAAGTATCTGGAATCTCACGGTTGGATTATCAACCGAGACAAGTCACCCCTAAAAACCAGTCAAAAGTCTGGAATACTTGGGGCTAAGGTTGGATTCAGGCCAGAGAAAAATATTCTTGCCTCGAGGAAAGGTGTTGTCTTTGAAAGATTTGATCCACTTAGTGGGTACAAAAAAGACAGCCGTCCATACGCCTGTATATGAGGCTGCTGGGAAAGATGGTGGCATCATTCGAAGCAGTACCCTACGGTCAATTCCATTCAAGGAATTTGCAGGGGGCCATACTGTCAGCCTGGAACAAAAAAGTTCAGGCCCTAGACTTACAATGTCCTTGTCCCCTTCCGTTCGCAAGAGCCTCCGTTGGTGGTTGGTTCCCCAGAATCTGGAAAAAAGGAGATCCTTCAGTCCGATTTCTTGGAAGGTGGTCACTACAGATGCCAGCCTTATAGGCTGGGGAGCAGTACTGGAGCAATGGTCTCTCCAGGGCAGATGGTCGGATGCAGAAAAGGCCCTGCCCATCAATCTCTTAGAGATACGAGCAGCCCGGTATGCCCTAGTAGCATGGACATCCAAACTCCAAGGGTCCCATGTCAGAGTTCAATCAGACAATGCCACGGTAGTGGCATATATCAATCATCAGGGTGGCACCAGGAGTCGTGCAGCCCAGAGGGAAGTAAATTACATCCTGAAATGGGCAGAAAAATATGTCCCAGCCATATCTGCGGTATTCATTCCAGGAGTGGAGAATTGGAAGGCGGACTTTCTAAGTCGCCAGCAATTAGGTCCAGAGGAAGGGTCCCTTCACCCCGAGGTTTTCTGGACAATATGTCAGCGGTGGGGAACATCGGATGTAGATCTTCTAGCATCCAGATTCAACGCAAAGGGGGACAGGTTTGTCTCTCGGACAAGGGATCCCCTAGCTTGCGGCTCGGATGCCCTAGTGTTCCCTTGGGATCAGTTCAAGCTGATATATGCATTCACACCGCCACAATGGTTACCTCGATTACTCCGCAGAATCAGGGTAGAAAAGAAACCAGTGATTCCGGTGGCTCCAGCGTGGCCCCGAAGAGCGTGGTACGCGGAGATTGTAAAATTTCAGTGGGGAGTCCTTGGACTCTCCCACGTCGTCCGGACCTGCTTTCGCAAGGACCGATATACCACCCTTCCTTACCAGCCCTAGGTTTGACGGCCTGGCTATTGAAGCCCACATTCTAAAAAAGAGAGGGTTCTCTAATCCTGTGGTATCTACCATGATCAATGCCAGGAAGCCGGTATCCAGGCAGATCTACTATAGAATCTGGAAGGCGTACATCGCGTGGTGTGAGGCCAAGAAATGGCATCCACATAAGTACGTAATAGGTAGGATTCTGGACTTCCTACAGTGGGCTGTAGATAGGAAGCTTGCCTTGAGTACTATCAAGGGTCAGATTTCGGCCTTGTCAATATTTTTTCAAAGGCCCTTGGCTTCGCATTCACTAGTCAAAGCCTTTATACAAGGAGTGATGCGTATTAGTCCTCCGGTTAATATTCCCATATGTCCATGGGATCTAAACTTGGTTCTGTCGGTTCTACAGAAACAACCATTTGAACCATTACAGCATATTTCCTTGGTGCTTCTCACCAGGAAATTGATTTTTCTAGTAGCCATTTGTTCGGCTAAAAGAGTATCGGAATTAGCAGCTATGTCCTGTAAGGAGCCATATCTGGTTATCCATAAGGACAGAGTAGTGTTACGTCCTCATCCAGCCTTTCTTCCTAAGGTGGTATCGAGGTTTCATTTGAACCAAGATGTGGTTCTTCCTTCTTTTTTCCCCAAACCTACTTCGGTAGAGGAAAAGTTATTGCATTCTTTGGATGTAGTAAGAGCAGTTAAAGCTTATCTAAAAGCCACTGCTCAGATTCGCAGAACGGATACTTTGTTTATTCTGCCGGAAGGCCCCAGAAAGGGTCAGGCAGCGTCAAAATCTACTTTAGCCAAGTGGATTCGACAGGTCATTATGCAAGCTTATGGCTTGAGAAGGAGACCGCCTCCGTTCAAAGTTAGAGCGCACTCCACGAGAGCAGTTGGAACTTCATGGGCAGTGCATCACCAGGCCTCCCTGGCTCAAATCTGTAAGGCCGCAACATGGTCTTCAGTTCACACGTTTACTAGGTTCTACCAGGTGGACGTTAGAAGTCAGGAGGATGTCGCCTTTGGGCGCAGTGTGTTGCAGGCCGCAAAAGATCCTCATGTCTGATAGCGCTCAGCTTATATATGGTGTATCCCCCCCCTCATTTGGCATTGCTTTAGGACATCCCATTAGTAATGACTATGTCGCTCTGTGTCCCGTGATGTACGAGAAAGAAAATAGGATTTTTATAACAGCTTACCTGTAAAATCCTTTTCTTGGAGTACATCACGGGACACAGAGCTCCCGCCCCTCTTTGGGGACACTTATTGCTTTGCTACAAAACTGAGGTGCTCCCGGATGGGAGGGGCTTATATAGGGGAGGGTACTTCCGGTTTTGGAAGTTGCCAGTGCCAGCACCTGACGGTATCTATATAACCCATTAGTAATGACTATGTCGCTCTGTGTCCCGTGATGTACTCCAAGAAAAGGATTTTACAGGTAAGCTGTTATAAAAATCCTATTGTCCTCTTCATGTTTCAAGTATCGGATAGGAAAATGAAAAGGAGAATCTGATTGGTTGCTATGGAAAAAAGAGTCACTCCTTCAGACAATTTTGATTATAAGGCACTTGTTCTTGAGGGTAGTCAGCTACAGCCCCTTGCTAGGTTCCTTTTTATTGACATCAGGCTTAAAGTATAACTAAAGTATAACTAAAGGCAAAACTTTTTTTTTAGTTTTGGATAGTTTTTATTCCTTGCAAGATATGTTCCTACTAAGAAGACGCCCATAGATTAGTGTTAAGACTGCATTATGCAGAAGGGCATTGACAAGGCATTGCAGCTTCCACATATATTTGCAAATGTTGTACAACTAAAACCTATTTTTTAATGCAGATTAGTTCACAGTGTAATTTGTTTAGTATGCTGGGTAATACATTTTGTTTTGTTTGTGCTGTACATAGCCTTTCTATGTTCCCCGTACACTAAAAGCTTGTTATAAATTGGGAAGGTTGACATTTCTGTTTATTACCAGGTTTATTTTCTTACTTAACAAACGAATAGTGGACATCAATACAGTGATAGCACCCACTACTTTTCAGTGATTGAGATGAGACATCTCTTTGCATTGTATAAATTGATGTCTGTTGTGTTGATGTAAAAATTGTGAATGTATCTCTTTATTTCAGTTGAACTGTGTGATGATAATCTTCTGATTTTCCACCCTTTCCCAAACTTTCTTGTTTGTCAGTTACCAGAAAGAATTCTTTGAAAACAGCTATGGATGATTATGACATAAGGTCCGCTGCCAGCATTCTGGCCTCTGTCAAAGAGCAAGAAGCTCGCTTTGAGAGGCTAACACGTGCTCTAGAAGAAGAACGTCGAAATGTCTCACTCCAGCTTGAGCGAGCCAATGTGCCCTCAGAACGAATGAGCATGTGCAACATAGGCAATGGACAACCACTACCTACTGCATGGCAACAACTGGTTCTGCAGGTAAAGGCCTGCTTTCTATGACTAACTCAAATTTATTTTGGATAGAGTGGGCAAGAGTAGACTCTGTAAAGTTTAGTTTGCTGGTTGTGTCAGTGTTGGTAGTATTTTTTTAGAGGTGAAAGTGTTGGAAGAGTTATTCATTCCTTAGACTGATGGCCACACAGCAATTAAGGGAGATATTGGCAGTGGGGTTTATGACAGTAGTAGAAACCTTGTTCTAACCCTTCTCCACTTGGCTAACAATAATGTTTAATTGCTTAGCGCTCCTGTTTGAGGGATTTCTTATCACTTTTTGACCTTGTGATTACATAGGAAGCCAGGAAAAATCTTGTAATGGCTCGAAAACTGCAATCAAAATCTAACATTTTATAACATTATCTACTTTATCCAAAGCAAAAAAATAAATGTGCTTAAAAATGTTTTCTTTGAAGTTGAGCTTTAACTGTTGGGATTCACAGTTCTTGGAGGGTTTATACTCATTTGGTAAAATAAACATCTGCTTCAACGTGCAGTTTAGCTAACTGACAAGAGAAACTAAAGTGTATGTAAAGCCAAGACTTTTGATTTGGATAAGGCGGACAAGAGCTAAAACCTCTTTTATTAATTTCTGTTTCCCCAGGGGGAAGATTCACCCTCTCTATTGGTCCTGGTGAGTTTTGTATCTGTTTATGGTATATCCAACATTTTGACTTGTCAACAGGAAATTTTACAACGAGCAAACCTATTCTGTTGATCAATTGTCTTGAAGGAGGATATTACTTTGGAGAGGTTTCCTCTTACTTCCTGCTGTGTCTCTGGAACAGGAACTGGGAACCATTCCTCTGGAAAAGGAAACACCTCTGATGGGACACAGACCAATATGAAAACTCACAGAGGTCTTAACTATTCCCCACTCTATCCAAAGCTTAAAAAAAAGCTTTTGACTGTATATATACTGTAATTGATGTGAGAGGATTTTGTGATTTGTAGCTGATCATGTCATTTGCCATATTTGTTTGTATATTGTTATTAAGTGTTCCTGGCTTTTGATTAAGTAGCGAATATCACAGATTTTTATTTTACACTACACTATATACTACTCATATACAGCGCATATAATGTGAGTATTTCTCGAGCTGGATAATAATGCCGTTTTATGTCTGTGGTCACACTGCAGCCCTAACAGACATCCTCTGACTGAGCAATCTTTGGAGGAAAATCAGATCTCTTAGAATAGATTTCCATGGTTGCCCTGAGATAGGGCCAGCCTTATGGTTGTCTGCTTTACAAATTGAAATTCATGTTTGGTCAAAATTATCATTTCTTATATGGAAAGATCTTTGATCCTATACCTATGAGTAACCCCTTAGACTGAAGACAACCCTGTTGCTATTTAAAAAAATGTGAATATGAGACAGCCCGTGAATGTTTAAAGGGTTTTAGGTGTTGCTGCTACCCACTAATTCCCAATATGTAGGGTGACATGCCCCTCACTGGGTGCTGTGGTTCCTTCTGCCAGCTGCTATGTCACTACTGACATAGTAACAATATCTGGAACTCTTCAAGGATCCGAAGATTTAACACATGCCCTGCAGGAAAGGTAAGTTTAAAGACTTTTAAAGGGTTGTCTTATTTTTTTCAACATAGAGATAGGGTTGTTTTAATTATACTTAATTTCTTCAGGTAAGATGATTGATTCAGTGTTGTCCACTGGTTCGTCGTGTTTTCTTTAGTATCTTTTTTCTGTTGAATAACAACATGACTTGCTCGCATATCTTCTGTGTGATGTCTGTTGTGGTTGTATAATATTAGAATTGTGGTATTGTGGCAAATATAGAAAGTACAGTCTTCTGAAAATTTAACTTCCCATATTCTGAATAAGATTACTGCTTGGTCAGTATGCTTACTGCCTTCTATTTATATTGGAACAGTGATACAAGTTGTCTTCTATGGTTGTGTTGTGGTTAAGTAACATCCTGACTTGTATTACATTTTCTATACAAAGAAACATTTTTTAAGAACTAGTTTTGTGGTTTTGTAAAGTTTAATCTTGCAAGGACAAATCCTGCATTATCTTTTTTTTATGTTTCAATGATTTTTATTGGAGTTTTAATACAAAGATACAACAATCTCGACTTTTCATTGTACAGTATCAATACAACACTTTGGGAACATAAAACCTTAGTCCCGTTATAGGAGAACAAGGGAATTTAACAGAGAAAGAGAATTAAAAGGAAGGGAACCGAGCGATGAAGGAGGGTTGAAGAAAGAAAAGAAGGGGGGGAGGAAAGAGGGGGAAGGGAAAGGAGCCTCGGCCCAGCACCCGAATATCCTTACTGCAGGAAAGAAACTAAATTGTGATCATCCTGGGATCATTCGTAAGATATTTAATCCATGGGTCCCACACTCTATGAAATAGTTTCATTTTATCTTGCGTTAACGCTGTCAATCTTTCGTTTAACATCAACCAAGTTAGTTTGTTTTTAAACTTCTCAAATGGTAGGGCAGCAGACTTCCAATTTCTGGCTATGGTTATCTTTTCAGAAATGCATATGAATGTAAGAAGCCGCCTACAAGATCTGGAGGCCTCAATCACTCCACTCCCCAGCAGAGCTTGCTTTGATGATTTTGGCAAATTAATCTGAGTGAGAAAGTAGTAGAGGAAATTGTAAACTCTAATCCAAAACCTCCTAAGCTTGTGGCATGTCCAGCATATGTGATAAGCAGTGCCGATTTGGCCACAACCTCTGAAATACCGGGGGAATGCCCCTGATACGAAGGTGGCCAATCTAGCCAGCACCATATAACATCGAAATAGAACCTTATAGTTTGCCTCTATTATCGAGGTATTGATGAGTGATCGAGATGCTGTCTCTGCTATCGAGTGCCATTCATCCAATTCTAACGTTTCCTGCAGATCATTTTCCCATTGAACCATATAGTTCAGCTTTGTCGACTCACCCATCATTACCATATATATAGCTGATATATGACCCTTCATCTTATCATATTGGGTACACAGATGTTCCATGGGTGTCAGTGTTGCTAGATCACTCTTACGGGCCAACGTTTGTATATAATTGGAAATTTGAGTGTATCTGTAACTTTCTACTAAAGGCATTTGATATTTATCTATCATAATCTGTTCAGACAACATACCCTTATGGTCATAAAAATCTGCTATATGCATTAAACCTTTGTTAGTCCACCAATCAAACGCAAGGGGAGTGAGGCCCGGGGTGAATGCTCTATTTTTCAACAGTGGTGCTAGAGGAGAATGGGGAGATTTGAATTTCTGAGATCTTGAGATCCTGTCCCATATTTCTAGCGAGAAGGATAAGGAAGGGCATAATATCAGTGGTCTCTCTTTAAGTGGGAGCCACATAATGTGAGAGATTGGTCTGGGGCGACATGAATAAGATTCCATAGTTATCCAGATAGCTGGGGAGTGTTGAGAATGGAATCTAGTGAGTTGTGCCAACTGAGCAGCATAGAAGCATTTCTGTAAGTCCGGCAGACCAAGTCCACCTTTTCGTTTTGGCGTATATAGAGTACTCTTATTTAGAGGTCGACCGATATATCGGCTGGCCGATATATCGGCCGATATTTAGGCATTTTTGATAAATCGGCTTTGGCCGATTAATATCAAAACTGGCCGATATTATTCACTGGCTGCACTTCCTCCCCCCTCCTCCTCCCTCCTCCACACTTCTCCACACTCAGCAGCATCAAGCGCCGTGCTGTGTGTGTGTGTGTGAAACTGAAAGTAAGAGGAGAGAGAGAGGATGTGTCAGCTTGATGTCGGGGGTGGGCGGGACCCAGCAGATATTACACCAGCCAATGGGATGGTATCTGGGCGGGCCACTACGTCTAAAGCAGCCCAATCATTGGCTGGTGTAATTTAGCTGCTGGCCCGCCCACCCCCACATCGAGCTCAATTCTAACAGCTCTCTCTCTCTCTCTCTCTCCTCTCTGTCAGTTTCACACATTACACTCGGCTTAGTGTGAAACCTGCCAGTGCCCCAAGCCAGTGCCATCTGTCAGTGCCCAAGCCAGTGCCATCTGTCAGTGCCCCCAGCCAGTGCCATCTGTCAGTGCCCCCAGCCAGTGCCATCTGTCAGTGCCCCCAGCCAGTGCCACCCAAATCAGTGCCCCCAGCCAGTGCCATCTGTCAGTGCCCCCAGCCAGTGCCATCTGTCAGTGCCCCCAGCCAGTGCCATCTGTCAGTGCCCAAGCCAGTGCCATCTGTCAGTGCCCAAGCCAGTGCCCCAGCCAGTGCCCCAGCCAGTGCCCCAGCCAGTGCCCCCAGCCAGTGCCATCTGTCAGTGCCCCCAGCCAGTGCCCCCAGCCAGTGCCATCTGTCAGTGCCCCCAGCCAGTGCCATCTGTCAGTGCCCCCAGCCAGTGCCATCTGTCAGTGCCCCCAGCCAGTGCCATCTGTCAGTGCCACAAGCCAGTGCCAATCAGTGCCACCGCCAATCGGTGCCATCTGTTAGTGCCACCAGCCAGTGCCAATCAGTGTCACCCAAATCAGTGCCCCCAGCCAGTGCCATCTGTCAGTGCCCCCAGCCAGTGCCCCCAGCCAGTGCCATCTGTCAGTGCCCCCAGCCAGTGCCATCTGGCAGTGCCCCCAGCCAGTGTCAATCAGTGCCACCAGCCAGTGTCAGTGTCACCGCCAATCGGTGCCATCTGTCAGTGCCACCAGCCAGTGTCAATCAGGGCCATCTGTCAGTGCCACCCAAATCAGTGCCACCGCCAATCGGTGCCATCTATCAGTGCCACAGCCAGTGCCATCTGTCAGTGCCCCCAGCCAGTGCCACCAGCCAGTGCCATCTGTCAGTGCCACAAGCCAGTGCCAATCGGTGCCATCTGTCAGTGCCACCGCCAATCAGTGCCATCTGTCAGTGCCACCGCCAATCAGTGCCATCTGTCAGTGCCACCAGCCAGTGCCAACCAGTGTCACACGCCAGTGCCACCCAGTTCCAATTGCAAGTGCCACTGCCAATCAGTGCCATCTGTCCCAAACTAGTGCCATCTGTCCGTTCCAAACCAGTGCCCCCTGCTGCCAATCGGTGCCATCTGTCAGTTCCGAACCAGTACCACCTGCCAGTGCCATCTGTCAGTTCCAAACCAGTGCCATCTGTCAGTTCCAAACCAGTGCCACCTGCCAGTGCCAATAGAGCCATCTGTCAGTTCCAAACCAGTACCGCCAGCCAGTGCCACATGCCAGTGCCATCTGTCAGTTCCAAACCAGTGCCATCTGTCAGTTCCAATAGTGCCACCTGCCAGTGCCATCTGTCAGTTCCAAACCAGTGCCACCTGCCAGTTCCAAACCAGTGCCATCTGTACTGAGGACATCAAGTGTGTGCTAGAGTGACAGGAGTAAGCAGGAAGGAATCGAGTGGGTGAGGGTTTTTTTTTTTTTTTTTTTAATCGGCCTAAAATATCGGCCACAAAAATCGGCATCATATATCGGCCATCGGCCGCCCCAATTTCAAAATATCGGCATCGGCCAGAGAAAAACCCATATCGGTCAACCTCTACTCTTATTCACCCTGGTCCTCTTGTCCCCCCAAATATACTGGAGAAGTTTTCTTTGAAACATTTTGAGGTCATTTCGGCCCAATGTTACTGGTAAGGTGTGAAAGAAATATAATAGTCTAGGTAAAACATTCATTTTTATAGAGTGTAGTCTGCCGAACCACAATGGGGGGTGGATCTGCCACTTCTGCATTATCTTTTTTATGTTTTATATATCCAAAGAAATTAAGATTTATTTTTGTGAAACTACATTGATATTTGTGAGTGAGACTGTACAACTCTTGATATGTTTATAGTATGTCAAACAAAACCAAGTTATAATTTTTAACCACTTCCCGCCCTGTCAATAGCAGATTGACGTCCGGGAAGTGGTTCTGTTATCCACACTGGAAGTCATATGACGTCCTGCGGGATAACAGCCGCCGCATCGCGGCGATCGGTGGAGCGGTGGGTCAGTCTGACCCACCGCTACACTGATCTCGGTAAAAAGCCTCCGGCGGAGGCTTTTTACCACGTGATCAGCCGTGTCCAATCACGGCTGATCACAATGTAAACAGGAAGAGCTGTTGATCGGTTCTTCCTCACTCGCGTCTGACAGACGCGAGTAGAGGAGAGCCGATCGGCGGCTCTCCTGACAGGGGGGGTTCGCGCTGATTGTTTATCAGCGCAGCCCCCCCTCGGATACCCACACTGGACCACCAGGGAAGCCCCCCAGGACCACAGAGAAGCCCCAAGCATGTGGATGGCCCCCATGGCCATCCACATGTAGTAAAATAAAAACAAATTAAAAAAAATATGCCAATCAGTGCCCACAAATGGGCACTGACTGGCACTATGATGGCACCACCTCAATGTGTGGTGGCTGGCATTGCTGGGCATCAGTGTCCATCAGTGCCACCTACTAGTGTCCATCAGCGCCACCTATCAGTGCCCATCCATGCCCATCTGTGCCCATAAGTGCCCACCTATCAGTGCCCGTCCGTGCCACCTATCAGTGCCGCCTATAAGTGCCCATCAGTGCCGCCTATAAGTGCCTATGAGTGCCAATCAGTGCCGCCTATGAGTGCCAATCAGTGCCGCATACCAGTGCCACATATCAGTGCCCATCAGTGCCGCCTATCAGTGCCCATCATCAGTGCCCATCAGTGCCACCTCATCAGTGCCACCTCATTGTTGCCACCTCATCGGTGTCCATCAGTGTCGCCTTATCAGTGCCCATCAGTGCCGCCTTATCAGTGCCCGTCATTGAAGTAGAAAAGGTACTTATTTACAAAACAAATTAACAGAAACAAAGAAAAACATTGTTTTTTTCAAAATTTTCGCTCTTTTTTTATTTGTTGCGCAAAAAATAAAAATCGCAGAGGCGATCAAATACCACCGAAAGAAAGCTCTATTTGTGGGAACAAAATGATAAAAAAATTGTTTGGGTACAGTGTAGCATGACCGCGCAATTGTCATTCAAATTGCGACAGCGCTGAAAGCTCAAAATTGGCTTGGGCAGGAAGCTGTATAAGTGCATGGTATTGAAGTGGTTAAAATAAGCTTGGCTTCACGCGGAAGTGTGTAGATAATAAGTCTGTTTTTTATTATTAAGTAACATAATTTAGAGCAGGCAAGTCAAACTCAAATGAAATTGTGGGCCAAATTGAACTCACAAAATCTTCAAGATGGCCTCATTATAATAATAATAATTATGTCTATTATGAGCTGCACCTACCTAATTCCAGAAAAAGATTGTGGCATTTTGGAACTTAACATTATAAAAAATTATAACCTACAATATTTAATCCCAAAGAAAGGAGCTATAAAACTCTTTATCCTTAGACCACTGCAGGTCACAAAGAAGGAACAAGAAGTTCTATATGGCTCATAAAACACTGATTTGACATGCCTGATCTAGAGGTACCTTAATATACTGTATACTACAAAATTCCTCCAGTGCACCCTAGGAGAACTGAAAACTGGGGCATGCAATTACGCAAGCCTCTACTTGAACTAGGTATTTGGTGTTTTTGCCCACACCCCATCATTGCCCTCCTTTTGTGAAGATGTACATCAATTTACTCAACCAGTAAGGAGGCGTGAAAATTTTCTAGCAGAATGCCCCAGGTTTAGAAGTTCTGGAGCAACCTTCAAGGCTTTAGCTCCATATTTTTTAAATGCTGGTGAGAAAGCAGCACTCCAGATGGATGTGCATCATAACATTTCCCCTTTTTTCATACAGGTGTACCAATTATGCTTTGATCAGTATATCGCTATTTTGAGTTCGGTATATAAATTCTTCAGGTTTAAACAGAATAATCGTTAATTGCTCTTTGGATCAGTGTCGCATGTGATAAATAACCTAATTTTTGTCTGGCTTAGCAGTTTGTAACAGACTGCGCACATAATGAAATACTCTCTTTTGTGTCAGCAATTAATATTCCCCTTCTATTTTTCAGTAGCTTAACAAGCCATCAGATAACAATGAATATAAATAGCACAGTAGCATTGTTTGGAAGATTGACAACCTGTGCCCCTTGATTAGATTTTAATCAAGAGCAAGGCATTAAGAGCCTATTGTACTGAGCACTTTAACAACCCCACTAATGATATCAGGTTATCATATTGATACATTCATCGTTCACAGAGTAAGCTCGAAATAGATGTTATTCTACAGATGTCTCTGGTCTTGGCAGTGTGATATGGCAGCTGTCCAGAGTGACTGTTCTGGGCATTTCTGTGATGATCATGCTGAAGATGAGCTTGTATGGACACATCCATTATACGCTTTGGGTAACGATTCATTCATTTACAGGAAAACATTTGCAAGTTAGGCTATCAGTGGTTAGCAGGTGCTTACTTCAAGTAAGCCTGAGAAATTAAGCCACCTGTTATCTTGTTTATTTCACTTACCTTTCTAGCCTAGAGGCATCAGACAGCTGAAGAGGCACATTTTTTTATCATATTTAAAGCTGTTTTAATGACTTTTCTAGTTACCATTAGCATTGGGTTCCGTCTCTTGACCTTCAAGGCAGTACAATTAGATATTTTGAGGCCTGATATATTTCTGTAAAACCTGGAGCTAAAACATTGTAGCTCCATTCTAAAAAAAAATGTAAGAAAACTAATGGCTTTGGTAAAGCAGCATACAAATACCTATTGCTTTTGTTGGTCAGGATCATGCCACTTGGGATAATTCCAAATGGGCAATGCTTGACTGTACTTTTGCATGACCTGTAAGTCCTTTGAAGCAACTGTAGATTATTTTAAAGTTGAGTTCCACCCTGATTTTTTTTTTTTTTACCAAAAAAAAAAAAATAGAAACATTTTTACTTACCAGAAATAGCGGTTGCTATGCGGAAGTTCCTAATCTGCCTCTTCATCCTCCGCAGCTGGTCTTCTTCCTCGTCCTACTCGCGGTGTCTTCTGGTGAATGGGGCGCGCTGCCTTCTGGGAACTGTGTGTATCCCAAAAAGCAGCCGGCCCATTCACAAAGCACCGCGCAACTCGCGCATACGCAGTAGGAAACGCGCAGTAAAGCCACAAGGCTTCACTGACCTTTTCCCTTAGTGAGGATGGCGGCACGGGGACCTGCTGCGATTGAGCGATCGGCCTCGGGGGGGGCGAATTCGGGGGCGCTTAGGACAGGTAAGTGTCCTTATTAAAAGTCAGCAGCTACAGTGTTTGTAGCTGCTGACTTTTAAAAAAATAAATAAAAAATCGGAACCCCGCTTTAATTTTACTATCCAGATAATGGGGACCCTACATTTTATCAGGATCCTCAAAAACTGTGATCAGTTGTTGTAGCAGTAGTTGTTGGTTGTGCAGGAGCGCAGTCATGAATAACTTATGTAGGATAAGAACTAATATTACAGGGTCAACACAATTTATTGTGTAATATAAAAAGGACAAATATGTATAAAAACCAGCCCATAGACATAAGATGACAGTCACCCACTCCCTCTGTTTTTGGCTGAATGAAAGCAACATTTGCTGGCAGACTGCGACTAATGCTAGGCACACACGGGTCGAAAATCGTCCAAAAGTGGTCGGTTCTGCAGTTACTGATTCTTTGTTCGTGTGTGCTCCTCGTCCAAAAAACATTAGCCGATTGGCATCTGATAAGCGCTTGCAGCCAATGGCTGTAAATGCTGACTGGTGTGTTTTGGTGGTGGGGGCAGTCCCCCTGTCAGAACACAATAGTACAGTGGGGAAGATCGCTCCTCAGTTTTTTTTCTTTCAGCCCACTGGGTTGAATGAAAAAAAAAATTAGATAGAGTAAGGAAGGTTTAGAACCTCTTTTGGGTTTTTATTGCTTTCCGTGTTCCCGATGGAGAGACTCCCCCTATCTATTAGTGATATTAAACTATCCCTTTTTAAGCACTTTCAGCAGCTGATTTAATTACTCATTGAGTATACAACTTCTACCTTTTTTATTCCTTTATTATGTTCCAGTTTAAGCTGGAGCCATGACCACTGCCCTGGGTTTCCTGTTTCAGGGTAGCTTTTTATCTTTTGCCAACATTCTGTAGAGCAGTGTTTCTCAACTCCAGTCCTCAAGGCGCCCCAACAGGTCATGTTTTCAGGCTCTCCATTGTTTTGCACAGGTTATTTGATCAGTTTAACTGCTTTAGTAATTCCCACAGCTGTTTCATCTGAGGGAAATCCTGAAAACATGACCTGTTGGGGCGCCTTGAGGACTGGAGTTGAGAAACACTGCTGTAGAGCCAAGTCTCTCTAGTCTCCCTACAGTGTGGGGTTGATTTACTAAAGTCTCGTACACACTATAAGAAAATCGGGCGAACATTTTCAGCCAAAGAATTTTTGTACGATTTTCGTATAGTGTGTACACAACTTTCAACAGTCGATTCTGAATTTTCGTACGAAAATTCCCAAAGGGACAAACTTCAAACTCTTAGCTTAGGCTGGGTTCACACTGGTACGACACGATATTCATACAACTTTCATCCTACTTTGCACTGCGACATCAGTCCTACATTGGTCCTATATTGGTCCGACATCCATCCGACTTTCATGAACAGGATACTACTTTGATCCGACTTTGTGATAGTCTGACTTGTTCTTTGCCCAATCAAAGCAATCCCAGACTGAGATAAATTCCTTTTACTGCTGCTGTAATCACATGTCGGATGTCAAAAGTCAGATGGTAAGGACAAGGCTCCTACTTTGATCCAACTTCAATGATATTCAATGGGCTGAAGTAGGATCAAAGTAGGATCAAAGTCGGACCAAAGTAGTACAGGGAGCATTTTCAGTGTCGGACCAGTTAAGACGGCTCTCATAGGGAAACATTGATTTTCACACGTCATGCGACATGAGCTCCCAATGTCGGAGCGTTTGTCGCCCCAGTGTGAACCCGGCCTCATAGTGTGTACCCCACTTAAAACTGGAGAGTGCAAAATCTGGTGCAGCTGCGCATGGTAGCCAATCAGCTTCTAACTTCAACTGGTTCAATTAAGCTTTGATGAAAAACCTGGAAGTTTATTGGTTTGTATGCAGAGCTGCACCAACTTTTGCACTCTCAAGTCTCAGTAAATTAACCCCTGCATGTATCAATAAAAACACTCAGCCCCATAGTTTAGAATGGCAAGGCACTGCCCTGTTCCCCCATCCTCCTCCCTTCTCCAAACTAACAGATTAAATCAAGACTGCAATATCCACTGTTATTTATTTCCTGTGAAGACCAGAAGTTCAGGGAAGCAGCACTGAGAGCCGAGGAGCCAGCAGCAATAAAGTGAAATATAAACTGCTAAATACTTTTTCTCATCAGCAGTCCTGTGACTTCTATCAGTGTCTGATTAATGCTTGTAGTAGGAGTTTTCATTCTGCTCTGACTGTCCTATGAGGCTGCATGATCAGTGACCCTTTGTTTGGACAGTGCTGATTGGCCCTGTGCTGATCACATGTGTACCCTCCCAAGAAAAAAAAAAACTCTCTAGCAATACACACCAAACTGAGCATGTGCAGAGTGCTATCTGTACTACAGCCTTTTTACACAATGCAGAGGATTAACCCCCTAGATTCCACAGTGAGTATAACAAGCATGCTTTACTGCATATACAGAATAGTTTTAGTGTTGTGGGTTTAGTCGCACTTTAAGAGTTTTAAGTTGCAATGTAGGTATTTTATCAAATATTTTACTAGAGAATGTTCAAAACATTAAAAAAAGCTATAGATTCTAGTGATTTTTTTAATTCTTTTCAGAATGTATCATAATGAGACCAGTTTATTCATATACCCAGAGCACAGTTTTCGTTATTTAGAGTGTATACTCTGAGATGCCTGCACTGTAGGCTGCCTCTTATTGTCACTTTAATATTTCATGATTGGAAATTATAACAAGCACAGGCGGGGAAGAAGGTTCTGTATGAATAAGACAAACGATACAAAATGTAAGTTTCATTTGGAAAAATGCAGGCATTTGATGGACTTTCAATTTGCAGAGGTTTGTGGGAGGCTCATTACTAATTGTCATTAAAGGATTAGAGCCAGACTGGTTTCCTTAAACTGCTAAATTGCCTTTGCTGTCTTGTAAAGTCTGTCAGTAAACCATATTCCTGTTCTTGTAAATGAATCAGTGTTGTATTTTTTTTAAGCATTCTGGCTTTGTGAGTAGAACTGAAAAGTAGGGCGGTGCAGAGCAGGCCTAGACAAATTTCCCTCAAAAGCATGTCATGTAATGTTTTAACTCATCCCTCCCATCATTCTCAGATTGTGCAGGACTGTCCCCTTTTTTCATCATAGTCCCGCGGTCTTGTGCACAGAAACTTTGTCCCACATCACCCTGTCCAATCACAGCTGCAGGTTCTTGCTGTCTAAGCTCCCCCCACTGCACTGGGCAGAGTTGTATTATAGCCAGCTTTTCCCACCCATTCATGGCATCAGTGGGAGGAGTTACAGAAGAAGGAAAAGTGCAGCAGTGTGGGACCAATCTTCAGTACATGCTAAGTGATTTCTACCCACATGACCCACATGATTTTCCACCTCCTGCTGGCATTGTTGTTCTCCCTCATCCCCTGCTTGCCACATTTTCACCTCTCTTTGGGCAATATTTTTCTCGCTTAACCCCCACTTGACACTATTATTATTCCACACTCCCCACTGGGCAATGTTAACATTCCCCACTCCCCACTGAGCACTATTGGTTCCTCTAATCCCCCACTGAGCACTATTATTATTCCACACTCCCCACTGGGCAATGTTAACATTCCATACTCCCCACTGGGCACTATTGGTTCCTCTAATCCCCCACTGGGCACTATTATTATTCCACACTCCCCACTGGGCAATGTTAACATTCCACACTCCCCACTGGGCACTATTGGTTCCTCTAATCCCCCACTGGGCACTATTATTATTCCACACTCCCCACTGGGCACTATTGGTTCCTCTAATCCCCCACTGGGCACTATTATTATTCCACACTCCCCACTGGGCACTATTGGTTCCTCTAATCCCCCACTGGACACTATTATTATTCCACACTCCCCACTGGGCACTGTTAATATTCCACACTCCCCACTAGGCACTATTATTATTCCACACTCCCCACTGGGCACTATTGGTTCCTCTAATCCCCCACTGGGCACTATTATTATTCCCCACTCCCCACTGGGCACTATTATTATTCCACACTCCCCACTGGGCACTGTTAATATTTCACAGTCCCCACTGGGCACTATTGGTTCCTCTAATCCCCCACTGGGCACTATTATTATTCCACACTCCCCCCACTGGGTACTGTTAATATTCCCCACTCCCCACTGAGCACTGTTAATATTTCACACTCCCCATTGGGCACTATTGGTTCCCCTAATCCCCCACTGGGCACTATTATTATTCCACACTCACCACTGGGCACTATTATTATTCCACACTCCCCACTGGGCACTATTGTTTCCCCTAATCCCCCTCTGGGCACTATTGCCCATGGCCCACTGAACTGACACAAATTCACCTCCCCCCTCCTTCCCTGCCAGTGCTAGCCATCAGCTGTAAAGCATTCTTTCTCCCACTGAGTCTAACACTAGGCCTTTCTTTCTGACCTCTGACACTGGGCATGTTTTTTTATAATCTCCCCAGGCATTTTATTTTACCTGACCAACAACGCTGGGCATTTTTTCCTCCAACTAATACCTAGGCATTTTTTTCTTCCCAGGGACCACTGATTTTAGGGCATCCCCCTCCCCTTGTAGACCTGACCCCTGCACTCTACGCGGTTTATTGTGTATTATTAGTACTGACAAAAGTGACTATTTTACCAACAGTTGCTTGTTTCAATGAAGTTCTGATTTAAGGTTAGCTCTCTGTGGGGGATTAACAAAGACTGGCGCATGCCAAAAATGCGCTAGTTTCTTTATGCTTGCCTAATTAGCATTTTCTGCGTCATCTTAAAACTAGTGCATGATAATTCATAAATGTGGTGCATGGTGGTGTTGGTGGGACTCTGTGCCCACCCCTAAATGTCGGTACAAAACTCAAGTTATGTTGGCTACGTTTGTTACACCATTCTGGTAATGGTGTATATTTTAGAACAGTTTTTTAAGTCAGAATATTGACACAAGTTCTTTATTTTTTTGGTTCATGCTATCGGACATTGATAGAAATTGAATAGCACTTTTAACTGATATGTTGCAGCTGATGCAACATCACAAAGAGCCTGTCTTATACCATTTGGTAATTTGGTGCGTGGAAAATCTGTTAATATTTAAAAACCACAAAACCATTTCCATTTGTTTTTTTTGTTTTTATCTTTTAGGTTTACATGAGACTCTTACTAGTAGCACAGTAATTATGGGGTATGGTGAGGGTATAAGAACTGCAAGCTTTTCACTGGGTACCAAGTATGTAGGCTTATGCCGCGTACACACGGTCGGAATTCCCAAGGAAAAAAGTCAGACGGAATTTTTTCAGCGGATATTCCGACCGTGTGCATGCCCCATCAGACTTTTTCAGTCTGAAATTCCGAGGGAGTTAGCAAGAGAAAAAATTTCTATCAGAAATTCCGTTCGTCTGTATGGAACTCCGACAGAGAAAAAACCATGCATGCTCAGAATCAAGTCGACACATGCTCGGAAGCATTGAACTTGATTTTTCTCGGCTCGTCATAGTGTTGTACGTCACCGCGTTCTTGACGGTCGGAATTTGGTGTGACAGTGTGTATGCAAGACAGCTTGAACGGAATTCTGTCGGAAAAACCCGTCTGAGTTTATTCCGACGGAAAATCCGACCGTGTGTACAAGGCATAAGACTCTATTTAACCAGACTCCTTTACGCCTCATACATACGACCGGTTTTCCTGACATGCCAAAACCCAACATTTTTCCCGACGTGATTCCTCTCAAGCCTACCTTGCATACACACGTTCATTAAAAAAAAACGCTTGACCAAAGCGCGGTGACGTCCAACGCGTATGACGGTACTATAAAGGGGACGTTCCATTCAAATTGCGCCACCCTTGGGCTTGCTTTTGCTGATCTCGTGTTAGTAAAAGTTTGGTGAGAGACGATTCGCACTTTTCAGTCCATTACAGCGTGACGAATGTGCTATCTCCATTACGAACGCTAGTTTTACCAGAACGAGCGCTCCCGTCTCATACTTGATTCTGAGCATGCGCGTTTTTTTTCCCCTTTGGAAAAGCATACACACGAGCGGTTTTCGCAACGAGAAAAAGACTGACAGGAAACACGACGGGAAGAAATAGAGCAGGTTCTAATTTTTTTGTGGGCAGTTTTCTCGTCGGGAAAACTGCTATGGAGCATACACACTACCGGTTTTCCCGACCAATCTAAAAAATGGCAGTTTTTTAGGGAAAAAAACGTGTGTACGGGGCATTAGGCCTGGTTCACACCTATGCATTTTTTTGTGCATTTTCAGTTTTGCTGAAACACACTACAGTCCATTTAATATGGTTTCCTATAAATGTAGTTCACATCTGTGCATTTTATGGAAAGAGCCAGGGATTTTTTTCTGGTTTTTGGTTCCATAGACTTCAATAGATCAAAAGCGTGTATTGAAAAATGAAAAATGCTCTTGGAATATGCAAACTGCAACCTGCATAGGTGTGAATCAGGCCTCAGGCCACATCCAATATTCATACACCTGGGGTTGGAGAAGAAATGCAGCACACAGAGGGGAAAAGTGTGCTGCATTTCTTCTCCAACCCCAGGTGTCCTTTTTTTTCTCGAGTTCCAAAGTTGGGAGTTTTTTCACTTTTTTGTGATTTACTTTATCATTTGCCTTTATTTCATCATAAAGCCATGTCCATCTTTGCCACAGAGGGGAAAAGTGTGCTGCATTTCTTCTCCAACCCCAGGTGTCCTTTTTTTTCTCGAGTTCCAAAGTTGGGAGTTTTTTCACTTTTTTGTGATTTACTTTATCATTTGCCTTTATTTCATCATTTGATAACATAGGGCCCCAAGGAAGCTGTTCATACAGCTGTGTCTCCCCAAAGCTGTGCACATACTTTCAAGTGGCCTTCTGTTAAGCGTTGTACACACGGTACAAAAATCAGAAGGGGATTGTCATTTGACAGGCTGTTGTCCGAAATTCTTACCGTTAGTACGCTCCTTTAGACAACTGTTTTCCAATTTTCGGCCAACAAATGTTGGATGACAATGGAAAAATACTGCGCTAAGTATAAGTGACTGAAAAAAACAGCAGCAGCTATACATGTGATAAACATAAAATTAAAAAATAAAAATAAGGCTGCGCTATGACAACAATGTGATCAGTCCATCATGTAATCATGGATGAAAACAAATGATATAGCTATAATAAATTAATTAAAAATTTAATTGGGAGTCCATAGTAAACCGCTGAAGGAAACTATAAATGTTAAAAAAATCAGTGATCAGAAAATGAATAAAAAGTCCCAAATCTCCAAATCAAAGAGACCGTGATAAACCAACTGAGGTGATGATGAAATATTGAGGGGATGAGGCTCAAAGTGAACACCAAAGAAACACTCATGCTCCACCACCATCTGAATAAACCGCTTACCAGAGGCGAATGGGTATAAGGCCTGTCAGGTGATTTGCAACACTCCAAACGATTGGAATGGATCCGAATCCAAGAGGGATAATTACGATCAACCAGCTCCCAGAATGCCACCGATCATGCCCCAAAATGTAAGAATACTCGATAGTGTGATATTGTACCAAATGGTTTATTCGAAAATTAGAATCTTACTTACAATAAAACCGATAAAATCATGCCCATAAGAAAAAGCCGGCCGGCCTGCAGACGCCTGTCCACTGTTGATGACGTCAGCGCGTCAACCTCCCAAAATGTTGGATGACAGGCTAGTGAATTTTTGGCGACCGACGGCTCCACGTCTGATTTTCAGATGGTCAGTAAACAAATCCGTCGCACAAAAGTCAAAAGTACAAACACGCATGCATGAAATTAAGGAACGACTGGGAAGAGTTTGGTCTTGTAAACTCCCCTTCGTAATCTAGAATTAACATTCGTGGTGTGGCAATTAATGAAATGTCAAAATTCTCATCTTCTTTAATGGGATAATAATGAAGCTGCTTTGCATGTAGTTATGCCAAATGTATTTTAAAGGGCATTTGTTTTGTACGATCTGAAAATCGTGAATCAACGTTCACCAAACTTCGACTAACACGAAATTAGCAGAAGGGGCCCAAAGGGTGGTGCTTGAGAAATGGACTTCCTCTTTATACACTCATATTACTTCACTATGTTTGTGTTTGTCAAACAACAATTTGTGTACCATTAGTATGCAAGACAAGATCCTGGCATACGCCCTTTTGACAAAAATCAGAAGCTCGGTCATCCAACAATCGTACCGTGTGTACGAGGCTTTAGAGTACACCCACACAGGCTGTCTATCATAGCCACAAATATGCCTTTTTCAGCCAACCTGCACATTACTGTATCATGGAAGTCACGTGATCTCCCTTTATAGGCAGTGACAAGTGATACAGCTTTGACTAATTAGTCAGTAGAGAACTGTAGGGAATCTTCCAAAATTTCCCAGTCTGCCCACTCAGTATTTTGACAGGTGGCTGGAGTCCAGTTGCTGTTGTTTCTCTCTAAAAACGGTTGTGTTGTCATACAGTCAACAGATTGGCTTCAGATACACAGAGCCTTTATTAATGCATTCAATTACAGGTAATATTGCTGTATGATGTAGCAAAAATAGTTAATAAACAAATAAATGATCCTTCAGAAAAGTCCAAATGAAGCTAGACCTTTAGTTTAAATGCTTGGCACTAGTACAGTGGAGCCCTGGCAGGGAACAGGCAGGACTTGTAAACTAGATTCAGGGCCGCATACTTTTCCTGTAGTCTGATTAAATAATGACACTTTTACGATGGCCACAGCTCAGAATGACTTTTGTGCCGACAGAATTTACCGCCAGGTGCAGGTTAGCATGAGGCTCTTGGATTGCCAACATAAAGGTTTAGTGATCCTCACTACACATGCACAAATCCTCCCTCTCCTCTCATAAGCTGTGACCGTCAAAATGGTGCTTCTGAAGGTGACATACAGCTCATTTTATAGCCCAGCCAGAACTTTGCATGCAGCACTGGGCTCCTGAATGAATTCAGCTCAGACTTTAGTTATCAGAGCAAATCTTGTTTTCCATTTGTAGCCGATACTGTGCGTCATAAAATTACAAAGCAAAATTGTATGAGTGATTCCTTTGTAACGCACTCCTGGCTATCATTCATTATTATTTCTATTATTTCATTTTTCACTCTTTTAACATACTGGAGCACCGCTTTATCCAGCTGTCACGTAGCTACTATCTTCTATTTTTTCTCTGTATTCATAGGATTGCCTGTTTTTGTTACTTAAGGTGAAAAATACATCTTCAAAAAAACACACTGAATCTTTGTCACTTCTTTGGATTTTGTTCAAGACTCAGCATGTAGTCTCCCTGTGACACATTGTAGATAAGAGTGTATGTAATGTTTTCATTCTCATCCTTATTATTAATCATAGCTCTATTCTGGGTACTTTTCAGCGTTATTAATTACAAATCTTTGAACGCAATAAAAGTAAGACCTTTTTTTATCTGGCTAGACTTTACAGTGTACTTGGGTTTGTTTTACTAATGTAATTACAGTAAAATGGATTGGTAACAATATTGTTTTCACTTTTCAAGCAATTAGTACATTTGCCTGTGGACATTGAGTAAATCTGGGGTACCTAGCATGACAAGGGCCCCATTGGCTGAATGTGGATATTACCAGATTAATCTACCGTATATACTCGAGTATAAGCTGAGATTTTCAGCCCTTTTTTTTGGCCTGAAAGTCCCCCCCCTCGGCTTATACTCGAGTCAGTGAAATTGAACATTGTAAATTGTACCTGAAAAAAATTGAGTGGCTGCGGCGTCCATCGTTTAAAACTCGCGGTCTCTTCCTGGTCCCTTCCGTGATAGGCGGAACTGTGTCTGCTGAGAATCGCCTATCACGAACGTTCTCTCATCCTCACCCATCCCAGCAGACACTGTGTTCAGTGTTCCGCCAATCACGGACGTCTGCTGGGAAACTGAGGATGAGAGAACGTTTGTGATAGGCGTGATAAGCAGACACAGTCCCGCCTATCACGGAAGGGACCAGGAAGAGAATGCGAGTTTTAAACGATGGATGCCGCAGCCTCTCAATTTTTTTCAGGTACAATTTACAATGTTCAATTTCAATTTTAGGGGCACAGTGAGGTTGGGCACAGTGAGGATGGGCACAGTGAGGATGGGCACAGTAAGGTGGCAATGGGCAATGACAATTGGCTTAGTGAAGTTGCAATGGGCACAGTGAGGCGTGCAAATGGGCATTGTTGACCCTCTTCCACTCACAGTAGCTGCTGCATTCTCACCCGAGTCAGTAAGTTTTCCCAGTTTTTTGTGGTAACATTAGGTACCTCGGCTTATACTCAGGTCGGCTTATACTCGAGTATATACGGTACTGTATACACACCTTGCCCCAGCTGAACTTTTGCATTGAGCAGTGGAGAGTGGACATAGTGATAGGATGAATATAGTAAAGGTTGAATATGTCTTCCATCCCACCCATCCAACATCTGAGCAGATAATCATTGGATGGGGATGTAATTTGCTTATTATACTCATATAATTTATTGCTAGTCTATGACCAGATAAGCAAGCAGTGTGTATAACCATTATGGCTGTATTGGCCAACCATACACGGAGCAAATTTCTTTCCTGCAACAACAGGTTGCAGGAAAGAAATTTACTTGATTCCCCCATCAACACAGACAGTGTTGATGTGGGAATCCCTCCTGTCAGGCCATTGTCTTCTCCTGGTAGGGGGAATGTGGGGTCCACTGGAAAAAAACAGTGATTATCGCTAGCGGCTATAGCTACCACTAGGGATAATCGCAAGAGAATCCCGCAGGCTAGTTGCACCCAAGTTGATCGCTCTATCAACTTGGTACATTCAGCCTGTCCATTAACGGTTCAGCAGGAACTGGCCACGATTGGAACTGTGTATGGCTGGCCTTACAGTGGATATATTTCTGGTTCTGATCAGCAAAATAATCAAAAATATATTTAAAAAAAGAAAAATAATGCTACTACTAAAAAAATAATATAGAATTGTATATGAGAGGATTGTTTGAAAAATATGAACTGTACAAATTTTGTAATAGCTTCTAAGTTCCGGTTCACATCAGGGCGATGCGGAAACCAGCGCGATTCCACACTGCCCTATGCGAACCGCTGTGGGTGTCAATAGAAAGTTAATGACGCCCCCAGATCAGTTTGCATATCATAGTGCGAATTGTGAATTCGGATAGGAATTGGATCGATGTGAACACCCATGTGATCCGATTCTGGTGCAGACAAAAAAAAATGGTCCTGCACGAATTTTGGTACGAATGCGATGAAAATTCAGCCATATGATCTGTTTTTCTGAATTTGCTGCGCACAGACATCGCATGTGATCTGCACAGAGCACACAGCCTATAATTCCTGTGCTCTATAAGCACACACTTTAGATTCATCTTTTTGGAATAATGCTATCTTTAAGTTTGCTAAAATCCACTCACCGTTCATTCCCATTCATCCAAGAAAGGCAGCACCACCAAAGCTTATCTTCTCATCTCCAGCATACCAGCATGACTGACTAGCCGACGCCTAATCATAGGCTTTTATTAAACTCAAAATATCTCACACAGGAGGTGATTGGCTGCAGCAACCAATCCCCTCCCCCATGGGCGGGAACCTCACAGGATGTTCCTTCCTCACAGGAAAATGACCATACAAGGAAAATGACAATACCTGGACATTCCTTCCAACAGGAGATGTCATACATGAATACAATAACGTAGGATGGCTAAAGTTACCGTTGATAGGAATCCTTATTCTGCGCTATTCCATAGAATAACGCATATTAAGATTATACTATTATTGAATGGGGGAGGGAGGCTATCTGCAGACGCACGCTACGAATTGTAATGTTGGCTATAGTCTCTCTTGAGACGTGGTAGTTCTCATACACAGATGTACCGCAAGGATAACATATTTTTGTAAGCAAAAAAACATGTAGAGTCAGAACTTGTTTGGAAAAAGCTGTATTCATATATGGAAAAACCTAATAAAAATAATTGACACAACAAATGGTTAGAAGTCGCAGAAGAGAGCCAGCAGGAAAAGCAGCATTGTTAATACCACTTAAGAATTTGTCGGGATTAAAAAGTAGTCATTTGAAAGGAAAACAAATAATCCCTTAGAAGGGAAAGCCTCAAAAAACTGGTTTCTCAGGATTTGGTGGATGCTAGTGGGTTAAATTACATGTTCATCTGAATAGGTAGTGGTCATAGTAAAGTTTTCTAGTAAAGATCTATTACGTAACTTAGTGTCTGATTTGTCTGCTGCAATGACACAATCCCGCTATAAGTCGCTGAGGGCCGCCATTACTAGTTAAAAAAATAAATAAATAAAAGTTCCATAAAAATATCCCATAGTTTGTAGACGCTTAAAACTTTTGCGCAAACCAATCAATATACGCTTATTGGGATTTTTTTTTTTGCCAAAAACATGTAGCAGAATACAAATTGGCCTAAACTGATGAAGAAATTCGATTTTGGGTGTATTTTATAGCATAAAGTAGAAAATATTGTTTTTTTTCCCAAAATTGTCAACCATTTTTTGTTTATAATTCGAAAAATAAAAACCGCAGAGGTGATCAAATACCACCAAAAAAAAGCTCTGTTTGTGGAAAAAAAAGAAAATTAATTTTATTTGGGTACAGTGTCGCACGACCGCGCAATTTTCAGTTAAAATAACGCAGTGCCATATCGCAGAAAATGGGGGTCATCAAGGGGGTAAACCTTCCGGAGTGGTTAAATCCTATGGAACTCTTCACACTGGTCAGGTGCGTTTCAGTTGTGTTTTTAAAAGTTCTGCTTGCTGCATCTTTGGTGCGCTTTTCAAAACCACACAAAAAATGCAGCTCCCTAATATGATGAATGGGAAACGCATCAAGAAAGCAAAAAAAAAAAATGCACCGCGGTTGCATTGTTGGTCAGAGTGTGTTAAAACAAATTGAAAATTTTTTTTTAGAAAAAAAAGGGAATTTAAAGAATTTTTTTTATTATTATTTATTTTACGTACTGTCACCAGTCAGTGTCCCTGATCACTGCCACGCCCCTTATATAATGATGCTGTACTGCACTGGTAACAGTATGTAAAAAAATTCATCTTAATTTTCGAAAAACCTATGACAAAAATAACAACCTAAAAAAACTCACATTTTTTTTTTTTTTTTTTACATACCTGAAAGGCAAAAGGCATAATGAGCTAGTATGCACCGCATACTAGCTTATTATGAAATACTTAGCTTAGAACGAGGCGTCGGTAACTTACCTGGTCCACGCCGAGAGAGATGTCATCTTGCCTCGGCGTGTCTTCCGGGTATCGCCGCTCCAGCGCTGTGAGTGGCTGGAGCGGTGATGTCGTCACTCCCGCGTGCCGGCAAGGTCCGTCGGTTGCTGGGCTTTAGCTGAGAATTCCTGCTGCGCATGCGCCGCTGCAGTCAGCGGCTCATTGCAAGGGGAATATCTCCTAAGCCGTACAGGTTTAGGAGATATTATTTTTACCTACAGGTAAGCCTTATTATAGGCTTACCTGTAGGTAAAAGTTCAAATACAGAGTATACAACTGCTTTAATAAATACCTTGGACTGTCTACTTTTCTACTTTTGGGCCTCAAGAAATGAGATAGCCCTCACATACGGATTGATCAATTTGCAGATATTTACCTTTAGTTTGTGGACTCTATAACTTTTCTACAGACTAATGGCCCGTACACACGATCCGAATACTGTACGAAAATTGACGTCCGAGGAAGAATCGTATGATAATCGGATCGTTAGTACAGTGCTTTCGAGAGCCGATCATGACAGTTCATCCGATATTATTTTATCGGACATGCACGGAAATTTTCCTCGTACGATACCAGATCGTACGATTTTCGTTTAGTCAGTACAGTTGTCGTCCGAAAATACAATACAAATACATTACAACACATGAAATCACTTACGATTTTTTTTTTTCTGTCGTACGAGAATTTTCGTGATTTTAATAGCCTATTTAATTTCTACTTGCGACTATTACGCGAAAAAGGTCGTACGATCTGTCGTACGATATTCGGATCGTGTGTACAGGGCATAAATAATATACACTGGATTTGGGTTATTTTTATCAAAGAAATGTAGCAGAATACATTTTGGTCTAAGTTTACGAAGAAAGATTATTTATTTGCAAAATTTTATAACAGAAACAAAGGAAAAAAAAATATTTTTTTTAATTTTGGTCTTTTTGCATTTATTTAGGACAAAATAAAAAACACAGTAGTGATTAAATACCTTTAAATAAAAGCTCTATTTGTGTGAGCAAAATGATAAAATGTTAGTGTGAGTACAGTGTTGCTCGACCGCACAATTGTCATTGAAATTGTGACAGCACTGAAAGCTGAAAATTGGCCTGGGCAGGAAGGGGGTAAAAGTGGCTAAAAAAAATGTCCTTTAATAAAGTGATATGTAATGCCGCGTACACACGACCGCTTTTCTCGACGAGAAAAACTTAATTTTTTTTTTTCGCCGAGAAAAACGATCGTCTGTGGGCTTTATGTCGTTTTTCTCGTTGAGAAAAACGGCAGAAAAAACGACGAGAAAAATTAAATTTTCTCATCGTTTTTTCCATCATTTTTTTCCGCGGCAGTTTTCCCATAGGGAGACACTGCCGCGGAGCCCACAGACGGTCGTGTTTCTCGACAAAGAAAAAAATGACGGGAAAAACGGTCGTGTGTGGGGGAAAATGCCGTTCCCTCGTTTTTCATTTTATTTCATGTCGTGATTCATGGCAGTGTTTTCACCGCCGTGAATCATGATCGTGTGTACGCGGCATTAGTGGTGAAGATTCTGTTGCTCCAAATATTGCCATTTAAAAAAGATGTGGAGCAGTGACAAAACAGTCCATAACCTTTCTAGCCAACCTCTAGAAATATCTCATCCCTGTACTGGTTTTAATAAGACAACAGATCTGCATTTTGGTAGAACTCTTTTTGAGAGTGTAGATCTAGCAAACGTTTTCATACATCTCAGTTCACATTAATTAAAAATCACATCCGCTTAAAACATTTTTAAGTTTGCAGGGATGTTTGCTGTTTTTAAGATGAGGGTTAGATAATAATATAATTATTGTACTTTTTGGAATTGCGAATTCAATTCTTCACATCCCTGCTGTGAACCAGTTTCTCAATATCAGGCCTGTTAGGTCTTGTCATATTGTCTTTTTTCCTTGACTTAAAATAAATGTTTTGTTCTAAGCTTACTGCCCGCCTCAACAAGTTACATGCTATTAGCCATGGGGTGGAGGGCATGCCAGGGTAATTACTATTTATGACCATTGATAGACATCTTCTCCATTCTTCAATGGACCGTGTAATTGCACCTTTGTGTTGCTGTACTCCTCCAAATCCTACCTGGGACAGCTACCAACTACTAGCTGTAGCTGCACTGTCTGCATCTTCCAGTACTGCGATCCCCAGTTCATCAAATGTGTTGACAGAATAATATTCATCAGTGTTTTGTTTTCTTATTTCATTTTTTATTTTTATTTTAATAAGCGGAGTAAGCACCATTTTTAGCATCTGCCACTTCTCTAATTACTGTTACATAATGAATAAATTAAGATTTATGAAAATACAATAAAGTGCTATAAGCTTAGGAGGCTTTTTCTGAACCCCACGCAGTGGTCTGCTTTATGTACAGTAGGTGTCAACATTTAATTTGTTGCTAGGATGGTTCTATTAGGATAAGTGATGAGCCGAACACCCCCGGGTTCGGTTCGCACCAGAACCCGCGAACGGACCGAAAGTTCGTACGAACATTAGAACCCTATTAAATACAATGGATGCGAACGTTCGAATTCTAAAGTGCTAATTATAACGACTATTATGCATGTTATTGTCCTAAAAAGGGTTTGGGAACCCGGGTTCTGCACCAGGGGACATGTATCAATGCAAAAAGAAGTTTTAAAAACGGTCGTTTTTCGGGAGCAGTCATTTTAATGATGCATAAAGTGAAAAAAAAAAGTCAAATATTCCTTTAAATATCGTACCTGGGGGGTGTCTAAAGTATGCCTGTGAAGTGCCACGTGTTTCCCGTGTTTAGAACTGTCCCTGCACAAAATGACACTTCTAAAGGAAAAAAAAGCCATTTAAAACTGCTTGCGGCTTTAATGTAATGTCTGGTCCCGGTAATATGGATGAAAATCTTTAAGAAAAATGGCATAGCTACCCCATGACCCCCCCCCCCCTACCCCAGCCCATTACCAGCCCCTTTGGGTCTTGTATGGATATTAAGGGGAACCCCGCACATAAAATAAAAAAGGCCCTATATACTCTGAACAGCCGTATACAGGCGGTGCATACAAGACAGGGACTGTAGGTTTGTTCTTATGTAGAATCTGTTTGTAATTTTGAACAGGTACATTGTTTAAGTGTAGCTCCAGCCCAAAAATCTATTTTTAAACTTTTTGGAAAACATAGGTAAGGGTTATCACCCCTGTAACATTTGTTTTGCTGTCTGTGCCCCTGTTCAGAACATTTCACCTCACTTTCCGTCCCAATGACAACTGTTTTTGAAATGTGGTGTTTTTCTTGAAACAAGGATTGGTGATAAAGCATCAGTACAGAGGAGACACCTTTCTCCCATATTAATTCTTACAGGAGAGAATTTTCCTTCCTAGGGGTAGATTTCCTCTCACTTCCTGTTGTCTTCTTGCGTTTGCAAGTAGGAGTCGTTTGTAAGTTGGATGTTTGAAAGTAGGGACCTGCCGTATATACTCTGCAGAAATAGGCCCCTTAGTTGTTGGTGTTGGCACAACACTGTAAGCACTCACAGTTACTCTTGGTTGGTGCTGGAACGCCCTGCTGTCAACTATTATATCAGGAATTGTAATTACATATAATTGTTGAACAGTGGTAGTAAAAATTGGGCCTTTGATGGTGGTGCTGGTGCCACAACACTGTAAGCCCTGACAGTTACTCTTGGTGGGTGCAGCAATGGGCCCTGCTGTGAATTATTAGATCAAGAATTGTAATTGCATGCCCCTGTTGAACAGGGGCTGAAAAATTGGGCCTTTCGTGGTGGTGGTGGTGGTGGTGGTGTTGCCACAACACTGTAAGCCCTCAGAGTTACTCTTGGTGGGTGCAGGAATGGGCCCTGCTGTGAATTATTAGATCAAGAATTGTAATTACATGCCCCTTTTGAACAGGGGCTGAAAAATTGGGCCTTTCGTGGTGGTGGTGGTGGTGGCGTTGCCACAACACTGTAAGCCCTCAGAGTTACTCTTGGTGGGTGCAGCAATGGGCCCTGCTGTGAATTATTAGATCAAGAATTGTAATTACATGCCCCTGTTGAACAGGGGCTGAAAAATTGGGCCTTAGGCACTGGTGGCACAACACTGCAACCCCTCACAGATACTGTACTTGGAGCACAGCAATGAGCCCTGTTGCAAAGTATTGCTTCAAAAATTGTAATTACACACCCCTGTTAAACAGGGGCTGAAAAATTGGGCCTTAGGCACTGGTGGCACAACACTGCAACCCCTCACAGATACTGTACTTGGAGCACAGCAATGAGCCCTGTTGCAAAGTATTGCTTCAAAAATTGTAATTACACGCCCCTGTTAAACAGGGGCTGAAAAATTGGGCGTTAGGCACTGGTGGCGGCACCCATAAACAAAAATGATCTTCCAAGCTATCATCATCAATCGTATCATTGAGGACTCGGAGGAGGAGGATAGCCAGTCAACATAACAGCACAGGCACTCAGCATCAGCATCAGTCTTGAAGGGATGTGACATGTTAAAATCAATTAGTCTGTTATATCAGCATCAGGTGTGTGGTAGCTGGTGGTGATCCAAGACTGGTTCATCTTGATGAAAGTCAGTCGATCAACCGAGTCGGTGGACAGGCGCACCCTGTGATCCGTGACAAATCCTCCAGCAGCACTGAATGTGCGTTCCGAAAGAACGCTGGATGCAGGACAGGCCAGTAGCTCAATTGCATACTGTGCAAGCTCTGGCCAGTGATCCATCCTCAAGACCCAGTAAGCCAGAGGATTTTCGGTGGGGAAGGTGTCCAAGTCTGACCTTGCCCCTAGATATTCCTGCACCATGTTTATCAGACGCTGGCGATGGTTGCTGGAACCGATCATACTTTGGGGCTGCGGACTAAAGAATTGTCTAAACGCATCGGTCAGACGGCCACCTTCCCCACCGCTCCTTCTTTGACTGGCCGAAGCCTCAGCAACTCGTTGTCCAGGACCAGGAGTTTGTAACCTCCCAGTCTCTGGGAACGCGTTGCACAGACCTTTCTGCAAGGCCTCCCGGAGTTGTCTCATCCTCTGCTCCCTCTGCGACAGTAACATAAGGTCCGCAACCTTACCCTTGTACCGTGGATCAAGGAGAGTGGCCAGCCAGTAATGGTCCCTCTCCTTGATCCGAAGAATACGAGGATCTTTCCGCAGACTTTGCAGGATCAGGGAGGCCATGCAGCGTAGGTTAGCTGAGGCATTCGGTCCGGAGTCCTCTGGGTCACTAAGGACGACATGATCCGCAGCCACCTCCTCCCAGCCACGTACAAGTCCACGGGTTTCTTGGGACTGTAAATCATCCCTAAAAGACTGCTGCTGTTGATGCTGCTGAGTGCCAGGCTCCACCTCCATGCTGACACAATCCTCCTCCTCCTCCTCCTCCTCCTCGTCCTCTTCCTGTGCGATGGGTGGGACAGAAGGAACACTGTCTGGGTAAAGGGGGCCTTGAGAGGCAAGGAAGTCCTCCTCTTCCTGCCTCTGTTCTGCCTCAAGTGCCCTGTCCATTATTCCACGCAGCGTGTGCTCCAACAGGTGGACAAGAGGTACAGTGTCACTGATGCATGCACTGTCACTGCTCACCATCCTCGTGGCCTCCTCAAATGGTGCCAGGACAGTGCATGCATCCCTGATCATGCCCCACTGGCGTGGAGAAAAAAAAACCAAGCTCCCCTGACCCTGTCCTGGTGCCGTAGTCGCACAGGTACTCATTGATGGCCCTCTGCTGAGTGTGCAGCCGCTGCAGCATGGCCAACGTTGAGTTTCACCTGGTGGGCATGTCACATATAAGGCGGTTCTTGGGCAGGTTCAACTCCTTTTGCAGCTCAGCCAGGCGAGCACTGGCATTATAAGATCTGCGGAAATGCACACAGACTTTCCTGGCCTGCCTCAGGACATCCTGTAAGCCCGGGTACCTGCCCAAGAACCGCTGCACCACCAGGTTAAGGACGTGAGCCACACAGGGCACATGGGTCAGTTGTCCCTGTCGGAGGGCGGAGAGGAGGTTGGTGCCATTGTCGCAAACCACCATTCCTGGCTTAAGCTGGCGTGGCGTCAACCACCTCTCGGCCTGGCCCTGCAGAGCAGACAGGACCTCTGCCCCAGTGTGGCTTCTGTCCCCCAAACACACCAGCGCAAGCACGGCATGGCATCTTTTTGCCTGCGTACTTGCGTAGCCCCTTGAACGCCTACGGAGCACCGCTGGTTCAGAGGACAAAGCACAGGAAGAGGCCATGGAGGAAGAAGAAGAGGAGGGGGTGGAGGAGAGAGGTGTGTCACAACCAGTAGTAGCATTTTGGAGGCGTGGCGGTGGAACAACCTCCAACACTACTGCACCTTGTCCTGCATCCTTCCCAGCTGCCAAAAGAGTGACCCAATGGGCCGTGAAAGAAAGGTAACGTCCCTGTCCATGCCTGCTGGACCATGAGTCAGCGGTAATATGCACCTTACCGCTGACCGCCCTGTCCAGTGAGGCCAAGACATTGCCTTCCACATGCCGGTAGAGAGCCGGAATAGCCTTCCGTGAGAAAAAGTGGCGTTTGGGAACCTGCCACTGAGGAACCACACATTGCACAAACTCACGGAAGGGGGCCGAGTCTACCAACTGAAAAGGCAGCAGTTGAAGCGCTAGCAATTTAGCCAAGCTAGCATTCAACCGCTGGGCATGTGGATGGCTGGGAGTGAACTTCTTTCGACGGTCCAGCAGCTGGGGCAGGGAAATTTGCCTGCTAGAATCGGACGTCGGTGTACTGCTAGCAGAGTGGCCGCAAGTACTTGGCTGTGACACACCTAATTCTACACCTTCATTCCTCTCAGTGCATGTTTCAGAGAGGACTGAAGTTATAGTGGGGTTGGAGATCCCAGCTGATGCGGTGCAAGGAGAGGTCCGCTTTGTTCTTTGGTGTGGGTCTTTGAGGTAGGCTTGCCAACGAGCTGCATGGCAGGTCAACATATGTCTGGTCAGGCATGTGGTACCCAAGCGGCTGATGTTTTGGCCACGCGATATACGCTTGAGACATATGTTGCAAACAGCAGCTGTGCGATCTGATGCACTAGCCTCAAAAAAGGCCCACACTAAAGAACTTTTTGAATGACGGGCAAAGGCAGCACCCTGCACAGGCGGAGCTCTGCGGTGTGATTCCGTCGGTGTACTGCCCTTACGCTGGCCACCAAAGGGCATCCTGCCTCGTTGGAGATGTGCCTCCTCCTCATCCTCCTCCTCCTCCTCTCTCCTATTAGGCACCCACGTGGAGTCAGTGACCTCATCATCCCCTCCCTCCTCATCACTGGAGCCAATCTGGCAGTATGCTGCAGCTGCTGGAACATGACTGCCAGATTGGTGTCCTTCTTGAGCATCCCCTCTGTCTGCTCTCACGCTACTGCCTTCCTCTAGCTGGGTTTCATCATCAGACCCTTCGAAACGCTGGGCATCCTCCTGGAGCATGTACCCAACACTGTGCTCAAACAGTTCGGGGGACTCCTCAGGAGGAGGACATGGTGGGTCTAGGGAAGGAGTGACTGATGATGAGTCTGACATTGATACCAGGGAAGAGGACGCTTTGGCAGCTGCTTTGCCAGTACCCTGAGCCTGGGTGAGAGAGGATGAGGAGGAGGAGGAGGGCTTGGTCATCCACTCTACCAAGTCTTCGGCATGATGTGGCTCAACATGTCCAGCTGCCAAAAAGAAGGACAAGCGTGTCCCATGGCCATGTGCTGATGACAATGCACCGCGTCCACGACCAGCACTGTTGCCCCCAGACACAGAGCCTGCTTGCCCTCTTTTATTGCCTCCTGACTGTCTGCCTCTCCTTGTTTGCCTTCCAGACATTCTAATGGGTGGCCTGCAGGGAGATGGGAAAAAAAGCAATAAGGGCTACCTTCAGGTGTCTTTCTCTGTCCCTTTACTTAAGGATTTCTAAATATGGTTGAGGATGATTGCTTTCGCACAGAATAGCACAATGACAATTTCCCTGACTGTCCAAAAAACAAGGATTTCAAAGATGGTTGATGAGGAATGCTTTAGCACAGTATAGCACAATGAGAATTTCCCTCACTGTCCTTCCCTGTCCCTACAAACAAGGTTTAGCACAGTAAAACACACTGACACTCTCCCTACCTATAGTTTTCTGTCCCTATAAAAATATTTTTTTTAAAGATGGTTGATGAGGAATGCTTTAGCACAGTATAGCACAATGAGAATTTCCCTCACTGTCCTTCCCTGTCCCTACAAACAAGGTTTAGCACAGTAAAACACACTGACACTCTCCCTACCTATAGTTTTCTGTCCCTATAAAAAAATTTTTTTTTAAAGATGGTTGATGAGGAATGCTTTAGCACAGTATAGCACAATGAGAATTTCCCTCACTGTCCTTCCCTGTCCCTACAAACAAGGTTTAGCACAGTAAAACACACTGACACTCTCCCTACCTATAGTTTTCTGTCCCTATAAAAAATGTTTTTTTAAAGATGGTTGATGAGGAATGCTTTAGCACAGTATAGCACAATGAGAATTTCCCTCACTGTCCTTCCCTGTCCCTACAAACAAGGTTTAGCACAGTAAAACACACTGACACTCTCCCTACCTATAGTTTTCTGTCCCTATAATTTTTTTTTTTTAAAGATGGTTGATGAGGAATGCTTTAGCACAGTATAGCACAATGAGAATTTCCCTCACTGTCCTTCCCTGTCCCTACAAACAAGGTTTAGCACAGTAAAACACACTGACACTCTCCCTACCTATAGTTTTCTGTCCCTATAAAAAATGTTTTTTTAAAGATGGTTGATGAGGAATGCTTTAGCACAGTATAGCACAATGAGAATTTCCCTCACTGTCCTTCCCTGTCCCTACAAACAAGGTTTAGCACAGTAAAACACACTGACACTCTCCCTACCTATAGTTTTCTGTCCCTATAAAAAATGTTTTTTTAAAGATGGTTGATGAGGAATGCTTTAGCACAGTATAGCACAATGAGAATTTCCCTCACTGTCCTTCCCTGTCCCTACAAACAAGGTTTAGCACAGTAAAACACACTGACACTCTCCCTACCTATAGTTTTCTGTCCCTATAATTTTTTTTTTTTTAAAGATGGTTGATGAGGAATGCTTTAGCACAGTATAGCACAATGAGAATTTCCCTCACTGTCCTTCCCTGTCCCTACAAACAAGGTTTAGCACAGTAAAACACACTGACACTCTCCCTACCTATAGTTTTCTGTCCCTATAAAAAAATTTTTTTTAAAGATGGTTGATGAGGAATGCTTTAGCACAGTATAGCACAATGAGAATTTCCCTCACTGTCCTTCCCTGTCCCTACAAACAAGGTTTAGCACAGTAAAACACACTGACACTCTCCCTACCTATAGTTTTCTGTCCCTATAAAAAATGTTTTTTTAAAGATGGTTGATGAGGAATGCTTTAGCACAGTATAGCACAATGAGAATTTCCCTCACTGTCCTTCCCTGTCCCTACAAACAAGGTTTAGCACAGTAAAACACACTGACACTCTCCCTACCTATAGTTTTCTGTCCCTATAAAAATTTTTTTTTTTAAAGATGGTTGATGAGGAATGTTTTAGCACAGTATAGCACAATGAGAATTTCCCTCACTGTCCTTCCCTGTCCCTACAAACAAGGTTTAGCACAGTAAAACACACTGACACTCTCCCTACCTATAGTTTTCTGTCCCTATAAAAAATTTTTTTTAAAGATGGTTGATGAGGAATGCTTTAGCACAGTATAGCACAATGAGAATTTCCCTCACTGTCCTTCCCTGTCCCTACAAACAAGGTTTAGCACAGTAAAACACACTGACACTCTCCCTACCTATAGTTTTCTGTCCCTATAAAAAATTTTTTTTAAAGATGGTTGATGAGGAATGCTTTAGCACAGTATAGCACAATGAGAATTTCCCTCACTGTCCTTCCCTGTCCCTACAAACAAGGTTTAGCACAGTAAAACAGACTGACACTCTCCCTACCTATCCTTCTCTTTCCCTAAACTAAAGGAATCCAGGTTAAGCAAGAAAAAAAAAATGTCACTGTCCCTGCCTATGCTTCTCTTTCCCTGCTCCGGAACACACTACACTAGGCCGCCGTGCTGGCGGCCTTTTATAGTGTGGGGCGTGTACTAAACACCCTCAGCAATAATTGGCCACAGGCATCCTGCCTGTGGCCAATCATTGCTCTCCTCGCTGCCGGCGCTGTGATTGGCCAAGCATGCGGGGTCACAGTGCATGCTTGGCCAATCACAGCGCCTGGATGACACTGCGATGGCGTAGTGCATTGTGGGCCGCGAATTAGGCGCGAACGGCCCAAATCGTTCGTTGTTCGGCGAACGATCGAACAGCCGATGTTCGAGTCGAACGTATGTTCGACTCGAACACCGAGCTCATCCCTAATTAGGATCAACCTAGAAAATTTTAAGTCACAAATTAATCTAGTATTAAATATTTCACAGAGCTTGCTTGCTTCTTGTTTCATTAAACGAGAAATCCTTAAGTTTTTTAAAATGGCTTGTGGAATGGTGATGGGTTGATGTTTTTTTTTTCTCGTTTCAATATTTTTTATTCAAATTTTCACAAAAGAGTATTCAAAGGTGTTTACATTGAACTCGTACAGTATAAAATATATATATTTAATAGGTATAGGGGAATTTTATGGGATTTTTAAGGTCTAAAATAAGGTACAGTGATCTCAAGAGATAATGTAAAAAGTTTTATTTAAAGACAAAAGAAAAAATAGTTTAATCACTTCAGCCCCAGAAGAATTGGCTGCTCAATGACCAGGCCATTTGCGATTCGGCACTGCAGCGCTTTAACTGACAATTGCGCGTCGTGCGACACTGTACCCAAACAAAATTGACAAAGCAAATTTTTTCTCAGTTTAGGCCGATATGTATTCTTCTACATATTTTTGGTAATAAAAATTGCAATAAGCGTATATTGATTGGTTAGCACAAAAGTTTAGCGTCTGTAAAATAGGGGATAGATTTATAGCATTTTTAATATTTGTTGTTGTTTTTTTACTAGTAATGGCGGCGATCTGCGATTTTTATCAGGACTGCTACATTATGGTGGACACATCGGACACTTTTGACACATTTTTGGGACCATTGGCATTTTTACAGCGATCAGTGCTATAAAAATGCACTGATTACTGTAAAAATGACACTGGCAGGGAAGGGGTTAACTGTAGGGGGAGGGGACTGACCTAGAGGAAATGAAAGATCGTGGTTCCTAGCTATTAGGAACTCACGATCTGTCTCCCCTCACAGAACAGGGATTTGTGTGTTCACACACACACACGTCCCTGTTCTACCTCTCGTGCCCACGATCGCTCACGACCGCTGGTCACCAATCTCCGCACCCCCGCGATGCAGCTGGCGCGCGCGCGTGCCTCCGGCGGTGCGCTTGCACCTGCTATCCCGCTTAAAGGGGTTGTAAAGGTACATGTTTTTTCACCTTAATGCATCCTATGCATTAAGGTGAAAAAACATTAGACAATGCCGCCCCCCCCCGAGCCCCAGTTTTACTTACCTGGCCCCTCGAAAGTCCCGCGCTCGTCCCCGTCATCCTCTTCGGTTCTCAGCCTGGCCGCCGATTGGCTACACTGGATGGATTGAAAGCAGCGCAGCCATTGGCTGGCGCTGCTGTCAATCACATCCAATGACGCGGCGCGCCGGGGGGCAGGGCCGAGTGATACAGTCGGCGGCTATGGCCGCCGCTGTATCACGGGAGCGTGCCCGCAATAACTCCACACCATGCAAGCTCGCTCGCATTATGGTGTGGAGTCCTTGCGGGGAGGAGCCAAGACAGCCGCCGAGGGACCCCAGAAGACCAGGATCGGGGCCACTGTGTGCAAAACGAGCTGCACAGTGGAGGTAAGTATAACATGTTTGTTATTTTTGGGCAAAAAAAAGGGAAGCTTTAGTGCCCCTTTAAAGGGAACGTTGTACAGCTATGACGCTTCATGGGATCTTGCCGACCTGCCGCAGTATACTGACGGCAGCTGATCAGCAAGTGGTTAAAAACAATTATGGCACGTACATAAGACAGAGTTTTATGGATACAGCACTTTTGAATGGAATTCCCGTTCCATAGAGATGTAGAGATTATTTTCAAGGCAGAATATTATCTCTACAATGTACGTTCTTTCAAATAGAGATCTCTACTGGTGATATAGTATGTATTATTCATGTCTACATGGGGTAACCCCTGTTTTCAGTTATTATTATATACGTGACATTATTAAGCGATTGATGTTTTTTTTTTTTATCTAGTAGCCTAGTGCCATAGACATGTGACCAGTATTTGTCCATAATTTTTTTTTTTTTCAAGTTTTTTCTATTGCTATCACTAACACAAAATACTGTACCTTTGTAATGATTAAAACATTCCCTTAAACTCCAGTCATTCAATCTTTAAGACAATTGCAGTCAGAGAGCATCTGATGCATCTAATACAAAACTGATATAGTGCCAACAGTGTGTGCAGTGCTTTACTGAGGGGAAAAAGTACAGCTACAGTACAAATCAAGACAAGAGGGTTTAAGGCTGTACACAGGATCAGAATATCGCACAAAAAATACCGCTTTCGAAGCGATGGTACAATAATCTGATAATTATTACACAGCTTTTGTCCGAAATCATCCGAAGGGACAAACACGAAAACTTTTCTCATACGATACCAGATTGTGCGATTTTTGTTTAACCACTTAAGACCCGGACCAATATGCAGCATAAGGACCAAGCCCCTTTTTGCGATTTGGCACTGCGTCGCTTTAACTGACAATTGCGCGGTCGTGCGACGTGGCTCCCAAACAAAATTGGCGTCCTTTTTTTCCCACAAATAGAGCTTTCTTTTGGTGGTATTTGATCACCTCTGTGGTTTTTATTTTTTTGCGCTATAAACAAAAATAGAGTGACAATTTTGAAAAAAATGCAATAAAATATATAAAAAAAACATATTTTTTCCTCAGTTTAGGCTGATACGTATTCTTCTACATATTTTTGATTAAAAAAATCACAATCAGCGTTTATTGATTGGTTTGCGCAAAAGTTATAGCGTTTACAAAATAGCAAAATAGGGGGTAGTTTTATGGCATTTTTATAAAAAAAAATTTTTTACTAGTAATGGCGGCGATCAGCAATTTTTTTTCGTGACTGCGACATTATGGCGGACACATCGGACACTTTTGACACTATTTTGGGACCATTGTAATTTTTACAGCGACCAGTGCTATAAAAATGCACTTGTTACTGTAAAAATGACACTGGCAGTGAAGGGGTTAACCAGGAGGGGGCGCTGTAGGGGTTAAGTGTGCCCTGATTTGTGTTTCTTACTGTGGGGGGGGGTGGCTTAGCGTGTGACGTCACTGATTGTCGTTCCCTATTACAGGGAACAGACAATCAGTGTCAGTCACACTAGGAAGCACGGGGAGAGGTTTGTTTACACTTACCTCTTCCCGATCTTCCTCTCTGTGACCCGATCGCGGGACATCAGCGGAGATCGGGTCCGCTTTTCCCGTGGGAACGGTCACGGAGAAGAGGACCGGGTCGCGAGCGCGCCGCCGGCGGCGCGCTCGCGACCCACAGCTGTGCACATTAAAGGGGACGTACCTGTATGCCCATGTGCTCAGCCATGCCATTTTGCCGATGTACATCGGCGTGCGGTGGTCCTTAAGTGGTTAAACGGTACAGTTTTTGTCCAAAAATGCAACACAAATCCATTAATTACATCTATTCTGAATTTTTATTCTGTTGTACAAGAATTTTCATACTTTAGTAACCTATTCGTTTTCAATATGGATGTAGCGACCTCACCCCTCTCACCCCTTCTCATTCTCGGCTTGTCTGTCTTTGTCTAGGGGTGTTAGTACCGGGGGGAGGGATGAGATACACCACGGCCCATGTCCTCCATAGTGAAGAGGTGAAGGCCAGAAAGATCGGGCTTTGTGTAGGTGTCCTAGAGTCAAGTCTTTTCCTTCGTCCTTGACTCCCCCTTTGCTCCTAGTGACCAGAGTTCCACACACTGAATAGGTCCAACACAGTTTTATTCTTCTCAGCGAATAAACATACAGCACAGTCAAGTTGGGACCTTTGCAACAGTTCAGAATTAATGGGAGTAGGTCGAGGCACAATCCTTTAAAGTATCGCTAACCACTGTGGTGTCACCAATGGCGAATAGTCACTGCCACTGACTATATGAGGTAGAACGTGAATTACCTTCGCTAGCACAGCCCCTGTCAGGGGAAGGACATCCGTCCAAGGGAGTCACCGGAGGCCTCTCTGTCACCAGCAATGCTGCGCCGGACTCTCCAGAGAAGTTCCACTCACCAGTCTCCTCGATCTCAGACACGGGCACCCAAGGAGTTAGGGCCCCCTCGGATTCCTCCACCCTCACGGAACTCAGTCGAAGGTACTGAGCCCCAGGCATCCGCCATAGTACCTCACCCCAGGCTAAAGGTGCCTGAGATGGACTCCATCTCCCGCTCCGGCCAGGTCAAGGGCACCTGGGCCCGGAACACCGGAACGCCAGCACCCAGGCTGAGGGTGCCTGAGTGCAGCCGTGTCCTCCGACTCCGAACTCTGAACCCCGTGGTAAGGGCGTCCGCCCCTTTTATCCCCTCTCCCTTTGCGTCACAGCGGGTTCCCTGCCCCGCCGTACCAGCGCCAGGGGAGGACAAAAAGGCACAGTCTTGAGGTGTGGGTTCAACTCCGGCCAGGGCGACAAATGCCACCTGCAGGCCGCAGGGAACCTCACACCACCAGAGTCCTCCAAGAACCATAAAAGGGTCTCGGATTCCCTAGCAATCAGTGCATCTGGGATACACTACCACCCAGATACTTCCCTTAAATTCAAATACCCGCTACATGGAGACTAGCATGCAAAAAATAAAATAAAAAAATTCGTCCAATAATCTCATTGTGTGCAACCAGGCTTAGGAGGGGCCTGCTTGTGAGAGCTTACAATCTAAAATGGAGGGGCAAGTGATACCTCTTCCTTGAAAAGATCAGTTTTTAGGGATTGTCTAAAGGAAGACAGAATAGAGGATAACTAAACAACTTGTAATAGAGAGTTTCAGAGGATGGGGAAAGCTCTGGAGAAGTCCTGGTGGCAAGCATGTGAGAAGGTGACAAGGGAACTAGAAAGCAGGAGGTCTTGGGAGGAGCAAAGAGGATGGTATGGGCAATATTTTGAGACGAGGTTGGCGATGAAGGAAGTAATGTCACCAGCACACCAGGATCAGGCATGTGTGCCAGAGGTCCTACGTGGCTCCGAAACGTTGCTTTCTGCTGTAATTATGTGATAGTTGATTAAAGTTTTGGACCCATTTTTGGAGATCCTGGTGTGCTGGTGACATTACTTCCTTTGACTGTACACGGTTTCAGCCGGTGGTCGCTTCAGCACAAATTTTTTAATACAGCCATCTTTACAGGAATGTGTGCGTTGGGAATATTGCATTTAGAGGTTGGTGATGAAGCTCAGGACAGGGTTTTGGATGGCTTTGTATGTAGTATTTAGGATCTTGAATTTTTTTCAGTGGATGTTTGGAAGCCAGTGGAGGGATTAGCAAAAAGGAGTGGCTGACACTGATTGGTCGGTAAGGTGATTGGTAAGGTGGAGGAGTCTGCCAGCAGCATTCATGATAGACTGAAGAGGGGATAGATAGTGTAGAGGTGGGCCAGTGAAGAAGGAATTGTAATAGTTGAGGAAAGGGATAACAAGGCAGCAAATGTGTCTCTTGGTGGTGTCATTGGTTAAGAAGGGGAATATTTTGGAAAAGCTATGAAGATGAAAGTGATAAGATTCAGACATTGATTCCATTATGAGCTGAAGGGAGAGGTCAGACTCCAGTATTATATCTAGCATCCAGAGTAAGACTGATAGTTGTGTTATTGATCTTAATGGAAATGTCAGGTGAGAGATAGCATTAAAGACATTGCTAACAATGCTGAAGTTAAAGTGGTTGTAAACCCTTACAGACCACTTTATACTACAGGTAAGCCTATAATAAGGCTTACATGTAGCTACCCAGGATATCTCTTAAACCTGCACGGTTTAGGAGATATCCCCTGTCCCCTGCATGTGCCAATGTCATTGGCACATGCGCACTGGAGCAAGCTGAAGCAATGGCACGTATGTGCCGTTGCTTCAGTGAGTGTGCCGTTACCATGCGCGTGAGTGACGTCATTGCGTCTCCGGCCAATCACAGCGCCGGATGCGCGTTATACCCGGAGGTAACCCTCGGGAGAGATGTCGCCGGCCAGAGGGGGATACGAGGACTGATATGGGGCTTCGATGTAAGGTAAGTAATTCATAATGAGCTAGTATACTATGCATACTAGCTCATTATGCCTTTGTCTTGCAAGGTTTTTTTTTTTCATCTAGGATTTACAACCACTTTAAAAAAAAAAAAGTCCATTAATTTTACCATATTCTGTATAAAATTAGTTAGGGACCTTAGACTGTAAGCTCCTTGAGGGCAGGGACTGATGTGAATGTACAATATATATGTAAAGCGCTGCATAAATTGATGGCACTATATACAGTACGGTATGGCTTCGTAGAGGAATTACAGCTTGTCTCAGGATACTGTCCTGTGCAACCTGCCTTTCCTGCACATGTGTGTGCGTCTCAAATAAAAAGGGAGGCTTGTAGTTTCTTTCCAGTCATAATGAAATGATATAACGGCTATAACATAACGAAGACCTTCTTTAAGCAAAGGCCTTTTTTTTTATTTATGGCGATTTTACAGCAGCTGGTTATCTATAGGTAGATGACAGGTAAAACATAAATGGAAGTTGAAATGTAATTTCTCTGCTAATCTTTTGCATTTATAGTGGATATTTATTTCAGATTGGCCTGTATCTCTTGAACCTGTTATCTATGATGTTGGTTCGCAATGTAGAACCAGTATTACCAGTAGTGAAGAGTCCTGTGAGCATGTCTAAAGTCTTAACAGCCGTGTTCTTTGTTATCAGCAGCACCAAGCCTCTTTCCTATAACCTTATAAGGTAGGGTGCCGAATTCCTGGCTGCTATGTAATGCCAAAGGTCCATGGTCCATTGCCTTACAGTCAGATCTGTTAACAGGAAGCATGCCATGAAAATACCTTAGGAATCTAACAACCTGACACCTTCTCTTCGACAAACAGTTTTTTGTTTTTTTGTGTGCAACTTTACATGGTCACTCAGCCCATAACATGACCAGCATGTGAATGGCATTGCTATAATGAAATATTCACAGTACATCTCCCACTGCAGCTTTGCAAATCACTGTGCACAGAAAACAAAGATGACCTTCAATGTGTTCTAGCTGCTGTTGGCATTTCCCCTAAAATATATCTGTATATAAGTGTGTATATATTTTGTTATCTACTTTCAGCTACCCTATGAATGAAATAGATAATTATAGATAAGGGCAGAAAATTGTGCCTCTGTGATGTATAATTTTCTACCAGCACTATCATCCTTGAAGTTTTGAATCTACAGTAGATGTTGTAAAGCTTCCTGGCTTGAACTGGCGCTCTAGAGAAAGTGCAACTTACAGAGCCACTCCATATATCCTTTCCTGTGGGGATCTTATTTCATAGTTATTTTATTTGGGAATGTATGGATAACATAGCTCCCAACTGTCCCTGATTTCGAGGGACTGTCCCTGATTTGGAGCAATGTCCCTCTTTCCTCCTCATTTGTCCCTCATTTTGGTCTGATCTATATAGTTGTATAAAAAAAAGGAACTTTTTAGTTTCCCCGTGCTAAACCTTTCATCAAATTTCTAAATTGCTGCATTTGTAAATTTCAAAAGCCAATATAAAGGAATAGGAGTGGTAAAAAGAGTCCTTGTGGATTTAATTAACCTTTTTTTTGGTTAATTCTCCTTTAACCACTTCAGCCCTGGAAGAATTTACCCCCTTCCTGACCAGAGCACTTTTTGCGATGCAGCACTGCGTCGCTTTAACTGACAATTGCGCGGTCGTGCGACGTTGAACCTAACCAAAATTGACGTCCTTTTTCCCCCACAAATAGAGCTTTCTTTTGGTGGTATTTGATCACCTCTGCGGTTTTTATTTTTTGTGCTATAAACAAAAGAAGAGCGACATATTTGAAAAAAATGCAATATTTTTTACTTTTTGATTTAATAAATATCACAATTTTTTTTTTTAAAAACAATTTTTTTTCTAAGTTTAGACCGATACGTATTCTACATATTTTTGGTAATTTTTTTTTGCAATAAGCGTATATTGATTGGTTTGCGCAAAAGTTATAGCGTCTACATAATAGGGGATAGATTTATGGCATTTTTATATTTTTTATTTTTTTTACTAGTAATAGCGGCGATCTGCGATTTTTATTGTGACCGTGACATTGCGGCAGACACATCGGACACTATTGGCGCGTTTTTGGGACCATTCACATTTATACAGCGATTAGTGCTATAAAACTGCACTAATTACTGTGTAAATGTGACTGGCAGGGAAAGGGTTAACACTAGGGGGCGATCAAGGGGTTAATATGTTCCCTATTGAGTGATTGTAACTGTAGGGGGAGGGGACTCACAAGGGGAGGAGACCGATCTGTGTTCCTCTGTACTGGGAACACACATCGGTCTCCTCACCTCTGACAGGAGGTGGATCTGTGTGTTTACACACACAGATCCACACTTCTGCCGTGATCGTGGGCAATCGCGGGTGCCCAGCGGACTTCGCGACCGCCGGGCACACTCACCGGGTCACGAGCGTTGCCGCGGGTGCGCGCGCGCGCCGCCGGCGGCGCGCGCGCGCCCCATAGACGGCCGGGAAAAAAGGACGTCATATGACGTCCGCCCGGAGGGAGGGAGGGTTCCTGCCGGCGTCATATGTCTATGACCCGGTAGGAAGTGGTTAAGGGTGTGTGTCCAGGGGGCGTGTTCTATGCCTACATACGTTTGCAAGTAGGTGTCCCTCATTCCCATCTCAAAATGTTGGGAGGTATGGGATAGTTACTCAATACTTTTTAATTCCTTCTATTTACATTTCACTGGTCTTCTACTGAACAGGGGAAAAGGTTTTTAGTAAAGTAATGGTGGCCATACATGCTTTGATTTTATTATCTGATCAATGTGCAATTTGATCAAAAATTATTGCATTGGTAACCAGTGGAACAGACATATCTTCCCTTCCAATCACTTTAGATTCAATTTAGACGTAATCAAACTGAGTTGATTGGCTATTGCAGAAAGTTATCAAATGTTTTACATCAGTTGGCAATCCTGAGATGCTTTCATGATTCTATCATGAATTTGATTGTATTTCAGTCAATCAGATTATGAGATTGCAAGGTGGAAACAGATGTGCTCAGCAACATACAATTATATCTTTCAACTATTGATCGAAATCCACTTTTACTGTGTTTGGTATATCGATTAAATGGGTTGTTGACTATAGATTGATTATTCCCAATAGGAGAGATCGATTGAAAAATAAATTGATCATGTATGACCAGTATAAGGGGTGCGTATCTTCACTGCATCATGATGCATCACAATTACAGTGCAAGTGGACATGGTTAAAAACTTTTTATCCAAAAATTAAAGCAGTCAGAAAAACTAATTTCTCTTATCGTCCATGGACTGACACAGCTGGATACTGTAAACGTGTGGTATATGTCCCTGCTCGCAGGAGAAGATCTAGGCAGAATGTTAGATGTTAGAAACATACATTCTAGAACAAGCCAGAGCTGAACAGCCCCGCCCAGGGGGGCGGTCCCTCCGGACATTACCCTCCCACCTGCAGCTAGCAGCCTCAGTTTTTTTCTGCCTAGCAGAAGGAGAAGACGTGGCTCTCTCAGGAGCCAGTCTCCTGGAAGATTTTACTTTAAAATTTTATTCCTTTGGGAATTTTATTATTTTATTTTTGAGACCTTCAATCAACTGTCGGCTGGGCAACAGGTTGGGTACACTGGTATCCTCGTAGTCTTCCCTGTCCGACCATCGAGCGTGCTGATCCTCGCCTTGTGTGCGTGAGACTCAGTTCACGACATGCCCCATGACTCCAGGGGTGGCCGAGTTGCTTTCATGCTCCCACGGTCCTCTCAAGATTGAACAGTACCTGACTGACTGTATCTTTCGCGGTGGACCGGGCCGACAGCTACGCAGTACTGCTCTGTGATAGGTCTGTCTGAAACAAGCCAGTGGGTCCCTGAAAGGGACGGGTAAGTAGTCTCTCCTACTGCAGGTGAGTACATGCTGGCTGTGTTTCTTTATATGGGGGGGGGTTTCTCCCTGTCTCCCCCCTGTTATGCTGCTCTCTGCACCCTGTACTGGTGCTGTGCTGTGGGGGTGCTTGGGGGTCACTCTGGCCTGGCTGGGGGCGCTCATGTCTGTTAGTGGAAGAGGGGCAGTGTTCTGGTGTGTGAGGTGGGGACTTATTGTGTGCGCCATTAGCGTGCGCATTAGCGCTGTTTTTTTTAAAAAAATAATCTGCTCGGCGGCCATCTTGCCGTGGTTCAATGGCACAGTTATATCTGCAGCCGGTAGCCATTTTCTTGTAGCCGTACGCTTTTACTTTCGGTTTTGGCCTCTAGCGGCGGCGCTACGGTGCAAATCTCCTCACAGATGCTTCACTCCCCTCAGGCTTAACAGCGTGGTTTCCTCAGCAGAACTGAGCGGTTCTTAAAGGTTGGTGAGTCCTCCGGGTATCCCCTCCTCAGCCTCAGCGTAGCCAGTGGGTGGACTGTATATTCACTGTAGTAGTGTATAAGGTCTCAGAGGGTGGCGATATGGAGTCTGATACACCTGCTTCTCCACACTTGCCTGAGACAACTGGCAGTGCTCCTGCACCTGCGGTCCTTATGGACCAGTTGTCCGCAGTCCTGGAATCATTCCTTGTCAGAATGGAAGCGGTGTGCGAGCGCAAGGGAGCTATAAGCCCCCTCTCCCAACAAAAATCTTTAGTGAAGTAGTGCTCTGATTCAGATATGGGCCTAGCTACTGTGCTCAGGACCCTAGCTCTGAATATTTTAATGTTTGTGAACAGGACATTCCCTTGTGAGGAAGACTCCAGTTCTGTGTCAGTGAATGACAGGGCGCTTGTAAGTGAACTCATTGATGATGTGAGGAACACTCTCTAGCTGGATGCTGTGGCTGTGGTACCTCAGGCGGACGCTGTTTCCCTTGGTTCCTTCAAGCCTTTCTTTTACACAGCTTCCTCACTGTTTTCCTCACACGCTGCGTCGAGAGCAGCATGGATGATACAGTGGTACACAGTGTTTCCCCCCCCTGGTCGGTGCAGCATGGTGGGACAGGGAACTTTATTCATTTATGTCTCTAGTCCCTGTGAGTCTTCTGTGTCCCTGTGAGTCTTCTGTGTGATGTCCTGAGGCAACAACAGGGTCTCTGCACCTGTGGTTTCCCGCCATTTCCTGGGGAGCGCTCTGAGCTCTGACAGACACACGGTCTGAGGATCAGAGGTTACCTGTTACCTGCATGCTGCTTCGGTAGCACAGTCAAGCAGGTTGGAATGATACAGAGAAGTTTATGCGCCTCTGCGCCATAATTTAAACTCATCCTATACCTCTACACTGCATACATTCACAGTGTATGTATGTGTTATTGGTCTCTGTGTCTGCGTGGGTGTCCCCCCACGTTCCAATGCTGTGTTTCAGTGCCATACATGATATAAACGTACACAATATGTTTATGCATGACTCTAAATACATTCACAGTATATGTATGTATTATACTCTCTGGGTCGGCGCGGGTTTCCGCCGGGGGCTCCGGTGTCCTCCCGCACTCTCATGGTGTGTGCGCTTCGGCTCTCTGCACAGTATAGACATGTTCAATATGTTTATTGCACATACTATACATGTTTACAGTATGGGTATAATGTTTGCGTGGGGTTCCTCCGGGTACTCTGGTTTCCCCCCACGCTCCAATGGAAATACACAGCATAAACATGTGCAATATGTTTATTCACATGCTACCATTCCTACACGGTATCTGTGTGCTGTCTGCGTGGGTTTCTTCCTGGTGTTCCGGTTTCCTCCCACGCGCTAACGGTATGTGCGCCTTTGGCCCTCTGCACAGTTAAACATGTTCATATGTTTATCACGCATGCTATAATAATTACACGGTATGTGTATGCAGTCTGTGTGGGTTTCCTCCGGTTCCCTCCCACACTCCATTGGTATGGGCGCTTTCGGCGCCATGCACAGCCTAAATTTGTGCGATTTGATATCCACATACTAACATACCTACCCGGTATGTCTGGGCAGTCTGCGTGGGTTTCCTCCAGGTTTCCGCCCACGCTGCATGACATGCGTGCCTTTGGTGCAATACACGGTGTAAACATACACATTATGTTTATACACAACACTAAATACATTCACGGTAGTTGTAGGTATTGCATTCTCTGGGTATACTTTGGTTCCTCCCACGCGCCAACGGTGTGCGCGCCTTCGGTGCTATGCTCACATAGGCTTGTGCAAAATGTTTATCACACATACTATAGTACACGGTATGTGTATGCAGTCTGCGTGGGTTTCATCCGGGTGCTCCGGTTTCTCCCCCGCGCTCCAATGGTGTGCGCATTTTCAGAGCTATGCACACAGTATAAACATGTGCAATTTTGTTTATTCGCAGGCTAACATACCTACAATTGTGTATGCAATCTGCGTGGCTGGTTTCTGTCCAAGCCCCGATGATGTGCGGGCCTTCGTCGCTGGCACAGTATAAACGTGTTTAATATGTTTATCCACACATACTAAACTACATATGCCGTATGTGGTTGTATTATGCTCTTTGTGGCTGGGTGGGTTCCTCCCACACTCTATTTGCACGTTTGACGCAATACACAGTATAAACTATGTGTTTGTACAATCAGCACTTATCCATGGGGTAGCTGCTGGATGGAGCATTGTCATAAGGATCCCTGGTATTAGGGGTACCACTTTCCACCTGCTTTCAGTGGTGATCAGAAGCGCTGGCTTGGACTGTGTTCGCCAGGCTGAGGTTAGCGTTACGCCCGTTAGTGGCTGTGTCTCTGGCGTTTCTGAAGCTCAATGACTGGGCAAAAGCCTGTAATTCATCTATCAGTCGACTAGCAGGTGTACTGTAACTGCTTTAGCCTTTAGGGTCTCTGTGCCCGGGGTGGGTTTGCGCCACCTGTGGAGGCTGAGTTACTGGTCCTCTGACCGAGATTCTAGGGAAGCTCTGTCAAGTTGCCTTTATTGGCCAACAGTTGAGGCACCCTGTACACTGGGGGCCTCTCTTCTCCGATACATTGCGGAGTCTCTTTGGGATTTTCATACATCTCGCTGCAGGACGGTCCTGTCGGCCGTGTGCATTGCAGGGGAAGGGTCCTTGCATCCGGAGGTGTTTCCGCCTCCTTTACCGGAGGTGGGGCACCGGATGTGGACCTTATGGCCTCTCGACTCACTCGCAAGGTGGCAAGATTCGTGGCCAGGTCCAGGGACCCCTGGGCAGACGCGTCAGACCCTGTGGGAGCAGTATCGCCTGATATATGCTTACCCTCCGCTACTGTTGTTGCCTCGCCTGCTTCGCAGAGTAGGGGCCGAGGCCATTCCGGTGATCCTCATTGCTCCGGAACCGTGATATTGGTACGCCGATCTACTTCGGCTAGTCGCAGACGTTCCTTGGCGACTGCCTATTGGGGTGGACCTTCTGTCTCATGATCCCATACTTCATCCTGCTTTACAGTCCTTGGCTTTAATGGCATGGCTGTTTAAAGCCAGGTGCTGAAGGGCCGAGGTCCCTCGGATTCGGTCATCTCATCTATGTTGTTGGCACGGGAATCTTCCTCCGGAAAGATATATCACCGTACCTGGAAGGCTTGCACCGCTATGTGCGAGGAACTTGATTGGCGTCCTCGGACATATTCCGTTCCCAGGATTTTGCTGTTCTTACAGCGTGGTGTGACCCAAAAGCTGGCCTTGCATACCATTGAGGGTCGGATTTCGGCCCGGGCTGTCTTTTTCAACGACCGCTACCGGGCCATTCCTTGATTAGCACCTTTTGTGCAGGCGGTTCGCCATGTGATCCCCCCTGTCAAGCCTCCTCTCCCTACTTGGGATCTGAATTTGATGCATCTCGGTTCTCCAAGAACATCCCTTTGAGAATATCAGAGAGATTCCTCTCTTGACCTTGTCCCAGAAGGTGGCCTTCTTAGTGGCCATTACTTCGGTTAGATGGGTGTCTGAGTCGGCAGCCTTGTCCTGCAAGTCGCCTTACTTGGTCCTCCATAAGGATATGGCGGTGTTGCGCCCACGACCGTCCTTCTTTTCAAAAGATGGTCTCGGCCTTTCAACTTAAGGAGGACATTGTTCTTCCATCCTTGTGTCCTCACCCATCGCATTCCCTGAGAGTTTGCTCTTCATACATTAAGATGGGTACAAGCCTTACGGGTGTACCTGTCTGCTACTGTTTCCATTCGGAAGTCTGACTCACTGTTTGTGTCTGTCTCTTGTCCAAAACAGGGCCGAGCGGTGTCGTCTGCCACCGTCTTTAGGTGGATCAGGCAGACCGTCATACAGGCCTATGCCCTTAAGGGGCGGGCGTCTCCCTTTCCGGTTGCGGCGCATTCCACAAAGGCAATTGGTGCTTCCTGGGCTTTCCGACATCAAGCGTCGGTTGCACAAGTGTGCAAGGCGGCGACCTGGTCGTCCGTTCATACCTTTTCAAAATTCTATAAGGTTGATGTGGCTGCATCTTCGGATGCTTCCTTCGGCCGCAAAGCGTTGCAGGCCGCTGTTTAATGTTGCAACTCCTCCGTTGAGGAGCTCTGCTTGTTTGGAGTGAAGTTTTGGTTGTTCCTTTACTACTGCTCCCACCCTTCTGATACTGCTTTGGGACGTCCCACACGTTTACAGTATCCAGCTGTGTCAGTCCATGGACGATAAGAGAAAATAGGATTTTTGTACTCACCGTAAAATCCGTTTCTCTGACGTCCATGGACTGACACAGCACCCACCCTTCCTTTTAAGGTTTGTACTGCTTTGTTACAAACTGAGGCTGCTAGCTGCAGGTGGGAGGGTAATGTCCGGAGGGACCGCCCCCTGGGCGGGGCTGTTCAGTTCTGGCTTGTTCTAGAATGTATGTTTCTAACATCTAACATTCTGCCTAGATCTTCTCCTGCGAGCAGGGACATATACCCACACGTTTACAGTATCCAGCTGTGTCAGTCCATGGACGTCAGAGAAACGGATTTTACGGTGAGTACAAAAATCTTATTATTTTCTCCAGTGGCAGAGGGATGGTGGGATCAGGGGCAGAGGGATGGCGGGATCAGTGGCAGAGGGATGGTGGGATCAGTGGCAGAGGGATGGCAGGATCAGTGGCAGAGGGATGGTGGGATCAGAGGCAGGGGGATGGTGGGATCAGATGGATTGTGGGATCAGAGGCAGGGGGATGGTGGGATCAGAGGCAGAGGGATGAATGGGATCAGAGGGATGGTGGGATCAGAGGCAGAGGGATGGTGGGATCAGAGGCATAGGGTTGATGGGATCAGAGGCATAGGGATGGATGGGATCAGAGGGAGAGGGATGGTTGGGATCAGAGGCAGAGGGATAGATGGGATCAGGTAGAGGGATGGTGGGATGAGGGGCAGAGGGATGGTGGGATCAGAGGCAGAGGGATGAATGGGATCAGAGGCAGAGGGATAGTGGGATCAGTGGCAGAGGGATGGTGGGGTCAGTGGCAGAGGGATGGTGGAATCAGTGGCAGAGGGATGGTGGAATCAGTGGCAGAGGGATGGTGGAATCAGTGGCAGAGGGATAGATGGGATCAGAGGCAGAGGGATAGTGGGAATAGGGGCAGAGGGATAGATGGAATCAGAGGCAGAGGGATAGATGGGATCAGAGGCAGAGGGATAGATGGGATCAGAGGCAGAGGGATGGTGGGATCAGAGGCAGAGGGATGGTGGGATCAGAGGCATAGGGTTGATGGGATCAGAGGCATAGGGATGGATGGGATCAGAGGGAGAGGGATGGTTGGGATCAGAGGCAGAGGGATAGATGGGATCATTTAGAGGGATGGTGGGATGAGGGGCAGAGGGATGGTGGGATCAGAGGCAAAGGGATAGATGGGATCAGAGGCAGAGGGATAGTGGGATCAGTGGCAGAGGGATGGTGGGGTCAGTGGCAGAGGGATGGTGGAATCAGTGGCAGAGGGATGGTGGAATCAGTGGCAGAGGGATAGATGGGATCAGAGGCAGAGGGATAGTGGGAATAGGGGCAGAGGGATAGATGGGATCAGAGGCAGAGGGATAGATGGGATCAGAGGCAGAGGGATAGATGGGATCAGAGGCAGAGGGATGGTGGGATCAGTGGCAGAGGGATGGTTGGATCAGTGGCAGAGAGATGGTGGGGTCAGTGGCAGAGGGATGATGGGATCAGTGGCAGAGGGATGGTTGGATCAGTGGCAGAGAGATGGTGGGGTCAGTGGCAGAGGGATGATGGGATCAGTGGCAGAGGGATGATGGGATCAGTGGCAGAGGGATGGTGGGATCAGTGGCAGAGGGATGGTGGGATCAGTGGCAGAGGGATGGTGGGATCAGTGGCAGAGGGATGGTGGGATCAGAGGCAGGGGGGTGGTGGGATTAGAGGCAGAGGGATGGTGGGATTAGAGGCAGAAAGATGGTGAGATCAGTGGCAGAGGGATGGTGGTGTCAGAGGCAGGGGGATGGTGGGGTCAGAGGCAGGGGGATGGTGGTAGAGGGATTGCATCAGTGACACTGGCACTCATCTGCTCTCAGTTTCAGTCGATTCCCCCTCCTCCATGCTGCTCAATGTGTTTTCCCCCTTCTGGTGCCTCCAGTGAAGCCTCTCTTGACGTCGGGTCTCCTTAAGCTCCTCCCCCTGCACTGTACTGGCTGTCGGCTCATCAGCTGACTTTTTGCTTCAGTGAAAGGGAGGGGGCTTTATTCACCATGCAGGTGTTCCGTCAGAGTAGACAACCCGTCAGATTTCATAACGGAAGTGACGTTCTGTCACGGCCATCTTGGTACATCCCGCACTCGGCCACGCTAAGCCTACATTCTGAAGTTGCCAAGCCGACATCTTTTTACACCCACCGAAATCTTGCATCTCATACTTATTTTTACCACTAAACTCAGCTTATATCGTGAAATACAGTGTTTAGAAGTCCATGTTTTGATGTTGAATTTTAAAAGCAGCGGCAAGCCTGCTGATCTCACACGTTTGCTAATCTGACAGAAAGAACAGAATTGGGAAACAATTGGAGATGAAATCCATGTGAAATTTAAAACAGTTTATTTCTGATAAAACATCTAACCAATACACAGTACAAATGGGAAAATCGTCAGATGGCCAAATAATGGCCAAATAAACATAACGCCGTGTTATCTGAGGAAGGGGTTAAACCCCGAAACCTGTAATCGTATACCGCTCAAGCTCCAGCACCTGCTTTGATACTCATCACATTCCCTTCTCTGATCCATTTGATCGATCAGGCTTTGCCAATGTCTGCCTGCGGTTCTGAGCGTGTGACGTTGCCGGGGAGGAGTCCTGTGGTGTCCAGACACCTTGCAGCTCAGCCTCGTACCCGCTGCCCCTCCAGCATCCATCTCTGGTGTCACCTGCCACTGCAGCGGCTCTGCCATTTTTCCCTCTGGTCATACAGTGATCGTGCTTCCTGGATCTGGATCCAGCCTCTCCCCCCCCCCCCCCCCGAGGTAGCCTGGCTTTGGTTATGGTCACCGCTCCCAGCTCTTGGAAAGTGTTTTTAGGCTTCCCATTTTTGGTCTGCAGCCCCCTCTGTCCACAGCCCTCACGGAAGCAGGACAGCCATTTCTCCACCACCTTTGGCTCCATTGCTGGCACTATCGCAGTGAGTTTGGCCATTCTGATGATTTTTCCCATTTGTACTGTGTATTGGTTACATGTTTTATCAGCAATAAACTGTTTTAAATTTTGCATGGATTCCATCTTCAATTGATTCCTTGCCACTTCCTGGATCTGCGCTTCCCAATTCTGTTGTTTTTGTCTGTTTCTCATTTGGTCATTTGAGTGCGGTAGCAGCTGTCCAGTGTGACTTTTATAATTACTTTGGCTCCTTGGTTTACTTTCTGCGCTTGGCTCCCTATTGGAATTTTCGGGCTAATCTGACAGAAGACTGCTAATTTTAAAATGTAACTTTAAAACAGTGTCACAAACTTCTAAATACTGTATTTCACGATATAAGCTCAGTTTAGTGGTAAAAATAATTGTGAAATGCAAGATTCAAATGGGTGTAAAAAGATGTCCGCTTGGCGTCTTTAGACTGTAGGCTTACTGCGGCTGAGTGCAGGATGCTGAGTGCCGTGGCCAGGGCCGTTTGAAGGAATTTGGGGGCCCCAAGAAAAATGGACATGGAGGCTCCCCCAACCCCCCCCCCCCGCGCACTCACGCAAAGCCTACAGGAACCACAGCATAGCGATACAGTTTAAGCTCACCCACACTTTATATAAATAAAAAAGGTTTAAAGTGCAAATACTGCTGTTGCATATAATCCAACATACTTAAAACACATACACACTCACATTAACATTAAGATGCTGCTTAGGACTGTTTATGGACAGTGGGATGGACAGGGGGACCGTGGGATGGACAGGGGAACTCCGCACTGTAATATCCACATCATCTCCCCCACTGTAATGTCCACATCATCTCCCCCACTGTAATGTCCACATCATCTCCCCCTGTAATGTCCACATCTCCCCCACTGTAATATCCAGATCTCCCCCCTGTACTGTCCACATCTCCCCCTGTACTGTCCACTGTTAAAATAATAAAAATATTCAAAAATAATTATGGAGCGATAAAGTCTCTAATAGTTCCACAAATAAAATAGTAAATACGTTTTCTTGAAAAGTAGTAAAGAATCTGTCAGTCTTTCTATGGCTCCACAAGCATGTACTTGTACATGATTTCTGTTCTGTCCAGTAATCCAGGCCAGAATTAGGATCCCTGAATATTCGTGCGCTTTTCTCCTGTAAACAACTTCCTGGTCACAGCAGCCTGTTTCTCCATCCCAATCACCACTATTGGAGAAATGTCCAGTATCAGGGTTTTTTATTTTTTTTATTTAGTAAATAAAAAAAATAAAAAACCCTGATACTGGACATTTCTCCAATAGTGGGGATTGGGATGGAGAAGCAGGCTGCTGTGACCAGGAAGTTGTTTGCAGCCACGCACTAATATTCAGGGATCCTGATCTGGCTGAATTACTGGACAGAAGAACAGAAATCATGTACAAGTACATGCTTGTGGAGCCAAAGAAAGCCAGATTCTTTACTACTTTTCAAGAAAACGTATTTACTTTTTTATTTGTGGAACTATTAGAGACTTTATCACTCCATTAAAAAGTCATTCACTGACTTACCCTTTCCAGAGGCACTGTCTGGCGGGCAAAATATGATCCGACCGCAATGGGAGTTGTAGCACGCCTGCGCTGCCCTCCTGAGTGACTGTGACTGACACTGACTCCTCCCCCCAGGAGCAGGGAGCATCAGCACGTAGCCGCCGTTGTGGACTACAACTCCCATAAGCAATAGCGGCGGCCTGTCACCGCCGGGTGTACCAAGATGGCCGCCGCTCCGGAGCTAGGCCGAAGCCGCGGCCTTTCCTAAGGCTGCAATCCGCGGATCGGCTCCGGGCGAAAATCGAGGACAGTGACAGGCAGCAGGCTGGGGCCCTAGGCCAGCTCGGGGCCCCAAGCAATTGCTTCTTTTGCCTGTCCTGTTCCGACGGCCCTGGCCGTGGCGGAACTTCACTTCCGTTACAAGATTTGACGGGTTCCCTAATCTGACGGAACACAGGCTCTGCCTCTGTGTTTCCTCCGGAGAGGCAGAGCACCGCACAGAGTGACGGATGACGATCACCATCGATTTGGGCGACTCGCAGCATCGGTGCAGCATCACAAATGTCTGAATCGCGATGCATCGATGCTGTGATTATATTCAACTACCCTAACCAGTATAGGAGTAGAGTGTATTTTTAGTTAGTCCTCATTTTGAGTTATTATTCAAACACTTTCCTAAGACCCCATTCACACAGGGGCGACTCGTCAGGCGTCTCAGCCGCCTGACGAGTCGCGTCCCATTCTGTACAATGGAACCGTTCTAAGCGAAGCGACTGAAGTCGCTCCGACTTAGAAAAAGGTTCCTGTACTACTTCAAGACGACTTCAAGGCGACTTCCATTGACTTCAATACAGAAGTCATTTTGGAAGTCTCCTTTAAAGTTATCTGCAGATCGCCCAGCACAGTCGCGGCACGAGTCGTGCCGCCCCTGTGTGAATGGGCAAATTGTTGACAGGACACTTCTACCTGCTGATTTATATATGGGATATATTATTTTATATAGATCATTACATGCTAACTTTTGGGTTAAAGAGAATTTCAGGACTGGAAAATAAACAATAGTGGCTGTTCGACTGTTTGATAAACACCAGAATTATCGGGGCATTTGATAGTTTGTTAGGCCGGCCAGAAGACCACAATGCACTGCGCCACCGCACAGTGCATTGAAAGCCCTGATTGGCTGAAGCAATGAAGGATTGGCCTGTGTTATTGCAGGTTTACCACAGTATATAGCAATGCGTTACTGCACGTTTAATCACGTATATTTCAGTGCATTATTGCAGGTTTACCACAATATATTTCAGTGCGATAGTGCACGTTTAACACAGTATATCTAAGTGCGTTATTGCAGATTTACCGCAGTATATTGCAGTGTGTTAGTGCTCGTTTAACGCAGTATATTTCGGTGCATTGGTGCACCTTTTACTTCAGTATATTGCAGTGCATTACTGCATGTTTAACGCAGTATATTTCAGTGCAATGGTGCACGTTTACTGCAGTATATTGCAGTGCGTTACTACACGTTTAACGCAGTATATTTCAGTGCGTTATTGCAGGTTTACCTCAGTATTTTGCAATGCATTACTGCGCGTTTAATGCAATATGTTTCAGTGCGTTATTGCAGGTATACTGCAGTATATTGTAGTGCGTTAGTGCATGTTTAAAACAGTATATTTTAGTGCGTTATTCCACGTTTAACGCAGTATATTTCAGTGCATTAGTGCACATTTACCACAGTATATTGCAGGGTGTCAGTAGAGTGTGTCTGTGTAGTGAGTACTCAAGCTAAAGTGCACCAAACACCACTTTCCATTGATTAAAGTGCATCCACGTACACATTTCCCCATCTTTATTACATTTTGTTAATAAGCCCCCCTCATCATGTCTGGGAGGCCAACAAGGAGAGGAAGACGTTCCCATGGCATTGTGACGGGGCCAGCAGCGTCTGTGTTCATAGGCCAAGGTGGATGTGCTTCGTCCTCAGGCAGGGCATAATTTCCTTTGTTTAGTGATGTTGCCGTATTATCCAGCCACAGCAGAGGAGGTTGTGGACGGGCTTACTAAACCATCCTCAGCCTCCATCACCCAAGCAGAGACTAGTGTGCAGTCCACTGCAGCTTGCAGAGTGGCTCATTCTGCCTCCATGTCCACATCTACTCCTGCCATAGCCCCAGCATCAGGCATGGAGGAGTCAGCTGAGTTATTTGAACACCGCGTCAGCCACTTGCGCCTTGAAGATGCACAGCCATTACTTGATTCAGATCCTGGTTATGAGGTTGAGGAAGGTAGGAACATGAGCCTACAGAGAGGGGAGAACACTGGTAAACAACAAATTGGCATTCCTGTTCCCCCAGCCGCAGCGTATTACCAAGTTGACTCCAGTAATGATGAGGGTGGAGGGGGTGATGATGATTAGGTCACTGATGCGACTTGGGTACCAGATAGAGCAGAGGAGGAAAGTGAGTTTAAGGCACAACCACCACGCCATGATGGAAGAGTAGAGAGAAGCCACCCTATTCCACCAGATTGTGGAGCTGTTGTCTCCTGGCTCACTTCCCACATCTCAGCTGTCTGGGCCATTTTTAGCACATATGCAGCCGATCACACTGTTGAAATTTGCAGACTTTGCCTCAGGCAGATCAAGTGTGGCAAAAAACACCAGACATTTGGGTACCACATGCTTGACAAGGCATTTAACCTCCCACCAGTCAGCCCATTGGCAAGAGCACCTGAAAGCCACACAAAAGGGATGCAATTCTGCTCCTCCTCACTCCTCAACCTTCCGGTCTAACCCCGCTATACCTCATGACCACTTAGCAGCCTCCACTGACAGGGATGACGGCATAGCGAAGGGTGTCACAGGTCTTTGCAGCACGTCTGTCAGTAGCACACCACCAGCTGTACACTATAGCAGACAAATTTCTCTGCCCCCTCTGCTGCATTAAATAAAAAAATACAGTCACTGCCACCCACATGCCTAGCGTCTAAATTCAAGCTTGTCAAAGCTGCTGGCTTTACAACACCTGCCTTTCTGCCTGGTGGATTCTGCCCCCTCCTGTTTTTTTGGAGAATGTGCTGTACCACAATGGAAGGTTCCCAGTCACTATTTCTTTTCACGTAAGGCCATTCCAGCTCTGTACCATCACGTGGAAGTCAATGTTGTGGCATTGTTGGGCAAGGTATTCAGCTGCAAGGTCCATGTTACTGCTGACACATGGTCCAGCAAGCATGGTCAGGGATGCTATATTTCATTCACAGCACACTAGGTAACTCTTCTTGCGACTCGGAAGGATGCTGCAGCTTGTGCCGCCACGTCTCCACACAGCTACTGGTGATGATGCCAGATTTGTCTGCTCCACCCCCTCCTCCTCCTCCATGCCCTCCTCTTCTGTATTGTCCTATGAATTGTCGTATGAACCACCAGTACCCCCTATGCATTCAAGGGGCTATTCCATGAGGCTAAAAGTTGCCATGCAGTGCTCCAGCTGGTCTGTGTAGGGGACAGGAGCCACACTAGGGTAGAGATTCTTGCAGCTCTACAGGGGAAGGCCCAGAGGTGGTTCACGCCATGCCACCTGGAGCCAGGAATGGTGGTGTGCGATAATGGCACAAACCTCCTGTCCGCCCTTAGACAGGGAAAGTTGACACATGTGCCATGTCTGGCATATGTCCTCAATTTAGTGGTGCAGCCTTTCTTAAGCAGGTACCCAGTGTTGGAAGATTTGCTGTGAAGCAGGCCACAAGAGTCTGTAGCCATTTTAGAGCTCACTGGAACGCTGGACTGTGCAGGGTGCGGGAGCAGCTGGCTTAGGCTCTCAGTGGCTCTTGAGAGGTTGAGCCAGCTGTTGGTCAGGCATCTGGTGGGATCCTGACATTAAAGTCAGGATCTCTCCAGAGTCTAGACCTGCTGAGTAACGTCAACAGACAGCAGGCTTTAGCCCACTGTTGGCTGAATATGGGTCACAGGAGTGCAGAAGGAAGTGAACTTCTGTGATCCCCAGCAGAAGTAGAGCCAAAAAAGCTACTTCTCCTTTAAAGCTAAGTGAACTATCTGAAAGTTAAAAAAAATAAACATTTATTTAAAATGAAATTTTGAATGGGTTCTCAGTGACAACACTAACTTTGCATTGACAGTAGCCAGTTGCCATTAGGCAAGTTGTGGTGTCAATGGCTGTTTGTTCACGTTTTTTACCTGCAAAAAAATGTAAATAAACGTCTAATATAAAAAAAAAAAAAAGAAAAAGAAAAAAAAATTGCATTGGTGCTCCATGACAACACTAATTTTTCATTGTTGCTCCATGAGAACACTAACTTTGTATTGGTGCCCCAGTGACACCACTAACTTTGCATTGGCTCTCTGTGATGACACTATTTTATATTGCTGCCCTGTAACAACATTAACTTTGCATTGGTTCTCCTTGACACCACTGACTTTACGATGGTGCCCGGTGACAAGGCTAACGTTGCATTGGCTCTCTCAGACAGCACTTACTTTACTTTGGTGCCTTGTGACAACGCTAACTTTGCACTGGTTCTCTGTGATAACATTACCTTTACATTGGTGCCCGGTCACAACATTCATTTTGCATAGGTTCTCCTTGACAGTACTTACTTTACATTGGTGCTTACCTGTTTCTCATTAATTTATCGGGTAGTAACTGCCTTTAAGTTTCTTCTGTCTCAGTTGCCCTGGGTGTTTCAAAGTGTATGTTTATCTGTTCATATACCTTCCCTCTAAAAAATTCCTTTGTAGCAGCTGCACACCATTTCTTTAAAGTCCAATATCCATTTAAGTACATTGATGTGGTTAAAAAAATGCAGGCATTCCTGACCCTCAAAAGGATCTACCGATACTTGCCTAGTAAACATGAGCTATTTATTTCATGCAGAGCTCCTGGCTCAGTATGAACCACTTTTCTCATCCCATGGTGCTCAGTGTGGTGGCATCAGGAACCAGAACTGTAATGGTGGCAAAACGCATAACAATCAGATTGAATTTTTTTTTTTTCACAGAGTTGGACAATAAATTATGAAAAAGTTATGTACTATGTCATTGACTGATTTTGAGCAAAACTGATCAATTTCATAGAAATGCCAAGCCATGCTTGGAATTCGTTATTTCAAAAAGTGTGTCTGTGGAAAACTAGTTTACCTTACCAGCTTTGGATAGATAATCATGGCTTTCCAGGGACACAAGCTATTCCAGTGCATTATTTACCTTCCTCCAAGTGGATGAATGGAGTGGCAGGGGAGCATTTCTCTATCAGGAAAATCTCCCCTAGGGAAATCCACTTCTAAGATGTCCATACACAATACAATCAGATTGTACAATGTCCTCAGGGCCAGTGAAAGCAATAGGTAGCCTGAGGGCACCAGAAGGGGGGGTGATAAAATCCAATCCCCAGGAGCTGAACCCAGTATCTGAACCACGGAGCCCAGTGCCGGCACTTGGAACCAGTGACTTACCTTGCAGGAACATGCTGGTGTGGACGAGTGTTTTGGTTCCCATATGGCAGCTAGCATCTGCCCCCGCCACCCTGCTGCCTCACACTAGCACAGTACAGTAAGCAGGTTGAAGCCCCCCCTCCTCCTTCTCGGCTCTGCTGTTTTCCTATACAGTATACACAGACAGGAGGAGGATGGACACAACTCTGCATGTCCTGTGCTGATCTGAGGTCTGTACTGATTGCAATATATTGTAGATTAGACTTGCAGGGGGGGGGGGACACAAATGGAAGGGGACAAGTTGTCAAAGAAGATTTCTTGCACCTCACTAGAGATTCAGGGCATTTGCCCCAGGTGCCCACACTAGTGTCCCCCCTTCCAGACAGGTTTGTGGAGTTGAGTGCCGGAACTTTATTCCGTACTGGGATCCAGGGCTCAGGGCCAATTCACACCATTAATTACACAGGAACGCGCTGTGCATTCCTGTGCACTTCACATGTCTTCCGGGTCCTGTGCGATTTCAGCTCATTCATTTGAATGGGCTGAAATTGAGCCGGTCCACACTGAGGCCTCGTACACACGGCCGAGATTCTCGTTGAAAAAAACATGTCGTTTTTTTCGACGAGATTCTTGGACAAGAAACTTGTCCCGGCCGAGTGTACACACGCTCGTTTCAAAGAACCCGCGGTTCTTTGAATGGAGCGGATGCGGTGACGTCATCGACTACGACAAGCATGCGCTCGTCACATTCGATGCCGTCGCCGCCATCTTGGTATACCCTACGTATGCCTAGGAAGCTACCGCGCATGCGTCGAATTCATTTCGAACATGCGCGGGCTTCCCGGCGGACAGGTAAGTGTACACACACTCACTTTTCTCGTCGAGAAACAGGCTGGCGAGAATCTCGACGAGAAAATAGAGAGCAGGTTCTCTATTTTCTCGTCGAGGTTACTTGTCGGTTTTCTCGACGAGAAACCCGATAGCCGTGTACACACGACCGATTTACTCGGCAAGACATCTCTGCCAGCAAGTTTCTTGCTGGTTCTTGCCGAGAAAATCGGTCGTGTGTACGAGGCCTAAGCGTTATGCATGGACTATTTTACAAAACATGCAGCAACTGGATCACATGGTACTTCTGATCATACGATCTGGTACAGGTAACCTACTGCGTTTGCAACCTGCATTTGGGGAGTCATTAAGTGGACACCCACTGCAGATGACAACTCCAGTGCATTTTGAATGCGGTGTGGGAAAATCACATAGAATGTGGGTTTCCCTCACAGTGTTCTGGTGTGAACAGGCCCTTAGTTCGGATGCTCAGGATTTCATTTGTATCTCAGAAAGGTCGCACCAAAAACCAGGACAGTTGGGCAGTATGGATTTGTATCAATAGGGGAGAGGATTTGTGTGTGTGTGGGGGGGGGGGGTACTGGGAAGGGGGATTTGGATGAGATGATTTGTGACAGAACTGGGGAGAGGAATTGTGCTGGTGTGGGGGATTTGGGGGAAAGAGCGACGTGGCTCCCAAACAAAATTTACGTACTTTTTTTCCCACAAATAGAGCTTTCTTTTGTTGGTATTTGATCACCTCCTGCGGTTTTAATTTTTTGCGCTATAAACAAAAGTAGAGAGACAATTTAGAAAAAAATGCAATATTTTTTACTTTTTGCTATAATAAATACCCCCAAAAAATATATAATTTTTTTTTTTTTTACTCAGCTTAGGCCGATACGTATTCCTCTACATATTTTTGGTAAAAAAATCGCAATAGGTGTTTATTGATTGGTTTGCGCAAAAGTTATAGCGTCTACAAAATAGGTGGTAGTTTTATGGCATTTTTATTAATATTTTTTTTTTTTACTAGTAATGGCAGCGATCAGTGATTTTTATCGTGACTGCGACATTATGGCGGACACATCGGACACTTTTGACAAATTTTTGGGACCATTGTAATTTTTACAGCGATCAGTGCTATAAATACACGCGCGCGACCCACGGCTGGGTTCCTGTCCGTGCCATTCTATCGACGTATATCGTCGTGCGGCGGTCCTTATGTGGTTAATAACGCCTTAAAGCGGAGTTCCACCCAAAAATGGAACTTCCGCTTTTTGGAATCCTCCCCCCCTCCGGTGTCACATTTGGCACCTTTCAGAGGGAGGAGGGAGCAGATACCTGTGTTAATACAGGTATGTGCTCCCACTTCCGGGCATAGATCACCGCGGTGACCTACGCCACGTCCGGGCGCCTACTCCGTCCCCCCCGCTGTCTTCTGGGAGACACACAGGTCCCAGAAGATAGCAGGGACCAGTGGGATTGCGCAGCGCGACTTGCGCATGCGCAGTAGGGAACCAGGAAGTGAAGCCGCAAGGCTTCACTTCCTGATTCCCTTCCCGAAGATGGCAGCGGCAGGACCCGAAAGCCGAGGGACAAATCGGCTTCGGGACCCAACATTGCGGGCGCCCTGGACAGGTAAGTGTCCATATATTAAAAGTCAGCAGCTGCAGTATTTGTAGCTGCTGACTTTTAATATAATTTTTTTCGGCGGAACTCCGCTTTAAGCTATTTTGAAAACATTTTCTCTATGGTGGAGAAGTCTATAAGAGGGCCAATTTTTGTGAACAGAACATTCAGAAAAAAACCATATATACTGCATTTTATTCTTTTCAAATTTGCATCTACATGAGGTGGCAGTCTACTTTGTACTGCATAATATGGTGTTTGAAATGTAAATCTGAATGTGCAAGACTTCCTTAACAGAGAAAATGGTACTTCTCAATAAATGATACAGTACAACTAACAAATGGTCCCATTAGAAAAGCAACTCAATAACCAGTATTATGGCTATTCACAGGCTGAGTTATACACAAACTATGCCCAGGTTCACACTGGGCTGCGGGAGTGAAGCCGTGCGAGTTCAGCTGAACTCACACGATTTCACTCCTGCCTGTCAGTCCCGATTTCGGCTGCGATTACAGGGACATCTGTGCAGGTTTCTGCACAGATGTCAATGTAAATCGCGGCCCGAAATCGCAAAAAGTAGTACAGAAACTGCTTTTTGAAATCGTTGCAGCGCCGCAGATGCGGCGTCGCACCGATTAGGACGATGCCATTGCCCGCAATTTGCGGCAAATATCGCCGATTTGACATGTCAAATCGCACCAGTGTGAACCAGGGCTATGGAAATAATAATTGAGGGACTTGCCCATGTCACAAAATCTTTGCAGCCTTTTTCAGTTAACCATATGAGAACTTGCAGTAAACTCTGCCCAGACCACACAGCCCTTGGATTCAGAATAGGAGTAATTTGTCATCATGGTGTTCCATTAGGGCAGCAGCCATTTTCACAGCTAGTAGTAATCTGACCTAATTGTGCCTATGATAGAGGCCAAATTGAAAGCATTAGTTACACACTAAAGAGAGCAGGTTAACATGGTGATGACAGGAAGGTGCGAAATATAGTCTGAGATTAATGGAAATGTATATACTTTGTTATATACTGTTATGTCAGGCAAATCTGTGACTTGCACAGCTTCTTTTGGCACAAAACAACCTGCTAAATATTAAAGCAAAACGTAACTGTATCTGAGCACCAGTAACCAATTTAATTCATTTTTAAGATTCAAATCAAACTCACCCATCTATCCATGTCTCTGTGCTTTATTTTGTTTAAAAAAAAAAAACTTGTATTTCCTGGAATCCATCTGCCCCTAACTCAGGCACTCAGACAGGAGGGTGTGCTTAGCTGAGAAAACCTCTCCTCTCTTACTCCAGATGAAAGAAAAAAAAAAAGTGCACATGAAGACTCCTGGGATGAAAACCACAATTTTAGCCTAGGCTAGCAACTAAATAAATGTAAAAAAGTTTAAAACAATTAAATATAATATATCTTCCTATATATTTACTAGGCAAGCAGCATAAGGACAAAAAATACTTAATGCTGATGAAAGAGTAAACGTCTGCTTTAAGGTGTGGTCATATATGTCTTTTGTGCCTTTAATCGGTCATACACTGTTATGACACACAAATTCCGGGTGGCTGCGCTCTACATATACGTTATTGTAAAATACACAGGACTGACATCACAACACAGTGGGGGACAGGAGATGGATAACGCGTTTCACGCCCACCAGGTACATAGTCGTAACCCATTTGTTGGTGTGTCATAGTAGCAGCTGATGGGCTGGGCGTGTACCTTCTGGAGAAGTTTTGGGCAGTGAGTAACAGAACATGAGAGCAGCAGCCTAGAGCAGTCTGAAGTTCTTTGGGCCATGCACTGTTGTTTAAATGTTATAACATTATAAGGGCTTTGTACACATTCAGATGTTTTTGTTTTAACTAGGTATTAGTGTAATTATATTCCATATGCTGTTTGCCTTACCTTGTAATGATTGACTTTTTTGGTGTGGCTGCAGCATATAGTGTCATGTTTGACTGATTCCATACATTATTCCACCTAAGACTGGCCATAGACGTGATCACCGATTGTTGTAAATATGATGGCTTTCAAAACGTACGCTTTCAGAATACAGTAGCGCAGCAGGAGGGATTTCCCCCATCAACACTGACTGTGTTGATGGGGGAACCAAGCAACTTATTTTCCTTCAACCCGTGATTGAAGGAAAGAAAAAAATTGTATAATGTATGGATTGCTTAAAGCGGAGCTCCAGCCCCCCCCACCAAAAAATTTAAAGTGAGCAGCTACAAATTCTGTAGCGGCTGACTTTTAATACGAGGACACTTACCTGTCCAGGAAAACCAGGATGTCAGCACCCCAGCTGATTTTTCAATCTCAGGTGCTGCTGCCACCATTCCTTGTAAGGGAAATCGGCAGCTTCACAGCTGGTTCTCTACTGCGTATGCGCGAAGCCCGCTACGATTTTTGAACGGCCCGGACAGCCTCACCAGTGTCGATCAAATGCAGTTTTATCAGTGCCCATCAGGTGCAGCCTGCCAGTGCCCAGCAGCCTCACCAGTGCCCGTCATATGCAGCCTGCCAGTGCCCATCAGAAGCAGCCTCACCAGTGCCCGTCATATGCAACCTGCCAGTGCCCATCAGATGCAGCCTCACCAGTGCCCGTCATATGCAGCCTACCAGTACCCATCAGCCTCACCAGTGCCCGTCATTTGCAGGCCTCTCCAGTGCCCATCAGATGCAGCCTGCCAGTGCCCAGCAGCCTCAACAGTGCCCATTAGATACAGCCTGCCAGTGCCCATCAAATGCAGCCTGCCAGTGCCCATCGTATGCAGCCTACCAGTGCCCAGCAGCCTCATCAGTGTCTGTCATATGCAGCCTGCCAGTGCCCAGCAGCCTCACCAGTGCCCATTTTATGCAGCCTACCAGTGCCTGTCATATGCAGCCTACCAGTGCACAGCAGCCTCACCAGTGCCCATCATATGCAGCCTACCAGTGCCCAGCAGCCTCACCAATGCACATCCTATGCAGCCTACCTGTGCCGGGATTAGAGCAGCGATCTCTGTGTGTCACGGAGCTGTATTTAAATTGCCCGGGCCGCAGTAACAATGTCCCGCCTCCTGTGATCACGTCACACTGATTTAATATCCCGCCATTGGATCAGTGTGCCGTCTATCACAGGAGGCGGGACATTGTTACCGTGGCCCGGGCAATTCAGCTCAGTGACACACAGAGATCACTGTTCTGTGAGAGGGAGGAGGGAGGGGAGGACTAGGGCGTGCCAGCATGACAACCCCGCAATGGGCGGCACCCAGGGTGGACCCCGTCCCCTTTCGGTATCGGCATTTTCTTTTCGACTGAATGACAAAACACAGTTTTGCGGCCAATAATTTTTGGCGGCCGAAATTTCGGTGAACCACTATTTGTTTCTTTACAATCCAATAGTGTGGCACACAACTTTTTCATTATTATCATTTTCATTACCACTTATTCACTATTCATGCAAATTAATTTATGATTTTACCTGGTTACGGTGATCGTCCAGGTGCACTGCTTTACAAAAAATTACTGTCAGTACCTTGTAAGTCTTACAGGTAATTTTCACTTTATCAGCACTGCACTTATTTTTCCATTTCACTACGAAATATTGTCTATTGTTGTGCTGGCTGCTCCACCACTACTTTTAGGGTACTAGCGCAGTATTTTTTTCCCCCTATAATACCTTATACAGCCCACTTCCTGTTTCTTATCTGGTAAAAAGCCTGGGCTTATGAGATCATTCACAGCTCTTTCTCTCTCTTACGCTTGTGTGAGTTTGCCAGGAAGGGAGTGGAAATGAGTCATAAGAGGGCCAATGAAAGCTGCAGAGCTGGAGGTGTACCTCTGTGTAAATCCAGGAAGTGAACAAGCAGCAGCTTCAGCTGCCCACAGTTAAAATGGTTGCAGCCAGTCTCAGTGGAGGGAGATTTCTGCGGCATATTTAGCAAGTACAGAATCACAGTATTTATAAAATAATATGCAAAGTGGTTGGAGGGAAGCTTCAGAATGACAAAGATGTTTTTATTACAAATTATGTGAGCAGACTGCAGTTCCTCTTTAACATGCAGTACATACCATATCATGAGCGTTTTGCATGGTGACCATCATAATACATAAGAGTAAGTATTTAGAGCACATGCACTTTTTTTTACTATCTGCATATTTCTAAAATGTTTCAATAAACAAAATGAGTGTTCCAAGGCTCTCAATACAGCCTAGTGATAGCCTGTTTTATCATTTGTACTTGTGGTTGTGTTTGAAGATGTGTACAGATGACATGATTCCCTTTCAGGCTGGGTTCACACCTATGCGAATTGGATGTGGGTTTCTCTGCATTCTATTCACATAGCAGGAGAATGTGGCCGTCTCTCTTTGGAGCCGGTTCACATATCTCCACTGCAGAGCACACTGCACTGTGCGTCTTTGGCTCCATTTTAGGGCCGAATTCAGGCAAAGATTCGGCCCTGATTCGTCCATTAAATGGAGAACGGGGACCCACAGCGTTCCTGTGCGATCCGCAGCCGGTTCCAGTGTGAACCCAGCCTTAATGCTTACTTTCAGTCTATAGTATATCATTCATAGGAAAGCAGGCACATGATGACTGTGGTAAAGCGTTAAAGTACCATGAAATTCCATAGCAGTTTGACATTTATCATGGCACTTATTTAAACTCACCAGCCTAATTTCCTAAGTCCTGATTCATTCAGCTGCAATAGCACTTAAAGAAGATCCTCAGCCTGCAAAAAATGTAAAGTCAGCAGCTACAAATACTGTAGACTGTGACTTTAAATTCTAGGACACTTACCTGTCCAAGGATCCAGCACCATCCTCTCCCAGGCCAGTTCTTTGGGTCCTCAGCGCCGGCATATTTAGTTTGGGAAGCCGGCTGTGACTCCTTGCAGCTTCACAGCCAGGTTCCCACTGTGCATGGATGAGCCACGCTTCACTGTGTGAATGTTCCCACGGCCTCATGGGACTTCTGACATGTCCCAAGAGGTTGCAGGCAGGGAGGGAGAAGGGGTGAACTTTACTTTACTTTACCGAACAGCTCGGATGATGGGGGCAAGCTTACTGAGGAGGAACAGGAAGTGAGAAATTCAGACAAAGAAAAAAACATTTAGAAGGTAAATCGAAGGAAAAGGTAAGTGAACCAACAATGCACTAGCTTAAAGGAACCTATTTAGAAAATAAAAAACTAACCTTTACAACCCCTTTAACCCTTAGGGGGTATTCCAATAATTATTTATTTATTTTTTTTACAGAGGATGACTAAAATCTGATTAGTAAACTTAGTACAGACTTCTAGGAAAATCAGTGAACCAATCCCACAGGGAGGAAATTATATTTCCAGAGAAATTCTGTATAACAACTGTGTACAGAACACCTGTAGATTGTCATCATAGGCGTGCGCACAGGGTGTGCCTGGGCACACTCTTATCACCCTGTGTGGTGAAGATTCCCTGTTTAAACATTTTATATATTACCAAAGCCCCCTAACAGGGCTCCTAATTTATTTTTTTTTAAATGAATAAAAAATAAATAAATAGTAAAAAAAAGAATAAAAATAAAAAACTACTGACACCATCCACTGCCTTTCTGACACCAATCCCTGTTGTACTGACACTGTCCACTGCTCTACTGACACCGTCAGTATAAATACACATGCACACACACATACAGTATGTGTTTAAGTTTTGAGGCGCACACCCTAATGCAATAGGATGTGCACACCTATGGTTGTTATATTGCATTAAATTTCACAGAAAACGACAGCACTGCAGACTGAAAAGGAAATGTACTTTTTAATAATATTTAATGACAATATGGCTTGTGTAACAATTGTATATGTAATTTTTTTTTAATTGCTATCTTTTTCTCATGAAATTGGAGTTAACCTTTAAAGTGGTTAAACCCTTCCATATACCCAGTTAAAGTGACTGGTCTCAGGTGATACACAGAGATCAAACAAATCATCCTACACAAGTCAGGCTTTGATATGGACGAGAGGGCCTGGCTCTGCTCTAATTCATCCCAAAGGTGTTCTATCGGGTTGAGGTCAGGACTCTGTGCAGGCCAGTCAAGTTCCTCCACCCCCAAACTCGCTCATCCATGTCTTTATGGACTTTGCTTTGTGCACTGGTGCACATCATTTGGTGAAGGGGGAATTATGGTGTGGGTTTTTTTTTCCGGGGTTTGGCTTGGCCCCTTACTTCCGCTGAAGGGAACTCTTAAGGCGTCAGCATACCAAGACATTTTGGACAATTTCAAGCTCCCAACTTTGTGGGAACAGTTTGGGGATGGCCCCTTCCTGTTCCAGCATGACTGTACACCAGTGCACAAAGCAAGGTCCATAAAGACATTGATGATCTGTCCTGATCTGAACATCTTTGGGATGAATTAAAGCAGAGACTGGATGGCCAGGACGCAGACTTTCTGCACTGCTTCTGGTCGTGCCCGATAGTACGGGACCTCTGGGAAGAAGTGGGTGCCTTTATTTTGTCTGCGTTAGGTCTCCTGAATATTATTCACCCCAAGAATTGCCTTCTTGGCATTTTTGGGGAACTACACTTATCATCCCATGCCAAGAGACTGCTCCGCATACTTAATTTTTTTGTTAGACTATTTTGCTGTCCTGGAAGGGTGCACAGACCTCACTAAAGTCCCTCTGGTTTAAACTTGATAACAATGTTATTCCGCTATATAAATTTACCTTTGAAATCAGGAAACTGAGTAAAACCTTCAACAAAATCTGGGGTAGATGGCTGGCCAGCGCACTAACCTTATCCAAACACTAATTGACCCCTCCTTATAATTATTTTTAACTTCAATAAATTTTTATTGTAAAGTCAGGTTCATACAATATACAACTCATTAACATTTGTGCATCTACTTTATGCACTTATACAGCGAATACGTTCGTGACATAAAATGATAGGAGCAGGGATATGGGAAACAATCAGAAATTGGCATACAACTTATACCAAGAATAGTAATGCAAAAAATATCGTAACATAACTATATATCAGAGATCAAGGGTGGATTTATTCAGGTTTTCCAATTCTGGTTATACCATGCTTCCCAACTAGACCATTTGTCTCTTACCCTTAAAGGGGTTGCTCCACCGGAAAAAAAAAATTCAAAGCCAGCAGCTACAGCTACAGCAGCTGCTGGCTTTTAATATTTGGACACTTACCTGTCCTGGAGTCCAGCGACGTCCGCAGCAGAGGACGAGCGACCGCTCGTCGCTCTGCTGCTCCCTCCGCCATCCTCGCTGAGGGAACCAGGAAGTGAAGCCCTGCGGCTTCATGCCCGGTTCCCTACGGCGCATGCGCGAGTCGCGCTGCGCCGTTCTGATTGGTGCTCCTGTGTTCTGGGAGCCGAGTGTCTCCCAGAACACTACAGGAAGTCTGGGGGAAGTGACGTAACTCCCGCAGATTCCCGGAGACAGGACTCCCGGATGTGGGTGAAAATACCTGTCTTAGACAGGTATCTTCACCCCCCTCCCCCCTGAAAGGTGTCAATTGTGACACCGGAGGGGGGGAGGGTTCCAAATAGCAAAAGTTGCTATTTAGTGTGACAGCAGGAAGGTAAAGTCACCTGGTTGCATCCAGGGGGGTAGATATATTTCGCCCAGATTCAGGCTTTACGCCGACTTATACCACTAGGTGGAGAGTTGTATAAGGCTAGTGGGCTCATGGATGACTCATACCTCTAGGGAGAGGGCTGGGCGTCGTGCAGACAGGGAGTTGATGAGGCCAGCTGAAGCTTGTCAGCTCATTTAGGCCTCTATAAAAAAACTCCTAGATTCATTAGGTTTAGCTCATGCCTGGAACCAGACCTGTGTGGACTGTCTAGGGAGAGTGAACCCCTGTGCGGTGAGAAAAAGCCTGTGTGGCTATTTGCTTGGACATTTAAAACCAGGGACTTAGGGACTAGGACAGCACTAGGCTGATCCCAGTTGTTAGTTAGGAAACCTGTATGTTTAGTCAGAGGTCAACTTGACCAGGATTTATTTTGGTTATGTTTCTTTTGCTTTGCTGTGTTTTGTCACTGTAAATAGAAAATAAACCGCACCTTTTTGATTTTGAAAACCACAACCTCCGTTTGCTGGGCCTGTTTTGTGTGGGGAGCCCATCCCGGGGGTCACACACACCCGCTGTCGAGCTAACCCCCTCACAGTTGGTGGAGAACCAGTGGCAGTTTTTTTTTTAAGCCAGCATGGAGGAGATACTGAAACAGCTGGCTCTAGCAAATGCCAATCAACAGCAGACAAATGCAGGTTTGCAAAGGAGCCTTGCAACTTTACAACAGAGTCTGGAGGCTCAGCAACAAGCCCAACAGCAATCTGAGGCCCGCTTCATAGACCTGTTGCAGAAGCAAGAGCAGAGACTACAACAACAGATGGAAGCAGTAATGCAGCAACGTCCGCAGACCAGTGAGGAAAGCCGTCCCACTAATACCGCGTCCTTTGGGGTGAGTCGTTTATTGACAAAAATGACTGGAGAGGATGATCCAGAGGTATTTTTGACCACATTTGAAAGGACCGCTGAAAGAGAAAAGTGGCCTGAGGAGCAGTGGGCTGGACTGGTGGCTCCTCTGTTAACTGGTGAATCGCAGAAGGCTTACTATGACCTAGAGCCTAACCAAGCAAAAGACTATGTGATGCTAAAAGCTGAAATATTGGCAAGGCTGGGTGTCACCCTGGCTGTCCGGGCTCAGCGTGTGCATAACTGGACTTTCCAGCTTGGAAAACCCCCCAGGTCTCAAATGTATGATCTCATTCACCTGAGCAGAAAGTGGCTACAGCCAGAGACTTTGTCCGCACCAAAGATTGTGGAACGTGTTGTAATGGATCGGTTTTTGAGAGCTCTTCCTACTGCCATCCAAAAGTGGGTAAGCCATGGAGACCCAGAGACGGCCGATGGTCTTGTGGATCGTGTGGAGAAATACTTGGCTACAGAGAACCTGACGGCCTCTTCCAGAGACACTCGGACTTTCCACCCTAAGACCAGACCATCCCCAGGGGCGGATAAGAGGATTCCAAGGGGTGAGGGTGGAGAGAGTGAGAGGGTGGGAGCTCTACCCCAAGTTTGGCGAGAACAGCCTGGGAAATCAGCGGCTCAAGAGGCGGCAAGAAGGATCGTTTGCTACCGCTGCCGGCAAGCGGGACATATTGCAGCCAATTGCCCGGTTGTGGAGGAACCCATGCAGTGTGACTTTCTGACGGGCAGACGTCAGTCGCTGTGTGCGACAGTCGCATGCACTGCCATTCGGGGAACTGAGAAACATTTATGCAAAATGTGTATTAATGGTAGAAATGTTGTGGTATTGCTGGATTCAGGTAGCCTTGTGACCCTGATAAAGGCTGAGTTAGTTAAAACAGAGGTCTCTGGGAATAGCAAGGTAGCCGTTATTTGTGTGCATGGGGACACCCGAGAGTATCCAGTGACTACAGTGTGTTTCGAGACCCCCAAAGGTACCCTCTCTCATCCAGTGGGCTTAGTATCTCAGTTACAGCATGACGCCATTGTGGGAAGGGATTTTCCGAAGTTCTGGGAACTGTGGGATGATCCTGAGCCCCCCACTGGTGCCCCTATGTACCAGGAATGTGATAGCCAGAACTCCCCTGAGAGTGGTGAGGACTCTCCGGAATTTCCCTTGTCAGTATTGGCAGGGGAGACTCAAGAAACTGGAGAGGAGCCCACCTCCTCAGACGAAAACCTACCGTCTGTGGAGTTTTCTGATCTTGAGGTTCACAGGGAAAACTTTGCCACAGAACAGTTGAAAGACCCCGCCCTAATAAAGGCACGGGAAAACGTAGTGAAAATAGATGGCGAGTTAGTGAACCCAGATAATACCGGCACTTACCCATACTTCAGCGTAGAGAAGGACCTACTGTATCGGGTGGCAAAAAGGGCAGAAGAAACCGTTGAGCAGCTTGTGGTGCCCAAACCTTACAGGAAGTTGGTGTTGGAGTTGGCCCATGGGCACATTCTTGGAGGTCATCTGGGGACAGATAAAACCCGAGAGAGGGTATTACAGAGATTCTATTGGCCTGGGGTGATGAAGGACATAGAAAATTATTGTTCCTCCTGCCCTGTGTGTCAGAGGTCGGCCCCGATGCCACATTTCCGTAGCCCGCTGGTCCCTCTACCCATCATTGAGGTCCCGTTTGAGAGAATCGCAATGGATTTGGTAGGTCCTATAATCAAGTCCGCTAGGGGGCACCAGTACATATTGGTTATAATGGACTATGCCACCCGTTATCCAGAAGCGATCCCTCTCAGAAATACCTCGGCCAAAACCATAGCCAAAGAGCTATCTCTTGTTTTTAGCCGGGTGGGTATTTGTAAAGAACTGCTTACGGACCAAGGTACACCCTTTATGTCCCGGGTTATGAAAGAGCTGTGTAAATTGTTCAAAGTGACGCAATTGCGTACATCTGTGTATCACCCCCAAACCGATGGGCTGGTTGAAAGATTCAACAAAACCCTAAAACAAATGTTGAAGAAAGTGGTGGATAGAGATGGAAGGGATTGGGACTGTCTACTTCCTTATTTGATGTTTGCTATTAGGGAGGTGCCCCAATCCTCTACGGGATTCTCCCCCTTTGAGTTACTGTATGGGAGACACCCAAGGGGGCTGTTGGATATTGCCAAGGAAACTTGGGAAAGTGAGAGTTCTCCCCACAGGAGTGTGATTGAGCATGTCGCCCTGATGCAAGATCGAATTGCACAGGTAATGCCCATCGTGAAGGAACATTTGGCCCAAGCGCAGTTGGCACAGCAGAGAGTGTACAACCGTGGAGCCAAGACCCGTACCTTTTCCCCGGGGGATAGGATATTGGTACTTGTCCCTACGGTTGAAAGTAAATTCCTTGCCAAATGGCAAGGCCCCTACGAGATAATGGAAAAAGTGAGCGAAGTGAATTACAAGGTCAGACAACCAGGAAGGCGAAAGCCCGAACAGATCTATCACGTTAATCTGTTGAAAGCCTGGAGGGATAGAGAGTCCCTAGTCGCAGACACTTGGTCACCAGCTCAAACTGGTTGCGTGATTCCTGAGGTTGGAATCGCAGCCACCTTGTCACAACCCCAACAACAGGAGGTTAAGGAGTTTGTGCTTCGCAACAAGGAGGTATTCTCTGAGCTGCCGGGACAAACATCTGGGGTAGAGCATGACATTATTACCCCGCCCGGTGAAAGGGTGAAGTTAAAACCCTATCGGATCCCAGAGGCCCGACGGGAGGCAATACGGGAGGAAGTACAGAAAATGTTGAACTTAGGGGTGATAGAGGAGTCCCAAAGTGATTGGTCTAGTCCCATTGTGTTGGTGCCTAAACCGGATGGGAGCTGGCGATTTTGTAACGATTTTCGTCAGTTGAACAAAGTTACAAAATTTGACACCTACCCCATGCCACGTATAGATGAGTTGATCGACCGGCTGGGAACAGCCCGATACATGACGACTCTTGACCTCACAAAAGGGTATTGGCAAATCCCCCTGGCCAAGTCGGCCAAAGAGAAAACCGCATTTGTAACCCCAGACGGGGCGTTCCAATATAAAAGAATGCCGTTCGGGTTACAGAATGCGCCGGCCACATTCCAGCGGAAAATGGACCAGATGCTGAGGCCCCATCGGAAGTATGCTGCGGCTTACCTGGATGACATAATTGTCCATAGCACAGATTGGGCCTCACATCTGCCAAAAGTGCAAGCAGTCCTGGACTCTGTTCGGGAAGCAGGGTTTACGGCTAACCCCAAGAAGTGTACCATTGGGCAGGAGGAGGCCAAATATCTTGGGTACACCATTGGGAGGGGAGTAATAAAACCCCAACTCAACAAAGTCGAGGCCATCCAGAGTTGGCCACGTCCCAACAGCAAGAAGCAGGTACGAGCCTTTCTGGGAATCGCTGGGTATTATCGGCGATTCATTCCCCACTTTGCTTCTAAGGCTGTGCCCCTAACCAACCTGACGAAGGGGAAAGGGTCGGTCATGATTAAATGGACCCCCGAGGCTGAGGCAGCATTCCAATTCTTGAAACAAGCCTTATGTAGCCAGCCAGTGTTGTACTCACCCGACTTCTCTAGAGACTTTGTCGTACAAAGTGATGCGTCAGATGTGGGGTTAGGAGCAGTATTGTCCCAGGTCTGGAACGGGGAAGAGCACCCAGTCATTTACCTCAGCAGGAAGTTGAAGTCCCATGAGGTAAATTACGCCACCGTTGAAAAGGAGTGTTTAGCGGTGAAGTGGGCTCTAGATTCCCTTCGGTACTACCTGCTAGGTAGGCACTTTGACATGGTTACGGATCACGCTCCGTTAAAGTGGATGGCTCAAAACAAGGAAACAAATAGAAGAGTGAATAGGTGGTTCCTGGCCCTCCAGGAATTCAACTTCACAGTAAAGCATCGCCCTGGCGTTCAAATGGGGAATGTGGATGCTTTGTCTCGAGTACATGAATGCCTGATTGCTGGTGTTCCAACCCCGAGGTTAAAACAAGAGGGGGGGGTATGTGACAGCAGGAAGGTAAAGTCACCTGGTTGCATCCAGGGGGGTAGATATATTTCGCCCAGATTCAGGCTTTACGCCGACTTATACCACTAGGTGGAGAGTTGTATAAGGCTAGTGGGCTCATGGATGACTCATACCTCTAGGGAGAGGGCTGGGCGTCGTGCAGACAGGGAGTTGATGAGGCCAGCTGAAGCTTGTCAGCTCATTTAGGCCTCTATAAAAAAACTCCTAGATTCATTAGGTTTAGCTCATGCCTGGAACCAGACCTGTGTGGACTGTCTAGGGAGAGTGAACCCCTGTGCGGTGAGAAAAAGCCTGTGTGGCTATTTGCTTGGACATTTAAAACCAGGGACTTAGGGACTAGGACAGCACTAGGCTGATCCCAGTTGTTAGTTAGGAAACCTGTATGTTTAGTCAGAGGTCAACTTGACCAGGATTTATTTTGGTTATGTTTCTTTTGCTTTGCTGTGTTTTGTCACTGTAAATAGAAAATAAACCGCACCTTTTTGATTTTGAAAACCACAACCTCCGTTTGCTGGGCCTGTTTTGTGTGGGGAGCCCATCCCGGGGGTCACACACACCCGCTGTCGAGCTAACCCCCTCACATTAGGGTGGAGCTCCACTTTAAGTAGTTGCCCTGGGTCGCTGCAAACATTAACTCATATGCAGCGTGGGTGTTAGTCGTCTCTATTACTTCCTTAAATGATGGTGGGTTTGCTGCCAGCCAGTGACGCAGAATCACCAATCTCGTACTGAGGAGGATATGTGTAACTATGGTTCTTGTTCGTGGCGCTATTTGTTCTATACCCAGTGATAGTACTGCTAGTGCTGCGTTTGGAGTGATGTGTAACCCTACAAACCTAGAGATGAGGTCAAATACTTTGGACCATAGTGAGTGCAGGGCAGAACAGTTCCACAGGATATGGTGCAACGTACCCGTTTCTCCACATTTCCTCCAACAAAGAGCGGAGTTTGAAGGATTAAATTTAGACACTCTGAGTGGTGTAAGATACCACTGTAGCGTAATTTTATGGGTTACTTCCCAGAGATTGGAGCTTTTAGTCGCAGTAATGTTATGTAGTAGAGCTTTCTGCCATTGGAGTTCATAGTACCTTGCACCTAGTTCCCGTTCCCATGCTATTATATTGGTGGATTTTTCAAATAAAGTTTTAGAGTTTAGAAGGCCATAAAACAAGGAGATGCCTTTAATATTGGTGCAGCTTTTCGTCAGGAATAGTAGTGATCGCCATAGCAGCAGCGTTTCAAATTTGGATGCGGATTGAAGGAGGTGAACTATTTGCAGGTATCTATATTGGTCACTAATGTCAAGGTTATATTCTATTTGCAATGTTCTAAATGTTTTAGGGGCAGGGCCTACCATCAAGTCCTGCACTGTTTTGATACCCCTGGTCATCCAGTGTGTTATTTTTAGGTCTGGGATTATTAATGATAGACAAGAGATGTTAAGAGGTAAGGGTTTTAGAATTTGATCTGGAAAGTCTAGAGATGAGAACATTTTCCATGTTTGTAAAGTAGCCTTCATAGTGATAGACAGATGCGAGTGTGCCTGAGGTAAAATGTTACAGGTTAGGAGTAGATCCGCCAGCTTGTGCCCATGAGTTTGGGCTGATTCCAGTTCCAACCATCTAGGTCCTTGGTGTTGATAAAACCAAGCTCTAGTTTGGGAAAGGATAGCGGCTGAGTGATAGTCTTTCAGGAGGACATGGCCTATTCCTCCTGCACTTCTGGTCTTTATCAATTTTTTGAAAGCGCACCTAGCTCTCTTTCCCTGCCATAGGAATCTATTCAACATGGACAGAGCTTTGGTAAAAAAGGAGTTAGGGATTGGAATTGGCAGTGTTCGGAAGAGGTATAACAATTGTGGTAGGACTATCATTTTAAAAGACGCTAGCCGACCTGTCCAGGATAGTTCCACCCTATCTAAGTCTTGTAGTTTGTTGGTCATCATATTTAAAAAGGGAGTATAGTTAGCTGTAAATAGGTCTTCAGTAGTCGCCGTGAGGGTAATCCCCAGGTATTTTATCCCATCCTGCTTCCATGTATATGGAAAACGTGCGCTAAGTCGCGTTTGAACAGATAATTCTATACCCAGTCCCATTATGTAGGACTTACTCTGATTGACCTTATAGTAGGACAGTTGATTGAACAGAGCTAAAGCCGAGTGTACCGAAGCCAGGGAAGTTTCCACGTCGGTGAGAATCATTATAATGTCGTCTGCAAATAAGCTGATCGTATGGGTAGAGTTGGGCATGGGATATCCTTTGATGTTGGGGTGAGATCGAATATAGATGGCCAGCGGTTCCATTAGAAGGTTAAATATCAGGGGGGATAAAGGACACCCCTGTCTAGTGCCATTAGTAATGGTGAATGGTATGGACAGCACCCCTGAGGTGTAAACCTGAACCGAGGGGTTAGAGTATAGGGCTAAGATAGCTTGCAATATACTACCCGAGAAGCCAAAGCGCTGTAGCACTTGGGTGAGATACATCCAGTGAATGCAATCAAAGGCCTTCTCTGCATCCAAGGCCAGTAGCAGAGAAGGCCTTTTGTGCAGTTTAGCTAGGTGAATAATGTTAGTCAGACGTTTGACGGCCTTTAGTAAAACCCGTCTGGTCTGGGTTGATAATAAGGGGAAGTATGTCTATTAATCTATAGGCAACAATTTTGGCATAGACCTTTAGGTCGATATTGAGAAGTGATATGGGTCTAAAGTTTGGAGGGGAATTAGGTTCCTTCCCTGGCTTCTGCAAGGCCACAATGACAGCGTTCAACATTTCAGAGGGGAAGGAGGCCGAGGCAGCGGCAGCGGCAAAGATTTGTTCCATATATGGTGTCAATAGATGTTTGAAGGATTTATAATAATCGCCAGAAAATCCACCTGGACCCGGAGATTTATTGATTGGAAGTGAGTCTATTGCCCTGTGTATCTCTACAGTACTGAATGGCTGATTGAGAATCAGCAATTGCTCCTGCGAGACATGAGGAATGTCTAACTTTCCAAGAAACAGATTGATTGCGCCAACATCTGGTTGGATAGTATTTGGATCATCTCTCAAGTTGTAAAGGGAGCCATAGTAATGGCTGAAGGCATCCGCTATTTCCTGGGGGTGATAAAGTTTATGTTTAGTGAGGGGATGTATTATGTACGGAATCTTAGTTTTTTGTCTCATGCCCTTTATCCGATGTGCTAAATTTTTACCTGCTTTGTCCTTATAATTATTTGATCATTGATGGACCGTACCCCAAGATTTTCTACTGTAGGATAGTTTCCTAATACTTTGCTATGGAAATATGTTACCAGATCGTGCCTTTATACCCATTTCCCCTCTCTTGCACTGATACCCATTTGTTTATGTACATCTATGCACTGTGCCAAAAAGTACTTTATATCTGTGTGACCTGAGGTAGCCAGATTGTCTGGTACATTGTTGTGTGTTTGTTTTTTTTGAATGTGCTTTATTTTTGTTTGTCTGTAAGTTTGTTTTTGGAAAACTTAATAAAAATATCTTAAAAAAAAAAAAAAGCAGAGACTGCGAGCATGGATATGAATGCATCTCAATGGAAAAACGGATGTAAACAGATGATCAACTTTCGTCAACATCCATTTTTTTTTAATTGCTCAAAGCCCTATTATTCTTCCATTAGGAAAACATATCGGACAAAAAACTGGATGTAAAATGGACAAACGGTCCGTTTTTGCATGAAAGAATGGCTCCAGGGCTCAAGTGGTTAACCACTTCCCGCCCGGCCTATAGCAGATTGATGGGCGGGAAGTGGTTCCGTTATCCTAACTGGGCGTCATATGACGTCCAGCAGGATTATATGTCGGCACGCGCAGCGCGGCGATCGCGAGTGCGGCGTGTCAGTCTGACACGCCACATCTCCAATCTCCGACAGAGGCTTCTTACCACGTGATCAGCTGTGACCAATCACAGCTGATCATTGCGTGAACCAGGAAGTGACGATAAACGGCATTCCTCGGTTCGCGCTGACAGGGAGATCCGATCGGCGACTATTCCTGTCAGAGGGGGGGTCTGTGCTGAAAATCAGCACAACCCCATCAGATGTGCCACCACAGCTGCTAATAAGTGCCCATAAGCTGGCAGTCAGTCCCCCATAAAAAAAACGGATGACAGTGCCCATCACAGTGCCAATCAGTGCCCATATCAGTGCCAATTAGTGCCCACCACAGTGCCAATCATTGCCCAGCAGTAAAACATGTCAGTACCTTATCAGTGCCACCTGTCAGTGCCAATCAGTACCGCTTATCAGTGCTGCCTGTCGGTGCCCATCACAGCTGCCAGTCAGTGCCCATCACAGCAGCCTATCAGTGCCCATCAGTGCTGCATATCAGTGCCACCTATTGGTGCCCAACAGTGCTGCATATCAGTGCACATCAATTCTACATATCAGTGCCTCCTCATCAGTGCCGCCTCATCAGTGCCCATCAGTGCCCGTCAGTGAAGGAGAAAACAAAATTTTATAACTGAAACGAAAAAAAACTTTTCATAAATTTCGATATTTTTTAGTTTGTTTAGCAAAAAATAAAATCCGCAGAGGTGATCAAATACCACCAGAAGAAATCTTTATATGTGGGAATAAAATTATAAAAATGTTTGTTTGGGTACAGTGTAGCATGACCGCGCAATTGTCATTCAAAGTGCTACAGCGCTGAAAGCTGAAAATTGTCCTGGGCGGGAAGGGGCGAAAGTGCCTGGTATTGAAGTGGTTAAGGATTCTAGCAGGCAGATGTAAAAAACTGATGTAAATGAAGTGACTGAAATGATGAAACAAATGGTCTGCATATGTGAAAGGGGCCTAATTGTCCTGATCACCAGTGTCATCAGGACTGAAAGTGAGGGGAAAAACGAAATTTGAGTTGCCACCAGAGCAGGAAAAGAGTGTAGGTATTTGAATACTGGCACTGGTTCTCATGACAGCCGTCTAAGAAAAGGGGAACGATATTTTCATTCCCTAATAAACTGAACTCTAGGCAGAAATAAGACACAAATTAATGCAGCTCAGTAATCCTTAAAGCGATTTTAAAGCCAAAATATTTTTTCACCTTAATGCACTCTTTGCATTAAAGTAAAAAAGATTTAAGTACCTGAGCCCTCATTTAATCTAGCGCTGTGCTGTGCTCACGTCTGCAGCAGTTCTCTCCTCTCCCTTCCTGGTCTCTCAGCCATTGGCTCCTGCTGTTGTCAATCAAAGTCAGTGATGTGGGAGTAGGGGGTGGAGCCCCGCTGTCTGTGTCTATAGACACAGGCAGCAAGGGTTGGGAGCAAGCAACTTCCTATTGGGGCACTCACCAGAAGCGTCGGTGGGGGAAGAGGAGGTTCGGGGCTGCTCTGTGTAATTCCATTTCAAGGAGCAGTTAAGTATAAACTTCTTTGTTTGTTTTTTTGTTGCATTTACAATCACTTTTATACCTCATTAAAAGTATTTTTTTAATGGAGGCAATGTATCTGAGTTGAAGTTCGTGCAGTCCCTGTAGAGGAGATGTGAATGAATGAATGAATGGGAGGAGGGAAGAAGCAGTACAAGGAATTATTCAATTCTGGTTTTGACAAGAAGTATGCTGATAGGAAGAGAAAGCAGAGGGACAGAGAGATGACCCCATCACTGTGCTGCTTCTCCTTTCACTGTCTTGTCACGGGCTGGGGCAGTCAGAGGAAATGGGTTGAATGATGCTGACCGTCAAGCCTCGTACACACGACCAAGTTTCTCGGCAAGAACCAGCAAGAAACTTGCTGGCAGAGATTTCTTGCCGAGAAATTTGTTCGTGTGTATGGTTTCTCGTCAACAAAAGCGACAAGAATCTCGACGACAAAATAGAGAACCTGCTCTCTATTTTCTCGTCGAGATTCTCCTCAGCCTGTTTCTCGACGAGAAAATTGTGTGTGTGTACACTTACCTGTTCGCCGGGAAGCCCGCGCATGCTCGAAATGACTGACGCATGCGCGGTAGCTTCCTAGGCATAGGTAGGGTGAACCAAGATGGCGGTGACGGCATCGAATGTGACGAGCGCATACTCACCGCATACGCTCCATTCAAAGAACCGCGGGTTCTTTGAAATGAGCGTGTGTACACTCGGCCGGGACAAGTTTCTTGTCCAAGGATCTCGTCGAAAAAAACGACATGTTTTTAACGACGAGATTCTCGGCCGTGTGTACGAGGCTTTAGACTGAGGACATCTAGCAGCAGATAAAAGTACTGTAAAGGGAAATCTCTGAAGCAAAGATGAATATTGCAGAAAAAGCTGGTTTTGGTATTTTATCTTTTAAATTGGCTATTCATTGTATCTTATTTTTGGGTGGAGCTCTGTATTAAAGGGGTTGTAAAGGTTAGTTTTTTATTTTCTAAATAGGTTCCTTTAAGCTAGTGCATTGTTGGTTCACTTACCTTTTCCCTTGATTTCCCTTCTAATTGTTTGTTTTCTTTGTCTGAATTTCTCACTTCCTGTTCCTCCTCAGTAAGCTGTTCAGTAAGCTGTTCTGGCTGACTCCACACCACTCGGATGATGGTGTGAAGTTTAGTGAGGAGAAACAGGAAGTGAGAAATTCAGACAAAGAAAAAAAACATTTAGAAGGTAAATAAAAGGAAAAAGGTAAGTGAACCAACAATGCACTAGCTTAAAGGAACCTATTTAGAAAATAAAAAACGAACCTTTACAACCCCTTTAAGTCTACAGTACAGGAAATCAAGGGAAATATTCCTTGAGTCAACAGGCTTTTATTGATTATGTCAGTTTGAAACGTTTCCTTTATCATTCAGGATTCAACGACATGTATATTTGATCTGAGTGGGTTTTGCTTTTTGTTAACTTGTGCAGGAATGCAAAACCCGTCTGAAGGGAACACAGGTCTTAATGTGACACGATAGCCAAAAAAATAAAAATTGAGAGCGGTTTTACAGTTCCCTACTTTAAAAAAAATAAAAAGGAGGTTGGCTAAAAAGTTTGGTGTAGTTTAGAGAGAACAAAAAAACAAAATGTAAGAGGCCTATCTTATATCAGAGTTAACAGAGAGCCAAATAAGTAGCGAAGAGGGACTTGGTTATAAATTAGGAGTGTTGGGGGTCTGTTGTATAGTCCCGTTATGTTGACCCATTTCTTACAACTTTGATGATCCTTATCACAGTGCACCCCCCATTTTTACCTCCAGTAGTGTGACCCCCATCCTCTCCAGCACTCTGACCCCTTCTCTCCTCCCATGAGCCCCATTCTTCTCCCCCCACCAGCACTGTGAGCCCCATTCTTCTCCCCCCACCAGCACTGTGAGCCCCATTCTTCTCCCCCCACCAGCACTGTGGGCCCCATTCTTCTCCCACCACCAGCACTGTGAGCCCCATTCTTCTCCCACCACCAGCACTGTGAGCCCCATTCTTCTCCCACCACCAGCACTGTGAGCCCCATTCTCCTCCCACCACCAGCACTGTGAGCCCCATTCTTCTCCCCCCACCAGCACTGTGAGACCCATTCTTCTCCCACCACCAGCACTGTGAGCCCCATTCTTCTCCCACCACCAGCACTGTGAGACCCATTCTTCTCCCACCACCAGCACTGTGAGCCCCATTCTTCTCCCACCACCAGCACTGTGAGCCCAATTCTTCTCCCCCCACCAGCACTGTGAGCCCCATTCTTCTCCCCCCACCAGCACTGTGAGCCCCACTCTTCTCCCACCACCAGCACTGTGAGCCCCATTCTTCTCCCCCCACCAGCACTGTGATCCCCATTCTTCTCCCCCCACCAGCACTGTGAGCCCCATTCTTCTCCCCCACCAGCACTGTGAGCCCCATTCTTCTCCCCCCACCAGCACTGTGAGCCCCATTCTTTTCTTCTCCCACCACCAGCACTGTGAGCCCCATTCTTCTCCCCCCACCAGCACTGTGAGCCCCATTCTTCTCCCCCCACCAGCACTGTGAGCCCCATTCTTCTCCCCCCACCAGCACTGTGAGCCCCATTCTTCTCTCACCACCAGCAATGTGAGCCCTATTCTTCTCCCACCACCAGCACTGTGAGCCCCATTCTTCTCCCACCACCAGCACTGTGAGACTCATTCTTCTCCCGCCACCAGCACTGTGAGACTCATTCTTCTCCCACCACAAGCACTGTGAGCCCCATTCTTCTCCCACCACCAGCACTGTGAGACTCATTCTTCTCCCACCACAAGCACTGTGAGCCCCATTCTTCTCCCACCACCAGCACTGTGAGCCACATTCTTCTCCCACCACCAGCACTGTGAGCCCCATTCTTCTCCCACCACCAGCACTGTGAGCCCCATTCTTCTCCCCCCACCAGCACTGTGAGCCCCATTCTTCTCCCCCCACCAGCACTGTGAGCCCCATTCTTCTCCCACCACAAGCACTGTGAGCCCCATTCTTCTCCCACCACCAGCACTGTGAGACCCATTCTTCTCCCACCACCAGCACTGTGAGCCCCATTCTTCTCCCACCCCTCTCTCTCCGCCTCTCCTCCAGCAGTGTGACCCCTCTCTCTCCGCCTCTCCTCCAGCAGTGTGACCCCTCTCTCTCCGCCTCTCCTCCAGCAGTGTGACCCCTCTCTCTCCGCCTCTCCTCCAGCAGTGTGACCCCTCTCTCTCCGCCTCTCCTCCAGCAGTGTGACCCCTCTCTCTCCGCCTCTCCTCCAGCAGTGTGACCCCTCTCTCTCCGCCTCTCCTCCAGCAGTGTGACCCTCTCTCTCCGCCTCTCCTCCAGCAGTGTGACCCCTCTCTCTCCGCCTCTCCTCCAGCAGTGTGACCCCTCTCTCTCCGCCTCTCCTCCAGCAGTGTGACCCCTCTCTCTCCGCCTCTCCTCCAGCAGTGTGACCCCTCTCTCTCCGCCTCTCCTCCAGCAGTGTGACCCCTCTCTCTCCGCCTCTCCTCCAGCAGTGTGACCCCTCTCTCTCCGCCTCTCCTCCAGCAGTGTGACCCCTCTCTCTCCGCCTCTCCTCCAGCAATGTGACCCCTCTCTCTCCACCTCTCCTCCAGCAGTGTGACCCCTCTCTCTCCGCCTCTCCTCCAGCAGTGTGACCCCTCTTTTTCCTTCTTCAGCAGTCGATCCCATATCTCCCCTCCTTCAGGAAAGTGACATCCCTCTCTCCCCTTCTCCAACAGTGTGACCCCTCTCTCCTCTCCTCCAGCAGTGTGAGCCTTCTTACCTTACTTCCAGCAGTGTGAGCCCTTTTACCTTTTCCAGCAGTGTGACACTTTTCTCCTCTCTTCCAGCAGTGTGACCCTTCTTTCCTCTCTTCTAGCAGTGTGACCCCTTTCTCTTCTCATCCAACAGTGTTATCCCTCTCCCCTCTAGCAGTGTGACCCCTCTATCACCGTCTCCAGTAGTGTGAACCTTCTCTGCTCTCCTTTAGCAGTGTGACCCCTCTCTGTCCGCCTCTTCTCCAGCAGTGTGACCCCTCTCTCTCTGCCGCTTCTTCTCCAGCAGTGTGACCCCTCTCTCTCTGCCTCTTCTCCAGCAGCGTGACCCCTCTCTCTCTGCCTCTTCTCCAGCAGCGTGACCCCTCTCTCTCTGCCGCTTCTCCTCCAGCAGCGTGACCCCTCTCTCTCCGCCTCTCCTCCAGCAGCGTGACCCCTCTCTCTCCGCCTCTCCTCCAGCAGCGTGACCCTTTTCTCTCCGCCTCTCCTCCAGCAGCGTGACCCCTCTCTCTCCGCCTCTTCTCCAGCAGCGTGACCCCTCTCTCTCCGCCTCTCCTCCAGCAGTGTGACCCCTCTCTCTCTGCCTCTCCTCCAGCAGTGTGACCCCTCTTTTTCCTTCTTCAGCAGTCGATCCCATATCTCCCCTCCTTCAGGAAAGTGACATCCCTCTCTCCCCTTCTCACAAAGTGACCCACCCCCTTTTGTTCTCTCCTTAAGCAGTGTGACTCCTCTCTCTTCTCCTCCCCTCCAGCAGTGTAATCCTTCTCTCCTAATGTCCAGCAGTGTGACCTCTCTTCCAGCGGGGCGACCCTTCTCCCCTCTCTTCCAGCGGGGCGACCCTTCTCCCCTCTCTTCCAGCGGGGCGACCCTTCTCCCCTCTCTTCCAGCGGGGCGACCCTTCTCTCCTCTCTTCCAGCGGGGCGACCCTTCTCTCCTCTCCTCCAGCAGGGTGATCCTTCTCTCCTCTCCTCCAGCGGGATGATCCTTCTCTCCTCTCCTCCAGCAATGTGCCCCCTCTTTTTCTTTCTTCAGCAGTGTGACCCCTCTCTCCTCTCCTCCAGGAGTGTGAGCCTTCTTTCCTTACCTCCAGCAGTGTGACCTCTTTTCCCTTTTCCAGCAGTGCAACACTTTTCTCCTCTCTTCCAGCAGTGTGACCCTTCTTTCCTCTCTTCCAGCAGGGTGACCCCTTTCTCTTTTCCTCCAACAGTGTTATCCCTCTCCCCTCTAGCAGTGTGACCCCTCTATCGCCATCTCCAGTAGTGTGAGACTTCTCTGCTCTCCTCTGGCAGTGTGACCCCTCTTTCTCCTCCAGCAGTGTGACCCCTCTCTCTTCTCCTCTCCTCCAGCAGTGTGACCCCTCTCTCTTCTCCTCTCCTCCAGCAGTGTGACCCCTCTCTCTTCTCCTCTCCTCCAGCAGTGTGACCCCTCTCTCTTCTCCTCTCCTCCAGCAGTGTGACCCCTCTCTCTTCTCCTCCAGCAGTGTGACCCCTCTCTCTTCTCCTCCAGCAGTGTGACCCCTCTCTCTTCTCTTTTCCAGCAGTGTGACCCCTCTCTTTTCTCCTCCAGCAGTGTGACCCCTCTCTCTTCTCTTTTCCAGCAGTGTGACCCCTCTCTTTTCTCCTCCAGCAGTGTGACCCCTCTCTCTTCTCTTTTCCAGCAGTGTGACCCCTCTCTTTTCTCCTCCAGCAGTGTGACCCCTCTCTTTTCTCCTCCAGCAGTGTGACCCCTCTCTCTTCTCTTCTCCAGCAGTGTGGCCCCTCTCTCTTCTCTCTGGAGGTGTCTCTCTCTGTGTAGTGCTGGGACTGAGTCTCTCTCTCTCTCTCTCTCTGTGTAGTGCTGGGACTGAGTCTCAATCTCTGTGTAGTGCTGGGACTGAGTCTCTCTCTGTGTAGTGCTGGGACTGAGTCTCTCTGTGTAGTGCTGGGACTGAGTCTCTCTCTCTCTCTCTCTCTCTCTCTCTCTCTGTGCAGTGCTGGGACTGAGTCTCTCTCTCTCTCTCTCTGTGTAGTGCTGGGACTGAGTCTCTCTCTCTCTGTGTAGTGCTGGGATTGAGTCTCTCTCTCTGTGTAGTGCTGGGACTGAGTCTCTCTCTCTCTGTGTAGTGCTGGGACTGAGTCTCTCTCTCTCTCTGTGTAGTGCTGGGATTGAGTCTCTCTCTCTGTGTAGTGCTGGGACTGAGTCTCTCTCTCTGTGTAGTGCTGGGACTGAGTCTCTCTCTCTCTCTGTGTAGTGCTGGGACTTAGTCTCTCTCTCTCTCTGTGTAGTGCTGGGACTGAGTCTCTCTCTCTCTGTGTAGTGCTGGGACTGAGTCTCTCTCTGTGTAGTGCTGGGACTGAGTCTCTCTCTGTGTAGTGCTGGGACTGAGTCTCTCTCTGTGTGTAGTGCTGGGACTGAGTCTCTCTCTCTGTGTAGTGCTGGGACTGAGTCTCTCTCTCTCTCTCTGTGTAGTGCTGGGACTGAGTCTCTCTCTCTGTGTAGTGCTGGGACTGTGTGTAGTGCTCGTCACATTCGATGCCGTCGCCGCCATCTTGGTATACCCTACGTATGCCTAGGAAGCTACCGCGCATGCGTCGAATTCATTTTGAACATGCGCGGGCTTCCGGGAGGACAGGTAAGTGTACACACACTCACTTTTCTCGTCGAGAAACATGCCGAGGAGAATCTTGACGAGAAAGTAGAGAGCAGGTTCTCTATTTTCTCGTCGAGGTTTCTTGTCGGTTTTCTCGACGAGAAACCCGATAGCAGCGTACACACGACCGATTTACTCGGCAAGACCTCTCTGCCAGCAAGTTTCTTGCTGGTTCTTGCCGAGAAAATCGGTTGTGTGTACGAGGCCTCAGTCTCTCTCTCTCTGTGTAGTGCTGGGACTGAGTCTCTCTCTCGCTCTCTGTGTAGTGCTGGGACTGAGTCTCTCTCTGTGTAGTGCTTGGGACTGAGTCTCTCTCTCTCTCTCTGTGTAGTGCTGGGACTGAGTCTCTCTCTGTGTAGTGCTGGGACTGAGTCTCTCTCTCTCTGTGTAGTGCTGGGACTGAGTCTCTCTCTCTCTGTGTAGTGCTGGGACTGAGTCTCTCTCTCTCTCTCTCTGTGTAGTGCTGGGACTGACTCTCTCTCTCTCTGTGTAGTGCTGGGACTGTGTGTCTCTCTCTCTCTCTGTGTAGTGCTGGGACTGTGTCTCTCTCTCTCTGTGTAGTGCTGGGACTGAGTCTCTCTCTCTCTGTGTAGTGCTGGGACTGAGTCTCTCTCTCTCTGTGTAGTGCTGGGACTGAGTCTCTCTCTCTGTGTAGTGCTGGGACTGAGTCTCTCTCTCTGTGTAGTGCTGGGACTGAGTCTCTCTCTCTCTGTGTAGTGCTGGGACTGAGTCTCTCTCTCTCTGTGTAGTGCTGGGACTGAGTCTCTCTCTCTCTGTGTAGTGCTGGGACTGAGTCTCTCTCTTTCTCTCTGTGTAGTGCTGGGACTGAGTCTCTCTCTCTCTGTGTAGTGCTGGGACTGAGTCTCTCTCTCTCTGTGTAGTGCTGGGACTGAGTCTCTCTCTCTCTCTCTGTGTAGTGCTGGGACTGAGTCTCTCTCTCTCTGTGTAGTGCTGGGACTGAGTCTCTCTCTCTCTGTGTAGTGCTGGGACTGAGTCTCTCTCTCTGTGTAGTGCTGGGACTGACTCTCTCTCTCTCTGTAGTGCTGGGACTGAGTCTCTCTCTCTCTGTGTAGTGCTGGGACTGAGTCTCTCTCTCTCTGTGTAGTGCTGGGACTGAGTCTCTCTCTCGCTCTCTGTGTAGTGCTGGGACTGAGTCTCTCTCTCTGTGTAGTGCTGGGACTGAGTCTCTCTCTCTGTGTAGTGCTGGGACTGAGTCTCTCTCTCTCTCTCTCTCTGTGTAGGACTGGGACTGAGTCTCTCTCTCTCTCTGTGTAGTGCTGGGACTGAGTCTCTCTCTCTGTGTAGTGCTGGGCATGAGTCTCTCTCTCTGTGTAGTGCTGGGACTGAGTCTCTCTCTCTGTGTAGTGCTGGGACTGAGTCTCTCTCTCTCTCTCTCTCTGTGTAGTGCTGGGACTGAGTCTCTCTCTCTGTGTAGTGCTGGGAATGAGTCTCTCTCTCTCTGTGTAGTGCTGGGACTGAGTATCTCTCTCTCTCTGTGTGTAGTGCTGGGACTGAGTCTCTCTCTCTCTCTCTCTGTGTAGTGCTGGGACTGAGTCTCTCTCTCTCTGTGTAGTGCTGGGACTGAGTCTCTCTCTCTCTGTGTAGTGCTGGGACTGAGTCTCTCTCTCTCTCTGTGTAGTGCTGGGACTGAGTCTCTCTCTCTGTGTAGTGCTGGGACTGAGTCTCTCTCTCTCTGTAGTGCTGGGAATGAGTCTCTCTCTCTGTGTAGTGCTGGGACTGAGTCTCTCTCTCTCTCTCTGTGTAGTGCTGGGACTGAGTCTCTCTCTCTCTCTCTCTCTCTCTCTCTCTCTCTCTCTCTGTGTAGTGCTGGGACTGAGTCTCTCTCTCTCTCTGTGTAGTGCTGGGAATGAGTCTCTCTCTCTGTGTAGTGCTGGGACTGAGTCTCTCTCTCTCTGTGTAGTGCTGGGACTGAGTCTCTCTCTCTCTCTCTCTCTGTAGTGCTGGGACTGAGTCTCTCTCTCTGTGTAGTGCTGGGACTGAGTCTCTCTCTCTCTGTGTAGTGCTGGGACTGAGTCTCTCTCTCTCTGTGTAGTGCTGGGACTGAGTCTCTCTCTCTCTCTCTCTGTGTAGTGCTGGGACTGAGTCTCTCTCTCTCTCTCTGTCTCTGTGTAGTGCTGGGACTGAGTCTCTCTCTCTGTGTAGTGCTGGGACTGAGTCTCTCTCTCTCTCTCTGTGTAGTGCTGGGACTGAGTCTCTCTCTCTCTGTGTAGTGCTGGGACTGAGTCTCTCTCTGTGTAGTGCTGGGACTGAGTCTCTCTCTCTCTCTCTCTGTGTAGTGCTGGGACTGAGTCTCTCTCTCTGTGTAATGCTGGGACTGAGTCTCTCTCTCTCTCTCTCTCTCTCTCTGTGTAGGACTGGGACTGAGTCTCTCGCTCTCTGTGTAGTGCTGGGACTGAGTCTCTCTCTGTGTAGTGCTGGGACTGAGTCTCTCTCTGTGTAGTGCTGGGACTGAGTCTCTCTCTGTGTAGTGCTGGGACTGAGTCTCTCTCTCTGTGTAGTGCTGGGACTGAGTCTCTCTCTCTGTGTAGTGCTGGGACTGAGTCTCTCTCTCTCTCTCTCTGTGTAGTGCTGGGACTGAGTCTCTCTCTCTTTGTAGTGCTGGGACTGAGTCTCTCTCTCTGTGTAGTGCTGGGACTGAGTCTCTCTCTCTGTGTAGTGCTGGGACTGAGTCTCTCTCTCTCTCTGTGTGTAGTGCTGGGACTGAGTCTCTCTCTGTGTAGTGCTGGGACTGAGTCTCTCTCTGTGTAGTGCTGGGACTGAGTCTCTCTCTGTGTAGTGCTGGGACTGAGTCTCTCTCTCTTTGTAGTGCTGGGACTGAGTCTCTCTCTCTGTGTAGTGCAGGGACTGAGTCTCTCTCTGTGTAGTGCTGGGACTGAGTCTCTCTCTCTCTCTCTGTAGTGCTGGGACTGAGTCTCTCTCTCTCTCTGTGTAGTGCTGGGACTGAGTCTCTCTCTCTCTGTGTAGTGCTGGGACTGAGTCTCTCTCTGTGTAGTGCTGGGACTGAGTCTCTCTCTGTGTAGTGCTGGGACTGAGTCTCTCTCTGTGTAGTGCTGGGACTGAGTCTCTCTCTCTCTGTGTAGTGCTGGGACTGAGTCTCTCTCTCTCTCTGTAGTGCTGGGACTGAGTCTCTCTCTCTGTGTAGTGCTGGGACTGAGTCTCTCTCTCTGTGTAGTGCTGGGACTGAGTCTCTCTCTCTGTGTAGTGCTGGGACTGAGTCTCTCTCTGTGTGTAGTGCTGGGACTGAGTCTTTCTCTCTGTGTAGTGCTGGGACTGAGTCTCTCTCTCTGTGTAGTGCTGGGACTGAGTCTCTCTCTGTGTAGTGCTGGGACTGAGTCTCTCTCTGTGTAGTGCTGGGACTGAGTCTCTCTCTCTCTTTGTAGTGCTGGGACTGAGTCTCTCTCTCTCTCTCTCTCTGTGTAGTGCTGGGACTGAGTCTCTCTCTCTCTGTTTAGTGCTGGGACTGAGTCTCTCTCTCTGTGTAGTGCTGGGACTGAGTCTCTCTCTCTGTGTAGTGCTGGGACTGAGTCTCTCTCTCTGTGTAGTGCTGGGACTGAGTCTCTCTCTCTGTGTAGTGCTGGGACTGAGTCTCTCTCTCTGTGTAGTGCTGGGACTGAGTCTCTCTCTCTGAGTAGTGCTGGGACTGAGTCTCTCTCTCTGTGTAGTGCTGGGACTGAGTCTCTCTCTCTGTGTAGTGCTGGGACTGAGTCTCTCTCTCTCTCTCTCTCTCTCTGTGTAGTGCTGAGACTGAGTCTCTCTCTCTTTGTAGTGCTGGGACTGAGTCTCTCTCTCTTTGTAGTGCTGGGACTGAGTCTCTCTCTCTCTGTGTGTAGTGCTGGGACTGAGTCTCTCTCTGTGTAGTGCTGGGACTGAGTCTCTCTCTCTGTGTGTAGTGCTGGGACTGAGTCTCTCTCTGTGTAGTGCTGGGACTGAGTCTCTCTCTCTCTGTGTAGTGCTGGGACTGAGTCTCTCTCTCTGTGTAGTGCTGGGACTGAGTCTCTCTCTCTGTGTAGTGCTGGGACTGAGTCTCTCTCTCTGTGTAGTGCTGGGACTGAGTCTCTCTCTGTGTAGTGCTGGGACTGAGTCTCTCTCTCTTTGTAGTGCTGGGACTGAGTCTCTCTCTCTTTGTAGTGCTGGGACTGAGTCTCTCTCTCTCTTTGTAGTGCTGGGACTGAGTCTCTCTCTCTCTTTGTAGTGCTGGGACTGAGTCTCTCTCTCTCTGTGTAGTGCTGGGACTGAGTCTCTCTCTCTGTGTAGTGCTGGGACTGAGTCTCTCTCTCTGTGTAGTGCTGGGACTGAGTCTCTCTCTCTGTGTAGTGCTGGGACTGAGTCTCTCTCTCTGTGTAGTGCTGGGACTGAGTCTCTCTCTCTCTCTGTAGTGCTGGGACTGAGTCTCTCTCTCGCTCTCTGTGTAGTGCTGGGACTGAGTGTCTCTCTCTCTGTGTGTAGTGCTGGGACTGAGTCTCTCTCTCTCTCTCTCTCTCTCTCTGTGTAGTGCTGGGACTGAGTCTCTCTCTCTCTCTGTTTAGTGCTGGGACTGAGTCTCTCTCTCTGTGTAGTGCTGGGACTGAGTCTCTCTCTCTCTGTGTAGTGCTGGGACTGAGTCTCTCTCTCTGTGTAGTGCTGGGACTGAGTCTCTCTCTCTCTGTGTAGTGCTGGGACTGAGTCTCTCTCTCTCTGTGTAGTGCTGGGACTGAGTTTCTCTCTCTGTGTAGTGCTGGGACTGAGTCTCTCTCTCTGTGTAGTGCTGGGACTGAGTCTCTCTCTCTGTGTAGTGCTGGGACTGAGTCTCTCTCTCTCTGTGTAGTGCTGGGACTGAGTCTCTCTCTGTGTAGTGCTGGGACTGAGTCTCTCTCTCGCTCTCTGTGTAGTGCTGGGACTGAGTCTCTCTCTCTGTGTAGTGCTGGGACTGAGTCTCTCTCTCTGTGTAGTGCTGGGACTGAGTCTCTCTCTCTCTCTCTCTCTCTGTGTAGTGCTGGGACTGAGTCTCTCTCTCTCTCTCTGTGTAGTGCTGGGACTGAGTCTCTCTCTCTCTCTGTGTAGTGCTGGGACTGAGTCTCTCTCTCTGTGTAGTGCTGGGACTGAGTCTCTCTCTCTGTGTAGTGCTGGGACTGAGTCTCTCTCTCTGTGTAGTGCTGGGACTGAGTCTCTCTCTCTGTGTAGTGCTGGGACTGAGTCTCTCTCTCTCTCTGTGTAGTGCTGGGACTGAGTCTCTCTCTCTCTCTGTGTAGTGCTGGGACTGAGTCTCTCTCTCTCTCTGTGTAGTGCTGGGACTGAGTCTCTCTCTCTGTGTGTAGTGCTGGGACTGAGTCTCTCTCTCTCTCTGTAGTGCTGGGACTGAGTCTCTCTCTCTCTCTGTGTAGTGCTGGGACTGAGTCTCTCTCTGTGTAGTGCTGGGACTGAGTCTCTCTCTGTGTAGTGCTGGGACTGAGTCTCTCTCTCTGTGTAGTGCTGGGACTGAGTCTCTCTCTCTGTGTAGTGCTGGGACTAAGTCTCTCTCTCTCTCTGTGTAGTGCTGGGACTGAGTCTCTCTCTGTGTAGTGCTGGGACTGAGTCTCTCTCTGTGTAGTGCTGGGACTGAGTCTCTCTCTGTGTAGTGCTGGGACTGAGTCTCTCTCTCTCTGTGTAGTGCTGGGACTGAGTCTCTCTCTCTCTCTGTAGTGCTGGGACTGAGTCTCTCTCTCTGTGTAGTGCTGGGACTGAGTCTCTCTCTCTGTGTAGTGCTGGGACTGAGTCTCTCTCTCTGTGTAGTGCTGGGACTGAGTCTCTCTCTGTGTGTAGTGCTGGGACTGAGTCTTTCTCTCTGTGTAGTGCTGGGACTGAGTCTCTCTCTCTGTGTAGTGCTGGGACTGAGTCTCTCTCTCTCTCTGTAGTGCTGGGACTGAGTCTCTCTCTCTCTGTGTAGTGCTGGGACTGAGTCTCTCTCTCTCTCTCTGTGTAGTGCTGGGACTGAGTCTCTCTCTGTGTAGTGCTGGGACTGAGTCTCTCTCTCTCTGTGTAGTGCTGGGACTGAGTCTCTCTCTCTCTGTGTAGTGCTGGGACTGAGTCTCTCTCTCTCTCTGTGTAGTGCTGGGACTGAGTCTCTCTCTGTGTAGTGCTGGGACTGAGTCTCTCTCTGTGTAGTGCTGGGACTGAGTCTCTCTCTCTGTGTAGTGCTGGGACTGAGTCTCTCTCTCTGTGTAGTGCTGGGACTAAGTCTCTCTCTCTCTCTGTGTAGTGCTGGGACTGAGTCTCTCTCTCTGTAGTGCTGGGACTGAGTCTCTCTCTCTCTGTGTAGTGCTGGGACTGAGTCTCTCTCTCTCTCTGTGTAGTGCTGGGACTGAGTCTCTCTCTCTCTGTGTAGTGCTGGGACTGAGTCTCTCTCTCTCTCTCTGTGTAGTGCTGGGACTGAGTCTCTCTCTCTCTCTGTGTAGTGCTGGGACTGAGTCTCTCTCTCTCTCTGTGTAGTGCTGGGACTGAGTCTCTCTCTCTGTGTAGTGCTGGGACTGAGTCTCTCTCTCTGTGTAGTGCTGGGACTGAGTCTCTCTCTCTCTGTGTAGTGCTGGGACTGAGTCTCTCTGTGTAGTGCTGGGACTGAGTCTCTCTCTCTCTGTGTAGTGCTGGGACTGAGTCTCTCTCTCTCTCTCTGTGTAGTGCTGGGACTGAGTCTCTCTCTCTCTGTGTAGTGCTGGGACTGAGTCTCTCTCTCTCTGTGTAGTGCTGGGACTGAGTCTCTCTCTCTGTGTAGTGCTGGGACTGAGTCTCTCTCTCTGTGTAGTGCTGGGACTGAGTCTCTCTCTCTGTGTAGTGCTGGGACTGAGTCTCTCTCTCTGTGTAGTGCTGGGACTGAGTCTCTCTCTCTCTGTGTAGTTCTGCGACTGAGTCTCTCTCTCTGTGTAGTGCTGGGACTGAGTCTCTCTCTCTGTGTAGTGCTGGGACTGAGTCTCTCTCTCTCTGTGTAGTGCTGGGACTGAGTCTCTCTCTGTGTAGTGCTGGGACTGAGTCTCTCTCTCTGTGTAGTGCTGGGACTGAGTCTCTCTCTCTCTGTGTAGTGCTGGGACTGAGTCTCTCTCTCTCTGTGTAGTGCTGGGACTGAGTCTCTCTCTCTCTGTGTAGTGCTGGGACTGAGTCTCTCTCTCTGTGTAGTGCTGGGACTGAGTCTCTCTCTCTGTGTAGTGCTGGGACTGAGTCTCTCTCTCTCTGTGTAGTGCTGGGACTGAGTCTCTCTCTCTGTGTAGTGCTGGGACTGAGTCTCTCTCTCTGTGTAGTGCTGGGACTGAGTCTCTCTCTCTGTGTAGTGCTGGGACTGAGTCTCTCTCTCTCTGTGTAGTGCTGGGACTGAGTCTCTCTCTCTCTGTGTAGTGCTGGGACTGAGTCTCTCTCTGTGTAGTGCTGGGACTGAGTCTCTCTCTGTGTAGTGCTGGGACTGAGTCTCTCTCTGTGTAGTGCTGGGACTGAGTTTCTCTCTCTCTGTGTAGTGCTGGGACTGAGTCTCTCTCTCTGTGTAGTGCTGGGACTGAGTCTCTCTCTCTCTGTGTAGTGCTGGGACTGAGTCTCTCTCTCTCTGTGTAGTGCTGGGACTGAGTCTCTCTCTCTCTGTGTAGTGCTGGGACTGAGTCTCTCTCTGTATAGTGCTGGGACTGAGTCTCTCTCTGTGTAGTGCTGGGACTGAGTCTCTCTCTCTCTGTGTAGTGCTGGGACTGAGTCTCTCTCTCTCTGTGTAGTGCTGGGACTGAGTCTCTCTCTCTCTGTGTAGTGCTGGGACTGAGTCTCTCTCTCTCTGTGTAGTGCTGGGACTGAGTCTCTCTCTGTGTAGTGCTGGGACTGAGTCTCTCTCTGTGTAGTGCTGGGACTGAGTCTCTCTCTCTCTCTCTCTGTGTAGTGCTGGGACTGAGTCTCTCTCTCTCTGTGTAGTGCTGGGACTGAGTCTCTCTCTGTGTAGTGCTGGGACTGAGTCTCTCTCTGTGTAGTGCTGGGACTGAGTTTCTCTCTCTCTGTGTAGTGCTGGGACTGAGTCTCTCTCTCTCTGTGTAGTGCTGGGACTGAGTCTCTCTCTCTGTGTAGTGCTGGGACTGAGTCTCTCTCTCTGTGTAGTGCTGGGACTGAGTCTCTCTCTCTGTGTAGTGCTGGGACTGAGTCTCTCTCTGTGTAGTGCTGGGACTGAGTCTCTCTCTCTGTGTAGTGCTGGGACTGAGTCTCTCTCTCTGTGTAGTGCTGGGACTGAGTCTCTCTCTCTGTGTAGTGCTGGGACTGAGTCTCTCTCTCTCTGTGTAGTGCTGGGACTGAGTCTCTCTCTGTGTAGTGCTGGGACTGAGTCTCTCTCTGTGTAGTGCTGGGACTGAGTCTCTCTCTCTCTTTGTAGTGCTGGGACTGAGTCTCTCTCTCTCTGTGTAGTGCTGGGACTGAGTCTCTCTCTGTGTAGTGCTGGGACTGAGTCTCTCTCTCTGTGTAGTGCTGGGACTGAGTCTCTCTCTCTGTGTAGTGCTGGGACTGAGTCTCTCTCTCTGTGTAGTGCTGGGACTGAGTCTCTCTCTCTGTGTAGTGCTGGGACTGAGTCTCTCTCTCTGTGTAGTGCTGGGACTGAGTCTCTCTCTGTGTAGTGCTGGGACTGAGTCTCTCTCTCTCTCTGTGCAGTGCTGGAACTGAGTCTCTCTCTGTGTAGTGCTGGGACTGAGTCTCTCTCTCTGTGTAGTGCTGGAACTGAGTCTCTCTCTGTGTAGTGCTGGGACTGAGTCTCTCTCTGTGTAGTGCTGGGACTGAGTCTCTCTCTGTGTAGTGCTGGGACTGAGTCTCTCTCTCTCTCTGTGTAGTGCTGGAACTGACTCTCTCTCTGTGTAGTGCTGGGACTGAGTCTCTCTCTCTCTGTGTGTAGTGCTGGGACTGAGTCTCTCTCTCTGTGTAGTGCTGGGACTGAGTCTCTCTCTCTGTGTAGTGCTGGAACTGAGTCTCTCTCTGTGTAGTGCTGGGACTGAGTCTCTCTCTGTGTAGTGCTGGGACTGAGTCTCTCTCTGTGTAGTGCTGGGACTGAGTCTCTCTCTGTGTAGTGCTGGAACTGACTCTCTCTCTGTGTAGTGCTGGGACTGAGTCTCTCTCTCTCTGTGTAGTGCTGGGACTGAGTCTCTCTCTGTGTAGTGCTGGGACTGAGTCGCTCTCTGTGTAGTGCTGGGACTGAGTCGCTCTCTGTGTAGTGCTGGGACTGAGTCGCTCTCTGTGTAGTGCTGGGACTGAGTCTCTCTCTCTCTGTGTAGTGCTGGGACTGAGTCTCTCTCTGTGTAGTGCTGGGACTGAGTCTCTCTCTGTGTAGTGCTGGGACTGAGTCTCTCTCTCACTCTCTGTGTAGTGCTGGGACTGAGTCTCTCTCTCTCTGTGTAGTGCTGGGACTGAGTCTCTCTCTGTGTAGTGCTGGGACTGAGTCTCTCTCTGTGTAGTGCTGGGACTGAGTCTCTCTCTGTGTAGTGCTGGGACTGAGTCTCTCTCTCTCTCTCTCTGTGTAGTGCTGGGACTGAGTCTCTCTCTCTCTGTGTAGTGCTGGGACTGAGTCTCTCTCTCTGTGTAGTGCTGGGACTGAGTCTCTCTCTCTGTGTAGTGCTGGGACTGAGTCTCTCTCTCTCTCTGTGTAGTGCTGGGACTGAGTCTCTCTCTCTCTCTGTGTAGTGCTGGGACTGAGTCTCTCTCTCTCTGTGTAGTGCTGGGACTGAGTCTCTCTCTGTGTAGTGCTGGGACTGAGTCTCTCTCTGTGTAGTGCTGGGACTGAGTCTCTCTCTGTGTAGTGCTGGGACTGAGTCTCTCTCTCTTTGTAGTGCTGGGACTGAGTCTCTCTCTCTGTGTAGTGCTGGGACTGAGTCTCTCTCTGTGTAGTGCTGGGACTGAGTCTCTCTCTCTGTGTAGTGCTGGGACTGAGTCTCTCTCTCTGTGTAGTGCTGGGACTGAGTCTCTCTCTCTGTGTAGTGCTGGGACTGAGTCTCTCTCTCTGTGTAGTGCTGGGACTGAGTCTCTCTCCCTGTGTAGTGCTGGGACTGAGTCTCTCTCTGTGTAGTGCTGGGACTGAGTCTCTCTCTCTCTCTGTGTAGTGCTGGAACTGACTCTCTCTCTGTGTAGTGCTGGGACTGAGTCTCTCTCTCTCTCTGTGTAGTGCTGGAACTGAGTCTCTCTCTGTGTAGTGCTGGGACTGAGTCTCTCTCTCTCTGTAGTGCTGGAACTGAGTCTCTCTCTGTGTAGTGCTGGGACTGAGTCTCTCTCTGTGTAGTGCTGGGACTGAGTCTCTCTCTCTCTCTCTGTGTAGTGCTGGAACTGACTCTCTCTCTGTGTAGTGCTGGGACTGAGTCTCTCTCTCTCTCTGTGTAGTGCTGGGACTGAGTCTCTCTCTGTGTAGTGCTGGGACTGAGTCTCTCTCTCTGTGTAGTGCTGGGACTGAGTCTCTCTCTCTGTGTAGTGCTGGGACTGAGTCTCTCTCTCTCTGTGTAGTGCTGGGACTGAGTCTCTCTCTCTCTGTGTAGTGCTGGGACTGAGTCTCTCTCTCTCTGTGTAGTGCTGGGACTGAGTCTCTCTCTCTGTGTAGTGCTGGGACTGAGTCTCTCTCTCTGTGTAGTGCTGGGACTGAGTCTCTCTCTCTGTGTAGTGCTGGGACTGAGTCTCTCTCTCTGTGTAGTGCTGGGACTGAGTCTCTCTCTCTCTGTGTAGTGCTGGGACTGAGTCTCTCTCTCTCTGTGTAGTGCTGGGACTGAGTCTCTCTCTCTCTCTCTGTGTAGTGCTGGGACTGAGTCTCTCTCTCTCTCTGTGTAGTGCTGGGACTGAGTCTCTCTCTCTCTGTGTAGTGCTGGGACTGAGTCTCTCTCTCTCTCTGTGTAGTGCTGGGACAGTCTCTCTCTGTGTAGTGCTGGGACTGAGTCTCTCTCTCTGTGTAGTGCTGGGACTGAGTCTCTCTCTGTGTAGTGCTGGGACTGAGTCTCTCTCTCTCTGTGTAGTGCTGGGACTGAGTCTCTCTCTGTGTGTAGTGCTGGGACTGAGTCTCTCTCTCTGTGTAGTGCTGGGACTGAGTCTCTCTCTCTCTGTGTAGTGCTGGGACTGAGTCTCTCTCTGTGTAGTGCTGGGACTGAGTCTCTCTCTGTGTAGTGCTGGGACTGAGTCTCTCTCTCTCTCTGTGTAGTGCTGGGACTGAGTCTCTCTCTCTGTAGAGCTGGGACTGAGTGTCTCTCTCTCTGTAGTGCTGGGACTGAGTCTCTCTCTGTGTGTAGTGCTGGGACTGAGTCTCTCTCTCTCTCTCTGTGTAGTGCTGGGACTGAGTCTCTCTCTGTGTAGTGCTGGGACTGAGTCTCTCTCTCTGTGTAGTGATGGGACTGAGTGTATCTCTCTCTCTGTGTAGTGCTGGGACTGAGTCTCTCTCTCTGTGTAGTGCTGGGACTGAGTCTCTCTCTCTGTGTAGTGCTGGGACTGAGTCTCTCTCTCTGTGTGTAGTGCTGGGACTGAGTCTCTCTCTCTCTGTGTAGTGCTGGGACTGAGTCTCTCTCTCTCTGTGTAGTGCTGGGACTGAGTCTCTCTCTCTCTGTGTAGTGCTGGGACTGAGTCTCTCTGTGTGTAGTGCTGGGACTGAGTCTCTCTCTGTGTAGTGCTGGGACTGAGTCTCTCTCTCTGTGTAGTGCTGGGACTGAGTCTCTCTCTCTGTGTAGTGCTGGGACTGAGTCTCTCTTTCTGTGTAGTGCTGGGACTGAGTCTCTCTCTCTCTCTCTCTGTGTAGTGCTGGGACTGAGTCTCTCTCTGTGTAGTGCTGGGACTGAGTCTCTCTCTCTCTGTGTAGTGCTGGGACTGAGTCTCTCTCTCTGTGTAGTGCTGGGACTGAGTCTCTCTCTCTGTGTAGTGCTGGGACTGAGTCTCTCTCTCTGTGTAGTGCTGGGACTGAGTCTCTCTCTCTGTGTGTAGTGCTGGGACTGAGTCTCTCTCTCTCTCTCTGTGTAGTGCTGGGACTGAGTCTCTCTCTCTCTCTCTGTGTAGTGCTGGGACTGAGTCTCTCTCTCTGTGTAGTGCTGGGACTGAGTCTCTCTCTCTCTCTGTGTAGTGCTGGGACTGAGTCTCTCTCTGTGTAGTGCTGGGACTGAGTCTCTCTCTCTGTGTAGTGCTGGGACTGAGTCTCTCTCTCTGTGTAGTGCTGGGACTGAGTCTCTCTCTCTGTGTAGTGCTGGGACTGAGTCTCTCTCTCTCTCTGTGTAGTGCTGGGACTCTCTCTCTGTGTAGTGCTGGGACTGAGTCTCTCTCTCTGTGTAGTGCTGGGACTGAGTCTCTCTCTCTCTGTGTAGTGCTGGGACTGAGTCTCTCTCTCTCTCTGTGTAGTGCTGGGACTGAGTCTCTCTCTCTCTCTGTGTAGTGCTGGGACTGAGTCTCTCTCTCTCTCTGTGTAGTGCTGGGACTGAGTCTCTCTCTCTCTGTGTAGTGCTGGGACTGAGTCTCTCTCTCTCTCTGTGTAGTGCTGGGACTGAGTCTCTCTCTCTCTGTGTAGTGCTGGGACTGAGTCTCTCTCTCTCTGTGTAGTGCTGGGACTGAGTCTCTCTCTCTGTGTAGTGCTGGGGCTGAGTCTCTCTCTCTCTGTGTAGTGCTGGGACTGAGTCTCTCTCTGTGTAGTGCTGGGACTGTCTCTCTCTCTGTGTGTAGTGCTGGGACTGAGTCTCTCTCTGTGTAGTGCTGGGACTGAGTCTCTCTCTCTGTGTGTAGTGCTGGGACTGAGTCTCTCTCTCTCTGTGTAGTGCTGGGACTGAGTCTCTCTCTGTGTAGTGCTGGGACTGAGTCTCTCTCTCTCTGTGTAGTGCTGGGACTGAGTGTCTCTCTCTCTCTGTGTAGTGCTGGGACTGAGTCTCTCTCTCTGTGTAGTGCTGGGACTGAGTCTCTCTCTCTGTGTAGTGCTGGGACTGAGTCTCTCTCTCTCTGTGTAGTGCTGGGACTGAGTCTCTCTCTCTCTGTGTAGTGCTGGGACTGAGTCTCTCTCTGTGTAGTGCTGGGACTGAGTCTCTCTCTGTGTAGTGCTGGGACTGAGTCTCTCTCTCTTTGTAGTGCTGGGACTGAGTCTCTCTCTCTGTGTAGTGCTGGGACTGAGTCTCTCTCTCTGTGTAGTGCTGGGACTGAGTCTCTCTCTCTGTGTAGTGCTGGGACTGAGTCTCTCTCTCTGTGTAGTGCTGGGACTGAGTCTCTCTCTCTGTGTAGTGCTGGGACTGAGTCTCTCTCTCTGTGTAGTGCTGGGACTGAGTCTCTCTCTCTGTGTAGTGCTGGGACTGAGTCTCTCTCTCTCTCTGTGTAGTGCTGGAACTGACTCTCTCTCTGTGTAGTGCTGGGACTGAGTCTCTCTCTCTCTCTGTGTAGTGCTGGAACTGAGTCTCTCTCTGTGTAGTGCTGGGACTGAGTCTCTCTCTCTCTGTAGTGCTGGAACTGAGTCTCTCTCTGTGTAGTGCTGGGACTGAGTCTCTCTCTGTGTAGTGCTGGGACTGAGTCTCTCTCTCTCTCTCTCTCTGTGTAGTGCTGGAACTGACTCTCTCTCTGTGTAGTGCTGGGACTGAGTCTCTCTCTCTCTCTGTGTAGTGCTGGGACTGAGTCTCTCTCTGTGTAGTGCTGGGACTGAGTCTCTCTCTGTGTAGTGCTGGGACTGAGTCTCTCTCTCTGTGTAGTGCTGGGACTGAGTGTCTCTCTCTGTGTAGTGCTGGGACTGAGTCTCTCTCTCTCTGTGTAGTGCTGGGACTGAGTCTCTCTCTCTGTGTAGTGCTGGGACTGAGTCTCTCTCTCTGTGTAGTGCTGGGACTGAGTCTCTCTCTCTGTGTAGTGCTGGGACTGAGTCTCTCTCTCTGTGTAGTGCTGGGACTGAGTCTCTCTCTCTGTGTAGTGCTGGGACTGAGTCTCTCTCTCTGTGTAGTGCTGGGACTGAGTCTCTCTCTCTCTCTCTGTGTAGTGCTGGGACTGAGTCTCTCTCTCTCTGTGTAGTGCTGGGACTGAGTCTCTCTCTCTCTCTGTGTAGTGCTGGGACTGAGTCTCTCTCTCTCTCTGTGTAGTGCTGGGACTGAGTCTCTCTCTCTCTGTGTAGTGCTGGGACTGAGTCTCTCTCTGTGTAGTGCTGGGACTGAGTCTCTCTCTGTGTAGTGCTGGGACTGAGTCTCTCTCTCTCTCTGTGTAGTGCTGGGACTGAGTCTCTCTCTGTGTAGTGCTGGGACTGAGTCTCTCTCTGTGTAGTGCTGGGACTGAGTCTCTCTCTCTGTGTAGTGCTGGGACTGAGTCTCTCTCTGTGTAGTGCTGGGACTGAGTCTCTCTCTCTCTGTGTAGTGCTGGGACTGAGTCTCTCTCTGTGTGTAGTGCTGGGACTGAGTCTCTCTCTCTGTGTAGTGCTGGGACTGAGTCTCTCTCTCTCTGTGTAGTGCTGGGACTGAGTCTCTCTGTGTAGTGCTGGGACTGAGTCTCTCTCTGTGTAGTGCTGGGACTGAGTCTCTCTCTCTCTCTGTGTAGTGCTGGGACTGAGTCTCTCTCTCTGTAGAGCTGGGACTGAGTCTCTCTCTCTGTGTAGTGCTGGGACTGAGTCTCTCTCTGTGTGTAGTGCTGGGACTGAGTCTCTCTCTGTGTGTAGTGCTGGGACTGAGTCTCTCTCTCTGTGTAGTGCTGGGACTGAGTCTCTCTCTGTGTAGTGCTGGGACTGAGTCTCTCTCTCTCTGTGTAGTGCTGGGACTGAGTGTGTCTCTCTCTCTGTGTAGTGCTGGGACTGAGTCTCTCTCTCTGTGTAGTGCTGGGACTGAGTCTCTCTCTCTGTGTGTAGTGCTGGGACTGAGTCTCTCTCTCTCTGTGTAGTGCTGGGACTGAGTCTCTCTCTGTGTAGTGCTGGGACTGTCTCTCTGTGTGTAGTGCTGGGACTGAGTCTCTCTCTCTCTGTGTAGTGCTGGGACTGAGTCTCTCTCTCTGTGTAGTGCTGGGACTGAGTCTCTCTCTCTGTGTAGTGCTGGGACTGAGTCTCTCTCTCTCTCTCTCTCTCTGTGTAGTGCTGGGACTGAGTCTCTCTCTGTGTAGTGCTGGGACTGAGTCTCTCTCTCTCTCTGTGTAGTGCTGGGACTGAGTCTCTCTCTCTGTGTAGTGCTGGGACTGAGTCTCTCTCTCTGTGTAGTGCTGGGACTGAGTCTCTCTCTCTGTGTAGTGCTGGGACTGAGTCTCTCTCTCTGTGTGTAGTGCTGGGACTGAGTCTCTCTCTCTCTCTCTCTCTCTGTGTAGTGCTGGGACTGAGTGTCTCTCTCTCTCTGTGTAGTGCTGGGACTGAGTCTCTCTCTCTCTCTCTGTGTAGTGCTGGGACTGAGTCTCTCTCTCTCTGTGTAGTGCTGGGACTGAGTCTCTCTCTCTCTCTGTGTAGTGCTGGGACTGAGTCTCTCTCTGTGTAGTGCTGGGACTGAGTCTCTCTCTCTGTGTAGTGCTGGGACTGAGTCTCTCTCTCTGTGTAGTGCTGGGACTGAGTCTCTCTCTCTCTCTGTGTAGTGCTGGGACTCTCTCTCTGTGTAGTGCTGGGACTGAGTCTCTCTCTCTGTGTAGTGCTGGGACTGAGTCTCTCTCTCTGTGTAGTGCTGGGACTGAGTCTCTCTCTCTCTCTGTGTAGTGCTGGGACTGAGTCTCTCTCTCTCTCTGTGTAGTGCTGGGACTGAGTCTCTCTCTCTCTGTGTAGTGCTGGGACTGAGTCTCTCTCTCTCTCTGTGTAGTGCTGGGACTGAGTCTCTCTCTCTCTGTGTAGTGCTGGGACTGAGTCTCTCTCTCTCTGTGTAGTGCTGGGACTGAGTCTCTCTCTCTGTGTAGTGCTGGGACTGAGTCTCTCTCTCTCTCTGTAGTGCTGGGACTGAGTCTCTCTCTCTCTCTCTCTCTGTAGTGCTGGGACTGAGTCTCTCTCTCTCTCTCTCTGTAGTGCTGGGACTGAGTCTCTCTCTGTGTAGTGCTGGGACTGTCTCTCTCTCTGTGTGTAGTGCTGGGACTGAGTCTCTCTCTGTGTAGTGCTGGGACTGAGTCTCTCTCTCTGTGTGTAGTGCTGGGACTGAGTCTCTCTCTCTCTGTGTAGTGCTGGGACTGAGTCTCTCTCTCTCTGTGTAGTGCTGGGACTGAGTCTCTCTCTCTGTGTAGTGCTGGGACTGAGTCTCTCTCTCTGTGTAGTGCTGGGACTGAGTCTCTCTCTCTGTGTGTAGTGCTGGGACTGAGTCTCTCTCTCTCTCTCTCTCTGTGTAGTGCTGGGACTGAGTGTCTCTCTCTCTCTGTGTAGTGCTGGGACTGAGTCTCTCTCTCTCTCTCTGTGTAGTGCTGGGACTGAGTCTCTCTCTCTCTCTCTGTGTAGTGCTGGGACTGAGTCTCTCTCTCTCTGTGTAGTGCTGGGACTGAGTCTCTCTCTCTCTCTGTGTAGTGCTGGGACTGAGTCTCTCTCTGTGTAGTGCTGGGACTGAGTCTCTCTCTCTGTGTAGTGCTGGGACTGAGTCTCTCTCTCTGTGTAGTGCTGGGACTGAGTCTCTCTCTCTCTCTGTGTAGTGCTGGGACTCTCTCTCTGTGTAGTGCTGGGACTGAGTCTCTCTCTCTGTGTAGTGCTGGGACTGAGTCTCTCTCTCTCTCTGTGTAGTGCTGGGACTGAGTCTCTCTCTCTCTCTGTGTAGTGCTGGGACTGAGTCTCTCTCTCTCTCTGTGTAGTGCTGGGACTGAGTCTCTCTCTCTCTGTGTAGTGCTGGGACTGAGTCTCTCTCTCTCTCTGTGTAGTGCTGGGACTGAGTCTCTCTCTCTCTGTGTAGTGCTGGGACTGAGTCTCTCTCTCTCTGTGTAGTGCTGGGACTGAGTCTCTCTCTCTGTGTAGTGCTGGGACTGAGTCTCTCTCTCTCTCTGTAGTGCTGGGACTGAGTCTCTCTCTCTCTCTCTCTGTAGTGCTGGGACTGAGTCTCTCTCTGTGTAGTGCTGGGACTGTCTCTCTCTCTGTGTGTAGTGCTGGGACTGAGTCTCTCTCTGTGTAGTGCTGGGACTGAGTCTCTCTCTCTGTGTGTAGTGCTGGGACTGAGTCTCTCTCTCTCTGTGTAGTGCTGGGACTGAGTCTCTCTCTGTGTAGTGCTGGGACTGAGTCTCTCTCTCTCTGTGTAGTGCTGGGACTGAGTGTCTCTCTCTCTCTGTGTAGTGCTGGGACTGAGTCTCTCTCTCTGTGTAGTGCTGGGACTGAGTCTCTCTCTCTCTGTGTAGTGCTGGGACTGAGTCTCTCTCTCTGTGTAGTGCTGGGACTGAGTCTCTCTCTCTGTGTAGTGCTGGGACTGAGTCTCTCTCTCTCTCTGTGTAGTGCTGGGACTGAGTCTCTCTCTCTCTCTGTGTAGTGCTGGGACTGAGTATCTCTCTGTGTAGTGCTGGGACTGAGTATCTCTCTCTCTCTCTGTGTAGTGCTGGGACTGAGTCTCTCTCTGTGTAGTGCTGGGACTGAGTCTCTCTCTCTGTGTAGTGCTGGGACTGAGTCTCTCTCTCTGTGTAGTGCTGGGACTGTCTCTCTCTCTGTGTAGTGCTGGGACTGAGTCTCTCTCTGTGTAGTGCTGGGACTGAGTCTCACTCTCTGTGTAGTGCTGGGACTGAGTCTCTCTCTCTGTGTAGTGCTGGGACTGAGTCTCTCTCTCTGTGTAGTGCTGGGACTGAGTCTCTCTCTCTCTGTGTAGTGCTGGGACTGAGTCTCTCTCTCTCTGTGTAGTGCTGGGACTGAGTCTCTCTCTCTCTCTGTGTAGTGCTGGGACTGAGTCTCTCTCTGTGTAGTGCTGGGACTGAGTCTCTCTCTCTGTGTAGTGCTGGGACTGAGTCTCTCTCTCTCTGTGTAGTGCTGGGACTGAGTCTCTCTCTCTCTCTGTGTAGTGCTGGGACTGAGTCTCTCTCTCTGTGTGTAGTGCTGGGACTGAGTCTCTCTCTCTGTGTAGTGCTGGGACTGAGTCTCTCTCTCTCTGTGTAGTGCTGGGACTGAGTCTCTCTCTCTGTGTGTAGTGCTGGGACTGAGTCTCTCTCTCTCTGTGTAGTGCTGGGACTGAGTGTCTCTCTCTCTCTGTGTAGTGCTGGGACTGAGTCTCTCTCTCTCTCTGTGTAGTGCTGGGACTGAGTCTCTCTCTGTGTAGTGCTGGGACTGAGTCTCTCTCTCTGTGTAGTGCTGGGACTGAGTCTCTCTCTCTCTCTGTGTAGTGCTGGTACTGAGTCTCTCTCTCTCTCTCTCTGTGTAGTGCTGGGACTGAGTCTCTCTCTCTCTCTCTCTCTGTGTAGTGCTGGGACTGAGTCTCTCTCTCTCTCTGTGTAGTGCTGGGACTGAGTCTCTCTCTCTCTCTGTGTAGTGCTGGGACTGAGTCTCTCTCTCTCTCTCTCTCTCTCTCTCTCTGTGTAGTGCTGGGACTGAGTCTCTCTCTCTCTCTGTGTAGTGCTGGGACTGAGTCTCTCTCTCTCTCTCTCTGTGTAGTGCTGGGACTGAGTCTCTCTCTCTCTCTCTCTGTGTAGTGCTGGGACTGAGTCTCTCTGTCTGTGTAGTGCTGGGACTGAGTCTCTCTCTCTCTCTCTGTGTAGTGCTGGGACTGAGTCTCTCTCTGTGTAGTGCTGGGACTGTCTCTCTCTCTGTGTGTAGTGCTGGGACTGAGTCTCTCTCTGTGTAGTGCTGGGACTGAGTCTCTCTCTCTCTGTGTAGTGCTGGGACTGAGTCTCTCTCTCTGTGTGTAGTGCTGGGACTGAGTCTCTCTCTCTCTGTGTAGTGCTGGGACTGAGTCTCTCTCTCTCTGTGTAGTGCTGGGACTGAGTCTCTCTCTGTGTAGTGCTGGGACTGAGTCTCTCTCTCTCTCTGTGTAGTGCTGGGACTGAGTGTCTCTCTCTCTCTCTGTGTAGTGCTGGGACTGAGTCTCTCTCTCTCTCTGTGTAGTGCTGGGACTGAGTCTCTCTCTCTGTGTAGTGCTGGGACTGAGTCTCTCTGTGTAGTGCTGGGACTGAGTCTCTCTCTCTGTGTGTAGTGCTGGGACTGAGTCTCTCTCTCTCTCTCTGTGTAGTGCTGGGACTGAGTCTCTCTCTGTGTAGTGCTGGGACTGAGTCTCTCTCTCTCTCTCTCTCTCTCTGTGTAGTGCTGGGACTGAGTCTCTCTCTGTGTAGTGCTGGGACTGAGTCTCTCTCTCTGTGTAGTGCTGGGACTGAGTCTCACTCTCTGTGTAGTGCTGGGACTGAGTCTCTCTCTCTGTGTAGTGCTGGGACTGAGTCTCTCTCTCTCTCTGTGTAGTGCTGGGACTGAGTCTCTCTCTCTGTGTAGTGCTGGGACTGAGTCTCTCTCTCTGTGTAGTGCTGGGACTGAGTCTCTCTCTCTCTCTCTGTGTAGTGCTGGGACTGAGTCTCTCTCTGTGTAGTGCTGGGACTGAGTCTCTCTCTCTGTGTAGTGCTGGGACTGAGTCTCTCTCTCTGTGTAGTGCTGGGACTGAGTCGCTCTCTCTGTGTAGTGCTGGGACTGAGTCTCTCTCTCTGTGTAGTGCTGGGACTGAGTCTCTCTCTCTCTCTGTGTAGTGCTGGGACTGAGTCTCTCTCTCTGTGTAGTGCTGGGACTGAGTCTCTCTCTCTGTGTAGTGCTGGGACTGAGTCTCTCTCTCTGTGTAGTGCTGGGACTGAGTCTCTCTCTCTGTGTGTAGTGCTGGGACTGAGTCTCTCTCTCTCTGTGTAGTGCTGGGACTGAGTCTCTCTCTCTCTCTGTGTAGTGCTGGGACTGAGTCTCTCTCTCTGTGTAGTGCTGGGACTGAGTCTCTCTCTCTGTGTGTAGTGCTGGGACTGAGTCTCTCTCTCTCTCTCTCTGTGTAGTGCTGGGACTGAGTCTCTCTCTCTGTGTAGTGCTGGGAGTGAGTCTCTCTCTCTGTGTAGTGCTGGGACTGAGTCTCTCTCTCTGTGTAGTGCTGGGAATGAGTCTCTCTCTCTGTGTAGTGCTGGGACTGAGTCTCTCTCTCTCTCTCTGTGTAGTGCTGGGACTGAGTCTCTCTCTCTCTCTCTGTGTAGTGCTGGGACTGTCTCTCTCTCTGTGTGTAGTGCTGGGACTGAGTCTCTCTCTCTCTGTGTAGTGCTGGGACTGAGTCTCTCTCTCTCTGTGTAGTGCTGGGACTGAGTCTCTCTCTGTGTAGTGCTGGGACTGAGTCTCTCTCTGTGTGTAGTGCTGGGACTGAGTCTCTCTCTCTCTGTGTAGTGCTGGGACTGAGTCTCTCTCTCTGTGTAGTGCTGGGACTGAGTCTCTCTCTCTGTGTAGTGCTGGGACTGAGTCTCTCTCTCTGTGTAGTGCTGGGACTGAGTCTCTCTCTCTGTGTAGTGCTGGGACTGAGTCTCTCTCTCTGTGTAGTGCTGGGACTGAGTCTCTCTCTCTGTGTAGTGCTGGGACTGAGTCTCTCTCTGTGTAGTGCTGGGACTGAGTCTCTCTCTGTGTAGTGCTGGGACTGAGTCTCTCTCTCTCTTTGTAGTGCTGGGACTGAGTCTCTCTCTCTCTCTCTGTGTAGTGCTGGGACTGAGTCTCTCTCTCTCTCTGTGTAGTGCTGGGACTGAGTCTCTCTCTCTCTCTGTGTAGTGCTGGGACTGAGTCTCTCTCTCTCTCTCTGTGTAGTGCTGGGACTGAGTCTCTCTCTCTCTCTCTCTGTGTAGTGCTGGGACTGAGTCTCTCTCTCTCTCTCTGTGTAGTGCTGGGACTGAGTCTCTCTCTCTCTGTGTAGTGCTGGGACTGAGTCTCTCTCTCTCTCTCTGTGTAGTGCTGGGACTGAGTCTCTCTCTCTCTGTGTAGTGCTGGGACTGAGTCTCTCTCTCTCTCTGTGTAGTGCTGGGACTGAGTCTCTCTGTCTGTGTAGTGCTGGGACTGAGTCTCTCTCTCTGTGTAGTGCTGGGACTGAGTCTCTCTCTCTCTCTGTGTAGTGCTGGGACTGAGTCTCTCTCTGTGTAGTGCTGGGACTGTCTCTCTCTCTGTGTGTAGTGCTGGGACTGAGTCTCTCTCTGTGTAGTGCTGGGACTGAGTCTCTCTCTCTGTGTGTAGTGCTGGGACTGAGTCTCTCTCTCTCTCTGTGTAGTGCTGGGACTGAGTCTCTCTCTGTGTAGTGCTGGGACTGAGTCTCTCTCTCTCTCTGTGTAGTGCTGGGACTGAGTGTCTCTCTCTCTCTCTGTGTAGTGCTGGGACTGAGTCTCTCTCTCTCTCTGTGTAGTGCTGGGACTGAGTCTCTCTCTCTCTGTGTAGTGCTGGGACTGAGTCTCTCTCTGTGTGTAGTGCTGGGACTGAGTCTCTCTCTCTCTCTCTGTGTAGTGCTGGGACTGAGTCTCTCTCTGTGTAGTGCTGGGACTGAGTCTCTCTCTCTGTGTGTAGTGCTGGGACTGAGTCTCTCTCTGTGTAGTGCTGGGACTGAGTCTCTCTCTCTGTGTAGTGCTGGGACTGAGTCTCACTCTCTGTGTAGTGCTGGGACTGAGTCTCTCTCTCTGTGTAGTGCTGGGACTGAGTCTCTCTCTCTCTCTGTGTAGTGCTGGGACTGAGTCTCTCTCTCTGTGTAGTGCTGGGACTGAGTCTCTCTCTCTCTCTCTGTGTAGTGCTGGGACTGAGTCTCTCTCTCTCTCTCTGTGTAGTGCTGGGACTGTCTCTCTCTCTGTGTGTAGTGCTGGGACTGAGTCTCTCTCTCTCTGTGTAGTGCTGGGACTGAGTCTCTCTCTCTCTCTGTGTAGTGCTGGGACTGAGTCTCTCTCTCTTTCTCTGTAGTGCTGGGACTGAGTCTCTCTCTCTCTCTGTGTAGTGCTGGGACTGAGTCTCTCTCTGTGTAGTGCTGGGACTGAGTCTCTCTCTCTCTCTGTGTAGTGCTGGGACTGAGTCTCTCTCTCTCTCTGTGTAGTGCTGGGACTGAGTCTCTCTCTCTCTCTGTGTAGTGCTGGGACTGAGTCTCTCTCTCTGTGTAGTGCTGGGACTGAGTCTCTCTCTCTGTGTAGTGCTGGGACTGAGTCTCTCTCTCTGTGTAGTGCTGGGACTGAGTCTCTCTCTCTGTGTGTAGTGCTGGGACTGAGTCTCTCTCTCTCTCTCTCTGTGTAGTGCTGGGACTGAGTCTCTCTCTCTCTCTGTGTAGTGCTGGGACTGAGTCTCTCTCTCTGTGTAGTGCTGGGACTGAGTCTCTCTCTCTGTGTGTAGTGCTGGGACTGAGTCTCTCTCTCTGTGTGTAGTGCTGGGACTGAGTCTCTCTCTCTCTGTGTAGTGCTGGGACTGAGTCTCTCTCTCTCTCTCTGTGTAGTGCTGGGACTGAGTGTCTCTCTCTCTGTGTGTAGTGCTGGGACTGAGTCTCTCTCTCTCTGTGTAGTGCTGGGACTGAGTGTCTCTCTCTCTCTGTGTAGTGCTGGGACTGAGTCTCTCTCTCTCTCTCTGTGTAGTGCTGGGACTGAGTCTCTCTCTCTGTGTAGTGCTGGGACTGAGTCTCTCTCTCTGTGTAGTGCTGGGACTGAGTCTCTCTCTCTCTGTGTAGTGCTGGGACTGAGTCTCTCTCTCTCTGTGTAGTGCTGGGACTGAGTGTCTCTCTCTCTCTGTGTAGTGCTGGGACTGAGTGTCTCTCTCTCTCTGTGTAGTGCTGGGACTGAGTCTCTCTCTCTCTCTCTCTGTGTAGTGCTGGGACTGAGTCTCTCTCTCTGTGTAGTGCTGGGACTGAGTCTCTCTCTCTGTGTAGTGCTGGGACTGAGTCTCTCTCTCTGTGTAGTGCTGGGACTGAGTCTCTCTCTGTGTAGTGCTGGGACTGTCTCTCTCTCTGTGTGTAGTGCTGGGACTGAGTCTCTCTCTCTCTCTCTGTGTAGTGCTGGGACTGAGTCTCTCTCTCTGTGTAGTGCTGGGACTGAGTCTCTCTCTCTCTCTCTGTGTAGTGCTGGGACTGAGTCTCTCTCTCTGTGTAGTGCTGGGACTGAGTCTCTCTCTCTCTCTGTGTAGTGCTGGTACTGAGTCTCTCTCTCTCTCTCTCTGTGTAGTGCTGGGACTGAGTCTCTCTCTCTCTCTCTGTGTAGTGCTGGGACTGAGTCTCTCTCTCTCTCTGTGTAGTGCTGGGACTGAGTCTCTCTCTCTCTCTGTGTAGTGCTGGGACTGAGTCTCTCTCTCTCTCTCTGTGTAGTGCTGGGACTGAGTCTCTCTCTCTCTGTGTAGTGCTGGGACTGAGTCTCTCTCTCTCTCTCTGTGTAGTGCTGGGACTGAGTCTCTCTCTCTCTCTGTGTAGTGCTGGGACTGAGTCTCTCTCTCTCTCTCTGTGTAGTGCTGGGACTGAGTCTCTCTCTCTGTGTGTAGTGCTGGGACTGAGTCTCTCTGTCTGTGTAGTGCTGGGACTGAGTCTCTCTCTCTGTGTAGTGCTGGGACTGAGTCTCTCTCTGTGTAGTGCTGGGACTGAGTCTCTCTCTGTGTAGTGCTGGGACTGAGTCTCTCTCTGTGTAGTGCTGGGACTGTCTCTCTCTCTCTGTGTGTAGTGCTGGGACTGAGTCTCTCTCTGTGTAGTGCTGGGACTGAGTCTCTCTCTCTGTGTGTAGTGCTGGGACTGAGTCTCTCTCTCTCTGTGTAGTGCTGGGACTGAGTCTCTCTCTCTCTGTGTAGTGCTGGGACTGAGTCTCTCTCTCTCTGTGTAGTGCTGGGACTGAGTGTCTCTCTCTCTCTGTGTAGTGCTGGGACTGAGTCTCTCTCTCTCTCTGTGTAGTGCTGGGACTGAGTCTCTCTCTCTGTGTAGTGCTGGGACTGAGTCTCTCTGTGTAGTGCTGGGACTGAGTCTCTCTCTCTGTGTGTAGTGCTGGGACTGAGTCTCTCTCTCTCTCTCTGTGTAGTGCTGGGACTGAGTCTCTCTCTGTGTAGTGCTGGGACTGAGTCTCTCTCTCTCTCTCTCTCTGTGTAGTGCTGGGACTGAGTCTCTCTCTGTGTAGTGCTGGGACTGAGTCTCTCTCTCTGTGTAGTGCTGGGACTGAGTCTCTCTCTGTGTAGTGCTGGGACTGAGTCTCTCTCTGTGTAGTGCTGGGACTGAGTCTCTCTCTCTGTGTAGTGCTGGGACTGAGTCTCTCTCTCTGTGTAGTGCTGGGACTGAGTCTCTCTCTCTCTGTGTAGTGCTGGGACTGAGTCTCTCTCTCTGTGTAGTGCTGGGACTGAGTCTCTCTCTCTGTGTAGTGCTGGGACTGAGTCTCTCTCTCTGTGTAGTGCTGGGACTGAGTCTCTCTCTCTGTGTAGTGCTGGGACTGAGTCTCTCTCTCTGTGTAGTGCTGGGACTGAGTCTCTCTCTCTGTGTAGTGCTGGGACTGAGTCTCTCTCTCTCTCTCTCTCTGTGTAGTGCTGGGACTGAGTCTCTCTCTCTCTGTGTAGTGCTGGGACTGAGTCTCTCTCTCTCTCTCTGTGTAGTGCTGGGACTGAGTCTCTCTCTCTCTCTGTGTAGTGCTGGGACTGAGTCTCTCTCTCTCTGTGTAGTGCTGGGACTGAGTCTCTCTCTGTGTAGTGCTGGGACTGAGTCTCTCTCTGTGTAGTGCTGGGACTGAGTCTCTCTCTCTCTCTGTGTAGTGCTGGGACTGAGTCTCTCTCTGTGTAGTGCTGGGACTGAGTCTCTCTCTGTGTAGTGCTGGGACTGAGTCTCTCTCTCTGTGTAGTGCTGGGACTGAGTCTCTCTCTGTGTAGTGCTGGGACTGAGTCTCTCTCTCTCTGTGTAGTGCTGGGACTGAGTCTCTCTCTGTGTGTAGTGCTGGGACTGAGTCTCTCTCTCTGTGTAGTGCTGGGACTGAGTCTCTCTCTCTCTGTGTAGTGCTGGGACTGAGTCTCTCTCTGTGTAGTGCTGGGACTGAGTCTCTCTCTGTGTAGTGCTGGGACTGAGTCTCTCTCTCTCTCTGTGTAGTGCTGGGACTGAGTCTCTCTCTCTGTAGAGCTGGGACTGAGTCTCTCTCTCTGTGTAGTGCTGGGACTGAGTCTCTCTCTGTGTGTAGTGCTGGGACTGAGTCTCTCTCTGTGTGTAGTGCTGGGACTGAGTCTCTCTCTCTGTGTAGTGCTGGGACTGAGTCTCTCTCTCTCTGTGTAGTGCTGGGACTGAGTGTGTCTCTCTCTCTGTGTAGTGCTGGGACTGAGTGTGTCTCTCTCTCTGTGTAGTGCTGGGACTGAGTCTCTCTCTCTGTGTAGTGCTGGGACTGAGTCTCTCTCTCTGTGTGTAGTGCTGGGACTGAGTCTCTCTCTCTCTGTGTAGTGCTGGGACTGAGTCTCTCTCTGTGTAGTGCTGGGACTGTCTCTCTGTGTGTAGTGCTGGGACTGAGTCTCTCTCTCTCTGTGTAGTGCTGGGACTGAGTCTCTCTCTCTGTGTAGTGCTGGGACTGAGTCTCTCTCTCTGTGTAGTGCTGGGACTGAGTCTCTCTCTCTCTCTCTCTCTCTCTCTCTGTGTAGTGCTGGGACTGAGTCTCTCTCTGTGTAGTGCTGGGACTGAGTCTCTCTCTCTCTCTGTGTAGTGCTGGGACTGAGTCTCTCTCTCTGTGTAGTGCTGGGACTGAGTCTCTCTCTCTGTGTAGTGCTGGGACTGAGTCTCTCTCTCTGTGTAGTGCTGGGACTGAGTCTCTCTCTCTGTGTGTAGTGCTGGGACTGAGTCTCTCTCTCTCTCTCTGTGTAGTGCTGGGACTGAGTGTCTCTCTCTCTCTGTGTAGTGCTGGGACTGAGTCTCTCTCTCTCTCTCTGTGTAGTGCTGGGACTGAGTCTCTCTCTCTCTGTGTAGTGCTGGGACTGAGTCTCTCTCTCTCTCTGTGTAGTGCTGGGACTGAGTCTCTCTCTGTGTAGTGCTGGGACTGAGTCTCTCTCTCTGTGTAGTGCTGGGACTGAGTCTCTCTCTCTGTGTAGTGCTGGGACTGAGTCTCTCTCTCTCTCTGTGTAGTGCTGGGACTCTCTCTCTGTGTAGTGCTGGGACTGAGTCTCTCTCTCTGTGTAGTGCTGGGACTGAGTCTCTCTCTCTGTGTAGTGCTGGGACTGAGTCTCTCTCTCTCTCTGTGTAGTGCTGGGACTGAGTCTCTCTCTCTCTCTGTGTAGTGCTGGGACTGAGTCTCTCTCTCTCTGTGTAGTGCTGGGACTGAGTCTCTCTCTCTCTCTGTGTAGTGCTGGGACTGAGTCTCTCTCTCTCTGTGTAGTGCTGGGACTGAGTCTCTCTCTCTCTCTGTGTAGTGCTGGGACTGAGTCTCTCTCTCTGTGTAGTGCTGGGACTGAGTCTCTCTCTCTCTCTGTAGTGCTGGGACTGAGTCTCTCTCTCTCTCTCTCTGTAGTGCTGGGACTGAGTCTCTCTCTGTGTAGTGCTGGGACTGTCTCTCTCTCTGTGTGTAGTGCTGGGACTGAGTCTCTCTCTGTGTAGTGCTGGGACTGAGTCTCTCTCTCTGTGTGTAGTGCTGGGACTGAGTCTCTCTCTCTCTGTGTAGTGCTGGGACTGAGTCTCTCTCTGTGTAGTGCTGGGACTGAGTCTCTCTCTCTCTGTGTAGTGCTGGGACTGAGTGTCTCTCTCTCTCTGTGTAGTGCTGGGACTGAGTCTCTCTCTCTGTGTAGTGCTGGGACTGAGTCTCTCTCTCTCTGTGTAGTGCTGGGACTGAGTCTCTCTCTCTGTGTAGTGCTGGGACTGAGTCTCTCTCTCTGTGTAGTGCTGGGACTGAGTCTCTCTCTCTCTGTGTGTAGTGCTGGGACTGAGTCTCTCTCTCTCTCTGTGTAGTGCTGGGACTGAGTATCTCTCTGTGTAGTGCTGGGACTGAGTATCTCTCTCTCTCTCTGTGTAGTGCTGGGACTGAGTCTCTCTCTGTGTAGTGCTGGGACTGAGTCTCTCTCTCTGTGTAGTGCTGGGACTGAGTCTCTCTCTCTGTGTAGTGCTGGGACTGTCTCTCTCTCTGTGTAGTGCTGGGACTGAGTCTCTCTCTGTGTAGTGCTGGGACTGAGTCTCACTCTCTGTGTAGTGCTGGGACTGAGTCTCTCTCTCTGTGTAGTGCTGGGACTGAGTCTCTCTCTCTGTGTAGTGCTGGGACTGAGTCTCTCTCTCTGTGTAGTGCTGGGACTGAGTCTCTCTCTCTCTGTGTAGTGCTGGGACTGAGTCTCTCTCTCTCTGTGTAGTGCTGGGACTGAGTCTCTCTCTCTCTCTGTGTAGTGCTGGGACTGAGTCTCTCTCTGTGTAGTGCTGGGACTGAGTCTCTCTCTCTGTGTAGTGCTGGGACTGAGTCTCTCTCTCTCTGTGTAGTGCTGGGACTGAGTCTCTCTCTCTCTCTGTGTAGTGCTGGGACTGAGTCTCTCTCTCTGTGTGTAGTGCTGGGACTGAGTCTCTCTCTCTCTCTCTGTAGTGCTGGGACTGAGTCTCTCTCTCTCTCTGTGTAGTGCTGGGACTGAGTCTCTCTCTGTGTAGTGCTGGGACTGAGTCTCTCTCTCTCTCTGTGTAGTGCTGGGACTGAGTCTCTCTCTCTCTCTCTCTGTGTAGTGCTGGGACTGAGTCTCTCTCTCTCTCTGTGTAGTGCTGGGACTGAGTCTCTCTCTCTCTCTGTGTAGTGCTGGGACTGAGTCTCTCTCTCTGTGTAGTGCTGGGACTGAGTCTCTCTCTCTGTGTAGTGCTGGGACTGAGTCTCTCTCTCTGTGTAGTGCTGGGACTGAGTCTCTCTCTCTGTGTGTAGTGCTGGGACTGAGTCTCTCTCTCTCTCTCTCTGTGTAGTGCTGGGACTGAGTCTCTCTCTCTCTCTGTGTAGTGCTGGGACTGAGTCTCTCTCTCTGTGTAGTGCTGGGACTGAGTCTCTCTCTCTGTGTGTAGTGCTGGGACTGAGTCTCTCTCTCTGTGTGTAGTGCTGGGACTGAGTCTCTCTCTCTCTGTGTAGTGCTGGGACTGAGTCTCTCTCTCTCTCTCTGTGTAGTGCTGGGACTGAGTGTCTCTCTCTCTGTGTGTAGTGCTGGGACTGAGTCTCTCTCTCTCTGTGTAGTGCTGGGACTGAGTGTCTCTCTCTCTCTGTGTAGTGCTGGGACTGAGTCTCTCTCTCTCTCTCTGTGTAGTGCTGGGACTGAGTCTCTCTCTCTGTGTAGTGCTGGGACTGAGTCTCTCTCTCTGTGTAGTGCTGGGACTGAGTCTCTCTCTCTCTGTGTAGTGCTGGGACTGAGTCTCTCTCTCTCTGTGTAGTGCTGGGACTGAGTGTCTCTCTCTCTGTGTGTAGTGCTGGGACTGAGTGTCTCTCTCTCTCTCTGTGTAGTGCTGGGACTGAGTCTCTCTCTCTCTCTCTCTGTGTAGTGCTGGGACTGAGTCTCTCTCTCTGTGTAGTGCTGGGACTGAGTCTCTCTCTCTGTGTAGTGCTGGGACTGAGTCTCTCTCTCTGTGTAGTGCTGGGACTGAGTCTCTCTCTGTGTAGTGCTGGGACTGTCTCTCTCTCTGTGTGTAGTGCTGGGACTGAGTCTCTCTCTCTCTCTCTGTGTAGTGCTGGGACTGAGTCTCTCTCTCTGTGTAGTGCTGGGACTGAGTCTCTCTCTCTGTGTAGTGCTGGGACTGAGTCTCTCTCTCTCTCTCTGTGTAGTGCTGGGACTGAGTCTCTCTCTCTCTCTGTGTAGTGCTGGGACTGAGTCTCTCTCTCTGTGTAGTGCTGGGACTGAGTCTCTCTCTCTGTGTAGTGCTGGGACTGAGTCTCTCTCTCTCTCTGTGTAGTGCTGGGACTGAGTCTCTCTCTCTCTGTGTAGTGCTGGGACTGAGTCTCTCTCTCTCTCTCTGTGTAGTGCTGGGACTGAGTCTCTCTCTCTCTGTGTAGTGCTGGGACTGAGTCTCTCTCTCTCTCTCTGTGTAGTGCTGGGACTGAGTCTCTCTCTCTCTCTCTGTGTAGTGCTGGGACTGAGTCTCTCTCTCTCTCTGTGTAGTGCTGGGACTGAGTCTCTCTCTCTCTCTGTGTAGTGCTGGGACTGAGTCTCTCTCTCTCTCTGTGTAGTGCTGGGACTGAGTCTCTCTCTCTCTGTGTAGTGCTGGGACTGAGTCTCTCTCTCTCTCTCTGTGTAGTGCTGGGACTGAGTCTCTCTCTCTCTCTGTGTAGTGCTGGGACTGAGTCTCTCTCTCTCTCTCTGTGTAGTGCTGGGACTGAGTCTCTCTCTCTCTGTGTAGTGCTGGGACTGAGTCTCTCTGTCTGTGTAGTGCTGGGACTGAGTCTCTCTCTCTGTGTAGTGCTGGGACTGAGTCTCTCTCTGTGTAGTGCTGGGACTGAGTCTCTCTCTGTGTAGTGCTGGGACTGAGTCTCTCTCTGTGTAGTGCTGGGACTGTCTCTCTCTCTGTGTGTAGTGCTGGGACTGAGTCTCTCTCTGTGTAGTGCTGGGACTGAGTCTCTCTCTCTGTGTGTAGTGCTGGGACTGAGTCTCTCTCTCTCTGTGTAGTGCTGGGACTGAGTCTCTCTCTCTCTGTGTAGTGCTGGGACTGAGTCTCTCTCTCTCTGTGTAGTGCTGGGACTGAGTGTCTCTCTCTCTCTGTGTAGTGCTGGGACTGAGTCTCTCTCTCTCTCTGTGTAGTGCTGGGACTGAGTCTCTCTCTCTGTGTAGTGCTGGGACTGAGTCTCTCTGTGTAGTGCTGGGACTGAGTCTCTCTCTCTGTGTGTAGTGCTGGGACTGAGTCTCTCTCTCTCTCTCTGTGTAGTGCTGGGACTGAGTCTCTCTCTGTGTAGTGCTGGGACTGAGTCTCTCTCTCTCTCTCTCTCTGTGTAGTGCTGGGACTGAGTCTCTCTCTGTGTAGTGCTGGGACTGAGTCTCTCTCTCTGTGTAGTGCTGGGACTGAGTCTCTCTCTGTGTAGTGCTGGGACTGAGTCTCTCTCTGTGTAGTGCTGGGACTGAGTCTCTCTCTCTGTGTAGTGCTGGGACTGAGTCTCTCTCTCTGTGTAGTGCTGGGACTGAGTCTCTCTCTCTGTGTAGTGCTGGGACTGAGTCTCTCTCTCTGTGTAGTGCTGGGACTGAGTCTCTCTCTCTGTGTAGTGCTGGGACTGAGTCTCTCTCTGTGTAGTGCTGGGACTGAGTCTCTCTCTGTGTAGTGCTGGGACTGAGTCTCTCTCTCTGTGTAGTGCTGGGACTGAGTCTCTCTCTCTGTGTAGTGCTGGGACTGAGTCTCTCTCTCTGTGTAGTGCTGGGACTGAGTCTCTCTCTCTGTGTAGTGCTGGGACTGAGTCTCTCTCTCTGTGTAGTGGTGGGACTGAGTCTCTCTCTCTGTGTAGTGCTGGGACTGAGTCTCTCTCTCTGTGTAGTGCTGGGACTGAGTCTCTCTCTCTGTGTAGTGCTGGGACTGAGTCTCTCTCTCTGTGTAGTGCTGGGACTGAGTCTCTCTCTCTCTCTCTCTGTGTAGTGCTGGGACTGAGTCTCTCTCTCTCTGTGTAGTGCTGGGACTGAGTCTCTCTCTCTCTCTCTGTGTAGTGCTGGGACTGAGTCTCTCTCTCTCTCTGTGTAGTGCTGGGACTGAGTCTCTCTCTCTCTGTGTAGTGCTGGGACTGAGTCTCTCTCTGTGTAGTGCTGGGACTGAGTCTCTCTCTGTGTAGTGCTGGGACTGAGTCTCTCTCTCTCTCTGTGTAGTGCTGGGACTGAGTCTCTCTCTGTGTAGTGCTGGGACTGAGTCTCTCTCTGTGTAGTGCTGGGACTGAGTCTCTCTCTCTGTGTAGTGCTGGGGACTGAGTCTCTCTCTGTGTAGTGCTGGGACTGAGTCTCTCTCTCTCTGTGTAGTGCTGGGACTGAGTCTCTCTCTGTGTGTAGTGCTGGGACTGAGTCTCTCTCTCTGTGTAGTGCTGGGACTGAGTCTCTCTCTCTCTGTGTAGTGCTGGGACTGAGTCTCTCTCTGTGTAGTGCTGGGACTGAGTCTCTCTCTGTGTAGTGCTGGGACTGAGTCTCTCTCTGTGTAGTGCTGGGACTGAGTCTCTCTCTGTGTAGTGCTGGGACTGAGTCTCTCTCTCTGTAGAGCTGGGACTGAGTCTCTCTCTCTGTGTAGTGCTGGGACTGAGTCTCTCTCTGTGTGTAGTGCTGGGACTGAGTCTCTCTCTCTGTGTGTAGTGCTGGGACTGAGTCTCTCTCTCTGTGTAGTGCTGGGACTGAGTCTCTCTCTGTGTAGTGCTGGGACTGAGTCTCTCTCTCTCTGTGTAGTGCTGGGACTGAGTGTGTCTCCTCTCTCTGTGTAGTGCTGGGACTGAGTCTCTCTCTCTGTGTAGTGCTGGGACTGAGTCTCTCTCTCTCTGTGTAGTGCTGGGACTGAGTCTCTCTCTCTCTGTGTAGTGCTGGGACTGAGTCTCTCTCTGTGTAGTGCTGGGACTGTCTCTCTGTGTGTAGTGCTGGGACTGAGTCTCTCTCTCTCTGTGTAGTGCTGGGACTGAGTCTCTCTCTCTGTGTAGTGCTGGGACTGAGTCTCTCTCTCTGTGTAGTGCTGGGACTGAGTCTCTCTCTCTCTCTCTCTCTCTGTCTGTGTAGTGCTGGGACTGAGTCTCTCTCTGTGTAGTGCTGGGACTGAGTCTCTCTCTCTCTCTGTGTAGTGCTGGGACTGAGTCTCTCTCTCTGTGTAGTGCTGGGGACTGAGTCTCTCTCTCTGTGTAGTGCTGGGACTGAGTCTCTCTCTCTGTGTAGTGCTGGGACTGAGTCTCTCTCTCTGTGTGTAGTGCTGGGACTGAGTCTCTCTCTCTCTCTCTCTGTGTAGTGCTGGGACTGAGTGTCTCTCTCTCTCTCTGTGTAGTGCTGGGACTGAGTCTCTCTCTCTCTCTCTCTGTGTAGTGCTGGGACTGAGTCTCTCTCTCTCTGTGTAGTGCTGGGACTGAGTCTCTCTCTCTCTCTGTGTAGTGCTGGGACTGAGTCTCTCTCTGTGTAGTGCTGGGACTGAGTCTCTCTCTCTGTGTAGCGCTGGGACTGAGTCTCTCTCTCTGTGTAGTGCTGGGACTGAGTCTCTCTCTCTCTCTCTGTGTAGTGCTGGGACTCTCTCTCTGTGTAGTGCTGGGACTGAGTCTCTCTCTCTTGTGTAGTGCTGGGACTGAGTCTCTCTCTCTGTGTAGTGCTGGGACTGAGTCTCTCTCCTCTCTCTGTGTAGTGCTGGGACTGAGTCTCTCTCTCTCTCTGTGTAGTGCTGGGACTGAGTCTCTCTCTCTCTGTGTAGTGCTGGGACTGAGTCCTCTCTCTCTCTCTGTGTAGTGCTGGGACTGAGTCTCTCTCTCTCTGTGTAGTGCTGGGACTGAGTCTCTCTCTCTCTCTGTGTAGTGCTGGGACTGAGTCTCTCTCTCTGTGTAGTGCTGGGACTGAGTCTCTCTCTCTCTCTGTAGTGCTGGGACTGAGTCTCTCTCTCTCTCTCTCTGTAGTGCTGGGACTGAGTCTCTCTCTGTGTAGTGCTGGACTGTCTCTCTCTCTGTGTGTAGTGCTGGGACTGAGTCTCTCTCTGTGTAGTGCTGGGACTGAGTCTCTCTCTCTGTGTGTAGTGCTGGGACTGAGTCTCTCTCTCTCTGTGTAGTGCTGGGACTGAGTCTCTCTTCTGTGTAGTGCTGGGACTGAGTCTCTCTCTCTCTGTGTAGTGCTGGGACTGAGTGTCTCTCTCTCTCTGTGTAGTGCTGGGACTGAGTCTCTCTCTCTGTGTAGTGCTGGGACTGAGTCTCTCTCTCTCTGTGTAGTGCTGGGACTGAGTCTCTCTCTCTGTGTAGTGCTGGGACTGAGTCTCTCTCTCTGTGTAGTGCTGGGACTGAGTCTCTCTCTCTCTGTGTGTAGTGCTGGGACTGAGTCTCTCTCTCTCTCTGTGTAGTGCTGGGACTGAGTATCTCTCTGTGTAGTGCTGGGACTGAGTACTCTCTCTCTCTCTGTGTAGTGCTGGGACTGGAGTCTCTCTCTGTGTAGTGCTGGGACTGAGTCTCTCTCTCTGTGTAGTGCTGGGACTGAGTCTCTCTCTCTGTGTAGTGCTGGGACTGTCCTCTCTCTCTGTGTAGTGCTGGGACTGAGTCTCTCTCTGTGTAGTGCTGGGACTGAGTCTCACTCTCTGTGTAGTGCTGGGACTGAGTCTCTCTCTCTGTGTAGTGCTGGGACTGAGTCTCTCTCTCTCTGTGTAGTGCTGGGACCTGAGTCTCTCTCTCTCTGTGTAGTGCTGGGACTGAGTCTCTCTCTCTGTGTAGTGCTGGGACTGAGTCTCTCTCTCTCTCTGTGTAGTGCTGGGACTGAGTCTCTCTCTGTGTAGTGCTGGGACTGAGTCTCTCTCTCTGTGTAGTGCTGGGACTGAGTCTCTCTCTCTGTGTAGTGCTGGGACTGAGTCTCTCTCTCTGTGGTAGTGCTGGGACTGAGTCTCTCTCTCTCTCTGTGTAGTGCTGGGGACTGAGTCTCTCTCTCTGTGTGTAGTGCTGGGACTGAGTCTCTCTCTCTGTGTAGTGCTGGGACTGAGTCTCTCTCTCTCTGTGTAGTGCTGGGACTGAGTCTCTCTCTCTGTGTGTTAGTGCTGGGACTGAGTCTCTCTCTCTCTGTGTAGTGCTGGGACTGAGTGTCTCTCTCTCTCTGTGTAGTGCTGGGACTGAGTCTCTCTCTCTCTCTGTGTAGTGCTGGGACTGAGTCTCTCTCTGTGTAGTGCTGGGACTGAGTCTCTCTCTCTGTGTAGTGCTGGGACTGAGTCTCTCTCTCTCTCTCTGTGTAGTGCTGGGACTGAGTCTCTCTCTCTCTCTCTGTGTAGTGCTGGGGACTGAGTCTCTCTCTCTCTCTGTGTAGTGCTGGGACTGAGTCTCTCTCTCTCTCTGTGTAGTGCTGGGACTGAGTCTCTCTCTCTCTCTGTGTAGTGCTGGGACTGAGTCTCTCTCTCTCTGTGTAGTGCTGGGACTGAGTCTCTCTCTCTCTCTCTCTCTGTGTAGTGCTGGGACTGAGTCTCTCTTGGGACTGAGTCTCTCTCTCTCTCTCTCTGTGTAGTGCTGGGACTGAGTCTCTCTCTCTCTGTGTAGTGCTGGGACTGAGTCTCTCTGTCTGTGTAGTGCTGGGACTGAGTCTCTCTCTCTCTCTCTGTGTAGTGCTGGGACTGAGTCTCTCTCTGTGTAGTGCTGGGACTGTCTCTCTCTCTGTGTGTAGTGCTGGGACTGAGTCTCTCTCTGTGTAGTGCTGGGACTGAGTCTCTCTCTCTCTGTGTAGTGCTGGGACTGAGTCTCTCTCTCTCTGTGTAGTGCTGGGACTGAGTCTCTCTCTCTCTGTGTAGTGCTGGGACTGAGTCTCTCTCTGTGTAGTGCTGGGACTGAGTCTCTCTCTCTCTGTGTAGTGCTGGGACTGAGTGTCTCTCTCTCTCTGTGTAGTGCTGGGACTGAGTCTCTCTCTCTCTCTGTGTAGTGCTGGGACTGAGTCTCTCTCTCTGTGTAGTGCTGGGACTGAGTCTCTCTGTGTAGTGCTGGGACTGAGTCTCTCTCTCTGTGTGTAGTGCTGGGACTGAGTCTCTCTCTCTCTCTCTGTGTAGTGCTGGGACTGAGTCTCTCTCTGTGTAGTGCTGGGACTGAGTCTCTCTCTCTGTGTAGTGCTGGGACTGAGTCTCACTCTCTGTGTAGTGCTGGGACTGAGTCTCTCTCTCTGTGTAGTGCTGGGACTGAGTCTCTCTCTCTCTCTGTGTAGTGCTGGGACTGAGTCTCTCTCTCTGTGTAGTGCTGGGACTGAGTCTCTCTCTCTGCGTAGTGCTGGGACTGAGTCTCTCTCTCTCTCTGTGTAGTGCTGGGACTGAGTCTCTCTCTGTGTAGTGCTGGGACTGAGTCTCTCTCTCTGTGTAGTGCTGGGACTGAGTCTCTCTCTCTGTGTAGTGCTGGGACTGAGTCTCTCTCTCTGTGTAGTGCTGGGACTGAGTCTCTCTCTCTGTGTAGTGCTGGGACTGAGTCTCTCTCTCTGTGTAGTGCTGGGACTGAGTCTCTCTCTCTCTCTGTGTAGTGCTGGGACTGAGTCTCTCTCTCTGTGTAGTGCTGGGACTGAGTCTCTCTCTCTGTGTAGTGCTGGGACTGAGTCTCTCTCTCTGTGTAGTGCTGGGACTGAGTCTCTCTCTCTGTGTAGTGCTGGGACTGAGTCTCTCTCTCTGTGTGTAGTGCTGGGACTGAGTCTCTCTCTCTCTCTGTGTAGTGCTGGGACTGAGTCTCTCTCTCTCTCTCTCTGTGTAGTGCTGGGACTGAGTCTCTCTCTCTGTGTAGTGCTGGGACTGAGTCTCTCTCTCTGTGTGTAGTGCTGGGACTGAGTCTCTCTCTCTCTCTCTCTCTGTGTAGTGCTGGGACTGAGTCTCTCTCTCTGTGTAGTGCTGGGAGTGAGTCTCTCTCTCTGTGTAGTGCTGGGACTGAGTCTCTCTCTCTGTGTAGTGCTGGGAATGAGTCTCTCTCTCTGTGTAGTGCTGGGACTGAGTCTCTCTCTCTCTCTCTGTGTAGTGCTGGGACTGAGTCTCTCTCTCTCTCTCTGTGTAGTGCTGGGACTGTCTCTCTCTCTGTGTGTAGTGCTGGGACTGAGTCTCTCTCTCTCTGTGTAGTGCTGGGACTGAGTCTCTCTCTCTCTGTGTAGTGCTGGGACTGAGTCTCTCTCTGTGTAGTGCTGGGACTGAGTCTCTCTCTGTGTGTAGTGCTGGGACTGAGTCTCTCTCTCTCTGTGTAGGGCTGGGACTGAGTCTCTCTCTCTGTGTAGTGCTGGGACTGAGTCTCTCTCTCTGTGTAGTGCTGGGACTGAGTCTCTCTCTCTGTGTAGTGCTGGGACTGAGTCTCTCTCTCTGTGTAGTGCTGGGACTGAGTCTCTCTCTCTGTGTAGTGCTGGGACTGAGTCTCTCTCTGTGTAGTGCTGGGACTGAGTCTCTCTCTCTCTTTGTAGTGCTGGGACTGAGTCTCTCTCTCTCTCTCTGTGTAGTGCTGGGACTGAGTCTCTCTCTCTCTCTCTGTGTAGTGCTGGGACTGAGTCTCTCTCTCTCTCTCTGTGTAGTGCTGGGACTGAGTCTCTCTCTCTCTCTCTCTGTGTAGTGCTGGGACTGAGTCTCTCTCTCTCTCTCTCTGTGTAGTGCTGGGACTGAGTCTCTCTCTCTCTCTCTGTGTAGTGCTGGGACTGAGTCTCTCTCTCTCTGTGTAGTGCTGGGACTGAGTCTCTCTCTCTCTCTCTGTGTAGTGCTGGGACTGAGTCTCTCTCTCTCTGTGTAGTGCTGGGACTGAGTCTCTCTCTCTCTCTGTGTAGTGCTGGGACTGAGTCTCTCTGTCTGTGTAGTGCTGGGACTGAGTCTCTCTCTCTGTGTAGTGCTGGGACTGAGTCTCTCTCTCTCTCTGTGTAGTGCTGGGACTGAGTCTCTCTCTGTGTAGTGCTGGGACTGTCTCTCTCTCTGTGTGTAGTGCTGGGACTGAGTCTCTCTCTGTGTAGTGCTGGGACTGAGTCTCTCTCTCTGTGTGTAGTGCTGGGACTGAGTCTCTCTCTCTCTGTGTAGTGCTGGGACTGAGTCTCTCTCTGTGTAGTGCTGGGACTGAGTCTCTCTCTCTCTGTGTAGTGCTGGGACTGAGTGTCTCTCTCTCTCTCTGTGTAGTGCTGGGACTGAGTCTCTCTCTCTCTCTGTGTAGTGCTGGGACTGAGTCTCTCTCTCTCTGTGTAGTGCTGGGACTGAGTCTCTCTCTGTGTGTAGTGCTGGGACTGAGTCTCTCTCTCTCTCTCTGTGTAGTGCTGGGACTGAGTCTCTCTCTGTGTAGTGCTGGGACTGAGTCTCTCTCTCTGTGTGTAGTGCTGGGACTGAGTCTCTCTCTGTGTAGTGCTGGGACTGAGTCTCTCTCTCTGTGTAGTGCTGGGACTGAGTCTCACTCTCTGTGTAGTGCTGGGACTGAGTCTCTCTCTCTGTGTAGTGCTGGGACTGAGTCTCTCTCTCTCTCTGTGTAGTGCTGGGACTGAGTCTCTCTCTCTGTGTAGTGCTGGGACTGAGTCTCTCTCTCTCTCTCTGTAGTGCTGAGACTGAGTCTCTCTCTCTCTCTGTGTAGTGCTGGGACTGAGTCTCTCTCTGTGTAGTGCTGGGACTGAGTCTCTCTCTCTCTCTGTGTAGTGCTGGGACTGAGTCTCTCTCTCTCTCTCTCTGTGTAGTGCTGGGACTGAGTCTCTCTCTCTCTCTCTCTGTGTAGTGCTGGGACTGAGTCTCTCTCTCTCTCTGTGTAGTGCTGGGACTGAGTCTCTCTCTCTGTGTAGTGCTGGGACTGAGTCTCTCTCTCTGTGTAGTGCTGGGACTGAGTCTCTCTCTCTGTGTAGTGCTGGGACTGAGTCTCTCTCTCTGTGTAGTGCTGGGACTGAGTCTCTCTCTCTGTGTGTAGTGCTGGGACTGAGTCTCTCTCTCTCTCTCTGTGTAGTGCTGGGACTGAGTCTCTCTCTCTCTCTGTGTAGTGCTGGGACTGAGTCTCTCTCTCTGTGTAGTGCTGGGACTGAGTCTCTCTCTCTGTGTGTAGTGCTGGGACTGAGTCTCTCTCTCTGTGTGTAGTGCTGGGACTGAGTCTCTCTCTCTCTGTGTAGTGCTGGGACTGAGTCTCTCTCTCTCTCTCTGTGTAGTGCTGGGACTGAGTGTCTCTCTCTCTGTGTGTAGTGCTGGGACTGAGTCTCTCTCTCTCTGTGTAGTGCTGGGACTGAGTGTCTCTCTCTCTCTGTGTAGTGCTGGGACTGAGTCTCTCTCTCTCTCTCTGTGTAGTGCTGGGACTGAGTCTCTCTCTCTGTGTAGTGCTGGGACTGAGTCTCTCTCTCTGTGTAGTGCTGGGACTGAGTCTCTCTCTCTCTGTGTAGTGCTGGGACTGAGTCTCTCTCTCTCTGTGTAGTGCTGGGACTGAGTGTCTCTCTCTCTCTGTGTAGTGCTGGGACTGAGTGTCTCTCTCTCTCTGTGTAGTGCTGGGACTGAGTCTCTCTCTCTCTCTCTGTGTAGTGCTGGGACTGAGTCTCTCTCTCTGTGTAGTGCTGGGACTGAGTCTCTCTCTCTGTGTAGTGCTGGGACTGAGTCTCTCTCTGTGTAGTGCTGGGACTGTCTCTCTCTCTGTGTGTAGTGCTGGGACTGAGTCTCTCTCTCTCTGTGTAGTGCTGGGACTGAGTCTCTCTCTCTGTGTAGTGCTGGGACTGAGTCTCTCTCTCTGTGTAGTGCTGGGACTGAGTCTCTCTCTCTCTCTCTGTGTAGTGCTGGGACTGAGTCTCTCTCTCTCTCTGTAGTGCTGGGACTGAGTCTCTCTCTCTGTGTAGTGCTGGGACTGAGTCTCTCTCTCTGTGTAGTGCTGGGACTGAGTCTCTCTCTCTCTCTGTGTAGTGCTGGTACTGAGTCTCTCTCTCTCTCTGTGTAGTGCTGGGACTGAGTCTCTCTCTCTCTCTCTGTGTAGTGCTGGGACTGAGTCTCTCTCTCTCTCTCTGTGTAGTGCTGGGACTGAGTCTCTCTCTCTCTCTGTGTAGTGCTGGGACTGAGTCTCTCTCTCTCTCTGTGTAGTGCTGGGACTGAGTCTCTCTCTCTCTGTGTAGTGCTGGGACTGAGTCTCTCTCTCTCTCTCTCTGTGTAGTGCTGGGACTGAGTCTCTCTCTCTCTCTGTGTAGTGCTGGGACTGAGTCTCTCTCTCTCTCTCTCTGTGTAGTGCTGGGACTGAGTCTCTCTCTCTCTGTGTAGTGCTGGGACTGAGTCTCTCTGTCTGTGTAGTGCTGGGACTGAGTCTCTCTCTCTGTGTAGTGCTGGGACTGAGTCTCTCTCTGTGTAGTGCTGGGACTGAGTCTCTCTCTGTGTAGTGCTGGGACTGTCTCTCTCTCTGTGTGTAGTGCTGGGACTGAGTCTCTCTCTGTGTAGTGCTGGGACTGAGTCTCTCTCTCTGTGTGTAGTGCTGGGACTGAGTCTCTCTCTCTCTGTGTAGTGCTGGGACTGAGTCTCTCTCTCTCTGTGTAGTGCTGGGACTGAGTCTCTCTCTGTGTAGTGCTGGGACTGAGTCTCTCTCTCTCTGTGTAGTGCTGGGACTGAGTGTCTCTCTCTCTCTGTGTAGTGCTGGGACTGAGTCTCTCTCTCTCTGTGTAGTGCTGGGACTGAGTCTCTCTCTCTCTCTGTGTAGTGCTGGGACTGAGTCTCTCTGTGTAGTGCTGGGACTGAGTCTCTCTCTCTGTGTGTAGTGCTGGGACTGAGTCTCTCTCTCTCTCTCTCTCTGTGTAGTGCTGGGACTGAGTCTCTCTCTGTGTAGTGCTGGGACTGAGTCTCTCTCTCTCTCTCTCTCTGTGTAGTGCTGGGACTGAGTCTCTCTCTGTGTAGTGCTGGGACTGAGTCTCTCTCTCTCTCTGTGTAGTGCTGGGACTGAGTCTCTCTCTCTCTGTGTAGTGCTGGGACTGAGTCTCTCTCTCTGTGTAGTGCCGGGACTGAGTCTCTCTCTCTGTGTAGTGCTGGGACTGAGTCTCTCTCTCTGTGTAGTGCTGGGACTGAGTCTCTCTCTCTGTGTGTAGTGCTGGGACTGAGTCTCTCTCTCTCTGTGTAGTGCTGGGACTGAGTCTCTCTCTCTCTCTGTGTAGTGCTGGGACTGAGTCTCTCTCTCTGTGTAGTGCTGGGACTGAGTCTCTCTCTCTGTGTGTAGTGCTGGGACTGAGTCTCTCTCTCTCTCTCTCTGTGTAGTGCTGGGACTGAGTCTCTCTCTCTGTGTAGTGCTGGGAGTGAGTCTCTCTCTCTGTGTAGTGCTGGGACTGAGTCTCTCTCTCTGTGTAGTGCTGGGACTGAGTCTCTCTCTCTCTCTCTCTGTGTAGTGCTGGGACTGAGTCTCTCTCTCTCTCTCTGTGTAGTGCTGGGACTGTCTCTCTCTCTGTGTGTAGTGCTGGGACTGAGTCTCTCTCTCTCTGTGTAGTGCTGGGACTGAGTCTCTCTCTCTCTGTGTAGTGCTGGGACTGAGTCTCTCTCTGTGTAGTGCTGGGACTGAGTCTCTCTCTGTGTGTAGTGCTGGGACTGAGTCTCTCTCTCTCTGTGTAGTGCTGGGACTGAGTCTCTCTCTCCGTGTAGTGCTGGGACTGAGTCTCTCTCTCTGTGTAGTGCCGGGACTGAGTCTCTCTCTCTGTGTAGTGCTGGGACTTAGTCTCTCTCTCTGTGTAGTGCTGGGACTGAGTCTCTCTCTCTCTCTCTCTGTGTAGTGCTGGGACTGAGTCTCTCTCTGTGTAGTGCTGGGACTGAGTCTCTCTCTCTGTGTAGTGCTGGGACTGAGTCTCTCTCTCTCTCTGTGTAGTGCTGGGACTGAGTCTCTCTCTCTCTCTGTGTAGTGCTGGGACTGAGTCTCTCTCTCTCTCTGTGTAGTGCTGGGACTGAGTCTCTCTCTCTCTCTGTGTAGTGCTGGGACTGAGTCTCTCTCTCTCTCTCTGTGTAGTGCTGGGACTGAGTCTCTCTCTCTCTCTCTGTGTAGTGCTGGGACTGAGTCTCTCTCTCTCTGTGTAGTGCTGGGACTGAGTCTCTCTCTCTCTCTCTGTGTAGTGCTGGGACTGAGTATCTCTCTCTCTGTGTAGTGCTGGGACTGAGTCTCTCTCTCTCTCTGTGTAGTGCTGGGACTGAGTCTCTCTGTCTGTGTAGTGCTGGGACTGAGTCTCTCTCTCTGTGTAGTGCTGGGACTGAGTCTCTCTCTCTCTCTGTGTAGTGCTGGGACTGAGTCTCTCTCTCTCTCTCTCTGTGTAGTGCTGGGACTGAGTCTCTCTCTGTGTAGTGCTGGGACTGTCTCTCTCTCTGTGTGTAGTGCTGGGACTGAGTCTCTCTCTGTGTAGTGCTGGGACTGAGTCTCTCTCTCTGTGTGTAGTGCTGGGACTGAGTCTCTCTCTCTCTGTGTAGTGCTGGGACTGAGTCTCTCTCTCTCTGTGTAGTGCTGGGACTGAGTCTCTCTCTGTGTAGTGCTGGGACTGAGTCTCTCTCTCTCTGTGTAGTGCTGGGACTGAGTGTCTCTCTCTCTCTCTGTGTAGTGCTGGGACTGAGTCTCTCTCTCTCTGTGTGTAGTGCTGGGACTGAGTCTCTCTCTCTGTGTAGTGCTGGGACTGAGTCTCTCTCTGTGTGTAGTGCTGGGACTGAGTCTCTCTCTCTCTCTCTGTGTAGTGCTGGGACTGAGTCTCTATCTGTGTAGTGCTGGGACTGAGTCTCTCTCTCTCTCTGTGTGTAGTGCTGGGACTGAGTCTCTCTCTGTGTAGTGCTGGGACTGAGTCTCTCTCTCTGTGTAGTGCTGGGACTGAGTCTCTCTCTCTCTCTGTGTAGTGCTGGGACTGAGTCTCTCTCTCTGTGTAGTGCTGGGACTGAGTCTCTCTCTCTGTGTAGTGCTGGGACTGAGTCTCTCTCTCTCTCTGTGTAGTGCTGGGACTGAGTCTCTCTCTGTGTAGTGCTGGGACTGAGTCTCTCTCTCTCTCTGTGTAGTGCTGGGACTGAGTCTCTCTCTCTCTCTGTGTAGTGCTGGGACTGAGTCTCTCTCTCTCTCTGTGTAGTGCTGGGACTGAGTCTCTCTCTCTCTCTGTGTAGTGCTGGGACTGAGTCTCTCTCTCTGTGTAGTGCTGGGACTGAGTCTCTCTCTCTGTGTAGTGCTGGGACTGAGTCTCTCTCTCTGTGTAGTGCTGGGACTGAGTCTCTCTCTCTGTGTGTAGTGCTGGGACTGAGTCTCTCTCTCTCTCTCTGTGTAGTGCTGGGACTGAGTCTCTCTCTCTCTCTCTGTGTAGTGCTGGGACTGAGTCTCTCTCTCTGTGTAGTGCTGGGACTGAGTCTCTCTCTCTGTGTGTAGTGCTGGGACTGAGTCTCTCTCTGTGTAGTGCTGGGACTGAGTCTCTCTCTGTGTAGTGCTGGGACTGAGTCTCTCTCTGTGTAGTGCTGGGACTGAGTCTCTCTCTCTCTGTAGTGCTGGGACTGAGTCTCTCTCTCTGTGTAGTGCTGGGACTGAGTCTCTCTCTCTCTCTCTGTGTAGTGCTGGGACTGAGTCTCTCTCTCTCTCTCTCTGTGTAGTGCTGGGACTGTCTCTCTCTCTGTGTGTAGTGCTGGGACTGAGTCTCTCTCTCTCTGTGTAGTGCTGGGACTGAGTCTCTCTCTCTCTCTGTGTAGTGCTGGGACTGAGTCTCTCTCTCTGTGTAGTGCTGGGACTGAGTCTCTCTCTCTGTGTAGTGCTGGGACTGAGTCTCTCTCTCTGTGTAGTGCTGGGACTGAGTCTCTCTCTCTGTGTAGTGGTGGGACTGAGTCTCTCTCTGTGTAGTGCTGGGACTGAGTCTCTCTCTGTGTAGTGCTGGGACTGAGTCTCTCTCTCTCTGTGTAGTGCTGGGACTGAGTCTCTCTCTCTCTCTGTGTAGTGCTGGGACTGAGTCTCTCTCTCTCTCTGTGTAGTGCTGGGACTGAGTCTCTCTCTCTCTGTGTAGTGCTGGGACTGAGTCTCTCTCTCTCTCTCTGTGTAGTGCTGGGACTGAGTCTTTCTCTCTCTGTGTAGTGCTGGGACTGAGTCTCTCTCTCTCTCTCTGTGTAGTGCTGGGACTGAGTCTCTCTCTCTGTGTAGTGCTGGGACTGAGTCTCTCTCTCTGTGTAGTGCTGGGACTGAGTCTCTCTCTCTCTCTCTGTGTAGTGCTGGGACTGAGTCTCTCTCTGTGTAGTGCTGGGACTGTCTCTCTGTGTGTAGTGCTGGGACTGAGTCTCTCTCTCTGTGTAGTGCTGGGACTGAGTCTCTCTCTCTCTCTGTGTAGTGCTGGGACTGAGTCTCTCTCTCTCTCTCTCTGTGTAGTGCTGGGACTGAGTCTCTCTCTGTGTAGTGCTGGGACTGTCTCTCTCTCTCTGTGTAGTGCTGGGACTGAGTCTCTCTCTGTGTAGTGCTGGGACTGAGTCTCTCTCTCTGTGTGTAGTGCTGGGACTGAGTCTCTCTCTCTCTGTGTAGTGCTGGGACTGAGTCTCTCTCTCTGTGTAGTGCTGGGACTGTCTCTCTCTCTGTGTAGTGCTGGGACTGAGTCTCTCTCTCTCTCTGTGTAGTGCTGGGACTGAGTCTCTCTCTCTCTCTCTGTGTAGTGCTGGGACTGTCTCTCTCTCTGTGTAGTGCTGGGACTGAGTCTCTCTCTCTGTGTAGTGCTGGGACTGAGTCTCTCTCTCTGTGGTGTGCTGGGACTGAGTCTCTCTCTCTCTCTCTCTGTGTAGTGCTGGGACTGTCTCTCTCTCTGTGTAGTGCTAGGACTGAGTCTCTCTCTCTCTCTGTGTAGTGCTGGGACTGAGTCTCTCTCTCTCTGTGTAGTGCTGGGACTGAGTCTCTCTCTCTGTGTAGTGCTGGGACTGAGTCTCTCTCTCTCTGTGTAGTGCTGGGACTGAGTCTCTCTCTCTCTGTGTAGTGCTGGGACTGAGTGTCTCTCTCTCTCTCTCTGTGTAGTGCTGGGACTGAGTCTCTCTCTGTGTAGTGCTGGGACTGAGTCTCTCTCTCTGTGTAGTGCTGGGACTGAGTCTCTCTCTCTTTGTAGTGCTGGGACTGAGTCTCTCTCTCTGTGTAGTGCTGGGACTGAGTCTCTCTCTCTCTCTCTGTGTAGTGCTGGGACTGAGTCTCTCTCTCTGTGTAGTGCTGGGACTGAGTCTCTCTCTCTGTGTGTAGTGCTGGGACTGAGTCTCTCTCTCTGTGTGTAGTGCTGGGACTGAGTCTCTCTCTCTGTGTAGTGCTGGGACTGAGTCTCTCTCTCTGTGTGTAGTGCTGGGACTGAGTCTCTCTCTGTGTAGTGCTGGGACTGAGTCTCTCTCTCTCTGTGTAGTGCTGGGACTGAGTCTCTCTCTCTGTGTAGTGCTGGGACTGAGTCTCTCTCTCTGTGTTGTGCTGGGACTGAGTCTCTCTCTCTGTGTAGTGCTGGGACTGAGTCTCTCTCTCTCTCTTTGTAGTGCTGGGACTGAGTCTCTCTCTCTGTGTAGTGCTGGGACTGAGTCTCTCTCTCTCTCTCTCTCTCTGTAGTGCTGGGACTGAGTCTCTCTCTCTGTGTAGTGCTGGGACTGAGTCTCTCTCTCTCTGTGTAGTGCTGGGACTGAGTCTCTCTCTCTGTGTAGTGCTGGGACTGAGTCTCTCTCTCTGTGTAGTGCTGGGACTGAGTCTCTCTCTCTGTGTAGTGCTGGGACTGAGTCTCTCTCTCTGTGTGTAGTGCTGGGACTGAGTCTCTCTCTCTCTGTGTAGTGCTGGGACTGAGTGTCTCTCTCTCTCTGTGTAGTGCTGGGACTGAGTCTCTCTCTCTCTCTGTGTAGTGCTGGGACTGAGTCTCTCTCTCTCTGTGTGTAGTGCTGGGACTGAGTCTCTCTCTGTGTAGTGCTGGGACTGAGTCTCTCTCTCTGTGTAGTGCTGGGACTGAGTCTCTCTCTCTGTGTAGTGCTGGGACTGAGTCTCTCTCTCTTTGTAGTGCTGGGACTGAGTCTCTCTCTCTGTGTAGTGCTGGGACTGAGTCTCTCTCTCTCTCTGTGTAGTGCTGGGACTGAGTCTCTCTCTCTGTGTAGTGCTGGGACTGAGTCTCTCTCTCTGTGTGTAGTGCTGGGACTGAGTCTCTCTCTCTCTGTGTAGTGCTGGGACTGAGTGTCTCTCTCTCTCTGTGTAGTGCTGGGACTGAGTCTCTCTCTCTCTCTCTATGTAGTGCTGGGACTGAGTCTCTCTCTCTGTGTAGTGCTGGGACTGAGTCTCTCTCTCTGTGTGTAGTGCTGGGACTGAGTCTCTCTCTCTCTCTCTCTGTGTAGTGCTGGGACTGAGTCTCTCTCTCTCTCTGTGTAGTGCTGGGACTGAGTCTCTCTCTCTCTCTGTGTAGTGCTGGGACTGAGTCTCTCTCTCTCTCTCTCTGTGTAGTGCTGGGACTGAGTCTCTCTCTGTGTAGTGCTGGGACTGAGTCTCTCTCTCTGTGTAGTGCTGGGACTGAGTCTCTCTCTCTGTGTAGTGCTGGGACTGAGTCTCTCTCTCTTTGTAGTGCTGGGACTGAGTCTCTCTCTCTGTGTAGTGCTGGGACTGAGTCTCTCTCTCTGTGTAGTGCTGGGACTGAGTCTCTCTGTGTAGTGCTGGGACTGAGTCTCTCTCTCTCTCTGTGTAGTGCTGGGACTGAGTCTCTCTCTCTGTGTAGTGCTGGGACTGAGTCTCTCTCTCTGTGTAGTGCTGGGACTGAGTCTCTCTCTCTCTCTGTGTAGTGCTGGGACTGAGTCTCTCTCTCTCTCTGTGTAGTGCTGGGACTGAGTGTCTCTCTCTCTCTGTGTAGTGCTGGGACTGAGTCTCTCTCTCTCTGTGTAGTGTTGGGACTGAGTCTCTCTCTCTCTCTGTGTAGTGCTGGGACTGAGTCTCTCTCTGTGTAGTGCTGGGACTGAGTCTCTCTCTGTGTAGTGCTGGGACTGAGTCTCTCTCTGTGTAGTGCTGGGACTGAGTCTCTCTCTGTGTAGTGCTGGGACTGAGTCTCTCTCTCTGTGTAGTGCTGGGACTGAGTCTCTCTCTCTCTCTGTGTAGTGCTGGGACTGAGTCTCTCTCTCTCTCTGTGTAGTGCTGGGACTGAGTCTCTCTCTCTCTCTGTGTAGTGCTGGGACTGAGTCTCTCTCTCTGTGTAGTGCTGGGACTGAGTCTCTCTCTCTGTGTAGTGCTGGGACTGAGTCTCTCTCTCTGTGTAGTGCTGGGACTGAGTCTCTCTCTCTGTGTGTAGTGCTGGGACTGAGTCTCTCTCTCTCTCTGTGTAGTGCTGGGACTGAGTCTCTCTCTCTCTCTGTGTAGTGCTGGGACTGAGTCTCTCTCTCTGTGTAGTGCTGGGACTGAGTCTCTCTCTCTGTGTGTAGTGCTGGGACTGAGTCTCTCTCTGTGTAGTGCTGGGACTGAGTCTCTCTCTGTGTAGTGCTGGGACTGAGTCTCTCTCTCTGTGTAGTGCTGGGACTGAGTCTCTCTCTCTGTGTAGTGCTGGGACTGAGTCTCTCTCTCTCTCTGTAGTGCTGGGACTGAGTCTCTCTCTCTGTGTAGTGCTGGGACTGAGTCTCTCTCTCTGTGTAGTGCTGGGACTGAGTCTCTCTCTCTCTGTGTAGTGCTGGGACTGAGTCTCTCTCTCTGTGTAGTGCTGGGACTGAGTCTCTCTCTCTCTGTGTAGTGCTGGGACTGAGTCTCTCTCTCTCTCTCTGTGTAGTGCTGGGACTGTCTCTCTCTCTGTGTGTAGTGCTGGGACTGAGTCTCTCTCTCTCTGTGTAGTGCTGGGACTGAGTCTCTCTCTCTCTCTCTGTGTAGTGCTGGGACTGAGTCTCTCTCTCTGTGTAGTGCTGGGACTGAGTCTCTCTCTCTGTGTAGTGCTGGGACTGAGTCTCTCTCTCTGTGTAGTGCTGGGACTGAGTCTCTCTCTGTGTAGTGCTGGGACTGAGTCTCTCTCTGTGTAGTGCTGGGACTGAGTCTCTCTCTGTGTAGTGCTGGGACTGAGTCTCTCTCTCTCTGTGTAGTGCTGGGACTGAGTCTCTCTCTCTCTCTGTGTAGTGCTGGGACTGAGTCTCTCTCTCTCTCTGTGTAGTGCTGGGACTGAGTCTCTCTCTCTCTCTGTGTAGTGCTGGGACTGAGTCTCTCTCTCTCTCTCTGTGTAGTGCTGGGACTGAGTCTCTCTCTCTGTGTAGTGCTGGGACTGAGTCTCTCTCTCTGTGTAGTGCTGGGACTGAGTCTCTCTCTCTCTCTGTGTAGTGCTGGGACTGAGTCTCTCTCTGTGTAGTGCTGGGACTGTCTCTCTGTGTGTAGTGCTGGGACTGAGTCTCTCTCTGTGTAGTGCTGGGACTGAGTCTCTCTCTGTGTAGTGCTGGGACTGAGTCTCTCTCTCTGTGTAGTGCTGGGACTGAGTCTCTCTCTCTCTCTGTGTAGTGCTGGGACTGAGTCTCTCTCTCTCTCTGTGTAGTGCTGGGACTGAGTCTCTCTCTCTCTCTCTCTGTGTAGTGCTGGGACTGAGTCTCTCTCTGTGTAGTGCTGGGACTGTCTCTCTCTCTCTGTGTAGTGCTGGGACTGAGTCTCTCTCTGTGTAGTGCTGGGACTGAGTCTCTCTCTCTGTGTGTAGTGCTGGGACTGAGTCTCTCTCTCTCTGTGTAGTGCTGGGACTGAGTCTCTCTCTCTGTGTAGTGCTGGGACTGAGTCTCTCTCTCTCTCTGTGTAGTGCTGGGACTGAGTCTCTCTCTCTCTGTGTGTAGTGCTGGGACTGTCTCTCTCTCTGTGTAGTGCTGGGACTGAGTCTCTCTCTCTGTGTAGTGCTGGGACTGAGTCTCTCTCTCTGTGGTGTGCTGGGACTGAGTCTCTCTCTCTCTCTCTCTGTGTAGTGCTGGGACTGTCTCTCTCTCTGTGTAGTGCTGGGACTGAGTCTCTCTCTCTCTCTCTCTCTGTGTAGTGCTGGGACTGAGTCTCTCTCTCTCTGTGTAGTGCTGGGACTGAGTCTCTCTCTCTGTGTAGTGCTGGGACTGAGTCTCTCTCTCTCTGTGTAGTGCTGGGACTGAGTGTCTCTCTCTCTCTCTCTGTGTAGTGCTGGGACTGAGTCTCTCTCTGTGTAGTGCTGGGACTGAGTCTCTCTCTCTGTGTAGTGCTGTGACTGAGTCTCTCTCTCTTTGTAGTGCTGGGACTGAGTCTCTCTCTCTGTGTAGTGCTGGGACTGAGTCTCTCTCTCTCTCTTTGTAGTGCTGGGACTGAGTCTCTCTCTCTGTGTAGTGCTGGGACTGAGTCTCTCTCTCTCTCTCTGTAGTGCTGGGACTGAGTCTCTCTCTCTGTGTAGTGCTGGGACTGAGTCTCTCTCTCTCTGTGTAGTGCTGGGACTGAGTCTCTCTCTCTGTGTAGTGCTGGGACTGAGTCTCTCTCTCTGTGTAGTGCTGGGACTGAGTCTCTCTCTCTGTGTAGTGCTGGGACTGAGTCTCTCTCTCTGTGTGTAGTGCTGGGACTGAGTCTCTCTCTCTCTGTGTAGTGCTGGGACTGAGTGTCTCTCTCTCTCTGTGTAGTGCTGGGACTGAGTCTCTCTCTCTCTCTGTGTAGTGCTGGGACTGAGTCTCTCTCTCTCTGTGTGTAGTGCTGGGACTGAGTCTCTCTCTGTGTAGTGCTGGGACTGAGTCTCTCTCTCTGTGTAGTGCTGGGACTGAGTCTCTCTCTCTGTGTAGTGCTGGGACTGAGTCTCTCTCTCTTTGTAGTGCTGGGACTGAGTCTCTCTCTCTGTGTAGTGCTGGGACTGAGTCTCTCTCTCTCTCTGTGTAGTGCTGGGACTGAGTCTCTCTCTCTGTGTAGTGCTGGGACTGTCTCTCTCTCTGTGTAGTGCTGGGACTGAGTCTCTCTCTCTCTCTGTGTAGTGCTGGGACTGAGTCTCTCTCTCTCTCTGTGTAGTGCTGGGACTGTCTCTCTCTCTGTGTAGTGCTGGGACTGAGTCTCTCTCTCTGTGTAGTGCTGGGACTGAGTCTCTCTCTCTGTGGTGTGCTGGGACTGAGTCTCTCTCTCTCTCTCTCTGTGTAGTGCTGGGACTGTCTCTCTCTCTGTGTAGTGCTAGGACTGAGTCTCTCTCTCTCTCTGTGTAGTGCTGGGACTGAGTCTCTCTCTCTCTGTGTAGTGCTGGGACTGAGTCTCTCTCTCTGTGTAGTGCTGGGACTGAGTCTCTCTCTCTCTGTGTAGTGCTGGGACTGAGTCTCTCTCTCTCTGTGTAGTGCTGGGACTGAGTGTCTCTCTCTCTCTCTCTCTGTGTAGTGCTGGGACTGAGTCTCTCTCTGTGTAGTGCTGGGACTGAGTCTCTCTCTCTGTGTAGTGCTGGGACTGAGTCTCTCTCTCTTTGTAGTGCTGGGACTGAGTCTCTCTCTCTGTGTAGTGCTGGGACTGAGTCTCTCTCTCTCTCTCTGTGTAGTGCTGGGACTGAGTCTCTCTCTCTGTGTAGTGCTGGGACTGAGTCTCTCTCTCTGTGTGTAGTGCTGGGACTGAGTCTCTCTCTCTGTGTGTAGTGCTGGGACTGAGTCTCTCTCTCTGTGTAGTGCTGGGACTGAGTCTCTCTCTCTGTGTGTAGTGCTGGGACTGAGTCTCTCTCTGTGTAGTGCTGGGACTGAGTCTCTCTCTCTCTGTGTAGTGCTGGGACTGAGTCTCTCTCTCTGTGTAGTGCTGGGACTGAGTCTCTCTCTCTGTGTTGTGCTGGGACTGAGTCTCTCTCTCTGTGTAGTGCTGGGACTGAGTCTCTCTCTCTCTCTTTGTAGTGCTGGGACTGAGTCTCTCTCTCTGTGTAGTGCTGGGACTGAGTCTCTCTCTCTCTCTCTCTCTCTGTAGTGCTGGGACTGAGTCTCTCTCTCTGTGTAGTGCTGGGACTGAGTCTCTCTCTCTCTGTGTAGTGCTGGGACTGAGTCTCTCTCTCTGTGTAGTGCTGGGACTGAGTCTCTCTCTCTGTGTAGTGCTGGGACTGAGTCTCTCTCTCTGTGTGTAGTGCTGGGACTGAGTCTCTCTCTCTCTGTGTAGTGCTGGGACTGAGTGTCTCTCTCTCTCTGTGTAGTGCTGGGACTGAGTCTCTCTCTCTCTCTCTGTGTAGTGCTGGGACTGAGTCTCTCTCTCTCTGTGTGTAGTGCTGGGACTGAGTCTCTCTCTGTGTAGTGCTGGGACTGAGTCTCTCTCTCTGTGTAGTGCTGGGACTGAGTCTCTCTCTCTGTGTAGTGCTGGGACTGAGTCTCTCTCTCTTTGTAGTGCTGGGACTGAGTCTCTCTCTCTGTGTAGTGCTGGGACTGAGTCTCTCTCTCTCTCTGTGTAGTGCTGGGACTGAGTCTCTCTCTCTGTGTAGTGCTGGGACTGAGTCTCTCTCTCTGTGTAGTGCTGGGACTGAGTCTCTCTCTCTGTGTGTAGTGCTGGGACTGAGTCTCTCTCTCTCTGTGTAGTGCTGGGACTGAGTGTCTCTCTCTCTCTGTGTAGTGCTGGGACTGAGTCTCTCTCTCTCTCTCTATGTAGTGCTGGGACTGAGTCTCTCTCTCTGTGTAGTGCTGGGACTGAGTCTCTCTCTCTGTGTGTAGTGCTGGGACTGAGTCTCTCTCTCTCTCTCTGTGTAGTGCTGGGACTGAGTCTCTCTCTCTCTCTGTGTAGTGCTGGGACTGAGTCTCTCTCTCTCTCTGTGTAGTGCTGGGACTGAGTCTCTCTCTCTCTCTCTCTGTGTAGTGCTGGGACTGAGTCTCTCTCTGTGTAGTGCTGGGACTGAGTCTCTCTCTCTGTGTAGTGCTGGGACTGAGTCTCTCTCTCTGTGTAGTGCTGGGACTGAGTCTCTCTCTCTTTGTAGTGCTGGGACTGAGTCTCTCTCTCTGTGTAGTGCTGGGACTGAGTCTCTCTCTCTGTGTAGTGCTGGGACTGAGTCTCTCTCTCTGTGTAGTGCTGGGACTGAGTCTCTCTCTCTCTGTGTAGTGCTGGGACTGAGTCTCTCTCTCTCTCTGTGTAGTGCTGGGACTGAGTCTCTCTCTCTGTGTAGTGCTGGGACTGAGTCTCTCTCTCTGTGTAGTGCTGGGACTGAGTCTCTCTCTCTCTCTCTGTAGTGCTGGGACTGAGTCTCTCTCTCTCTCTGTGTAGTGCTGGGACTGAGTGTCTCTCTCTCTCTGTGTAGTGCTGGGACTGAGTCTCTCTCTCTCTGTGTAGTGTTGGGACTGAGTCTCTCTCTCTCTCTCTGTGTAGTGCTGGGACTGAGTCTCTCTCTCTCTCTGTGTAGTGCTGGGACTGAGTCTCTCTCTGTGTAGTGCTGGGACTGAGTCTCTCTCTGTGTAGTGCTGGGACTGAGTCTCTCTCTCTGTGTAGTGCTGGGACTGAGTCTCTCTCTCTGTGTAGTGCTGGGACTGAGTCTCTCTCTCTCTCTGTGTAGTGCTGGGACTGAGTCTCTCTCTCTCTCTGTGTAGTGCTGGGACTGAGTCTCTCTCTCTGTGTAGTGCTGGGACTGAGTCTCTCTCTCTGTGTAGTGCTGGGACTGAGTCTCTCTCTCTGTGTAGTGCTGGGACTGAGTCTCTCTCTCTGTGTAGTGCTGGGACTGAGTCTCTCTCTCTGTGTGTAGTGCTGGGACTGAGTCTCTCTCTCTCTCTCTGTGTAGTGCTGGGACTGAGTCTCTCTCTCTCTCTGTGTAGTGCTGGGACTGAGTCTCTCTCTCTGTGTAGTGCTGGGACTGAGTCTCTCTCTCTGTGTGTAGTGCTGGGACTGAGTCTCTCTCTGTGTAGTGCTGGGACTGAGTCTCTCTCTGTGTAGTGCTGGGACTGAGTCTCTCTCTCTGTGTAGTGCTGGGACTGAGTCTCTCTCTCTGTGTAGTGCTGGGACTGAGTCTCTCTCTCTCTCTCTGTGTAGTGCTGGGACTGAGTCTCTCTCTCTCTCTCTGTGTAGTGCTGGGACTGTCTCTCTCTCTGTGTGTAGTGCTGGGACTGAGTCTCTCTCTCTCTGTGTAGTGCTGGGACTGAGTCTCTCTCTCTCTCTCTGTGTAGTGCTGGGACTGAGTCTCTCTCTCTGTGTAGTGCTGGGACTGAGTCTCTCTCTCTGTGTAGTGCTGGGACTGAGTCTCTCTCTCTGTGTAGTGCTGGGACTGAGTCTCTCTCTGTGTAGTGCTGGGACTGAGTCTCTCTCTGTGTAGTGCTGGGACTGAGTCTCTCTCTCTCTGTGTAGTGCTGGGACTGAGTCTCTCTCTCTCTGTGTAGTGCTGGGACTGAGTCTCTCTCTCTCTCTGTGTAGTGCTGGGACTGAGTCTCTCTCTCTCTCTGTGTAGTGCTGGGACTGAGTCTCTCTCTCTCTCTCTGTGTAGTGCTGGGACTGAGTCTCTCTCTCTCTGTGTAGTGCTGGGACTGAGTCTCTCTCTCTGTGTAGTGCTGGGACTGAGTCTCTCTCTCTCTCTGTGTAGTGCTGGGACTGAGTCTCTCTCTGTGTAGTGCTGGGACTGAGTCTCTCTCTGTGTAGTGCTGGGACTGAGTCTCTCTCTCTGTGTAGTGCTGGGACTGAGTCTCTCTCTCTGTGTAGTGCTGGGACTGAGTCTCTCTCTCTCTCTGTGTAGTGCTGGGACTGAGTCTCTCTCTCTCTCTCTCTGTGTAGTGCTGGGACTGAGTCTCTCTCTGTGTAGTGCTGGGACTGTCTCTCTCTCTCTGTGTAGTGCTGGGACTGAGTCTCTCTCTGTGTAGTGCTGGGACTGAGTCTCTCTCTCTGTGTGTAGTGCTGGGACTGAGTCTCTCTCTCTCTGTGTAGTGCTGGGACTGAGTCTCTCTCTCTGTGTAGTGCTGGGACTGTCTCTCTCTCTGTGTAGTGCTGGGACTGAGTCTCTCTCTCTCTCTGTGTAGTGCTGGGACTGAGTCTCTCTCTCTCTCTGTGTAGTGCTGGGACTGTCTCTCTCTCTGTGTAGTGCTGGGACTGAGTCTCTCTCTCTGTGTAGTGCTGGGACTGAGTCTCTCTCTCTGTGGTGTGCTGGGACTGAGTCTCTCTCTCTGTGGTGTGCTGGGACTGAGTCTCTCTCTCTCTCTCTCTGTGTAGTGCTGGGACTGTCTCTCTCTCTCTGTGTAGTGCTGGGACTGAGTCTCTCTCTCTCTCTCTCTCTGTGTAGTGCTGGGACTGAGTCTCTCTCTCTCTGTGTAGTGCTGGGACTGAGTCTCTCTCTCTGTGTAGTGCTGGGACTGAGTCTCTCTCTCTCTGTGTAGTGCTGGGACTGAGTCTCTCTCTCTCTCTGTGTAGTGCTGGGACTGAGTGTCTCTCTCTCTCTGTGTAGTGCTGGGACTGAGTCTCTCTCTGTGTAGTGCTGGGACTGAGTCTCTCTCTCTGTGTAGTGCTGGGACTGAGTCTCTCTCTCTTTGTAGTGCTGGGACTGAGTCTCTCTCTCTGTGTAGTGCTGGGACTGAGTCTCTCTCTCTCTCTCTTTGTAGTGCTGGGACTGAGTCTCTCTCTCTGTGTAGTGCTGGGACTGAGTCTCTCTCTCTCTCTCTGTAGTGCTGGGACTGAGTCTCTCTCTCTGTGTAGTGCTGGGACTGAGTCTCTCTCTCTCTGTGTAGTGCTGGGACTGAGTCTCTCTCTCTGTGTAGTGCTGGGACTGAGTCTCTCTCTCTGTGTAGTGCTGGGACTGAGTCTCTCTCTCTGTGTAGTGCTGGGACTGAGTCTCTCTCTCTGTGTAGTGCTGGGACTGAGTCTCTCTCTCTGTGTGTAGTGCTGGGACTGAGTCTCTCTCTCTCTGTGTAGTGCTGGGACTGAGTGTCTCTCTCTCTCTGTGTAGTGCTGGGACTGAGTCTCTCTCTCTCTCTGTGTAGTGCTGGGACTGAGTCTCTCTCTCTCTGTGTGTAGTGCTGGGACTGAGTCTCTCTCTGTGTAGTGCTGGGACTGAGTCTCTCTCTCTGTGTAGTGCTGGGACTGAGTCTCTCTCTCCGTGTAGTGCTGGGACTGAGTCTCTCTCTCTTTGTAGTGCTGGGACTGAGTCTCTCTCTCTGTGTAGTGCTGGGACTGAGTCTCTCTCTCTCTCTGTGTAGTGCTGGGACTGAGTCTCTCTCTCTGTGTAGTGCTGGGACTGAGTCTCTCTCTCTGTGTGTAGTGCTGGGACTGAGTCTCTCTCTCTCTGTGTAGTGCTGGGACTGAGTGTCTCTCTCTCTCTGTGTAGTGCTGGGACTGAGTCTCTCTCTCTCTCTCTATGTAGTGCTGGGACTGAGTCTCTCTCTCTGTGTAGTGCTGGGACTGAGTCTCTCTCTCTGTGTGTAGTGCTGGGACTGAGTCTCTCTCTCTCTCTGTGTAGTGCTGGGACTGAGTCTCTCTCTCTCTCTGTGTAGTGCTGGGACTGAGTCTCTCTCTCTCTCTCTGTGTAGTGCTGGGACTGAGTCTCTCTCTGTGTAGTGCTGGGACTGAGTCTCTCTCTCTGTGTAGTGCTGGGACTGAGTCTCTCTCTCTGTGTAGTGCTGGGACTGAGTCTCTCTCTCTTTGTAGTGCTGGGACTGAGTCTCTCTCTCTGTGTAGTGCTGGGACTGAGTCTCTCTCTCTCTCTGTGTAGTGCTGGGACTGAGTCTCTCTCTCTGTGTAGTGCTGGGACTGAGTCTCTCTCTCTGTGTAGTGCTGGGACTGAGTCTCTCTCTCTCTCTGTGTAGTGCTGGGACTGAGTCTCTCTCTCTCTCTGTGTAGTGCTGGGACTGAGTGTCTCTCTCTCTCTGTGTAGTGCTGGGACTGAGTCTCTCTCTCTCTGTGTAGTGTTGGGACTGAGTCTCTCTCTCTCTCTCTCTGTGTAGTGCTGGGACTGAGTCTCTCTCTGTGTAGTGCTGGGACTGAGTCTCTCTCTGTGTAGTGCTGGGACTGAGTCTCTCTCTCTGTGTAGTGCTGGGACTGAGTCTCTCTCTCTGTGTAGTGCTGGGACTGAGTCTCTCTCTCTTTGTAGTGCTGGGACTGAGTCTCTCTCTCTGTGTAGTGCTGGGACTGAGTCTCTCTCTCTCTCTCTCTGTGTAGTGCTGGGACTGAGTCTCTCTCTCTGTGTAGTGCTGGGACTGAGTCTCTCTCTCTGTGTAGTGCTGGGACTGAGTCTCTCTCTCTCTCTGTGTAGTGCTGGGACTGAGTCTCTCTCTCTCTCTGTGTAGTGCTGGGACTGAGTGTCTCTCTCTCTCTGTGTAGTGCTGGGACTGAGTCTCTCTCTCTCTGTGTAGTGTTGGGACTGAGTCTCTCTCTCTCTCTGTGTAGTGCTGGGACTGAGTCTCTCTCTGTGTAGTGCTGGGACTGAGTCTCTCTCTGTGTAGTGCTGGGACTGAGTCTCTCTCTCTGTGTAGTGCTGGGACTGAGTCTCTCTCTCTCTCTGTGTAGTGCTGGGACTGAGTCTCTCTCTCTCTCTCTGTGTAGTGCTGGGACTGAGTCTCTCTCTCTCTGTGTAGTGTTGGGACTGAGTCTCTCTCTCTCTCTCTGTGTAGTGCTGGGACTGAGTCTCTCTCTGTGTAGTGCTGGGACTGAGTCTCTCTCTGTGTAGTGCTGGGACTGAGTCTCTCTCTCTGTGTAGTGCTGGGACTGAGTCTCTCTCTCTGTGTAGTGCTGGGACTGAGTCTCTCTCTCTGTGTAGTGCTGGGACTGAGTCTCTCTCTCTCTCTGTGTAGTGCTGGGACTGAGTCTCTCTCTCTGTGTAGTGCTGGGACTGAGTCTCTCTCTCTGTGTAGTGCTGGGACTGAGTCTCTCTCTGTGTGTAGTGCTGGGACTGAGTCTCTCTCTGTGTGTAGTGCTGGGACTGAGTCTCTCTCTGTGTGTAGTGCTGGGACTGAGTCTCTCTCTCTGTGTAGTGCTGGGACTGAGTCTCTCTCTCTGTGTAGTGCTGGGACTGAGTCTCTCTCTCTCTCTCTTTGTAGTGCTGGGACTGAGTCTCTCTCTCTGTGTAGTGCTGGGACTGAGTCTCTCTCTCTCTCTGTGTGTAGTGCTGGGACTGAGTCTCTCTCTCTGTGTAGTGCTGGGACTGAGTCTCTCTCTCTGTGTAGTGCTGGGACTGAGTCTCTCTCTGTGTAGTGCTGGGACTGAGTCTCTCTCTCCGTGTAGTGCTGGGACTGAGTCTCTCTCTCTGTGTAGTGCTGGGACTGAGTCTCTCTCTCTCTGTGTAGTGCTGGGACTGAGTGTCTCTCTCTCTCTGTGTAGTGCTGGGACTGAGTGTCTCTCTCTCTCTGTGTAGTGCTGGGACTGAGTCTCTCTCTCTCTCTGTGTAGTGCTGGGACTGAGTCTCTCTCTCTGTGTAGTGCTGGGACTGAGTCTCTCTCTCTGTGTGTAGTGCTGGGACTGAGTCTCTCTCTCGCTCTGTGTAGTGCTGGGACTGAGTCTCTCTCTGTGTAGTGCTGGGACTGAGTCTCTCTCTCTCTCTCTCTCTCTCTCTGTGTAGTGCTGGGACTGAGTCTCTCTCTGTGTAGTGCTGGGACTGTCTCTCTCTCTGTGTAGTGCTGGGACTGAGTCTCTCTCTCTCTCTGTGTAGTGCTGGAACTGAGTGTCTCTCTCTCTCTCTGTGTAGTGCTGGGACTGAGTGTCTCTCTCTCTCTGTGTAGTGCTGGGACTGAGTCTCTCTCTCTCTCTGTGTAGTGCTGGGACTGAGTCTCTCTCTCTGTGTAGTGCTGGGACTGAGTCTCTCTCTGTGTGTGTAGTGCTGGGACTGAGTCTCTCTCTCTCTCTCTGTAGTGCTGGGACTGAGTCTCTCTCTGTGTAGTGCTGGGACTGAGTCTCTCTCTCTCTCTCTCTCTGTGTAGTGCTGGGACTGAGTCTCTCTCTGTGTAGTGCTGGGACTGTCTCTCTCTCTGTGTAGTGCTGGGACTGAGTCTCTCTCTCTGTGTAGTGCTGGGACTGAGTCTCTCTCTCTCTCTGTGTAGTGCTGGGACTGAGTCTCTCTCTCTGTGTAGTGCTGGGACTGAGTCTCTCTCTCTGTGTAGTGCTGGGACTGAGTCTCTCTCTCTGTGTAGTGCTGGGACTGAGTCTCTCTCTCTGTGTAGTGCTGGGACTGAGTCTCTCTCTCTCTCTGTGTAGTGCTGGGACTGAGTCTCTCTCTGTGTAGTGCTGGGACTGAGTCTCTCTCTCTGTGTAGTGCTGGGACTGAGTCTCTCTCTCTGTGTAGTGCAGGGACTGAGTCTCTCTCTCTCTGTGTAGTGCTGGGACTGAGTCTCTCTCTCTCTCTCTCTGTGTAGTGCTGGGACTGAGTCTCTCTCTCTCTCTCTCTCTGTGTAGTGCTGGGACTGAGTCTCTCTCTCTCTCTCTGTGTAGTGCTGGGACTGAGTCTCTCTCTCTCTCTGTGTAGTGCTGGGACTGAGTCTCTCTCTCTCTGTGTAGTGCTGGGACTGAGTCTCTCTCTCTCTGTGTAGTGCTGGGACTGAGTCTCTCTCTCTCTGTGTAGTGCTGGGACTGAGTCTCTCTCTCTGTGTAGTGCTGGGACTGAGTCTCTCTCTCTCTCTCTCTGTGTAGTGCTGGGACTGAGTCTCTCTCTCTCTCTCTCTCTGTGTAGTGCTGGGACTGAGTCTCTCTCTGTGTAGTGCTGGGACTGTCTCTCTCTCTGTGTGTAGTGCTGGGACTGAGTCTCTCTCTGTGTAGTGCTGGGACTGAGTCTCTCTCTCTGTGTAGTGCTGGGACTGAGTCTCTCTCTCTCTGTGTAGTGCTGGGACTGAGTCTCTCTCTCTCTGTGTAGTGCTGGGACTGAGTCTCTCTCTGTGTAGTGCTGGGACTGAGTCTCTCTCTCTCTCTGTGTAGTGCTGGGACTGAGTCTCTCTCTGTGTAGTGCTGGGACTGAGTGTCTCTCTCTCTCTCTGTGTAGTGCTGGGACTGAGTCTCTCTCTCTCTCTCTGTGTAGTGCTGGGACTGAGTCTCTCTCTCTGTGTAGTGCTGGGACTGAGTCTCTCTCTCTCTGTGTAGTGCTGGGACTGAGTCTCTCTCTCTCTCTCTCTGTGTAGTGCTGGGACTGAGTCTCTCTCTCTCTCTCTCTCTGTGTAGTGCTGGGACTGAGTCTCTCTCTGTGTAGTGCTGGGACTGTCTCTCTCTCTGTGTGTAGTGCTGGGACTGAGTCTCTCTCTGTGTAGTGCTGGGACTGAGTCTCTCTCTCTGTGTAGTGCTGGGACTGAGTCTCTCTCTCTCTGTGTAGTGCTGGGACTGAGTCTCTCTCTGTGTAGTGCTGGGACTGAGTCTCTCTCTCTCTCTGTGTAGTGCTGGGACTGAGTCTCTCTCTGTGTAGTGCTGGGACTGAGTGTCTCTCTCTCTCTCTGTGTAGTGCTGGGACTGAGTCTCTCTCTCTCTCTCTGTGTAGTGCTGGGACTGAGTCTCTCTCTCTGTGTAGTGCTGGGACTGAGTCTCTCTCTCTCTCTGTGTAGTGCTGGGACTGAGTCTCTCTCTCTCTCTGTGTAGTGCTGGGACTGAGTCTCTCTCTGTGTAGTGCTGGGACTGAGTCTCTCTCTCTCTCTCTGTGTGTAGTGCTGGGACTGAGTCTCTCTCTGTGTAGTGCTGGGACTGAGTCTCTCTCTCTGTGTAGTGCTGGGACTGAGTCTCACTCTCTGTGTAGTGCTGGGACTGAGTCTCTCTCTCTGTGTAGTGCTGGGACTGAGTCTCTCTCTCTGTGTAGTGCTGGGACTGAGTCTCTCTCTCTGTGTAGTGCTGGGACTGAGTCTCTCTCTCTGTGTAGTGCTGGGACTGAGTCTCTCTCTCTGTGTAGTGCTGGGACTGAGTCTCTCTCTCTCTCTCTCTCTCTGTGTAGTGCTGGGACTGAGTCTCTCTCTCTGTGTAGTGCTGGGACTGAGTCTCTCTCTCTGTGTAGTGCTGGGACTGAGTCTCTCTCTCTCTGTGTAGTGCTGGGACTGAGTCTCTCTCTCTCTCTCTGTGTAGTGCTGGGACTGAGTCTCTCTCTCTCTCTGTGTAGTGCTGGGACTGAGTCTCTCTCTCTCTCTCTGTGTAGTGCTGGGACTGAGTCTCTCTCTCTCTGTGTAGTGCTGGGACTGAGTCTCTCTCTCTGTGTAGTGCTGGGACTGAGTCTCTCTCTCTGTGTAGTGCTGGGACTGAGTCTCTCTCTCTGTGTGTAGTGCTGGGACTGAGTCTCTCTCTCTGTGTGTAGTGCTGGGACTGAGTCTCTCTCTCTCTGTGTAGTGCTGGGACTGAGTGTCTCTCTCTCTCTCTGTGTAGTGCTGGGACTGAGTCTCTCTCTCTCTCTCTCTCTCTGTGTAGTGCTGGGACTGAGTCTCTCTCTCTGTGTAGTGCTGGGACTGAGTCTCTCTCTCTCTCTCTCTCTCTGTGTAGTGCTGGGACTGAGTCTCTCTGTGTAGTGCTGGGACTGTCTCTCTCTCTGTGTGTAGTGCTGGGACTGAGTCTCTCTCTCTCTGTGTAGTGCTGGGACTGAGTCTCTCTCTCTGTGTAGTGCTGGGACTGAGTCTCTCTCTCTGTGTAGTGCTGGGACTGAGTCTCTCTCTCTGTGTAGTGCTGGGACTGAGTCTCTCTCTCTCTCTGTGTAGTGCTGGGACTGAGTCTCTCTCTGTGTAGTGCTGGGACTGAGTCTCTCTCTCTGTGTAGTGCTGGGACTGAGTCTCTCTCTCTCTCTCTCTCTCTGTGTAGTGCTGGGACTGAGTCTCTCTCTCTCTCTGTATAGTGCTGGGACTGAGTCTCTCTCTCTCTCTCTCTCTCTCTGTATAGTGCTGGGACTGAGTCTCTCTCTCTCTCTGTGTAGTGCTGGGACTGAGTCTCTCTCTCTCTCTGTGTAGTGCTGGGACTGAGTCTCTCTCTCTCTCTGTGTAGTGCTGGGACTGAGTCTCTCTCTCTCTCTGTGTAGTGCTGGGACTGAGTCTCTCTCTCTCTCTGTGTAGTGCTGGGACTGAGTCTCTCTCTCTCTCTGTGTAGTGCTGGGACTGAGTCTCTCTGTCTGTGTAGTGCTGGGACTGAGTCTCTCTCTGTGTAGTGCTGGGACTGAGTCTCTCTGTCTGTGTAGTGCTGGGACTGAGTCTCTCTCTCTGTGTAGTGCTGGGACTGAGTCTCTCTCTCTGTGTAGTGCTGGGACTGAGTCTTTCTCTCTGTGTAGTGCTGGGACTGAGTCTCTCTCTCTCTGTGTAGTGCTGGGACTGAGTCTCTCTCTCTGTGTAGTGCTGGGACTGAGTCTCTCTCTCTGTGTAGTGCTGGGACTGAGTCTCTCTCTCTCTCTCTGTGTAGTGCTGGGACTGAGTCTCTCTATGTGTAGTGCTGGGACTGTCTCTCTCTCTGTGTGTAGTGCTGGGACTGAGTCTCTCTCTCTCTGTGTAGTGCTGGGACTGAGTCTCTCTCTCTGTGTAGTGCTGGGACTGAGTCTCTCTCTCTGTGTAGTGCTGGGACTGAGTCTCTCTCTCTGTGTAGTGCTGGGACTGAGTCTCTCTCTCTGTGTAGTGCTGGGACTGAGTCTCTCTCTCTGTGTAGTGCTGGGACTGAGTCTCTCTCTCTGTGTAGTGCTGGGACTGAGTCTCTCTCTCTCTATGTGTAGTGCTGGGACTGAGTCTCTCTCTCTCTGTGTAGTGCTGGGACTGAGTCTCTCTCTGTGTAGTGCTGGGACTGAGTCTCTCTCTCTCTATGTGTAGTGCTGGGACTGAGTCTCTCTCTCTCTGTGTAGTGCTGGGACTGAGTCTCTCTCTCTGTGTAGTGCTGGGACTGAGTCTCTCTCTCTGTGTAGTGCTGGGACTGAGTCTCTCTCTCTCTCTCTGTGTAGTGCTGGGACTGAGTCTCTCTCTCTCTCTCTGTGTAGTGCTGGGACTGAGTCTCTCTCTCTCTCTCTCTGTGTAGTGCTGGGACTGAGTCTCTCTCTCTCTCTCTCTCTCTCTCTGTGTAGTGCTGGGACTGAGTCTCTCTCTGTGTAGTGCTGGGACTGTCTCTCTCTGTGTAGTGCTGGGACTGAGTCTCTCTCTCTCTCTGTGTAGTGCTGGGACTGAGTCTCTCTCTCTCTCTGTGTAGTGCTGGGACTGAATCTCTCTCTCTGTGTAGTGCTGGGACTGAGTCTCTCTCTCTGTGTAGTGCTGGGACTGAGTCTCTCTCTCTGTGTAGTGCTGGGACTGAGTCTCTCTCTCTCTATGTGTAGTGCTGGGACTGAGTCTCTCTCTCTCTGTGTAGTGCTGGGACTGAGTCTCTCTCTGTGTAGTGCTGGGACTGAGTCTCTCTCTCTCTATGTGTAGTGCTGGGACTGAGTCTCTCTCTCTCTGTGTAGTGCTGGGACTGAGTCTCTCTCTCTGTGTAGTGCTGGGACTGAGTCTCTCTCTCTGTGTAGTGCTGGGACTGAGTCTCTCTCTCTCTCTCTCTGTGTAGTGCTGGGACTGAGTCTCTCTCTCTCTCTCTCTGTGTAGTGCTGGGACTGAGTCTCTCTCTCTCTCTCTCTCTCTCTCTGTGTAGTGCTGGGACTGAGTCTCTCTCTGTGTAGTGCTGGGACTGTCTCTCTCTGTGTAGTGCTGGGACTGAGTCTCTCTCTGTGTAGTGCTGGGACTGAGTCTCTCTCTCTGTGTAGTGCTGGGACTGAGTCTCTCTCTCTGTGTAGTGCTGGGACTGAGTCTCTCTCTCTGTGTAGTGCTGGGACTGAGTCTCTCTCTCTGTGTAGTGCTGGGACTGAGTCTCTCTCTCTGTGTAGTGCTGGGACTGAGTCTGTGTAGTGCTGGGACTGTCTCTCTCTCTGTGTAGTGCTGGGACTGAGTCTCTCTCTCTCTCTCTGTGTAGTGCTGGGACTGAGTCTCTCTCTCTGTGTAGTGCTGGGACTGAGTCTCTCTCTCTCTCTCTGTGTAGTGCTGGGACTGAGTCTCTCTCTCTCTCTCTCTGTGTAGTGCTGGGACTGAGTCTCTCTCTCTGTGTAGTGCTGGGACTGAGTCTCTCTCTCTCTCTCTGTGTAGTGCTGGGACTGAGTCTCTCTCTCTCTCTCTGTGTAGTGCTGGGACTGAGTCTCTCTCTCTCTCTCTGTGTAGTGCTGGGACTGAGTCTCTCTCTCTGTGTAGTGCTGGGACTGAGTCTCTCTCTCTCTCTCTCTGTGTAGTGCTGGGACTGAGTCTCTCTCTCTCTCTCTGTGTAGTGCTGGGACTGAGTCTCTCTCTCTGTGTAGTGCTGGGACTGAGTCTCTCTCTCTCTCTCTGTGTAGTGCTGGGACTGAGTCTCTCTCTCTCTCTCTGTGTAGTGCTGGGACTGAGTCTCTCTCTCTGTGTATAGTGCTGGGACTGAGTCTCTCTCTCTCTGTGTAGTGCTGGGACTGAGTCTCTCTCTGTGTAGTGCTGGGACTGAGTCTCTCTCTCTGTGTAGTGCTGGGACTGAGTCTCTCTCTCTGTGTAGTGCTGGGACTGAGTCTCTCTCTCTTTGTAGTGCTGGGACTGAGTCTCTCTCTCTCTGTGTAGTGCTGGGACTGAGTCTCTCTCTCTCTCTCTCTCTGTGTAGTGCTGGGACTGAGTCTCTCTCTCTGTGTAGTGCTGGGACTGAGTCTCTCTCTCTGTGTAGTGCTGGGACTGAGTCTCTCTCTCTCTCTGTGTAGTGCTGGGACTGAGTCTCTCTCTCTCTGTGTAGTGCTGGGACTGAGTCTCTCTCTCTCTCTGTGTAGTGTTGGGACTGAGTCTCTCTCTCTCTCTGTGTAGTGCTGGGACTGAGTCTCTCTCTGTGTAGTGCTGGGACTGAGTCTCTCTCTCTGTGTAGTGCTGGGACTGAGTCTCTCTCTGTGTAGTGCTGGGACTGAGTCTCTCTCTCTTTGTAGTGCTGGGACTGAGTCTCTCTCTCTGTGTAGTGCTGGGACTGAGTCTCTCTCTCTGTGTAGTGCTGGGACTGAGTCTCTCTCTCTGTGTAGTGCTGGGACTGAGTCTCTCTCTCTCTGTGTAGTGCTGGGACTGAGTCTCTCTCTCTCTCTCTGTGTAGTGCTGGGACTGAGTGTCTCTCTCTCTCTGTGTAGTGCTGGGACTGAGTGTCTCTCTCTCTCTCTGTGTAGTGCTGGGACTGAGTGTCTCTCTCTGTGTAGTGCTGGGACTGAGTCTCTCTCTCTGTGTAGTGCTGGGACTGAGTCTCTCTCTCTGTGTAGTGCTGGGACTGAGTCTCTCTCTCTGTGTAGTGCTGGGACTGAGTCTCTCTCTCTGTGTGTAGTGCTGGGACTGAGTCTCTCTCTCTCTGTGTAGTGCTGGGACTGAGTCTCTCTCTGTGTAGTGCTGGGACTGAGTCTCTCTCTCTCTCTCTCTGTGTAGTGCTGGGACTGAGTCTCTCTCTCTGTGTAGTGCTGGGACTGAGTCTCTCTCTCTCTGTGTAGTGCTGGGACTGAGTCTCTCTCTCTGTGTAGTGCTGGGACTGAGTCTCTCTCTCTGTGTAGTGCTGGGACTGAGTCTCTCTCTCTGTGTAGTGCTGGGACTGAGTCTCTCTCTGTGTAGTGCTGGGACTGAGTCTCTCTCTCTGTGTAGTGCTGGGACTGAGTCTCTCTCTCTGTGTAGTGCTGGGACTGAGTCTCTCTCTCTCTGTGTAGTGCTGGGACTGAGTCTCTCTCTCTCTCTCTCTGTGTAGTGCTGGGACTGAGTCTCTCTCTCTCTCTCTCTGTAGTGCTGGGACTGAGTCTCTCTCTCTCTCTCTGTGTAGTGCTGGGACTGAGTCTCTCTCTCTCTCTGTGTAGTGCTGGGACTGAGTCTCTCTCTCTCTCTGTGTAGTGCTGGGACTGAGTCTCTCTCTCTCTCTGTGTAGTGCTGGGACTGAGTCTCTCTCTCTGTGTAGTGCTGGGACTGAGTCTCTCTCTCTGTGTAGTGCTGGGACTGAGTCTCTCTCTCTTTGTAGTGCTGGGACTGAGTCTCACTCTCTGTGTAGTGCTGGGACTGAGTCTCTCTCTCTCTCTCTGTGTAGTGCTGGGACTGAGTCTCTCTCTGTGTAGTGCTGGGACTGAGTCTCTCTCTCTCTGTGTAGTGCTGGGACTGAGTCTCTCTCTCTGTGTAGTGCTGGGACTGAGTCTCTCTCTCTCTCTGTGTAGTGCTGGGACTGAGTCTCTCTCTGTGTAGTGCTGGGACTGAGTCTCTCTCTCTGTGTAGTGCTGGGACTGAGTCTCTCTCTCTCTGTGTAGTGCTGCGACTGAGTCTCTCTCTCTCTCTCTCTGTGTAGTGCTGCGACTGAGTCTCTCTCTCTCTGTGTAGTGCTGGGACTGAGTCTCTCTCTCTCTCTCTGTGTAGTGCTGGGACTGAGTCTCTCTCTCTCTCTCTGTGTAGTGCTGGGACTGAGTCTCTCTCTCTCTGTGTAGTGCTGGGACTGAGTCTCTCTCTCTGTGTAGTGCTGGGACTGAGTCTCTCTCTCTGTGTAGTGCTGGGACTGAGTCTCTCTCTCTGTGTGTAGTGCTGGGACTGAGTCTCTCTCTCTGTGTGTAGTGCTGGGACTGAGTCTCTCTCTCTCTCTGTGTAGTGCTGGGACTAAGTGTCTCTCTCTCTCTGTGTAGTGCTGGGACTGAGTCTCTCTCTCTCTCTCTGTGTGTAGTGCTGGGACTGAGTCTCTCTCTCTGTGTAGTGCTGGGACTGAGTCTCTCTCTCTCTCTCTCTGTGTAGTGCTGGGACTGAGTCTCTCTCTGTGTAGTGCTGGGACTGTCTCTCTCTCTGTGTGTAGTGCTGGGACTGAGTCTCTCTCTCTCTGTGTAGTGCTGGGACTGAGTCTCTCTCTCTGTGTAGTGCTGGGACTGAGTCTCTCTCTCTGTGTAGTGCTGGGACTGAGTCTCTCTCTCTGTGTAGTGCTGGGACTGAGTCTCTCTCTCTGTGTAGTGCTGGGACTGAGTCTCTCTCTCTCTCTCTCTCTCTCTCTCTGTAGTGCTGGGACTGAGTCTCTCTCTCTCTCTCTGTGTAGTGCTGGGACTGAGTCTCTCTCTCTCTCTCTCTCTCTGTGTAGTGCTGGGACTGAATCTCTCTCTCTCTCTGTGTAGTGCTGGGACTGAGTCTCTCTCTCTCTCTGTGTAGTGCTGGGACTGAGTCTCTCTCTCTCTGTGTAGTGCTGGGACTGAGTCTCTCTCTCTCTCTGTGTAGTGCTGGGACTGAGTCTCTCTCTCTCTCTGTGTAGTGCTGGGACTGAGTCTCTCTCTCTCTCTGTGTAGTGCTGGGACTGAGTCTCTCTGTCTGTGTAGTGCTGGGACTGAGTCTCTCTGTCTGTGTAGTGCTGGGACTGAGTCTCTCTGTCTGTGTAGTGCTGGGACTGAGTCTCTCTCTCTGTGTAGTGCTGGGACTGAGTCTCTCTCTCTGTGTAGTGCTGGGACTGAGTCTCTCTCTCTGTGTAGTGCTGGGACTGAGTCTTTCTCTCTGTGTAGTGCTGGGACTGAGTCTCTCTCTCTGTGTAGTGCTGGGACTGAGTCTCTCTCTCTGTGTAGTGCTGGGACTGAGTCTCTCTCTCTCTCTCTCTGTGTAGTGCTGGGACTGAGTCTCTCTATGTGTAGTGCTGGGACTGTCTCTCTCTCTGTGTGTAGTGCTGGGACTGAGTCTCTCTCTCTCTGTGTAGTGCTGGGACTGAGTCTCTCTCTCTCTCTCTGTGTAGTGCTGGGACTGAGTCTCTCTCTCTCTCTGTGTAGTGCTGGGACTGAGTCTCTCTCTCTGTGTAGTGCTGGGACTGAGTCTCTCTCTCTGTGTAGTGCTGGGACTGAGTCTCTCTCTCTGTGTAGTGCTGGGACTGAGTCTCTCTCTCTGTGTAGTGCTGGGACTGAGTCTCTCTCTCTCTCTGTGTAGTGCTGGGACTGAGTCTCTCTCTCTCTCTGTGTAGTGCTGGGACTGAGTCTCTCTCTCTCTCTGTGTAGTGCTGGGACTGAGTCTCTCTCTCTCTCTGTGTAGTGCTGGGACTGAGTCTCTCTGTCTGTGTAGTGCTGGGACTGAGTCTCTCTGTCTGTGTAGTGCTGGGACTGAGTCTCTCTGTCTGTGTAGTGCTGGGACTGAGTCTCTCTGTCTGTGTAGTGCTGGGACTGAGTCTCTCTCTCTGTGTAGTGCTGGGACTGAGTCTCTCTCTCTGTGTAGTGCTGGGACTGAGTCTCTCTCTCTGTGTAGTGCTGGGACTGAGTCTTTCTCTCTGTGTAGTGCTGGGACTGAGTCTCTCTCTCTGTGTAGTGCTGGGACTGAGTCTCTCTCTCTGTGTAGTGCTGGGACTGAGTCTCTCTCTCTCTCTCTCTCTGTGTAGTGCTGGGACTGAGTCTCTCTATGTGTAGTGCTGGGACTGTCTCTCTCTCTGTGTGTAGTGCTGGGACTGAGTCTCTCTCTCTCTGTGTAGTGCTGGGACTGAGTCTCTCTCTCTGTGTAGTGCTGGGACTGAGTCTCTCTCTCTCTCTGTGTAGTGCTGGGACTGAGTCTCTCTCTCTCTCTGTGTAGTGCTGGGACTGAGTCTCTCTCTGTGTAGTGCTGGGACTGAGTCTCTCTCTCTCTGTGTAGTGCTGGGACTGAGTCTCTCTCTCTCTGTGTAGTGCTGGGACTGAGTCTCTCTCTCTCTCTCTGTGTAGTGCTGGGACTGAGTCTCTCTCTCTCTCTCTCTGTAGTGCTGGGACTGAGTCTCTCTCTCTCTCTGTGTAGTGCTGGGACTGAGTCTCTCTCTCTCTATCTGTGTGTAGTGCTGGGACTGAGTCTCTCTCTGTGTAGTGCTGGGACTGTCTCTCTCTCTCTGTGTAGTGCTGGGACTGAGTCTCTCTCTCTGTGTAGTGCTGGGACTGAGTCTCTCTCTCTGTGTAGTGCTGGGACTGAGTCTCTCTCTCTGTGTAGTGCTGGGACTGAGTCTCTCTCTCTGTGTAGTGCTGGGACTGAGTCTGTGTAGTGCTGGGACTGTCTCTCTCTCTGTGTAGTGCTGGGACTGAGTCTCTCTCTCTCTCTCTGTGTAGTGCTGGGACTGAGTCTCTCTCTCTCTCTCTCTGTGTAGTGCTGGGACTGAGTCTCTCTCTCTCTCTCTGTGTAGTGCTGGGACTGAGTCTCTCTCTCTGTGTGTAGTGCTGGGACTGAGTCTCTCTCTCTCTGTGTAGTGCTGGGACTGAGTCTCTCTCTCTCTCTCTGTGTAGTGCTGGGACTGAGTCTCTCTCTGTGTAGTGCTGGGACTGAGTCTCTCTCTGTGTAGTGCTGGGACTGAGTCTCTCTCTCTCTCTGTGTAGTGCTGGGACTGAGTCTCTCTCTCTCTCTGTGTAGTGCTGGGACTGAGTCTCTCTCTCTCTCTGTGTAGTGCTGGGACTGAGTCTCTCTCTCTCTGTGTAGTGCTGGGACTGAGTCTCTCTCTCTCTGTGTAGTGCTGGGACTGAGTCTCTCTCTCTCTGTGTAGTGCTGGGACTGAGTCTCTCTCTCTCTGTGTAGTGCTGGGACTGAGTCTCTCTCTCTCTGTGTAGTGCTGGGACTGAGTCTCTCTCTCTCTCTGTGTAGTGCTGGGACTGTCTCTCTCTCTCTGTGTAGTGCTGGGACTGAGTCTCTCTCTGTGTAGTGCTGGGATTGAGTCTCTCTCTATGTGTAGTGCTGGGACTGAGTCTCTCTCTCTCTGTGTAGTGCTGGGACTGAGTCTCTCTCTCTGTGTAGTGCTGGGACTGAGTCTCTCTCTCTCTCTCTGTGTAGTGCTGGGACTGAGTCTCTCTCTCTCTCTCTGTGTAGTGCTGGGACTGAGTCTCTCTCTCTCTCTCTGTGTAGTGCTGGGACTGAGTCTCTCTCTCTCTCTCTGTGTGTAGTGCTGGGACTGAGTCTCTCTCTGTGTAGTGCTGGGACTGTCTCTCTCTCTCTGTGTAGTGCTGGGACTGAGTCTCTCTCTGTGTAGTGCTGGGACTGTCTCTCTCTCTCTGTGTAGTGCTGGGACTGAGTCTCTCTCTCTGTGTAGTGCTGGGACTGAGTCTCTCTCTCTGTGTAGTGCTGGGACTGAGTCTCTCTCTCTGTGTAGTGCTGGGACTGAGTCTCTCTCTCTGTGTAGTGCTGGGACTGAGTCTGTAGTGCTGGGACTGTCTCTCTCTCTGTGTAGTGCTGGGACTGAGTCTCTCTCTCTGTGTAGTGCTGGGACTGAGTCTCTCTCTCTCTCTCTGTGTAGTGCTGGGACTGAGTCTCTCTCTCTCTCTCTCTGTGTAGTGCTGGGACTGAGTCTCTCTGTGTGTAGTGCTGGGACTGAGTCTCTCTCTCTCTGTGTAGTGCTGGGACTGAGTCTCTCTCTCTCTCTCTCTCTCTCTGTGTAGTGCTGGGACTGAGTCTCTCTCTCTCTCTCTGTGTAGTGCTGGGACTGAGTCTCTCTCTCTCTCTGTGTAGTGCTGGGACTGAGTCTCTCTCTCTCTCTGTGTAGTGCTGGGACTGAGTCTCTCTCTCTCTCTCTCTGTGTAGTGCTGGGACTGAGTCTCTCTCTCTCTCTGTGTAGTGCTGGGACTGAGTCTCTCTCTCTCTGTGTAGTGCTGGGACTGAGTCTCTCTCTCTCTCTGTAGTGCTGGGACTGAGTCTCTCTCTCTCTGTAGTGCTGGGACTGAGTCTCTCTCTCTGTGTAGTGCTGGGACTGAGTCTCTCTCTCTGTGTAGTGCTGGGACTGAGTCTCTCTCTCTGTGTAGTGCTGGGACTGAGTCTCTCTCTCTGTGTAGTGCTGGGACTGAGTCTCTCTCTCTGTGTAGTGCTGGGACTGAGTCTCTCTCTCTCTGTGTAGTGCTGGGACTGAGTCTCTCTCTGTGTAGTGCTGGGACTGAGTCTCTCTCTCTCTATGTGTAGTGCTGGGACTGAGTCTCTCTCTCTCTGTGTAGTGCTGGGACTGAGTCTCTCTCTCTGTGTAGTGCTGGGACTGAGTCTCTCTCTCTGTGTAGTGCTGGGACTGAGTCTCTCTCTCTCTCTCTGTGTAGTGCTGGGACTGAGTCTCTCTCTCTCTCTCTGTGTAGTGCTGGGACTGAGTCTCTCTCTCTCTCTCTGTGTAGTGCTGGGACTGAGTCTCTCTCTCTCTCTCTCTCTCTCTCTCTGTGTAGTGCTGGGACTGAGTCTCTCTCTGTGTAGTGCTGGGACTGTCTCTCTCTGTGTAGTGCTGGGACTGAGTCTCTCTCTGTGTAGTGCTGGGACTGAGTCTCTCTCTCTGTGTAGTGCTGGGACTGAGTCTCTCTCTCTGTGTAGTGCTGGGACTGAGTCTCTCTCTCTGTGTAGTGCTGGGACTGAGTCTCTCTCTCTGTGTAGTGCTGGGACTGAGTCTCTCTCTCTGTGTAGTGCTGGGACTGAGTCTCTCTCTCTGTGTAGTGCTGGGACTGAGTCTGTGTAGTGCTGGGACTGTCTCTCTCTCTGTGTAGTGCTGGGACTGAGTCTCTCTCTCTCTCTCTGTGTAGTGCTGGGACTGAGTCTCTCTCTCTGTGTAGTGCTGGGACTGAGTCTCTCTCTCTCTCTCTGTGTAGTGCTGGGACTGAGTCTCTCTCTCTCTCTCTCTCTGTGTAGTGCTGGGACTGAGTCTCTCTCTCTGTGTAGTGCTGGGACTGAGTCTCTCTCTCTCTCTCTGTGTAGTGCTGGGACTGAGTCTCTCTCTCTCTCTCTGTGTAGTGCTGGGACTGAGTCTCTCTCTCTCTCTCTGTGTAGTGCTGGGACTGAGTCTCTCTCTCTGTGTAGTGCTGGGACTGAGTCTCTCTCTCTCTCTCTGTGTAGTGCTGGGACTGAGTCTCTCTCTCTCTCTCTGTGTAGTGCTGGGACTGAGTCTCTCTCTCTGTGTAGTGCTGGGACTGAGTCTCTCTCTCTCTCTCTGTGTAGTGCTGGGACTGAGTCTCTCTCTCTCTCTCTGTGTAGTGCTGGGACTGAGTCTCTCTCTCTGTGTATAGTGCTGGGACTGAGTCTCTCTCTCTCTGTGTAGTGCTGGGACTGAGTCTCTCTCTGTGTAGTGCTGGGACTGAGTCTCTCTCTCTGTGTAGTGCTGGGACTGAGTCTCTCTCTCTGTGTAGTGCTGGGACTGAGTCTCTCTCTCTTTGTAGTGCTGGGACTGAGTCTCTCTCTCTCTGTGTAGTGCTGGGACTGAGTCTCTCTCTCTCTCTCTCTGTGTAGTGCTGGGACTGAGTCTCTCTCTCTCTGTGTAGTGCTGGGACTGAGTCTCTCTCTCTGTGTAGTGCTGGGACTGAGTCTCTCTCTCTCTCTGTGTAGTGCTGGGACTGAGTCTCTCTCTCTCTGTGTAGTGCTGGGACTGAGTCTCTCTCTCTCTCTGTGTAGTGTTGGGACTGAGTCTCTCTCTCTCTCTGTGTAGTGCTGGGACTGAGTCTCTCTCTGTGTAGTGCTGGGACTGAGTCTCTCTCTCTGTGTAGTGCTGGGACTGAGTCTCTCTCTGTGTAGTGCTGGGACTGAGTCTCTCTCTCTTTGTAGTGCTGGGACTGAGTCTCTCTCTCTGTGTAGTGCTGGGACTGAGTCTCTCTCTCTGTGTAGTGCTGGGACTGAGTCTCTCTCTCTGTGTAGTGCTGGGACTGAGTCTCTCTCTCTCTGTGTAGTGCTGGGACTGAGTCTCTCTCTCTCTCTGTGTAGTGCTGGGACTGAGTGTCTCTCTCTCTCTGTGTAGTGCTGGGACTGAGTGTCTCTCTCTCTCTCTGTGTAGTGCTGGGACTGAGTCTCTCTCTCTGTGTAGTGCTGGGACTGAGTCTCTCTCTCTGTGTAGTGCTGGGACTGAGTCTCTCTCTCTGTGTAGTGCTGGGACTGAGTCTCTCTCTCTGTGTAGTGCTGGGACTGAGTCTCTCTCTCTCTGTGTGTAGTGCTGGGACTGAGTCTCTCTCTCTCTGTGTAGTGCTGGGACTGAGTCTCTCTCTGTGTAGTGCTGGGACTGAGTCTCTCTCTCTCTCTCTCTGTGTAGTGCTGGGACTGAGTCTCTCTCTCTGTGTAGTGCTGGGACTGAGTCTCTCTCTCTGTGTGTAGTGCTGGGACTGAGTCTCTCTCTCTGTGTAGTGCTGGGACTGAGTCTCTCTCTCTGTGTAGTGCTGGGACTGAGTCTCTCTCTCTGTGTAGTGCTGGGACTGAGTCTCTCTCTCTGTGTAGTGCTGGGACTGAGTCTCTCTCTGTGTAGTGCTGGGACTGAGTCTCTCTCTCTGTGTAGTGCTGGGACTGAGTCTCTCTCTCTGTGTAGTGCTGGGACTGAGTCTCTCTCTCTCTGTGTAGTGCTGGGACTGAGTCTCTCTCTCTCTCTCTGTGTAGTGCTGGGACTGAGTCTCTCTCTCTCTCTCTCTGTAGTGCTGGGACTGAGTCTCTCTCTCTCTCTCTGTGTAGTGCTGGGACTGAGTCTCTCTCTCTCTCTGTGTAGTGCTGGGACTGAGTCTCTCTCTCTCTCTGTGTAGTGCTGGGACTGAGTCTCTCTCTCTCTCTGTGTAGTGCTGGGACTGAGTCTCTCTCTCTGTGTAGTGCTGGGACTGAGTCTCTCTCTCTGTGTAGTGCTGGGACTGAGTCTCTCTCTCTTTGTAGTGCTGGGACTGAGTCTCACTCTCTGTGTAGTGCTGGGACTGAGTCTCTCTCTCTCTCTCTCTGTGTAGTGCTGGGACTGAGTCTCTCTCTGTGTAGTGCTGGGACTGAGTCTCTCTCTCTGTGTAGTGCTGGGACTGAGTCTCTCTCTCTGTGTAGTGCTGGGACTGAGTCTCTCTCTCTCTCTGTGTAGTGCTGGGACTGAGTCTCTCTCTGTGTAGTGCTGGGACTGAGTCTCTCTCTCTGTGTAGTGCTGGGACTGAGTCTCTCTCTCTGTGTAGTGCTGCGACTGAGTCTCTCTCTCTCTGTGTAGTGCTGGGACTGAGTCTCTCTCTCTCTCTCTCTGTGTAGTGCTGGGACTGAGTCTCTCTCTCTCTGTGTAGTGCTGGGACTGAGTCTCTCTCTCTGTGTAGTGCTGGGACTGAGTCTCTCTCTCTGTGTAGTGCTGGGACTGAGTCTCTCTCTCTGTGTGTAGTGCTGGGACTGAGTCTCTCTCTCTGTGTGTAGTGCTGGGACTGAGTCTCTCTCTCTCTCTGTGTAGTGCTGGGACTAAGTGTCTCTCTCTCTCTGTGTAGTGCTGGGACTGAGTCTCTCTCTCTCTCTCTGTGTGTAGTGCTGGGACTGAGTCTCTCTCTCTGTGTAGTGCTGGGACTGAGTCTCTCTCTCTCTCTCTCTGTGTAGTGCTGGGACTGAGTCTCTCTCTGTGTAGTGCTGGGACTGTCTCTCTCTCTGTGTGTAGTGCTGGGACTGAGTCTCTCTCTCTGTGTAGTGCTGGGACTGAGTCTCTCTCTCTGTGTAGTGCTGGGACTGAGTCTCTCTCTCTCTCTCTGTGTAGTGCTGGGACTGAGTCTCTCTCTCTGTGTGTAGTGCTGGGACTGAGTCTCTCTCTCTGTGTAGTGCTGGGACTGAGTCTCTCTCTCTGTGTAGTGCTGGGACTGAGTCTCTCTCTCTCTCTCTCTCTCTCTGTAGTGCTGGGACTGAGTCTCTCTCTCTCTCTCTGTGTAGTGCTGGGACTGAGTCTCTCTCTCTCTCTCTCTCTCTCTGTGTAGTGCTGGGACTGAATCTCTCTCTCTCTCTCTGTGTAGTGCTGGGACTGAGTCTCTCTCTCTCTCTGTGTAGTGCTGGGACTGAGTCTCTCTCTCTCTGTGTAGTGCTGGGACTGAGTCTCTCTCTCTCTCTGTGTAGTGCTGGGACTGAGTCTCTCTCTCTCTCTGTGTAGTGCTGGGACTGAGTCTCTCTCTCTCTCTCTGTGTAGTGCTGGGACTGAGTCTCTCTGTCTGTGTAGTGCTGGGACTGAGTCTCTCTGTCTGTGTAGTGCTGGGACTGAGTCTCTCTGTCTGTGTAGTGCTGGGACTGAGTCTCTCTCTCTGTGTAGTGCTGGGACTGAGTCTCTCTCTCTGTGTAGTGCTGGGACTGAGTCTCTCTCTCTGTGTAGTGCTGGGACTGAGTCTTTCTCTCTGTGTAGTGCTGGGACTGAGTCTCTCTCTCTGTGTAGTGCTGGGACTGAGTCTCTCTCTCTGTGTAGTGCTGGGACTGAGTCTCTCTCTCTCTCTCTCTGTGTAGTGCTGGGACTGAGTCTCTCTATGTGTAGTGCTGGGACTGTCTCTCTCTCTGTGTGTAGTGCTGGGACTGAGTCTCTCTCTCTCTGTGTAGTGCTGGGACTGAGTCTCTCTCTCTGTGTAGTGCTGGGACTGAGTCTCTCTCTCTCTCTCTGTGTAGTGCTGGGACTGAGTCTCTCTCTCTCTCTGTGTAGTGCTGGGACTGAGTCTCTCTCTCTGTGTAGTGCTGGGACTGAGTCTCTCTCTCTGTGTAGTGCTGGGACTGAGTCTCTCTCTCTGTGTAGTGCTGGGACTGAGTCTCTCTCTCTGTGTAGTGCTGGGACTGAGTCTCTCTCTCTCTCTGTGTAGTGCTGGGACTGAGTCTCTCTCTCTCTCTGTGTAGTGCTGGGACTGAGTCTCTCTCTCTCTCTGTGTAGTGCTGGGACTGAGTCTCTCTCTCTCTCTGTGTAGTGCTGGGACTGAGTCTCTCTGTCTGTGTAGTGCTGGGACTGAGTCTCTCTGTCTGTGTAGTGCTGGGACTGAGTCTCTCTGTCTGTGTAGTGCTGGGACTGAGTCTCTCTCTCTGTGTAGTGCTGGGACTGAGTCTCTCTCTCTCTGTAGTGCTGGGACTGAGTCTCTCTCTCTGTGTAGTGCTGGGACTGAGTCTTTCTCTCTGTGTAGTGCTGGGACTGAGTCTCTCTCTCTGTGTAGTGCTGGGACTGAGTCTCTCTCTCTGTGTAGTGCTGGGACTGAGTCTCTCTCTCTCTCTCTCTCTGTGTAGTGCTGGGACTGAGTCTCTCTATGTGTAGTGCTGGGACTGTCTCTCTCTCTGTGTGTAGTGCTGGGACTGAGTCTCTCTCTCTCTGTGTAGTGCTGGGACTGAGTCTCTCTCTCTGTGTAGTGCTGGGACTGAGTCTCTCTCTCTCTCTGTGTAGTGCTGGGACTGAGTCTCTCTCTCTCTCTGTGTAGTGCTGGGACTGAGTCTCTCTCTGTGTAGTGCTGGGACTGAGTCTCTCTCTCTCTGTGTAGTGCTGGGACTGAGTCTCTCTCTCTCTGTGTAGTGCTGGGACTGAGTCTCTCTCTCTCTCTGTGTAGTGCTGGGACTGAGTCTCTCTCTCTCTCTCTCTGTAGTGCTGGGACTGAGTCTCTCTCTCTCTCTGTGTAGTGCTGGGACTGAGTCTCTCTCTCTCTATCTGTGTGTAGTGCTGGGACTGAGTCTCTCTCTCTGTGTAGTGCTGGGACTGTCTCTCTCTCTCTGTGTAGTGCTGGGACTGAGTCTCTCTCTGTGTAGTGCTGGGACTGTCTCTCTCTCTCTGTGTAGTGCTGGGACTGAGTCTCTCTCTCTGTGTAGTGCTGGGACTGAGTCTCTCTCTCTGTGTAGTGCTGGGACTGAGTCTCTCTCTCTGTGTAGTGCTGGGACTGAGTCTCTCTCTCTGTGTAGTGCTGGGACTGAGTCTGTGTAGTGCTGGGACTGTCTCTCTCTCTGTGTAGTGCTGGGACTGAGTCTCTCTCTCTCTCTCTGTGTAGTGCTGGGACTGAGTCTCTCTCTCTCTCTCTGTGTAGTGCTGGGACTGAGTCTCTCTCTCTCTCTCTGTGTAGTGCTGGGACTGAGTCTCTCTCTCTGTGTGTAGTGCTGGGACTGAGTCTCTCTCTCTCTGTGTAGTGCTGGGACTGAGTCTCTCTCTCTCTCTCTCTGTGTAGTGCTGGGACTGAGTCTCTCTCTGTGTAGTGCTGGGACTGAGTCTCTCTCTGTGTAGTGCTGGGACTGAGTCTCTCTCTCTCTCTGTGTAGTGCTGGGACTGA